>JARQOD010000001.1:436218733-436412432 GCA_033576555.1 Oophaga sylvatica | reverse complement strand
GGTGCACATTACGGATGTAGCCGTCGGACCCTGTTACAAGTACATATCGCAGAACTGGAGGGAAAAGTTGGGTATGTTTTACTATGAATATGTATAGGGGACGGTGGGACTAGGGAGGAGAGTCTAATAGAAAGTGATTAAATTATTGTCCATCCCACAGTTATCATGATGAATTTTACCGTTCATGGTTGAAGGTTTGTTCTCAAACCCGTGCACCAAGGCAGCTTTCCACCCCATGGTTACATAATAGATGCCATTGCAAAGGCTTCAAAAACGGCCTGCTTATCTGTATGTCTACAACGCTCCATACACATCAGATGTATACATACACATTCGCTAAAAGTCAGCTGAAGCCACCAATTTTGACTCTCCCCCAACTGGTGAGGTCATGGAAGAGGAAGGTAGTTGGAACTTCAAAGCCCAATCCTTTTATTTTTAAGGGAAATAAGGGCGTCTACTGAAAACACCGGAACACTCGGTCAAGCTCTCATGTGTATCGGGAAGTCCGAAAAGAATGGTCTCCAAAAAACAGCTCTCTCATGTGTATGATCAGCCTAAAGTGAACCTGTCAGAAATGTTTACCCCTCTCCCCTTTTTAAAGCTTAGTCAGCCGATCCCTTAATAACCCCAAAGCACTGCTCCAGCAGGGAGAAATCGCCGTTTTGAAGTAGTGTTTGGAAGTGAGTTGGGACATGATGCAGTGCTAGCTTCTCAGGCTCAATGCTGTATTTCCTATCTAACAGCACCCTCCCCAGGCTGAATGACATGTAAGTGGCCATGTACTAGAACAAACGACCTGTCAATCAACCAGTGGAGGGCTCTGCTAGGTAAGAAATACCACGTAAGGCTGAGAAAGCTGTCAGTGCATCGCCAGACCCCAATGCACTTCCAAATACAACTTAAAAATGAGATTTCTCTCTGCTAGAACAGTGCTTTGGGGTCATAAAGAAATTGACTGACTTAGCTTTTAAAGGGCTATACAGTCATATAAGTTATTGAGTGGGTTAATAATTTCTGACAATTTTTCTTTTAAGTATGGTGTATGGCTAATTTACGGTATATGTATATATAATTTATACTTATCGCGACACCAGCACTCACGTGTTGATTGGACAGTATAGCAAATGCATATTACTTCTTTATTATTATTAGTCTTTTTATTCTTGCTAAATCTTTCTCTAATGCCAACATCACAGGTACAGCAGTGGCTTGAAGACTTGGCAACAAGAAGATAAGAAGATAGTGGGTATTTCTAGAGTAATACCATAAGAGGGTATGTGCAAGAATTTATTACTATTGAAATCTAGATCTCCCAAGTATCAATATTTCATGGCACTCTGTGCTATCCACTTTAGCTCTCTATAGATGAAACTGTATATTAGTAAAGCACTGTATATACGTGAGACAAGACATCTGCAATACACACTGTGTCGTATGTACAGTCGATGTACAGAGTGTAAACCAAGGTTGTGCAATGAACAGAAGACAATTACCATCTTATTAAGGATCCAGCCGCTCTATAAACCATGTCGACGTTCCATCTGATTTACTAGATTCATCCACTCTGTAACACAGGGACTATTACAATAATGAGCTGTGGGTCAAAGATGGTCCTACTGGATCGCTCCACCAACTTTTTAGAGCTAGAGAGAAAAAAGTTTTAGACAAAATCATGGTCTGATCAATTACTCTATTACTTTTCTGGAAAAGGGGAATCCAAATGGTCATGTCCTACACAGGGCACAAGTATTGTTTTCCAAGACTAAACTGGATTATTCTTATATCTGCCTGTCTTCTATATCTTTAATGTTAAATATACGAATATGATGCAACCAAAGCTTAATGTTGCTATGAAAAAGGAAGAAAATGTTTGGCTGCCAAGTACAAGGGAATTACACAGGTGTAAAAACTTGTAGCCTTAAAAATCTAGGAATTTAGGTTGGGGCATGGAAGTTGAGTTTTGAGTTTGGCCTGGAGGTAAGTCTCTACCAGAGAAATCTGGCATTACTACATATGGCATTACTACATATGGGTGAGTCGCGAGAGATGGCTGTTAGTGAACTATCATTCAGCCGGCAGCTCTCTAATGTGTATGACCAGCTTTAGACATGGCGCGTTGGTGGTGGCATATTGAAGTCCACTGCAATGAACCTCTTCCCGGTCAAGGAAGCTTATTACAGTGCGTTATTTGGCAGCATCCTAATAATGGGGGCCTAGTGGGCAATATTAATACTCCCCCTGGATCATATTTTCTTCCATATTTTAGTGATTTTATTTCCATGTTGAGGCCACAATAAAGCAAAGTGGACCGCTCCCCACTCCTCACATTCCTATTTTACTGCATACCTATATTCTCATTGCAATAACCATTCTGGAGCATCTTTTTATCAGATCTTTGTATTGCTATTCCTCAGTTATTCCTCCCCCACAGGTAACATTCTGAAACTCTTATAATAGTTTAGTATATTGCTATCTGTTAGGGCAGTGTGTTGGCCTGATTGGTTAATGATGGCTGTAACCTGTGAAGACAAAAGCTTCCTATACAAAGCAGATGGATGCTGGTATCAAAGGGTTCATCTAACAGTCTAATGTGTGTGTAGTCCCCCAACAGATGATGTTGGGGCAGTAAGGATCTAGCAAGTCCAATTTTAGACTGCCAATCCTAGAGATTAGCCATAGCCAGAGATGTCCAGCAGTCTTTCTCATAGAGAACACTGTACTGATCAGCCGAGCGAGTGCTGCCGTGCATGGGAGACGGGCGAGATAGCTGTTGGCCGAACCATCGTTTGGCCAACAGTTATCTAAAGTGTACAGTGCCTTGCGAAAGTATTCGGCCCCCTGTGAACAGCAGTTTTCAGCTCTATATGGTGGACGTTAGGCCTTGTCACCATTTATCGGCTCATACGGCATCGGGTTTATCACTTGTTGCACTGGATTGATTTTAGAATGAAATCAAAAGATGCTACATGCTGCATTTTCAGATCTGTTTATGGACACCAACATGTTGCACAACTTGGTATCAGTTGTGTACAGCTCTGTCTTAAAAACATCCTGATAAACGGGAATTTGGACTAATCACTGCAAAATCTGCATCAAATTTAGTTCAAAAGCCAAGAGAAAAACAGTTGATGCCTCTGCATGAGGATCTATTCTATTATTTCTAAACACTATTTTTCGGTGATTACTTTGTATCTCCGTTCATACTGCACTCACACACACAAATGATACACCATTTGAAAGGTAAACTTGCCCTCTTCAGCAAGAAAATAGCCAAACAAACCACACATCCAAGATTTGATCACAAAATACAGTTTAAACATTAATTTTCATAAACCTGCAGTAAGGAAAAATTACATGAAGGTGGCACGACACTACCCCAAAGCACACTACCACAAAGCTGCTTACAGACATCACAAGCAAATCCAAACATTTGCCTTGGGGCTTTCCAGCTTGCCGAACTGCTTGCGCAGCCTATTTCAGCCAAATTGGAGGATTGCACACTTCACTGCAGGTGAGGCACATATGCAAACACATTTGTAAACATGCACTGCCTATTGAATTGCACACTTGCTTCGTTCATACTCCACTCACACAAACAAATGACACACCATTTGAAAGGTCAAATGACCTGCAGGTGGCAGCACACTACCCCAAAGCACACTACCACAAAGCTGCTTACAGACAACACAAACAAATCCAAACATTTGCTTTGGGGTCTTTCCAGCTTGCCCAAGTACTTGCTCAGCCTATTTCAGGCATATTGGAGGATTGCACACTTCACTGCAGGTGAGTCACATATGCAAACACATTTGTAAACATGCACTGCTTTTTCGGTGATTTCTTTGCCCCACATCCACAAATGGTGATTCACATATGCAAACACATTTGTAAACATGCACTGCTTTTTCGCTGATTACTTTGCCCCATACACTCAAATGATACACCATTTGAAAGATTAATTTGCCTCCACCAGCAAGAAAAGAGCCAAACAAACCACACAGTCACGATTTTATCACTAAATACAGTTTAAACATTCATTTTCATAAACCTGCAGAAAGACACAATGACCTGCAGGTGGCACCTCAACCGGAAGACATTTTTTGGCCTCTACTTATCAAACCAATTTATTGTATTACCAACCTACATATATAAATACCTGTCTGTGTTCATCATCTCATGAAATACATTTACATTTGACCAGCTTGATTTTTCTGAAATTGCCTGCTCCCCCAACGACCAATGTGCAAAAATTTTGCACGGGCCAAGCTAGTATATTTTTAATGTGTATTACTTGCAGACTATGATCCACAAACTTACTAGTAGATGAAATTAAATTAGCCCGTTTTTTCTATCTGAGCCTGGCAGATTAGGCTGCAGACCCCAATGGAGGAAGATATGGAGTGAATATATACTTGTTATTAGATAAATATGAGCACGGTTTGATATGTTAAATACTTCCACAATTCTCCTTTGCTACTAAACCTTTGCATTTGCTACTAAACCTTTGCATCTAATTTTGATATACAGTGACATGTAAAAGTTTGGGCACAGCTGGTCAAAATTACTGTTATTGTGAACAGTTAAGCAAATTGAAGATGAAATGATCTCTAAAAGGCCTAAAGTTGTATTTTAGGCAAAAGAAAATATATTTTATTCTTTTAAATTTAAAAATGACAAAAATGAAAATGGTACTATACAAATGTTTTGGCACCTTTGGAGATTTGTGTGCTTAGATAACACATTTGTTTAAAATAAAATAAAAAAAATTGTCCCCAAAGTTGGAGACACCTTTAAATTTCCTTCTCTGTACATAAGATAGTACCATGCATGAGGCAGGTGTACTATTGGTGCAACTAATGCATCAGCACAGGGCCTAAGAGCTAAAGAGTAGAGTTTAGTGAATTTGTTCTGGTCCCTGCATATTCGGCAAGCTATAGCACTTACCGAATAAGCTGCAGAGGGAACCTGGATACAAGGAGCGTGCTGGCTGATCAACTGATCGGCGCCACAGCTGCATATGTCATGGCTGTGTCACAGTCACAGCATATGCATGGCGAGCCCAACACACAGGGTCTCCATGCATGTGCTGTGACTGTGACACAGCCGCGACACATGCAGTTGTGGTGCCGATCTGCTGATCAGCCGGCGCGATCCAGGAAGCCGGGTTCCCTCTGCAGTTTAGCCGGTAAGCGCTATAGCTTGCCGAATAAGAGGGAACCCGAACAAATTCACTCAACTCTACTAAGGAGGCCACTTCCACCTCCAAAGCAGTAAGCAGCTTCTGTCACAGACTGACACAAATGGAGGAATTACAATAAGATATTGGTCTGAAAAGGGCCCATGTAGTGTTCTAGTCCAGGGCCCTTTTCTTTCTGTGTCCGCTCCTGGGACAGTGGAAGTACAGAATAGAGAAGGTGCTGAATGTAATGTAGACTGTGTCCATGCTAAGTACTCGAGTATCTTTCACTGAGTCCTAGTAGAGGTAAACTAATGGCTAGTGGGTTGCCTCCCATATCATATCAATGCGCCGGTGTTTTAGAGAAAACATAATTCAAAGAACTGACCGGGGACATAGGAATAGACAAGACTATCTCGGCACCGCACCCAGCCTGCTTCTCCCCACATCTCTCCAGTTAATTAATAGGTCTCTTCCAAGTGTGTACATCAGAAGAGACCTGTCGATCACCTGGAGTGATGCAGAAAGAAGACGGATGGTGTTGGGTTGGCGTGGGGGTGTGGCGAGGGTCTAGTCTTTTCTATTCTTATGGCCCCGGTAAGTTCTTGGACTTATGTTTTCTCTAACATGCCAGGATCTGATTCATGTTGCACGTGGTTTAGGCAACATGAACCCAGTGACATGTTCTTATTAATCCAATATGGTGCACACTCTTCATAGAATCATAAAATATTAGAGTTGGAAGGGACCTGTTGGGTCATCGCATCCAACCCCCTGCTCAATCCAGGATTCACTAAACCATCTCATACAGTAAAGATGTATATCTTCGTACCGTCCTTGGGGGACCATCTCAGACAGATGTCTGTCCAGCCTTTTGCCATAGCATGTCTCTCGGGTTTTAATAATTACAATAAAGAGTAAGTTTTAGTCGATATTTGTGCAGTCATCATTTTGATAATACTTGAACTTGGTCTTTCTGAATTTATACTGTGACAGGTTCCGTCAAAGGGTAGTATGGTGGCTTAGTGATTAGCTCTGTTGCTTTGCAGCACTGGGTCTTGGGCTCAAATCCCATCAAGGACTACAATGGTATTATTGAACATGAATTTATCATAAAAGAAAAGTATTCACAGGTGCATGGTTTAATGGCGAGTGCCATGGCGCCAAAATAGTCATTTGACCTTGGTTAAAGCTTTGTTCTTATGGCCACCTTTTAAAAAAGTTTGCAACCACCAGGTAGCGGCCATAGTATATCTTCTATGCTAAAGCCGTGAAAAGCGGCTGCCTATTTATTCCTTGACCAGAGTCACAAGTCACGCAGTTGTGGTGCAGTCAGACAGCCGTATTACTCATCTGAGGATCACATCGCAATCCTCTTACTGGCTGTTGAATCTCCTAACCGGAGTACAACAGCTGCAGAGAAATACATGCTGTCACACTCAGGACAGTTGAGCCGCCGGCCAGTCCGAGGGTTGCAATGCGATCCTCACGTGAGTAATACTGCAGTCTGACTTCACCCTTCTGCTATATTACTCATGCGATGATTGCATCACAATACTCCGACTGGCCGTCTGCTCTTCTGACCTTAGCGTGACAACTGCATATAAATTCATGCTATCCCATTTAGGATCAGAAAGCCACTGGCCAGTCTGAGAATTGAGATGCGACCCTCGTGCGAGTAAAACAGCACGCTTGGACTGTAATATGGATGAGAAAAATACGGCTGCTATACAGGTCCTTCTCAAAAATTTAGCATATAGTGCTAAATTTCATTATTTTCCATAATGTAATGATTACAATTAAACTTTCATATATTTTAGATTCATTACACACCAACTGAAATTTGTCAGGTCTTTTATTGTTTTAATACTGATGATTTTGGCATACAACTCCTGATAACCCAAAAAACCTGTCTCAAAAAATTAGCATATCAAGAAAAGGTTCTCTAAACGACCTATTACCCTAATCTTCTGAATCAACTAATTAACTCTAAACACATGCAAAAGATTCCTGAGGCTTTTAAAAACTCCCTGCCTGGTTCATTACTCAAAACCCCCATCATGGGTAAGACTAGCGACCTTACTGATGTCAAGAAGGCCATCATTGACACCCTCAAGCAAGAGGGTAAGACCCAGAAAGAAATTTCTCAACAAATAGGCTGTTCCCAGAGTGCTGTATCAAGGCACCTCAATGGGAAGTCTGTTGGAAGGAAACAATGTGGCAGAAAACGCTGTACAACGAGAAGAGGTGACCGGACCCTGAGGAAGATTGTGGAGAAGGACCGATTCCAGACCTTGGGGGACCTGAGGAAGCAGTGGACTGAGTCTGGTGTAGAAACATCCAGAGCCACCGTGCACAGGCGTGTGCAGAAATGGGCTACAGGTGCCGCATTCCCCAGGTAAAGCCACTTTTGAACCATAAACAGCGGCAGAAGCGCCTGACCTGGGCTACAGAGAAGCAGCACTGGACTGTTGCTAAGTGGTCCCAAGTACTTTTTTCTGATGAAAGCAAATTTTGCATGTCATTCGGAAATCAAGGTGCCAGAGTCTGGAGGAAGACTGGGGAGAAGGAAATGCCAAAATGCCTGAAGTCCAGTGTCAAGTACCCACAGTCAGTGATGGTGTGGGGTGCCATGTCAGCTGCTGGTGTTGGTCCACTGTGTTTCATCAAGGGCAGGGTCAATGCAGCTAGCTATCAGGAGATTTTGGAGCACTTCATGCTTCCATCGGCTGAAATGCTTTATGGAGATGAAGATTTCATTTTTCAGCACGACCTGGCACCTGCTCACAGTGCCAAAACCACTGGTAAATGGTTTACTGACCATGGTATTACTGTGCTCAATTGGCCTGCCAACTCTCCTGACCTGAACCCCATAGAGAATCTGTGGGATATTGTGAAGAGAAAGTTGAGAGACGCAAGACCCAACACTCTGGATGATCTTAAGGCCGCTATCGAAGCATCCTGGGCCTCCATAACACCTCAGCAGTGTCACAGGCTGATTGCCTCCATGCCACGCCGCATTGAAGCAGTAATTTCTGCAAAAGGATTCCCGACCAAGTATTGAGTGCATAACTGAACTTTATTATTTGATGGTTTTTTTGTTTGTTTTTAAAAAACACTTTTATTTTATTGGACGGTTGAAATATGTTAATTTTTTGAGACAGGTTTTTTGGGTTATCAGGAGTTGTATGCCAAAATCATCAGTATTAAAACAATAAAAGACCTGACAAATTTCAGTTGGTGTGTAATGATTCTAAAATATATAAAAGTTTAATTGTAATCATTACATTATGGAAAATAATGAAATTTTGCACTATATGCTAATTTTTTGAGAAGGACCTGTACAGATAGGCTAGGGCTTCTACTACTGTGAATTATGTCATGCCATGAGCTGCATGAGATCACATTACTAAATCTTATGTCATAATGTCTTTGCAATATTATGTAATACAGCATACACAAAGTTGTGTGCGTTTTTACCAGCTGTTTTTTGTAAAAGAACAACAAAAAGTTGTTATTTCATAATCACATAATATCGCATGAAATATGAACAGAGATCACATTCGATATTGGATTTGCACTAAATCGCACATATAAATAAGTGATTTTATACAGTCCCATAGGAATACATGACGTTCAATATTGTGCTATTAGAACAAAAAGGGTTAAACCGCACCTCTCAAATGTCAAAATCCTATAGACAAAGTTCCAGAGGTGCACGTCAAATACCAGGGAGTCCAACCTGGAAAAATTCCATGACAATAGAAAAAAAGAGACAGCGCCCAAGACCGTGGTGAAGAAATAAGTCTTACATTTATTCTGCCTCCTGTGGTGAAAGATTCGGTCAAAAGACTTGCTTGAAAAAGGTCTTTTGACCGAAACGTCGCCACAGGGGGCAGAATAAATGTAAGACTTATTTCTTTACCACGGTCTGGGGCGCTGTCTCTTCTTTTCTATTGTCGTTCAATATCGTGCTGTCAGAGAATGTTGGAAGTTGTAGTTTTACGGCCCTAGGTTGACAGGTAAGTATTACTTTCTGACCTCTCTCCTTTCTTAGCGTCTCCTGCAGCTTTAACTACAAACAAGTTCCAAATGTTGATGACTTCAATGTACACATGAAGCAGAGCTAAACCTGTCATCGTAGGCAAAAAAAAAGCTGTGTCTGACAATAGACACAACTGTGTATAATTTTACATAAGAATACAGGCATACTTTAGTAAGTTACTCTAATGTTCAATGGCCAAAAGGCGGAAATGACAGATTCAGATCTGCTCCGTCCGTCTATGGGTATGTGCATCGTGCACGCATGGCTTTTGAACTAGAAGACGCTTAAGGACAGTGCCGGTGGAGTTCTTCCTGAAGCGTCTTTTTATTCTTCTTTTTTTCGCTGTGACTTTGTTAATGATGTCCTTTTATTTTTCATTAATTTCATGTATAAAATTGTTGGGGTTTACAAGCAAAAGCCACCTGAAGAATGGTCTGGTCACTTCTTTTAGCCATTTCAAGGCTTTCAAAGCCTAAAGTGGTTTAAAGTAGTGACAGAAGATGGAAGATATGCATAACACGTCGTTTTCACATTGCTGTGCACATGTTCATTTTTTTTTCCATTGTTTTTGTGCTTTTTCAGGTGGCTTCAAGGTGGAATCCGCCTGAAAAAGACATTGTGTTTCACATACCCTTATATATTTTATGATCTCTTCATCCGATCTTATTTGTTATTAGTGACTAGGCAAGACATAACACGAGAAAACTATAAGGTCCTTAATATGACCCCCATCTCTACAAGATGGGGGACCACTGCAACTTCCACAACTGACTGACAGATGCCGGTAGTAGTTTGCCCCATCTTTTCTGCCCCACCACTAAACAATTGGACCAGATTATTTACTACTGCAAGGTAGTTGATTTTTTTGGCGTCCATATCTTTCATTAAGATTATGCCCTATAGAGACCTATTATACATAGTATTCAAGTCAAGCAACAAATCACTGATGTCACATTGTACTGGATCAGAACCGAAAACTCGAAACGACTCTTACCCCAAGGAGAGGAACTCCGTTAACACTTATCAAAGATGTTTAGACATAAATGAATATTCCAGCCCAAGGTATGAAAAGTTCTCACATCTTGTGGTACAAGCCATAACTATTGGTGGTGAATCTCCCAATGATTTGTGCTAGCTGACTACAAATTATATTGTCCCCGACCTAAAAACTATTCCATTATTTTTCACGAATTTTGCAATTCTTTCTAAAGACAAGCTAACCTCTTCCAGCACGCCTTCTCCGCTATGTACGATGACAGCACTTTCTCAGTACGAAAGCATTTCACATTTTATTAATACGTACAGATGTAGCAGAGCTGAGCTAGTTAACGAAGCAGAGTTTATTCTCTGTGACTTGTCTTTGGATCCACTCATTGTCTTACAGTTATCATTGTGCACAAAGTTAAACCCCATTCAATGACCGACTCAATTCTGCCCCATCTACTCTAGGTTATGCCTAGGACTGATTTTAAATTCCTCCCCCAAAAAGGTGAAAAAATTGTTTTCATATCCTAAAATAATAATCATGCGGTCTCAATGCTTTTTTGCTTTTTCTCCCCAAATTCTTTCCAAAAGTTTTGCTTAGCTGACATTTGTTATAGAAGCAAAGAGATGCAGCAGGTTAGATGATGTATAGAGAGAAGGTAACAGACCATGTGTAAACGGGTATCATGTATATATGAGAGTAGTGATGCCTTACCCTGGGTCCGGTCCCCCTGTGGTTCAAGGATTGTGTCACGTGAAGAAGGACAAGAAGAGCTTGTGAAGTGACAAGAATGACAAAACCTCTCTGGGTCATTTTTGTTTCCTTTTCAAAAAGCAGGTGCAAAGTTTATCGAAGGGTTAATCTTCTGATTATTTTTTTCTGCAGTTTGGGAAACTAAGCCAAACCCTAATAGTTTAAAGTAAAAAAAAAAAATTCTAAGAAAGCGAAGTACATGGACATGCACAGATGTCTCTCCTGTGGCTCTCTCCTTGTCTTTTACTGGCAGCAGGTTTAAAGCATTAACACTTCCATTGGGATCCCATTATAAACCCGCCTGAAAGGGGAGGGCGAATAGGGGGGGGGGTGGTAAATTAGGTCTGACCCTTTCTTTTTAACTTTCCTGTATGGCCCTACCTTGGGTGTGTTGCTGCCACCTACTGTTCAATAAATTGTTCAACAATTTTTTTTAGTTTTTTACATCGGTTACCATCTGCTAGAATGAATTTCCTTATGTCCTGTGGGAAAAAGGGATTTCTACTTATAACTTATTACTAAAATATTTTTAAAGGTGAAAACATATGTAGAAAATTTTTATCAGTGCTAGGATTCCCTTATATGTGGGAATATGGGAAAATGTGTTATAAAAATACAAACATATTTATCAATCCATAGCTATATATACATATATATGTATATATATAGCTATAGATATGTATGTGTATATATACTGTATATATAGATATATATATAGAGAGATAGATAGAAATATATATACAGTATATATATATAATATTTTTTATTATATATTTATGTATTTATTTCTTTTCTTTTCTTTGTCAGAACCTGATTGAGATAGCCACTGCATATCTTTTCTTGGAGAAATCATCTCTAAATTCTTTCTACTGCTTCATTAATTGATACATTTGCCCTTTGCAAGAAGAGGTTCTTCAGCAGCTGTATTATATAAAACTTTGCAAAAACATTATAATACTTAATTCAGCTACTGCAAAATTTCATTATAAAAATGATGAGAAATATTTCATATTAATTATTTGCGTGCTGAAAGTTCCTGTTTTTTGAAAAAAAAAGAGGTTCTGTAGCAGTTGATTTTTACATATGAAAGAACAATGCAGACTCTACTTTTAAAAATAATTCAGAATTGTCACCAAAATAAATATACTGTGTGGACAGCTCTCACCCCAAAAGAATAGGAGCTGATCTGCAGTGCCATGGAGTGGCCACTACACATTGAACAGTACCGTGCTGTGCTGCTCCATTCAATGTTTACATCCGTCCGGAGTTAAAAACAGCTGATTGAAGTGGGTGCTAGGTGTCGGACGCCCAGGTAATCTGATATTGGTAAGGATAGATCGTCAATATAAAATGTCTGGAGAATCCTTTGAGGTGCCCTTACACACTTGAGCAATTTCATTTAGTTATAAGACGCACCGGACTATAAGGTTTTAGAGGTGGAAAATAGGGAAAAATATACAGTACAGACCAAAAGTTTGGACACACCTTCTCATTCAAGGATTTTTATGTATTTTCATGACTGTGAAAATTGTAGAATCACACTGAAGGCATCAAAACTATGAATTAACACATGTGGAATTATACATTACACTTTACAAAAAAGTGTGAAACAACTGAAAATATGTCTTATATTCTAGGTTCTTCAAAGTAGCCACCTTTTGCTTTGATTACTGCTTTGCACGCAGAAAGGTGAACAGATGGACTCTACATGCCTGGTTCCCACCGTGAAGCATGGAGGAGGTGGTGTGATGTGTGGGGGTGCTTTGCTGGTGACACTGTTGGGGATTTATTCAAAATTGAAGGCATAGTGAACCAGCATGGCTTCCACAGCATCTTGCAGCAGCATGCTATTCCATCCGGTTTGCGTTTAGTTGCACCATCATTTATTTTTCAACAGGACAATGACCCCAAACACACCTCCAGGCTGTGTAAGGGCTATTTGACCAAGAAGGAGAGTGCTGGGGTGCTGCACCAGATGACCAGACCTGAACCCAATCGAGATGGTTTGGGGTGAGCTGGACCGCTCACCGCTTCAATTTTGAATAATCCCCAACAGTGTCACCAGCAAAGCACCCCCACACCATCACACCACCTCCTCCATGCTTCACGGTGGGAACCAGGCATGTAGAGTCCAGCCGTTCACCTTTTCTGCGTGCAAAGCAGTAATCAAAGCAAAAGGTGGCTACTTTGAAGAACCTAGAATATAAGACATATTTTCAGTTGTTTCACACTTTATTGTAAAGTGTAATGTATAATTCCACATGTGTTAATTCATAGTTTTGATGCCTTCAGTGTGATTCTACAATTTTCATAGTCATGAAAATACAGAAGAATTTTTGAATGAGAAGGTGTGTCCAAACTTTTGGTCTGTACTGTATTTGAAGCAAAAAATGTGGTAAAATATTTAATAACATAAATACCATACTATTATAAGTGGTGTTATTATATATAATAGTATGTTATTATGTAGGAAGCTACGGGTAGGAGATGGTGCTGCGGGACTAGTGTGGTGTCTGTAAACTACTATGGGAAGACGCTGGAGGGTGAGTATATGAATGGGGGCACGGGGCTTATATTTAAAGCACCACTCCAGCACTGAAAAATAACACTGGAGTGCTGCTTTAAGATCCCATGGGAGAACTATAACTCTCAGCATATCCTGCAGATCCTATGGCATGCTGGGAGTTAAAGTCCACCACAGGATGGCAGAGTGCTTTTTTATGTGCTGTCATTACTAACCTTTTAATTAATTCTTTCTTGTACAGTGTGTCTGCAGGACCTGTGATGACATCATGAAGAGGCAGGGCTTTGTGTGGTCATGTGATGCTCCAGCCCGCCCTCTTCATGACCTCATCACAGGTCCTCCACAGGAGCATTCAGCATGGCATCTGCTCTGCCCCAGGCTGTCAGGCAGGGCCGGCGTCAGCACCCGGCACACCCGGGCAAGTGCCGGGGCCCTGAGCAGGCGGGGGGGCCCACTCGCCGTCTGGCACCCCAGCGCCCGTTAGCGGTGTCAGCGCCGCCACTGGGCCCCCCCCCGCTTGCTCAGGGCCCCGGCTGCGGCCGGCTCAATACTCATCTCTCCCCGTGCCTCCACTGCTGCAGCTCCGCCTCCGGGCTCCAGGGGGTGCCTGCAGAACGCCGGCGCTTCCTCTCACAGCAGCGCCGCTGAATGACGTCATCATTCAGCAGCCGGCTGTGGCAGTGAGTGCGCGGATGCCGGACAGGTGAGATGTTTGTGTGTGTGTCTGTGTATGTTTCTCTGTGTGTATGTAGTGCGATGCTTTGTGTGTGTGTGTCTGCTGTATGTGTGATGGTGGTGGGGGGAGGGCAGTGATGATGATGATGGGGAGGCAATGATGATTGATGATGATGGGCAGGCAATGATATTGCTGTGGAGACAATGATGATTATGGGCAGGCATTGATAATGATGGGCAGGCAGTGATGATGATGGGCAGGCAGTGATGATGATAGGCAGGCAATGATATTGATGGGGAGGCAATGATTATGGGCAGGCATTGATGATGATGGGCAGGCAGTGATGATGATGGGCAGGCAGTGATGATGATGGGCAGGCAATGATATTGATGGGAGGCAATGATGATTATGGGCAGGCATTGATGATGATGGGCAGGCAGTGATGATGATGGGCAGGCAGTGATGATGATGGTGAGGCAATGATGATTATGGGCAGGAATTGATGATGATGGGCAGGCAGTAATGATGATGGGCAGGCAATGATATTGATGGGGAAGCAATGATGATTATGGGCAGGCATTGATGATGATGGCAGGCAGTGATGATGATGGGGAGGCCATGATGATGATGGGGAGGCCATGATGATGATGGGGAGGCAATGATGATGATGGGGAGGCGATGATGATAATGGGCAGGCAATGATGATGATGGGCAGGCAATGATGATGATAATGGGCAGGCAATGATGATGATGGGAGTCTTTCCACGGCGCCCTTTCCTGAGCCGTAACAGTGCAGAACGCAGCACAGTGCAGAGGAGAGCTCCATCTTTTGTATGGTGCTTTATATGGGGACCAGTATCCTGTATGGAGCATTATATGGGGGATGGGGGGGTGACATCCTGCATGGGGTATTATATGGGTGATGAGGGGGAGACTGTGGTGCCCATAATATTGTATGGAGGACTGTACTGTCCAGTCTGTACTGTTCGCTGTGAGGATTTGGCGGTTTTTGAGCTATTGTACAATTTACAATAGCTATCAGTCGTAATGGAAGAAGAGAAGTGTTTGGCGTTGTGCTATACCCATATTTCTCTGCAGTATCTGTGCATCATGAATCGTGGTCTGTGTTAAAGGGGCCCACTGAGACTCTTTCGCCCGGGGCCCATGAAAACCTGGAGCCGGCCCTGCTGTCAGGTATGCGATGCCTCCTGCTGCACTCTGCTCCTGCCGCCTCCTTCTCCTTCCAACACACATCTCCCCAGCTGCTGCAGGAATCAGGCGCTGGGGAACCATGTGGCTTTGTCATTTGCTTCTCCCCCCTCACTGCTCAGCTGATAGGTGGGCGGGGAAGCGGCTAATTAACATTCACTGCACTTAAGTATCGGGACCAGTGATTTCCCCAGCCTGGATTCCTGCAGCGGAGGGGATATTTTCCTGCCTCCTGCGATCTCACTCCACCGCTGCCCCCTGCCCCCTCCCCACATGTTACATTCCGACCATAAGACGCACCCACACTTGCCTCCCAAATTTGGAGGAAAAAAAGTGCGTCTTATGGTCCAAAAAATACGGTATCTCATGTGTATGGGGGCCTTCCCCTCGCTTCTTCTCTCATAGGCGTGCCCAATTCTTTTTGGTTTATTGAAGATACACAGCTTACAGATGTGTCTGGCATCAGCTGGTTCCCCTTTACCAATTAAAGGGAATCTGTCAGCAGGTTTTGTCATGTAATCTGTAGCAGCATGATGTAGGAGCCGAGAGACAGATTCCAGTGATATTATTATTATTTATTTATATAGCGCCATTGCAGTGATATGTCACTTACTAGTCTGTGTTGCTGTTTTTAGAAAATTAGTGTTTTAGCAGCAGGAGATTATCACTACAGGACTAGGTGTCTCATGCCTCCTGGTCAACTGCTCTGTGCAACCTCACCCCCACCTCTGATTGGCAGTTTTGTCAATGTACACAGAAAGCTGCTAATCAGTGCTGTGGGCGGGGTTATGTAGAGCTCAGCATTCCAAGCACTGATATATCTTCAGCAGGGAAAACAGCGATTGTATCAAAATGACAGTAAGCGGATTAGCAAGTGACACATACCTTGATTCAAGGGTATGCCACACTAAACAATATCGCTAACGGGATCGCTAAAAAACGTCACTATTTAGCGATCCTGTTAGCGATGTTGTTCAGTGCGGCAGCTTCCAGCGACGAGCTTCCTGCTGTGATCTCGCTCGTCGCTGGAATCGTTCCGGACCCTATTTTCTCGTCGGCGCTCCCGCTGGGTAAGTATATATCGCTAGTGTGGCACCTTTTCTTAGCGATTTAGCGGTACTTTTGTACCGCTAAAGTCGTTAAGAAGATCGCTAACGGCGATAGCGTCGTTAACTATATCGCTAAATGTGGCCGCATTTAGCGATATAGAAACAATCCCGCTAGCGATCGCATTAGTATGCGTCGTTATCGTGATCGCTAGCGGGATTGTTTAGTGTGGCAGTACCTTCAGGCTCTCAGCCCCTAAATCATTCTTCTCTCGGATTGCATAACAAAAACCTGCTGACAGATTACCTTTAAAAACACATGCACATTCGGCCAAACTGAGCAATGGCGTGTGTTAGGGATAGATGCTGTAAACATTGAAGGTGATTGCCACTTTTATAATGAACAGTGGGGGTTCATTATCCCATACATATTGCAGATGGGATTTTTATCATCTACTGTAGAATATAATGTTTTAGTAGAGAAGTAAAAACATAATTTCATTTTTTTTTCCATATTTTAAGCTGCAATCTTAATTATTGCAATAATGAGCATTCCTATAAGTGTCTCATTTACTTTGTGTTAAATTACTAATTGTTTCAAAATCTCTGTTTTCTGTCAGTGGATGAAAGCATTCTTTTTTTCAACCAGCTGACAGGTTCCCTTGTGTGTATTAGTGATCAGGTGATTACCGTCTGAGTGCAGGTTTTCCTTCTCTTTCAAATGTAGACCACATTCGGTGTCCTAAATGCATCAGTAGCCAATGGATGCTTAGACAAATGTCTTCATTCTCTGACAGTACTCAAATATTTTGAACATGGTGAAGAATGGTAACACAAAGTATTTTAGAAATGTACATAACCTGTCATTATTCAAGTTTTCAGTGACCTATATTGAGGAGCAAATGAGTCCCTCAATTATGCAAACTGGGAGTAGTGTAGAACAGATTGTGAACATCGGAGTGATGAGTTTTGTGTTGTTTTATCAGCAGGAGATTATCACTACAGGACAACATCTCATTTGCCTGGCAGTCCGGCTAGTCGGCGTAACCCAGCCCCCACCACTGATTGGCAGCTTGCCCACAAAGTACACAGGAAGCTGCCAATCAGGGGTGTACACGTGGTTATGCGCAGCTCAAAGATCTTAGGTCTGCTACATCTACATCAGACAAAGTTTTCTTGTTTTGGTATACCAGGACATTTCACTGTTTGTTAGTGTTAACCCCTTCACCCCGAAGCCTGTTTTCACCTTCCTGACCAGGCCAATTTTTTCAATTCTGACCACTGTCACTTGGAGGTCAAAACTCTGGGACACTTCAATGGATTCCACTGATTCTGAGATTGTTTTTCTGTGACATATTGCACTTCATGATAGTTGTAAAATTTCTTTGATATAAGTTGCGTTTATTTGTGAAAAAATTCTAAATTTAGTGAAAATGTTGAAAATTTTGTAATTTTCAAACTTTTAATTTTTATGGCCTTAAATCAGAGAGTCATGTCACATAATAGATAACTTTTCCCACATGTCTAATTTACATCAGCACAATTTTTGAAACATTTTTTTTTGTTAGGAAGTTATAAGAGTTAAAAGTTGGCCAGCAATCATTTCAATTTCATTTTTACAACAAAATGTACAAAACCATTTGTTTAGGGACCACATCACATTTGAAGTGACTTTGGGGGCCTATATAACAGAAAATACTCAAAAGTGACACCATTCTAAAAACTGACCCCTCAAAGTGCTCAAAACTACATTCAAGAAGTTTATTAACCCTTCAGGTGCGGTGTGGATTCAGAAGCTGTGCAACAGGTTATGGGCCCAGACACAGGCACCCAGATACAGCGTACCCAGTCACCCCAGATACAGCGTACCCAGAGAATCCAGACACCACAGATCCCAAGCACCAAGAATTCCAGATACCCAGGACACTGGAACTGTCAGCAAGACCCTGGTGAATACAGAAGAATTCTTCAATGCAAGTCTCTCCAAACAAGTAAGATAAGTTAAAAATGACAAGTAGCACAGAAGCTAAACTGAATGATGAGAACTTTCAGCTATGGAAGTTCAAAGTACAGATGTTATTGTCTAAAGATGATTTATGGGAAGTAATCACTACAGATAGACCTGACCAGGATAATCAGACATGGGATAGAAAAAATAGACAAGCGAGAGCCACCATTAGCTTATTAGTGGATGATGCTCAATTAATACATATAAGAAATGAAGAAACAGCGAAAGGAATGTGGGAACAATTAAGAAAGCTATATGAGAGACACAGCTTAAATCACAAGTTATTTTTATTAAGAAAGCTTTACAGTATGAGACTAAGTGCCGACAGTGACATGCAGAAGCATATATTCTCAATGATGGAAGTGATATCACAGCTAAGATCTATTGGTGAAGATATTAAAGAAAGTCATATAGCAGCTATATTGTTGTGCAGTTTACCAGATTCGTATACAGCTTTAATAAATGCACTAGAGACAAGACCAGAAACAGACATTACATTAGAGTTTGTGAAAACAAGACTCATAGATGAATATCAGAGAAGAAAAGAACAAAGCAATGATTCTTCTACTGAAAAGGACAGTGAAAACGCTCTTAAAGCTACAGGATTTAAAAAACTCTATAATAAAGAGACAAGAGAATGCTTTGGATGTAAGAAAAAAGGTCATTTCAAGAAAGACTGTACCATATGGAAAGCAGAACAACAAAAATTACAACATAAAAAGCATACACAGAAAGTAAAAAACACAATTTCCGATTTGTGTGAGAATAATTGTAATGGCACATTCAAAATAACAGACAAGAAATCATCACTTGGTTGGTTTATTGATTCAGGAGCAACGAGTCATATGACAAATGACAAGAATTTCTTTACTGATCTTGATTTAGATAAGAAAGAAGCCATTTATCTTGCAGATGGAAGCAAAATAACCGCAGAAGGTATCGGACAAAGTATGCTAAATTGTTCAAACAAGTTCGGACAAGATTCAAAGATACTTGTACAGGATGTGTTGTATGTTCCAAAATTGGAAGGTGGATTATTATCTGTGAAACGTCTAACAGCTAAAGGACTTAAGGTACTGCCACACTTAGTGATCTCGTTAGCGATCTCAATAACGACGCAAGCTAATGAGATCGTTTGTGAGATCTCTTTTAGGTCGCTAGTAGCTGCCAAACAGGAGATCTCATAAACGACTCATCAGCGGTCAGCGATCTCTTTAACGACTTTGGCTTTCGTTAGGATGTCATTAGCATGTACTGAGCGCTTCTGATTCATAGGAATTTCCAGCATCGCTCCTGCTCTCTGTGTCCTGCTAGCCTGCTTTGCAACTGCTGCGATCCTCTCTGTGATGCAAAAGAGAACTTACAGATATTGCGATCCATTCCGTGACGCTAAACCCATATGCGTCACAAACGAGGTCGTTCGCAAAAGGTGCTAGACACAGCGATATAGGCTTACCAGCAGGACGCCAACGATCAAAAAACGGTCCAGAACTCTAGTGAACGATCAACGAGATCACAGCAGGGGCCACATCGTTGCTACATGCCACACACAGCTAAGTCGCTAACGAGATCGCAAAATAGTGACGTTTTAGTGATCTCGTTTGCGATCTCGTTTGCGATCTCGTTTAGTGTGGCATACCCTTTACAGTAAAATTCAAAGATAATGAGTGTGCAATTATTGCAGGAAACAAGATGATAACCAAAGTCAAGGCAGATGAACAATTATATCATTTTGACAAATCAAAGGAACAGATGAAGGTATGTACACATGATCACAAAAACTGTATTCACATGTGGCATAGACGTCTAGGACATAGACACCCGGACAGTATAAGGGAACTACAGAGAAAAGAATTGACAAAAGATTTAAAGATATCAGATTGCTCAATTACCATAAGATGTGAATGTTGTATAAAATCCAAAGCAACAAGGATATCTATTCCAAAAGAAAGTGAGATGAAAAGTGAAAGACCACTTGATTTGGTGCATACTGACGTATGTGGACCCATGAAAGTGACTACATCAGGAGGCAATAGATACATGTTGACTTTTATAGATGACTACTCAAGAATAAGATACACAGTCACATACTTAATTAAGAACAAAAGTGAAGTTTTTGATAAACTTGTAGACTATGTAACAAGATCAAGTAACACATTTCAAAGGAAGCCAATTATCATCAGAAGTGATAATGGAGGTGAATTTACAGGTCACAGACTAGAAGACTACTTAAGACAAAATGGAATAGAACATTAGAAAACTGTTCCATACACACCTGAACAAAATGGAGTAGCAGAAAGGAAAAACAGAACTCTAACAGAAATGATGAGATGTATGCTGACAGATTGTAAACTACCAGAGAAATATTGGGTGAGGCAGCAATGACAGCTACATATCTACAGAACTGACTTTTTTCCAGAAAACTGAAGAAAACTCCATATGAACTGTGGCAAGGTATGAAACCAAGTGGCAATCATTTAAAAGTTTTTGGATGTAAAGTTTTTATATTCATTCCAACAGAAAAACATTCCAAACTTCAAAACAGATGCATGGAAGGAATATTTGTTGGATATAGTGAAAACTGTAAAGGATATAGAATCTTAGATCCCAAAACAGACAGAGTTACAGTGCGTAACAGTGTGACATTCATTGAAGATTTAAATGAAGACATTATGATTTCAGTTGAAACAAAAAATGAGAAAAACAATAGTGACATAACTGAAGAGGTAGAAGAGAAACCAAAAGGTAGAGGAGAAAACAAGGGGATCTGCTACCTTGGATCTAATCCTTATAAACAGGGAGGAAATGGTTGAGGAGGTAAGAGTGTCTGGGACCTTAGGAGGTAGCAACCATGCTATTTTAGAATTTTGGATAACTAGAGGAGGAAGACCTGTGAAGACTCAGACTTCAAGGTTAGATTTCAGAAAGGCGCTCAGAAAGTGACTCAGAAAGAGAATCGGAAGGATCCAATGGCTGGATTCTTAAGGACAAAAATGTCCATGAAGGATGGGAAATCTTGAAAAATTAGATTCTCAAAGCACAATCATTAACAATTCCAAAAAGAGGGAAGAATAGGAAGCATTTAAGGAAACCAGGATGGATGAACACAGAACTTAAACACATGCTAAAAAGGAAGAAAGAAATGTTTATCAAATGGAAAGAGGGAGGCATATCTAAAGAAGAATATAATGATGTCTGCAGAACCTGCAGGGCGAGAATCAGATTATCTAAAGCTGACAATGAATTAAGGCTTGCAAGAGATGTCAAAAGCAATAATAAAGGATTTTGGGGATATGTCAAAAGTAAAAGAAAAGTCAAAGATGCTATAGGACTTTTACAGGATGAAAATTATGAAATGGTAAGAAAGGATGCTGAGAAAGCCGAACTTTTAAATTCCTATTTTGCATCTGTTTTCTCTCAGAAAGGAAATGTAACATCAACTGATCTTCACTGTCCTTTTAAGGGAATAGAAGAATCCAGGATATCTATAAACAGAAAAATAGTGAGGAATCACTTAGCTAACATAAATGAATTCAAGTCTCCAGGTCCAGATGAATTACACCCCAGAGTACTGAAGAAGATAGCAGAAGAAATTTTTGAACCACTCTCCATAATCTTTGAAAATTCTTGGAGAACAGGAGAAGTCCCAGAAGACTGGAGAAGAGCAAATGTTGTTCCTATCTTCAAAAAGGGGAAGAAGGTGGACCCAGGGAACTATAGGCCGGTGAGTCTGACATCTATACCAGGAAAGATATTTGAACAAATTATTAAACAACATGTACAGTCAGGGCCAGAAATATTTGGACAGTGACACAATTTTCGCGAGTTGGGCTCTGCATGCCACCACATTGGATTTGAAATGAAACCTCTACAACAGAATTCAAGTTCAGATTGTAACGTTTAATTTGAAGGGTTGAACAAAAATATGTGTTAGAAAATGTAGGAATTGTACACATTTCTTTACAAACACTCCACATTTTAGGAGGTCAAAAGTAATTGGACAAATAAACATAACCCAAACAAAATATTTTTATTTTCAATATTTTGTGGCGAATCCTTTGGAGGCAATCACTGCCTTAAGTCTGGAACCCATGGACATCACCAAACGCTGGGTTTCCTCCTTCTTAATGCTTTGCCAGGCCTTTACAGCCGCAGCCTTCAGGTCTTGCTTGTTTGTGGGTCTTTCCCTCTTAAGTCTGGATTTCAGCAAGTGAAATGCATGCTCAATTGGGTTAAGATCTGGTGATTGACTTGGCCATTGAAGAATGTTCCACTTTTTTGCACTCATGAACTCCTGTGTAGCTTTGGCTGTATGCTTGGGGTCATTATCCATCTGTACTATGAAGCGCCGTCCAATCAAGTTTGCAGCATTTGGCTGAATCTGGGCTGAAAGTATATCCCGGTACACTTCAGAATTCATCCGGCTACTCTTGTCTGCTGTTATGTCATCAATAAACACAAGTGACCCAGTGCCATTGAAAGCCATGCATGCCCATGCCATCACGTTGCCTCCACCATGTTTTACAGAGGATGTGGTGTGCCTTGGATCATGTGCCGTTCCCTTTCTTCTCCAAACTTTTGGCTTCCCATCATTCTGGTACAGGTTGATCTTTGTCTCATCTGTCCATAGAATACTTTTCCAGAACTGAGCTGGCTTCTGGAGGTGTTTTTCAGCAAATTTAACTCTGGCCTGTCTATTTTTGGAATTGATGAATGGTTTGCATCTAGATGTGAACCCTTTGTATTTACTTTCATGGAGTCTTCTCTTTACTGTTGACTTAGAGACAGATACACCTACTTCACTGAGAGTGTTCTGGACTTCAGTTGATGTTGTGAACGGGTTCTTCTTCACCAAAGAAAGTATGCGGCGATCATCCATTGTTGTCTTCCGTGGGCTCCCAGGTCTTTTTGGATTGATGAGTTCACCAGTGCTTTCTTTCTTTCTCAGGATGTACCAAATTGTAGATTTTGCCACTTCTAATGTTGTAGCAATTTCTTGGATGGGTTTTTTTCTGTTCTTGCAGCTTAAGGATGGCTTGTTTCACCTGCATGGAGAGCTCCTGTGACCGCATGTTTCCTTCACAGCAAAACCTTCCAAATGCAAACACCACACCTCAAATCAACTCCGGCCCTTTCATCTGCTTAATTGAGAATGACATAACAAAGGGATTGCCCACACCTGTCTATGAAATAGCCTTGGTGTCATTTGTCCAATTACTTTTGGTCCCTTTAAAAACAGGGTGGCACATGTTAAGGAGCTGAAACTCCTAAACCCTTCATCCAATTTTAATGTGGATACCCTCAAATGAAAGCTGAAAGTCTGGACTTCAACTGCATCTGAATTGTTTTGTTTCAAATTCACTGTGGTAATGTCTAGAACCAAAATTAGATAAATGTTGTCTCTGTCCAAATATATATGGACCTAACTGTATGTAAGTACCTGGACAAGAATGAAGTGCTTAACCAGAGTCAGCATGAGTTTGTAACTAATAAGTCATATCAGACTAATTTAATTTCCTTCTATGACAGAATCACTGGGTGGATCAGGGAAATGCTGTAGATCAGGGGCGGAACTATCGTGGAAGCAGGGGAAGCAGCTGCCATAGGGCCCGGGCTAGCAGGGGGCCCGTCCCTGCTGCAGCTGTCTCCCCTGCGGCTGTGTTCAGCCGCCCATGGCCTGAGAGTTGGCGGTTCCCTGTGCTGGCTGTCATGCTGACAGCCGGCGCAGAGAAGCTGCTGCGTGCCGTCTCCCAGGAATCAATTGCACTGGTGTCTATACAGACGCCAGTACAATTGAAGCTCTGACCGCCGGGTCAGAGCGACGTCTGCAGCGTGATCATGTCATGTGATCACGCTGCTGACGTCACTCGTCGGCGGCGCCCAGAAGGGTGAAGACTGGTGGTGAGTGTGCTCCACTGTGGAGCTGAAGATACCACCGAAGATTAACGGGGGCACATACTGTGTGAGTGATAACTCTGCATTCTTGGCTGCATTACTACTTGAGGGGCACATTACTACTGATGGGAGAATAAGAGGGCTTATTACTAGTTATGGGGGCATAATGTGCCTGCATTAATAGTTATGCGGGACATGGTTACTAGTAATGGTAGCATAAGGGGGCTGCATTGCTACCAGTCCATTATATTATATTGTGTTTCCATAATGTCTGCTTTAAATACAGCTCTGATTTGGGCAAAAAGCTGGCCGTTATGAGACTGAAGAGTATTTTTTGGGCCTAGAGAATTGCTGTGATTTGCTCCGCCCACTGCTATTGGCTCCGCCCACTATCAGAACCCCGCCCCCCCGCCGCCCGTTTGGGAGAGGGGGCCCCGTTCAAAATTTTGCTGTGGGGCCCCGCCATTTCTAGTTACGCCACTGCTGTAGATATATTATATCTTGACTTCAGCAAAGCATTTGACAAAATATCTCACAAATCCTTATTGAAAAAATGACTAAGTATGGAATGGACAAGGCAACTGTTAGGTGGATTCATAACTGGCATAGTGATAGGACCCAAAGAGTGGTAGTAAATGGCTGCACATCCAGTTGGAAGAATGTATCAAGTGGGGTACACAGGGCTCTGTCTTGGGCCCTGTATTGTTCAACATCTTTAACAATGATTTAGATGAAGGAATTGAGGGTAAACTGATTAAATTTGCTGATGACACAAAGTTAGGAGGGATAGCTAATACTAGAGAAGAGAGAGGATTCAAAAAGATATAAATAAACTGGAGCAGTGGGCAGCAACTAACAGAATGGTTTTAACAGGGAAAAATGCAAAGTACTACATCTGGGAAATAAAAATGAAAAAAGCGTATACAGAATGGGAGGAATAGAGCTAAGCAACAGCACATGTGAAAAAGACTTGGGTATACTAATAGATCACAGACTGAACATGAGTCAACAGTGTGATGCAGCAGCAAAAAAGGCAAATACAATTCTGGGATGTATTAACAGAAGCATACAGTCTAGATCACGTGAAGTCATTATTGCCCTCTACTCCTCTTTGGTCAGACCTCATCTGGAATACTATGTCCAGTTTTGGGCACCACATTTTAAAAAAGATATCAACAAACTGGAGCAAGTTCAAAGAAGAGCGACCAGAATGGTGTCCGGTCTGCAAGCCATGTCCTATGAGGAACGGTTACAGGATTTGGGAATGTTTAGCTTGCAAAAAAGAAGACTGAGAGGAGACTTAATAGCTGTCTACAAATATCTTAAGGGCTGTCACATTGAAGAAGGATCATCTTTATTCTCATTTGCACAAGGAAAGACTAGAAGCAATGGGATGAAACTGAATGGGAGGAGACACAGATTAGATATTAGAAAAAACTTTTTGACAGAGTGATCAATGAGTGGAACGAGAGGTGGTGAGTTCTCCTTCAATGGAAGTCTTCAAACAGAGACTGGACAGACATCTGTCTGGGATGATTTAGTGAATCCTGCTTTGAGCAGGGGGTTGAACCAGATGACCCAGGAGGTCCCTTCCAACTCTACCATTCTGTGATGCTATGATAAGAAATATCTGATGAGAAAGAAGTAGAAATTAATGAAGAACAAAATACTGAAAGTGAAGAATCACAACTACAAACAGACACAGAACCAAGACGTTCAATAAGAGAGAACAAAGGAAAACCACAAAAACGCCTCTCATACAGGGCAAGTACAAGTAAAATGTATGAATCTACCTCTTGGGAAGACCTATCTAAACTTTCTGGAGAAGAAGCTAATAAATGGATAGAAGAAACAGAAATTAAATCCATGCATGATTCAAATACATGGACACTAACAGATTTGCCAGAAGGATGAAAAGCCATAGGATGTAAATGGATTTTTAAAGTAAAATACCAAACAAATGGCACACCTGAAAGATATCGAGCAAGACTCGTAGCTAAAGGCTATTCTCAAAAATACGGAGAACACTATGATGAAACATTTGCTCCAGTTGTCAAACACACTACAATAAGAACTTTACTTACAGTTGCAGCAATGGAAAAGATGGAACTAAGACATCTGGATGTAAAGACAGCTTTTTTGAATGGACATTTAACAGAAGACATTTACATGGAACATCCTCCAGGATTCAAAGATGAAAGAAATCCAAACAAAGTTTGTAAACTACAGAAAAGCATATATGGTTTAAAACAAGCAGCTAAAGCGTGGAATGACAAAATCACGGAAGTACTAACAAATGAAAAATTTCAAAGAAGCAAAGCTGATCCATGCTTGTACACAAAAAAGCTGAGTAATAGATGGATTTATATACTCATATATGTAGACGACATTTTGATTTGTTTTAACCCCTTAATGTCCACTGACGTGCAGAGTCCGTCATGGCAAGGTGCCAGTTCCGGCACCAGGACGGACTCTGCACGTCATGCCTTTGATCTACCACTGCGTGTAAACACGCAGTGGTAGATCAGTGCTGACAGCTGTCACAGACAGCTGACAGGCACGGCAAGCGGTGCGGGGACCTTTGCCGTCGGTCCCCGCACTCACAGCGCTGTGATTGGTCAGTCAATCTGACTGACCAAACACAGCAGCGATCGCGCAGGAGAAGCTGAAATTTCAGCTTCCCCAGCGCGATCAGTGCAGGAGCCGGCGCTGCAGTGGCCAGGCTTCCTGCACTGACAGCCAGGAGCGGAGCCCCCACTGCCCCTGGCTGTTAACCCCCTGACTGCTGCGATCCAGCGCGATCGCAGAGCTCAGGGGGGGAGGCAGAGGGTCGGGAGCTCCCTCTGCCTCAGATCAGCGTCCCAGTGATGTAATCGCAGGGCCCGATCTCTGCCTTGATGACCCGGGGGTTGTCATGACAACCTCCGGGTCATTTAGCTACGGGAAGCTGCTGTGATCATGTCACAGCAGCTTCCACTATAGTTGCAATGCATTGCAATGCCAGAGCATTGCAATGCATTGTAACTGCAATCAAAAGTGAAAGTCCCATAAAGGGACAAGTTGAAAAAAATCATTTTTTAAAAAAAATTGTAAAAAAAATATTAAAAAATAATTTTAAAAAAAATCCCCTAAAAAATACACATTTTTATGTAATAAAAAAAATAAAAAACAAAAAAAATACACATGTTAGGTATCGCCATGTCCGTAAAAATCCCATCTATAAAAGCATAACCCTAGTTAACCCCTTCAGTGAAAGCCGTAAAAAAAAAACACAAAAAAGTAGTAAATTATACTTTTTCCAAGCGGTATCATTATACCGCTTGGAAAAAGTGCAATAACACGCGATCAAAAAGTCAGATATAAATAATCATGGTACCGCTGAAAATGTCATCTTGTCCCGCAAAAAAGAAGCCGCTATACAGCATCATCAGTGAAAAAATAAAAAAGTTATAGCTCGCGGAATAAACTGATGCAAAAATAATAATTTTTTCTATAAAATTCTTTATTGTGTAAAAAACGCCAAAACATAAAAAAAAATATATAAATGAGGTATCGCTGTAATCGTAGTGACCCGAAGAATAAAACTGCTTTATCAATTTTACCACACACGGAACGGAGGAAAAAAAAAAAAAAAAAAAACAATTCCTGAATTGCTGGTTTTTGTTCATTCTGCTTCCACAAAAATCGGAATAGGAAGCGATCAAAAAACGTTATGTGCCCGAATATGGTACCAATAAATACGTCAGCTCGTCCCGCAAAAAATAAGCCCACAGATAACTCTGTCGGCCGAAATATGGAAAAATTATAGCTCTCAAAATACGGCGATGCAAAAAATTCTTACAAAAAATTATTCCAAAAAAAGCATCTTTTAGAGTGTGACAGAAGCTAAACATGAAAAAAGGGTGTAAATCTGGTATCGCTGTAATCGCACCGATCCGAGGAATAAAGTCGCCTAATCACTAATACCGCACGAGGAACGGCGTAAAAAAGAAAATCAATTCTTCACCTTTGGTAGATTTGTTCATTGTGCCTCCCAAAGATCGCAGTAAGGCGATCACAGTGGTTCCCCCCCGCATATGGGGTATCAGCGTACTCAGGACAAAATGCACAATAGCTTTTAGGGCCCTATTTCTCCTGTTACCCTTATAAAAATAAAAATTTGGGGGCAAAAAGGTAATTTTTGTGGAAAAAAATATGATTTTTTTTATTTTCACGGCTCTACGTTATAAACTTCTGTGAAGCCCTTGGGGTTCAAAGTGCTGACCACACATCTAGATAAGTTCCTTGGGGGGTCTAGTTTGCAAAATGGGGTCATTTGTGGGGGTTTCTACTGTTTAGGCCATCAGGGGCTCTCCAAGCGCGACATGACACCCGCAGACCATTCCATCAAAGTCTGCATTTAAAAACGGTGCTCCTTCCCTTCCGATCTCTGCCATGCGTCAAAATAGTGGTTCCCCCCCACATATGGGATATCAGCGTACTCAGGACAAATTGCACAATAGCTTTTGGGGTCCTATTTCTCCTGTTACCATTATAAAAATAAAAATTTGGGGCAAAAAGATTATTTTTGTGGAAAAAAATATGATTTTTTTATTTTCACGGCTCTACGTTATAAACTTCTGTGAAGCACTTGGGGGTTCAAAGTGCTCACCACACATCTAGAAAAGTTCCTTGGGGGGTCTAGTTTCCAAAATGGAGTTACTTGTGGGGGGTTTCTACTGTTTAGGCACATCAGGGGCTATCCAAACGTGACATGACACCCACAGACCATTCCATCAAAGTCTGCATTTGAAAAAGGCGCTCCTTCCCTTTCCAGCTCTGCCATGCGTCAAAATAGTGGTTCCCCCCCACATATGGGATATCAGCGTACTCAGGACAAATTGCACAATAGCTTTTGGGGTCCTATTTCTCCTGTTACCATTATAAAAATAAAAATTTGGGGCAAAAAGATTATTTTTGTGGAAAAAAATATGATTTTTTTATTTTCACGGCTCTACGTTATAAACTTCTGTGAAGCACTTGGGGGTTCAAAGTGCTCACCACACATCTAGAAAAGTTCCTTGGGGGGTCTAGTTTCCAAAATGGAGTCACTTGTGGGGGGTTTCTACTGTTTAGGCACATCAGGGGCTATCCAAACGTGACATGACACCCACAGACCATTCCATCAAAGTCTGCATTTGAAAAAGGCGCTACTTCCCTTTCGAGCTCTGCCATGCGTCAAAATAGTGGTTTCCCCCCACATATGGGGTATCAGCATACTCAGGACAAATTGCACAATAACTTTTGGGGTCCTGTTACCCTTTGGAAAATAACAATTGGGGGTGGAAAGATCATTTTTGTGGAAAAGATATGATTTTTTAATTTTACTGCTCTACGTTATAACCTTCTGTGAAGCCCTTGGGGGTTCAAAGCTCTCACCACACATCTAGATAAGTTCCTTGGGGGTCTAGTTTCCAAAATGGGGTCACTTGTGGGGGTTTCCACTGTTTAGGCACACAGGGACTCTCCAAATACGACATGGCATCCAATCTCAATTCCAGCCAAAAAAGTCAAATGGCGCTGCTTCCCTTCCGAGCTCTGCCATGCGCCCAAATAGTGGTTATACCCCCACCTATGGGGTATCAGCGTACTCAGGACTAATTGCACAATAAATTTTGGGGTCCTTTTATCCTTTGGAAAATAAAAATTGGGATGAAAAGATCATTTTTGTGGAAAAAATATGATTTTTTAATTTACGGCTCTACGTTATAACCTTCTGTGAAGCGCTTGGGGGTTAAAAGCTCTCACAACACATTTAGATAAGTTCCTTGGGGGGTCTAGTTTCCAAAATGGGTCACTTGTGGGGGGTTTCCACTGTTTAGGCACACAGGGACTCTCCAAATGCGATATGGCGTCCAATCTCAATTCCAGCCAAAAAAGTCAAATGGCGCTGCTTCCCTTCCGAGCTCTGCCATGCGCCCAAATAGTGGTTTACCCCCACATATGGGGTATCAGCGTACTCAGGACTAATTGCCCAATAACTTTTGGGGTCCTTTTATCCTTTGGAAAATAATAATTGGGATGAAAAGATCATTTTTGTGGAAAAAATATGATTTTTTAATTTTACGGCTCTACGTTATAACCTTCTGTGAAGCCCTTGGGGTTAAAAGCTCTCACAACACATTTAGATGAGTTCCTTTTGGGGTCCAGTTTCCAAAATGGGGTCACTTGTGGGGGTTTCCACTGTTTAGGCACACAGGGACTCTCCAAATGCGACATGGCGTCCAATCTCAATTCCAGCCAAAAAAGTCAAATGGCGCTGCTTCCATTCCGAGCTCTGCCATGCGCCCAAATAGTGGTTTACCCCCACACATGGTATATCGGTGTACTCTGGAGAAATTGTACAACAAATATTGTGGTTCATTATCTCCTGATACCCTTGACAAAATTTAAAAAAATTGTGTCGAAAGAAAAATTTTGGGAAAAAAAGTTAAATGTTCATTTTTTCCTTCCACATTGCTTCAATTCTTGTGAAGTACCTAAAGGGTTAATAAACTTCTTGAATGTGGCTTTGAACACGTTGAGGGGTGCAGTTTTTAGAATGGTGTCACTTTTGGGTATTTTCTGTCATATTGACCCCTCAAATTCACTTCAAATGTGAGGTGGTCCCTAAAAAAATGGTTTTGTAAATTTTGTTGGAAAAATGAGAAATTGCTGGTCAACTTTTAACACTTATAACTTCGTAACTAAAAAAAATTTTGGTTCCAAAATTGTGCTGATGTAAAGTAGACATGTGGGAAATGTTATTTAGTAACTAATTTTTGTGACATATCTCTCTGATTTAATGGCATAAAAATTAAAAGTTTGAAAATTGCAAAATTTTCAACATTTTTGCCATATTTCCATTTTTTTCATAAAAAAACGCAAGTTATATTGAAGAAATTTTACCACTATCATGAAGTACAATATGTCTCGAGAAAACAATCTCAGAATCGCCAAGATCCGTTGAAGCGTTCCAGAGTTATAACCTCATAAAGAGACTGTGGTCAGAATTGTAAAAATTGGCCTGGTCTTTAACCTACAAAATGGCTTGGTCATTAAGGGGTTAAACAAGAAAGAGATAAAGAAAACATTCTAAAAACCCTGAAACAAAATTTTGAAATCAAAGACGTCACGCGGCAGGAAGCAATGGACTAACGTGTCTATGACAACCTGACGCTGCAGACGCCGGGAGCGGCGCAGCTCCCCCGGGTATGTACCGCATGCGTTCTGTAATGTGATCGCAACAAGCTAGATATTTATAGTCAGAGCGAGACTTAGAAATAAAGTGCTGTGTAGGATGTATATAAGCTATCAGCCATATCACGTATTCAATATGCCTGAAAGTAATTATGATCGCATTTAGTTAGCTAATTAGTATCATGCCTACAAATATATAACTATAAGTAAGATCCGTAACCATTAAGACACAGTATAATATTAATAATAGCGAATCAATAGAAAAACACATTACTTAATAGCCAAAGAACGTCTCTTAAACAAAATCACATATAAATCCCACATATAATGGCCATGCAATGCATGCTATGTTATATCAGAAACTTGTATAAATATGTGATCAGAATCGCAATATGGAGTAAATATTAACCCACAAGAGCAACAATTACAAGAGCAAAAATAACAAAAGCAAAAATAACACAATGGGAAAAATATAGAAATACGACTCATTATAGAAGAATAAAACATCCAACATTGAATATATGTGATCAATATCTTCCCCATTGCAGGTCTTCGATCTCGCAGATCATCCGGACATAAATGTGTTCCACCAAGAAAGGGTCCAAGAGGAAAAGGTAAGTGATTAAGTATCAACCTAAAAAATATATAAAAACAAATTAGAACCCATAAAAAGCCACCATAGTGGCACGAGAAACCACACTGAACCTAGGTACAGCAGGCAGGCAATCACATAAACATCACAGGAATGAAGCAAAGTTGAAATTCTCATTCAGACCACATGGATGGACCGTGTTTAAGGTCCAAATCCATCTGGATTCCAGTTGGGCCAGACGCTGTGAAGCATTCCCACCCCGTATATTTATATCCAGACAATCTATGCCTTTGACCCGTAGCAACCTACTATTGCATTGGTGGTACATCTTAAAGTGCTTAGGTATGGTCTTAAGTGTATTAGGATCAGTCTCTGTGGTCGCTGCTTCGATCCCCAACACGTGATCCCTGATCCTGACCTTCAGTTGACGTTTAGTCAGTCCAACATAGATCAGGGAGCACGGACAGGTGGCATAATAAATCACGTTCCTTGTGGTACACGTAATGTATTTGCCAATTTTCATTGTCCTTTTGTTAGCAGAATCCGAAAAACAATCACTGCGATCAATGTTTACACAGGCCACGCACTGTCCACATTTAAAACAGCCTTTACGTTTACTGCCCATGTCCAAAAAAGTCTTAGGGGAATCAGCCGTATAATGACTCCGGGTCAAATATCCCTCAGATTTTTAGAACGCCTATAGGTAATCATAGGTCTATCCGGGATAAGTTTAGTGAGAATAGGGTCAGTCTTTAGGATAGGCCACGCTTTATCATGAGCTTCCTAATGGTATCCGATTGGGCGTGGAATGTAGTGATAAATCTCACCGAATCAGATTTCGGTGAGCTAATATCGGATTTATATAACAGAGAATTTCTCTGACTAAATTTTGCTCTATTGAAAGCTTTTTTAATACTCCTATTACTGTACCCTCGCTCGGAAAAGCAATGCAATTCCAGTGGCCAGTTTCTGCGGCTCCGCCGGATCTGTTCCTCAGATATTGACTATGAGAAACAAGCAGGAGATTTAAAGAAACGCTTTTCCGAGCGTGACATGTTATTTGAAGAGAGAGAAATTGAGCGATGCAGTCACAAACTGTAATATCACATGAAAAATTCCAAAGATCAGGGCATCAGAAGAATAGAGGAAAGAAGATTTTAATGCCAAAATCTTTTTCCAAGGCCTACTTGTATGGCGGCTTCAAATTACAGAGCCGTAGGTAGAAGTTCTCCATGCTCTTCCACTTCAACCATTGCCTAAGATAAAACTCTCATTATAGTGTCAGGTTTTGTCACCTAGGACAGATGGAAAATGTGTTTGTTTCCATCCCCATGCCCTTTGCTTCCTTAAGGAAACGTAATATCTGAATGTCATAGGACCATAATTTCTTCCATGTTGATCCATTTTTTTTACAGAGGCATATGAAAGATTTTTCTTTAATGGATTTCACAAGAAATAAAATGGTGGCATATTCCATTACAAGTGTATCATGGAGGTGTTATCCTTTAAAGGCCCCCTGGTTATGATACTAGGCTATTGTGAATAGCAGATACAAAAACCATCCGTTGCTTAGAAGGATCTATTTTGTTCTGTATATCTTTTTTTTTTGTCCATCACTTTTACGGTAAGGCCAGATGAAGTGGCCAAATATTGGACGACTTTTGGTTGCAATGCTGTTGAAAACTGCAGAGGAAATTAAGGCTATGTGCGCACGTGGCGTATTTGCTTGCAGAAATTTCTGCAAGGTTTCTGCATCTCTTGGCAGAAAAACGCAGTGGAAAATCTGCACAATTTTTTATGCATTTTTGATGCAGTTTTTCATGCGTTTTTGTAAATCCATAGAGCTAAATAAAGATATATTATTATAAAAAAAAAATTGTGATGTCATTTCCTTGTTCAACCTCTTCTTCTTCATTCTCCATTGAAAACCATAATATCATTACACACCATGTTCATATTTATAATGTTTACACACACAAAACAAATACAAGTGAAAAAAAAAAAAATATATATATATATATATATACAGTACAGACCAAAAGTTTGGACACACCTTCTCATTTAAAGATTTTTCTGTATTTTCATAACTATGAAAATTGTAAATTCACACTGAAGTCATCAAAACTATGAATTAACACATGTGGAATTATACATTACACTTAACAAAAAAGTGTGTAACAACTGAAATTATGTCTTATATTCTAGGTTCTTCAAAGTAGCCACCTTTTGCTTTGATGACTGCTTTGCACACTCTTGGCATTCTCTTGATGAGCTTCAAGAAGTAGTCACCGGAAATGGTTTTCACTTCACAGGTGTGCCCTGTCAGGTTTAATAAGTGGGACTTCTGGCCTTATAAATGGGGTTGGGACCATCAGTTGTATTGTGCCGAAGTCTGGTAGATACACAGCTGATAGTCCTACTGAATAGACTGTTAGAATTTGTATTATGGCAAGAAAAAAGCAGCTAAATAAAGAAAAACGAGTGGCCATCATTACTTTAAGAAATGAAGGTCAATCAGTCTGAAAAATTGGGAAAACTTTGAAAGTGTCCCCAAGTGCAGTTGTAAAAACCATCAAGAGCTACAAAGAAACTGTCTCACATGAGGACCGCCCTAGGAAAGGAAGACCAAAAGTCACCTCTGCTTCTGAGGATAAGTTTATCTGAGTCACCAGCCTCAGAAATCACAGGTTTACAGCAGCTCAGATTAGAGACCAGGTCAATACCACACAGAGTTTAAGCAGCAGACACATCTCTACAACAACTATTAAGAGGAGATTTTGTGCAGCAGGCCTTCATGGTAAAATAGCTGCTAGGAAACCACTGCTAAGGACAGGCAATAAGCAGAAGAGACTTGTTTGGGATAAAGAACACAAGGAATGGACATTAGACCAGTGGAAATCTATGCTTTGGTCTGATGAGTTCAAATTTGAGATCTTTGGTTCCAAACACCGTGTCTTTGTACGTCTCAGAAAAGGTGAACGGATGGACTCTACCTGCCTGGTTCCTACCGTGAAGCATGGAGGAGGAGGTGTGATGGTGTGGGAGTGCTTTGCTGGTGACACTGTTGGGGATTTATTCAAAATTGAAGGCATACTGAACCAGCATGGCTACCACAGCATCTTGCAGCGGCATGCTATTCCATCCGTTTGTGTTTAGTTGGACCATCATTTATTTTTCAACAGGATAATAACCCCAAACACACCTCCAGGCTGTGTAAGGGCTATTTGACCAAGAAGGAGAGTGATAGGCAGCTACGCCAGATGACCTGGCATCCACAGTCACCAGACCTGAACCCAATTGAGATGGTTTGGGGTGAGCTGGACCGCAGAGTGAAGGCAAAAGGGCCAACAAGTGCTAAGCATCTCTGGGAACTCCTTCAAGATTGTTGGAAGACCATTTCCAGTGACTACCTCTTGAAGCTCATCAAGAGAATGCCAAGAGTGTGCAAAGCAGTCATCAAAGCAAAAGGTGGCTACTTTGAAGAACCTAGAATATAAGACATATTTTCAGTTGTTTCACAATTTTTGTTAAGTATACAATTTCACATGTGTTAATTCATAGTTTTGATGCCTTCAGTGTGAATGTACAATTTTCACAGTCATAAAAATACAGAAAAATCTTTAAATAAGGTGTGTCCAAACTTCTGGTCTCTACTGTATATATATATATATATATATATTATATATAATACCAAGCCCGAGGTTTAGTAATGAACAGGTGACAGCCAGGGGCGTGCTGGCCCACCGGGACACCGGGACGTGTCCCGGTGCGCCCTCGGAGTCGGCCGGTGCCTCCGAATCCGATCCGGGGTGGGCGCTCCATCCGCCGCAGGACGGAGGCAGGGCCGGCGTCAGCACCCGGCACACCCGGGCCAGTGCCGGGGTCCTGAGCAGGCGGGGGGGCCACTCGCAGTCTGGCACCCCCGCGCGGAGAGCGGTGTCAGCGCCGCCACTGGGCCCCCCCCGCCTGCTCAGGGCCCCGGCAGCAGCTGGCAACAATACTTACCTCTCCCGTGCCTCCGCTGCCGCAGCTCCGGGCTCCAGGGGGCGCCGGCGCTTCCTCTCACAGCCGGCCACTGAATGACGTCATCATTCAGCGGCCGGCTGTGGCACAGAGCGCGGGGACGCTGAACAGGTAAGACGTCTCTGTGTGTGTGTCTCTGTGTGTGTATGTAGTGCGGTGCTTTGTGTGTGTATGTATGTGTGTGTGTGTATGTATGTATGTATGTGAGAGAGTGCTTGTGTGCTGTCTGTGTGATGATGGGCAGGCATTGCTGATAATGGGGAGGCATTGATGATGGGGAGAAGATGATGATGGGCAGGCATTGCTGATAATGGGGAGGCATTGATGATGGGGAGAAGATGATAATGGGCAGGCATTGCTGATAATGGGGAGGCATTGATGATGATGGGAGAAGATGATGATAATGGGCAGGCATTGATGATGGGGAGAAGATGATGATGGGCAGACATTGATGATGATGGGGAGGATATGATGATGGGCAGGCATTGCTGATAATGGGGAGGCATTGATGATGGGGAGAAGATGATGATGGGCAGGCATTGCTGATAATGGGGAGGCATTGATGATGGGGAGAAGATGATGATGGGCAGGCATTGCTGATAATGGGGAGGCATTGATGATGATGGGGAGAAGATGATGATAATGGGCAGGCATTGATGATGGGGAGAAGATGATGATGGGCAGACATTGATGATGATGGGGAGGATATGATAATGGGCAGGCATTGATGATAATGGGCAGGCATTGATGATGGGGAGAAGATGATGATGATGGGCAGGCATTGATGATGATGGGGAGGCAATCATGATGATAATGGGGAGTCTTTCCACAACGCCCTTTCCTGAGCTGTAACAGTGCAGAACGCAGTACAGCGCAGAGGAGAGCTCCATATTTTGTATGGAGCATTATATGGGGACCAGTATCCTGTATGGAGCATTATATGGGGACCAGTATCCTGTATGGAGCATTATATGGGGACCAGTATCCTGTATGGAGCATTATATTGGGTCCAGTATTCTGTATGGAGCATTATTTTGGGTCCAGTATTCTGTATGGAGCATTATATGGGGGGTGACATCCTGCATGGGGTATTATATGGGTGATGAGGGGGAGACTGTGGTGCCCATAATATTGTATGGAGGACTGTACTGTCCGGTCTGTACTGTGCGCTGCGAGGATTTGGCGGTTTTTGAGCTATTGTACAATTTACAATAGATATCAGTCATGTAATGGAAGAAGTGAAGTATTTGGCATTGTACTATACCCATATTTCTCTGCAGTATCTGTGCATCATGAATCGTGGTCTGTGTTAAAGGGGTCCACTGAGGCTCTTTCGCCCAGGGCCCATAAAAACCTGGAGCCGGCCCTGGACGGAGGACAAGGACCTGCGGCTGCGGTGACGCGAGAGGGCGGGCGGGGAAGAGGCTGCGGGAGCAGTGGCGAGGGTCACATGACGGGAGTGGGCGGGGCTCCTGCGCTGTGCCCGTTGCCATGGAGAGACTTCTCCTGTGTGAGGGCGGAAGCGCGAGGCGGCTGTGAGTCACCTCTGAGGAGCTGAACCCTGTAAAGCACAGTCAGGGGCTGTCTGTGTGAGGTCAGGTGTATTATAGAGGTGGGGGTCTTTGAAGTGTATATACTGTAGAGGTGCTTGGGGGGCTGTGAGATGTATATAGAGAGGTGCATCATGGGGGGTCTGTGAGATGTAAATACTGTAGAAGTGCATGGGTGGGGTCTGTGAGGTGTATATACTGTAGAGGTGCATGGGGGGCTGTGAGGTGTAGTATACACTGTAGAGGTGCATCATGCACCTCTACAGTGTATACACATCACAGCCCCCGGCCCCATGCACCTCTACAGTATATACACGGTCTGTGAGGTGTATATACTGTAGAGGTGCATGGGGGGGCTGTGATGTATATAGAGGTGCATGGGGGGGGCTGTGAGGTGTATATAGAGGTGTATATACTGTAGAGGTGCATGTCCTTCACAAGAGCCGGTGGTTGGGGCAGAGAATAGGCGGGGGAAGGGGCGGAGAATGGGTTGGAGCATGGCGCCCTCATGACTATACTATCCACCGCCCTTTTCATAAGCCAGCACGCCCCTGGTGACAGCCAGATACCCTCATTAATAAAACGGTACATAATGAGTTAAATAAAGACACACACACGCGCACAAACATCAGCCTATGTAGGAGCATTAACATAATTAACCTACAGTACTGTGTTATACAACCATCTATTATAAATAAAGGTTTCTTATTAATATTATGTCCCTTGCCTCCCCCTTTTGTATTTCCATTTTGTGGATTTAACTATTTGTTTTAATCGACTTGTTCTATGTATAAAAGGTGCAGTTTCATCCAGGGCACTTTGAAGTGTTCCATTGTGATGCTTCACTGCAGAATCAGGACAGGAGAGGGAGGAGATAGGGGCCAATGATGACTGCAAGGTCTTCTAAGTTTCTGTATGTTTCTATAAGTGTGGAAAGTATATATTGCATTTCACGCAAATTTCTGACAGTTGCTGTTTTGTTACAGCATACTGTACATAAAAAACACACCAAGATATAAAAAATATTCATATATGACCCATAATCCATATACAGTCTTTTAATACAAAGTTCATAAAAATATATGTTTCCCACTCTGTGATTAGCATACAGGCACAACACGGTCAAAAAATTCAGCAAGGAGCAAGAAGTAAACCAAAGTAAAACACAATATAATTATATAGTATATAAATGATTAAAGTGCAAAAAATGTGGGGTGCCAATAAAAAGTGATAAAAATAGACGTATCATATAACACACTCAAAAAAATTATTATATAAATATTGTTATTAATGAAAAACAGGAATGTAAAGTGCAAAGAGTGCAAGATGCTCCTGGCTAACAAGAAAATCACCCCATCTACAGTGTATATACACTGATGATAAGGGATATATGGAGGCAAAACATTAAATAAAGAATGCCCCCATAGCCAATCATATATCACAAATGTGACGTCGGCCAAATAAACCGCCCAAGTTTGACCACTAAAGGTTGTCAAACCAACAGAGAGGGAAAACAGACCAAATAGTATTACCTTATCAATGGGGTCAGGAGAATAGGTGCGGTACACGCCCCAACGCGCGTTTCGGAAATATTCCTTCGTCACCCCCTTTGTATGAAAAAACTGTATATGGATTGCGGGTCGTATATGAATATTTTTTATATCTTGGTGTGTTTTTTATGTACTGTGTTATACAACCATCTATTATAAAGTTTTTTTTTTAATTAATATTATGTCCCTTGCTCCCCCTTTTGTGTTTCCATTTTGTGGATTTAACTTTTTGCTTTAATCAATTACCGAATGGTTTGCCATTCAAAGCTCATGCAGTTAAATATTTTTATGAAATTCTTTTATATACATTTTTTTTAAATATGTTAAATATATAATTTTACATATATTTTTCTGCTGTGTTCTACTAATAGAACAAGTCAACACAGACGGCGAACACCATGGCACACGCTGCAAACACGTTTCCTACAGCGGTGCTCCATGTGCGCCGAACGTCTGTGGAGAAAATCCAGTCTACCCGAAGATTTCATCCATTATAAATTTATGCTTAAAACATACAAAGCAATTCCCTTCAACTCTCCAAACAAACCTATTTCAACACCCTCATAACTAGAGTTGAGCAAAACAGGTCGGTCAGATTCAAAAAACACCGACTTTCGCCAAAGCCGAGCGAAACCCGACCATAGCGTGAGGTCGGCCATGCGTTCGGTGACCCGAGCGCCAAAGTCGGTTTTCCCATAATGCTTGCAGGCGCCTTTTCTCAGCCAATGAGCAAGGACGTACACTGTGGGCAACGGGATGACATGGGCAGCGGCCACCACCATTTTAGAGAATGGCATTGCAGTGATTGGCTTGCTTTGTGTGGCGTCACAGTGCCTATAAAAGCCCTCACCGTCGACCGCCATTTTACTTCTGCCGATCTTAGCGTAGGGAGAGGTTGCTGCTGTTTCTCAGTAGGGAGAGCATTAGGCAGGGAAAAAAAGTAATTCTGTGCTTGTGCTGATAGCGATTAGCTGTACAGTTAGTGTGCAGTGACAGGGGAGGATTTTGTTGTGTGCAGCGGTGCTGGTTATTAGGCTGCCTGCCAGTGACAGGGGAGGAATTTCTTGTGTGCAGCAGCAGAGCTGATTATTAGACTGCCTGCCAGTGACAGGGGAGGAATTTCTTGTGTGCAGCAGCAGAGCTGATTATTAGGCTGCTTGCCAGTGACAGGGGAGGAATTTCTTGTGTGCAGCAGCAGAGCTGATTATTCGGCTGCCTGCCAGTGACAGGGGAGAAATTTCATTTTTCACATTTTTCATTTTTTCACACACCGTATAGAGCTGTACGCTCCTCACACACTACCGTGTACCGGCTGGTATCACGGACAAATACATGCTGACTATCTGTGTGTGACTCCGGAAATATATACGGAGATTTAAATTTTCCCCAAAACCGTATACAGCTGGTATCTTCTGATACAGTACCGTTTTTCTGCCTTCTATATTACGGTCAAATCCATACTGAGAGAGTGTCTGTGTGTGACTCCGGAAATATATACGGAGATTTAAATTTTCCCCAAAACCGTATACAGCTGTTATCTTCTGATACAGTACAGTTTTTCTCCCCTCTGTATTACGGTCAAATCCATAATGAGAGAGCGTCTGTGTGTTACTCCGGAAATATATACGGAGATTTAAAATTACCCCAACACTGTATACAGCTGTACGCTACTGATACAGTACACTTTTTCTGCTTTTCATATTCTAGTCTACTCCATGCTGAGCCTGTGAGTGTCTGTGTGTTACTCCTGAAATATATATGGAGATTTAAAAATTACCCCAACACTGTATACAGCTGTACGCTTCTAATACATCACACTTTTTCTACTTTTTATATTCTGGTCTAATCCATTCTGAGCCTGTGAGCGTCTGTCTGTTACTCCGGAAATATATACGGAGATTTACAATTACCCCTAGACTGTATACAGCTGTACGCTTGTGATACAGTACTCTTTTTTGCCAGAAAGTCCTCCTCCACCCACCACTCTAAGTGCATCATTGACACCTGGAACATTGGCCCACATGTGTGATTATGTCTTGCGGATCCTAAAAAGGGACCCCCACATTGCCAAAATTATGAAGGATGACGACTACTGGTTGGCCAGCATCCTCGATCCACGCTATAAAGGCAAATTACAGAACATCATTCCACAGGAGAACCTAGAGCTAATATTGGCGAACAAACAAGCAACTCTGATAAACCGTTTGTTTGAGGCATTCCCAGCACACAGCAGTGGTGCAGGTTCTACCACGAGCCATACTGGGTCAAATGGAAGAGTTGTTCGTGGTGCACACAGCCGAAGTGGCGTTGGAGACAGGGGTTTCATGACCATGTTGTGGACTGATTTCTCGAGTAACGCTCACACGACTGGTAATACTGAATCAATTGCAACAGACAGGAGACAGTTGTCAACTATGGTTCAAAATTACCTCTCCTCCTCTATCGATGTTCTCCCTCACAGTTCATTCCCCTTTGACTACTGGGCCTGTAAACTGGACACCTGGCCTGAATTGGCACAATATGCCTTACAGGAGCTCGCTTGCCCTGCTGATAATGTGCTATCAGAAAGAGTGTTCAGTGCACCTGGATCAAACCTGACAGAAAGAAGGAGACGGCTGTCAACCTAAAATGTTGATAATCTCACCTTCATGAAAATGAACCATGCCTGGGTTTCAAAGGATTTTGTACCACCTTCCCCTGATGACACATAGGTTGCCAGCAAAATGGCTCGCTTTGTCTTCCTCTTCCTCCGACTTCCCCAATTCCTCCATTTGCAGATGCTGAACGTCCAGCCTACACCTCAACATATGCCAGTTTTTCCACCTCCCTGACTGGGCTGTACCCCCCACCCAGGGCCGGCGTCAGCACCTGAGCAGGTGGGAGGTCGACTCGTGGGCGACGGCACTGGCACAGGGCCCCTCATAGTACGCAAAAGTGTCTCTGACGGTGGGGGGGCCCACTCGCCTTCAGACACGCCGGCATACTATGAGGGGCCCTGTGTCAGTGCCGTCGCCCACGAGTGTGCCCCCCTGCATGCTCAGGGCCACAACACTTGCAATACTTACCTCTCCCTGCTCCACCGCTGTGACGTCTTCCGCGTTTCCTGACAGTGACATTCAGGTCAGAGAGCGCGATGACATCACATCTGTATGCCCTCTGCCTAAACAGTCTAAGTGCAGAGAGCTGGAACATGGTGACGCTAAGGAGTCCAGAGTAGAGCAGTGCCCAGCGAGGAGAGGTATTTCATTTTTTTAAATGTTGGGAGCAATATATGGTGAGAATTATACACTGGAGAATGATATATGGGGCCCATCATACACTGGAGCATCATCCATGGGGCCCATGATATACTGGAGCATTCTAGATGGGGGACATCACACACTGGAGCAGCATTTACGGGGCCCATTATACACTGGAGCATTATAAATGGGGCACATTATATATGGAGCATTATTTTGGCCCATAAGACACTGGAGCATCATCCATGGGGCCCATCATATACTGGAGCATTCTAAAGAGGGGACATCAGACACTGGAGCAGCATTTACGGGGCCCATTATACACTGGAGCATTATAAATGGGGCAAATTATATATGGAGCATTATTTTGGCCCAGAAGACACTGGAGCATCATCCATGGGGCCCATCATATACTGGAGCATTCTAAATGGGGCAGATCACACACTGGAGCAGAATATCCGGGGCCCATTACACACTGGAGCATTATAAATGGGGCCCATTATATATGGAGCATTATATTTGCCCATAAGACACTGGAGCATCATCCATGGGGCCCATCATATACTGGAGCATCATATGGGATTCATTATTTATGGGGCATCATATAGGGTATGGAGCATCATATGGAGCACATATGGGGCCTATTCTGTATGGAACATATACTGTATGGAACATTATATGGGACCAATTATGTATGGAGCAATATATGGGGCTCATTATTCTGTAAGGCCCACTATGTGGTGGCCATAATACTGTATAGAGGAATATACTGTCCGGTTTTTGAGTTATTGTAGATTTTAAAATAGATATCAGTCATGTCATGTAAGATTTGAAGTATTTGTCATTGTACTATACCTATATTTCTGTGCCGTATCGGAGCATCATAAATTGTGGTATGTGTTAAAGGGGCGCACTGACACTCTTTGGCCCGGGGCACACGAACACCTGGAGCCAGCCCTACCCCCCACAACTTTAGCCAAATAACCCCCAGTATTCAATGCGTAACTATTCATGGGCGTACCCAGGATCAAAACTAGGGGGGGGCAAGCCAATGTCACATCTTATACAGGTTACATCATATACACTGTACATTATCCTGCATATTAGGTATGGAGCGTTAGAACTGTTGTATATTGTATAATACAGCAGTGTATGCGACACTACGCTGTATATACTATATATTATACATGGTACACTCACCTCTATACAAAGAATAAGAGGCATTATAACCTGTATATGAAAAGTATAATACAGCAGTGTATATACACTCTATATACCGCACACGATGTGTATGACCCTGTATACACCATATACTACACTCTATATACCGCACACGATGTGTATGACCCTGTATACACCATATACTACACTCTATATACCGCACACGATGTGTATGACCCTGTATACACCATATACTACACTCTATATACCGCACACGATGTGTATGACCCTGTATACACCATATACTACACTCTATATACCGCACACGATGTGTATGACCCTGTATACACCATATACTACATTCTATATACGCACACGATGTGTATGACCCTGTATACACCATATACTACATTCTATATACCGCACACGATGTGTATGACCCTGTATACACCATATTCTACACTCTATATACGCACACGATGTGTATGACCCTGTATACACCATATACTACACTCTTATTTTGAAGTAAAAAAAAATAAAAATAAACAGGAACAAACACAATACTTAAAATAAAGAACAAGTAAAGTTAAAAATCAACAAACTTACTGGTATTTCAATGGGAACTATGGGCCTGCTTTTGGCTAATGAGATGGTCAATGTTCAGTTCCATATTTGTCACAAGTGAAGCAATTTTTCTCTTTCTTGATATCATTATTTCCTAGGGATTCCAAATTGCTATTAGTAAAATACCAATATATATACAGCGCTACAAAAACAATATACCAGCAATAAAACTGCCCACACAGAGACATACAGCCTGCACTGCCCATCACTGCAGCCTTGCCAATCCATATAATTTCATCCTCATCAGTGCACATAGTGGCGCAACTCCGCTTTTAGCTCAGGCTCAGACTGGTGTGGTGCCAAAGTCCCTAATAGGCAGGTAAATGTCCCCTATAGGCAGCATTGATCCCAATAGGCAGCATATGTCCTCAATAGGCAGCATAGGTCCCCAATAGGCAGCAAATGTCCTCAATAGGCAGCATAGGTCCCCAATAGACAGCATAGGTCCCCAATAGGCAGGTAAATGTCCCAATAGGCAGCATAGGTCCCCAATAGGCAGCATAGGTCCCTAATACGCAGCATATGTCCTCAATAGGCAGCATAATCCCCCATAAGCAGCATAGTAGTCCCCAGTAGGCAGCATAATCCCGCATAAGCAGCATAGTCCCCAATAGCCAGCATAATCCCCCAATAGCCAGCATTATCCCCCAATAGCCAGCAAAATCCCCCAATAGCCAGCGTAATCCCCCAATAGCCAGCGTAATCCCCCATAGCCAGAATAATCCCCATAGCCAGCATAATCCCCATAGGCAGCATAATCCCCCAATAGCCAGCATAATCCCCCAATAGCCAGCATAATCCCCCATAAGCAGCATAATCACCTATAGCTAGCATAATCCCCCAATAGCCAGCATAATCACCTATAGCCAGCATAATCCCCCTATAGCCAGCATAATCCCCCAATAGCCAGCATAATCACCTATAGCCAGCATAATCCCCCTGTAGTCAGCATAATCCCCCTATAGTCAGCATAATCCCCCATAGCCAGCATAATCCCCTATAGCCAGCATAATCCCCCACAGGCCGGGCCCGGCGTCAAAAAAAAAAAAAAGCCAGTACTCACCTATCTCCCCTGCTGCTCTGAAGAAGCGCGCTCTGGACTCCGTCTTCTCCTGGCACAGGCGGCGTGACGTCATCAGGGCGCGCAGGCGGCGTGATGACGATCACGTCGCCTGTGCTGCAAATGGAAGGCCGCAAGGCCTTCCTAACTCAGCACATTGCGCCCGCGATTAAAGGGCCCGCCGCCCGCCGGCAATGAACTGTCAGTTCAATGTCGGCGGGGCCGACGGGCCGGATCAAGCACCGTGCGCCCCTGCTTCTAGGGGGGGGCACTTGCCCCCCCTGCCCCACGGTGGGTACGCCCATGTAACTATTATTATAAAGTAAATGAAGGTTGCCAAGCTTAACCCCTTTATTCCATCAGACGTACTATTCCGTCCATGTGACCCTGGACCTAATTCCCATGGACGGAATAGTACGTCATGGGCGATCAGCTGCGCTCCTGTGTGTCAGGAGCGGTCAAGGACCGCTCCCGGCACATTAACCCTTGGCACACCGCGATCAAACATGATCGCGGTGTACCCGGGGCGCAGGGGAGGATCGCGCAGGCAGGGGGCTCCCTGCGCGCTCCCCTGAGACCCTCAGAGCAGCGCGATGTGTCGCGCTGTTCCGAGGGTCCGTTCTCCCTCCAGGTCCCCGGATCCAAGATGGCGCCGGGGTCCTGCAGGGAGGCGGCTCCTCAGTGCCTGCTGAGAGCAGGCACTGAGAAGCCTGCAGCGATGCCAGAGCGATCGCTGGTGTGACAGAGTGCTGTGCACACTGTCACACCAGCGATCTGCTAAAATACAGTGATGTCCCACCCTGGGACAAAGTAAAAAAGTTAAAAAAATAAAAATAAAAAGTGGTAAAAAAAATCATAAAAAAAAAAAATAATTCCCCAATAAATTCATTCTTTCCTGTAAATAAAAAAAACAAAACAATAAAAGTACACATATTTGGTATCGCCGCATCCGTAACGGCCCCCCCTATAAAACTGTCCCACTAGTTAACCCCTTTAGTGAACCCCTTAAAAAAAAAAAAAAAGAAGCAAAAAATCAATGCTTTATCATCATACCGCTGAACAAAAAGTGGAATAACACGCGATCAAAAAGACCGAGATAAATAAACATGGTACCGCTGAAAACGTCATCTTGTCCCGCAAAAAACGAGCCATCGTACAGCATCATCAGTGAAAAAATATAAAAAGTTATAGCTCGCAGAATAAAGCGATGCAAAAATAATAATTTTTTATATAAAATTGTTTTCATTCTATAAAAGCGCCAAAACATAAAAAAATGATATAAATGAGGTATCGCCGTAATCGTACTGACCCGAAGAATAAAACTGCTTTATCAATTTTACCACACGCGGAACGGTACAAACGCCTCCCCCAAAAGAAATTCATGAATTGCTGATTTTTGTTCATTCTAACCTCCCAAAAATCGAAATAAAAAGCGATCAAAAAATGTCACGTGCTCAAATATGGTACCAATAAAAACGTCACCTCGTCCCGCAAAATATAAGACCTCACATGACTCTGTGGGCCAAAATATGCAAAAATTATAGCTCTCAAAATGTGGTGATGCAAAAAACTATTTTTTGCAATAAAAAGCGTCTTTTAGCGTGACAGCTGCCAATCACAAAAACCCGCTATAAATAGTAAATCAAACCCCCCTTTTATCACCCCCTTAGTTAGGGAAAAATAATAAAATAAAAAAAATGTATTTATTTCCATTTTCCCGTTAGGGTTAGGGTTGCGGCTAAAGTTAGGGTTAGGGTTGGCGCTAACGTTAGGATTAGGATTAGGGTTGGGATTACGGTTAGGGGTGTGTTAGGGTTAGGTTTGTGGTTAGGATTGGGACTAGGGTTAGGGGTGTGTTGGGGTTAGGGTTGGAGTTAGAATTGGAGGGTTTCTGCTGTTTAGGCACATCAGGGGCTCTCCAAATGTGACATGTCATCTGATCTCAATTCCAGCCAATTCTGCGTTGAAAAAGTCAAACGGTGCTCCTTCACTTCTGAGCTCTGCCATGCGCCCAAACAGTAGTTTACTCCCGCATATGGGGTATCAGCGTACTCTGGACCACAAGAGTTATTGTGCAATTTGTCCTATTTCTTCTGTTACCCTTGGGAAAATAAAAAACTGGGGTCGACAAAATCATTTTTGTAAAAAAAAAAGATTTTTTTGTTTTTACGGCTGTATGTTATAAAACTTCTGTGAAGCACTTGGGGCTTCATAGCGCTGACCACACTTCTAGATAAGTTCCTTGTGGGGTCTATTTTCCAAAATGGGGTCACTTGTGGGGGGTTTCCACTGTTTAGGCGCATCAGGGGCTCTCCAAATGTGACATGACGCCCCCAGACCATTCCATCAAAGTCTGCAATCCAAAACATCCTTACTTCCCTTCCGAGCCCAGATGTGCACCCATACAGTCGTTTTCCCCACATATTGGGTATCAGCGTACTCAGGACAAATTGGACAACAAATTTTGGGGTCCAATTTCTCCTGTTACCCTTGTGAAAATAAAATATTGGGGGCGAAAAAATCATTTTTGTAAAAAAAAAAAGGATTTTTTATTTTTACGGCTGTACGATATAAACTTCTGTGAAGCACTTCGGGGTTCAAAATGCTCACCACACATCTAGATAAGTTCCTTGTGGGGTCTATTTTCCAAAATGGGGTCACTTGTGGGGGGTTTCCACTGTTTAGGCGCATCAGGGGCTCTCCAAATGCGACATGACGCCCTCAGACCATTCCATCAAAGTCTGCAATCCAAAAAGTCACTACTTCCCTTCCGAGCCCCGACGTGCGCCCATACAGTAGTTTACTCCCACATATTGGGTATCAGCGTACTCAGGACAAATTGGACAACAACTTTTGGGGTCCAATTTCTCCTGTTACCCTTGTGAAAATAAAATATTGGGGGCTAAAAAATCATTTTTGTAAAAAAAAAAGGATTTTTTATTTTTACGGCTGTACGTTATAAACTTCTGTGAAGCACTTCGGGGTTCAAAGTGCTCACCACACATCTAGATAAGTTCCTTGTGGGGTCTATTTTCCAAAATGGGGTCACTTGTGGGGGGTTTCCACTGTTTAGGCGCATCAGGGGCTCTCCAAATGCGACATGACGCCCCAGACCATTCCATCAAAGTCTGCAATCCAAAACGTCACTACTTCCCTTCCGAGCCCCGACGTGCGCCCATACAGTAGTTTACTCCCACATATTGGGTATCAGCGTACTCAGGACAAATTGGACAACAACTTTTGGGGTCCAATTTCTCCTTTTACCCTTGTGAAAATAAAATATTGGGGGCGAAAAAATCATTTTTATAAAAAAAAAAAGAGATTTTTTATTTTATGGCTGTACGTTATAAACTTCTGTGAAGCACTTTGGGGTTCAAAGTGCTCAACACACATCTAGATAAGTTCCTTGAGGGGTCTAGTTTCCAAAATGGTGTCATTTGTGGGGGGTTTCCACTGTTTAGGCAGATCAGGAGCTCTCCAAACACGACATGGCATCCAGCCAATTCTGCGTTGAAAAAGTCAAACGGCGCTCCTTCCCTTCCAAACTCTGCCATGCACCCAAACAGTGGTTTACTCCCACATATGGGGTATCAGCGCACTCAGGACAAATTGCACAATAACTTTTGGAGTCTTGTTACCCTTGGGAAAATAAAAATTGGGGTGAAAAGATCAATTTTGTGGAAAAAATATGATTTTTTAATTTTACGGCGCTACGTTATAAACTTGTGTGAAGCACTTGGGGGTTCAAATTGCTCACCAAAGATCTAGATAAGTTCCTTAGGGGGTCTAGTTTCCCAAATGGGGTCACTAGTGGGGGTTTCCACTGTTTAGGCACAGCAGGGGCTCTCCAAATGCAACATGGCGTCCAATCTCAATTCCAGCCAATTTTGGTTGGAAAAAGTCAAATGGTGCTCCTTCCATTCTGAGCTCTGCCATGCGCCCAAACAGTGGTTTTCCCCCCACATATGGGGTATCAGCGTACTCAGGACAAATTGGACAACAAATTTTGTGGTCCAATTTCTCCTGTTACCTTTGGGAAAATAAAAAATTAGTGACTAGAGATAATTTTTGTGGGAAAAAAATAGGATTTTTTATTTTCATGGCCGGGCATTATAAACTTGTGTGAAGCACTTGGGGGTTCAAAGTGCTCACCAAAGATCTAGATAAGTTCCTTCGGGGGTCTAGCTTCCAAAATGGGGTCACTTGTGGGGGGTTTCCACTGTTTAGGCTCATCTGGGGCACTACAAACGGAACATGACCCCCATCAATGTTTGCATTCCAAAACGTTACTGCTTCCTTTCCAAGCCCTGCCGTGCGCCCAAACAGTTTCCCCCCCCCACATATGGGGTATCCGCGTACTCAGGACAAATTGGACAACAACTTTTGGGGTCCAATTTCCTTGGAAAAAATCAAAAATTTGGGACTAAAAAATCATTTTTGTGGAAAATTGTTTTTTTTTTTTTCACACACAGGCATTATAAACTTTTGTGAAACTCTTTGGGGTTCAAAGTGCTCACATCAGATCTAGATAAGTTCCTTAGGGGGTCTAGTTTCCAAAATGGTGTCACTTGTGGGGGGTTTCCACTGTTTAGGCATATCAGGGGCTCTCCAAACACGACATGGCGTCCAATCTCAATTCCAGCCAATTTTAGTTTGAAAAAGTCAAACGGCGCTCCTTCCCTTACGAGCTCTGCCGTGTGCCCAAACAGTGGTTTTCCCCCACATATGGGGTATTGGCTTACTCAGGAGAAATTGCACAACAACTTTATCTGCCCATTTTCTCCTTTTACCCTTGTGAAAATAAAAAAAAGTTTGTAAAAGATCATTTTTGTGGCTAAAAAGTTAAATATTCATTTTTTCCTTCCACGTTGCTTCAGCTCCTGTGAAGCACCTGAAGGGTTAATAAACTTATTGAATGTGGTTTTGAGTACCTTGAGGGGTGCAGTTTTTAGAATGGTGTCACTTTTGGGTATTTTCTGCCATATAGGCTCCTCAAAGTGACTTCAAATGTGAGGTGGTCCCTAAAAAAATGGCTTTGTAAATTTTGTTGTAAAAATGAGAAATCACTGGTCAACTTTTAACACTTATAATTTCCTAACAAAAAAAAATTTTGGTTTCAAAATTGTGCTGATGTAAAGTAGACATGTGGGAAATGTTATTTCTTAACTATTTTGTGTAACATATCTCTCTGTTTTAAGGGAAAAAAAATTCAAAGTTTGAAAATTGCAAAATTTTCTAAATTTTCGCCATATTTGCGTTTTTTTCAAAAATAAACACAAGGTATATCGAAGAAATTTTACCACTAACATGAAGTACAATATGTCACGAGAAAACAATCTCAGAATCGCGAAGATCCGTTGAAGCGTTCCAGAGTTATAACCTCATAAAGAGACAGTGGTCAGAATTGCAAAAATTGGCCCGGTCATTAAGGTGCAAACCACCCTTGGGGGTGAAGGGGTTAAGTACCGTATATACTCATGTATAAGCTGACCCGTGTATAAGCCGACCCCCCTAATTTTGCCACAAAAAACTTGGAAAACTTATTGACTCGCGTATAAGCCTAGGGTGAAAAATGATTATGCCCCCATATGCTCCATAGATTAGGCTCCCATAAACTGCACAGATTATGCCCCCGTATGATCCACAGATTATGCCCCCATATGCTGCACAGATTATGCCCCCTTATGCTCCCCTGATTATGCCCCCGTATGATCCACAGATTATGCCCCCATATGCTGCAGATTATGCCCCCATATGCTCCAGATTATGCCCCCATATGCTGCACAGATTCCAGATTATGCCCCCATATGCTCCACAGATTATGCCCCATAGTATACGTCCCTTTTGCTGCTGCTGCTGCAAAAAAATACATACTCACCTCTCGTCGCTGGGGGCCAGGTGCCGGTGTCCTGAGCAGGCGGTGACACCGGCGCGCTATGGGGGACAGGTGCGTGTCACCGCTCGCTCAGGACCCCAGCACCTGAGATATTTACCTGTCACCGGACCGCTCCACCGCTGCGCACTGCGCCCTCTTCCAGGTCCTCGGCAGTGAATGATCAGGCAGAGGGCGCGGCGCGCACTAACGACGTCATCGTGCCTTCTGCCTGATCATTCACAGTCAGAGGAGTCGGACGAGGGAGCAGCGCAGCGGTGGACCGAGGGACAGGTAAATATCATTATACTCACCCCTCTGCCGGCGCGTCACTCTCTGCAGCGTCTCCTCTTCTCCCAGCGGTCTCCGCAGCGCTTCCGTCCTACAGCGGTCACGTGGTACCGCTTATTAAAGTCATGAATATGTGCATATTCATGACTTTAATGAGCGGTACCATGTGACCGCTGCAGGAAGGAGCCGGAGATCGTGGGAGAAACCGGGGGGCTGCAGAGACCGCGCCGGCGGAGGGGTGAGTATGATCCGACACCCCCGCTCCCCCTCCCCCGCCGACCCCCATAAATGACCCGCGTATAAGCCGAGAGGGGGACTTTCAGCCCTAAAAAATGGGCTAAAAATCTCGGCTTATACACGAGTATATACGGTAGTAATAATAATAATAATCTTTATGTATAAGTAATAAGTAATAAGAATTGATGTCGTTGGCATTGAAATGGGCACTGTAGGTGTGTTTACTGTCCTCCACTCCCTGCCGACTTTGCTTCCCCATTGACTTGCATTGGGTGTTAGGGTCTGCGGAACGCACCTAATAGATATATTAGAGAGGTGCGTTCGCAGCCCAGGGTCCACCGTGCAGGCGAAGCCCGCTGTTAGTAAGATGGCGAAAGTAGTGAACTCTGTTATCCCGCAGAGTCGCTAAAATAAACGCCGTAGCGCGCTGTGGCAATAAGTGCGAACTCTGTTAATCCCCAGAGCCGCTAACGGGAATGCCACAGCGCTATATGGCGATAGGTGCGAACTCACTTAGCTTCAGTGAGCCGCAAAGTAAAACGCTAGGCGCTGAACCAGCGTTATAAAGCGAACCCTGTTGCGTCACAGAGCCGCTGAGAAAAAGACTGTGTCCTGTTAACACCACAGGGATACACAGATAACTGCTGTGCGGATAGAAGTCCGTGATCATGCAGACAGCAACGCAATCAAGCAATCTCCTCACCAGAGAAGCCGGTATTCTAGGGGCTTATTTCAGCCAAGCCCTAACCACTTGCACTCAAATCTCCTCACCGGAGGTGCCGGTATTCTAGGGGCTTATTTCAGCCGAGCCCTAACCACATGCGTGCATGATCACACTGGCGCAAAGCACATAATGCAATTGATACTAGCGCATGGCGGCCCAGCCATGCCACCCTTTTATAGTAACAGCTACAGGACCTGCCAGAAACAAGGACCAATGAAACTGTTCAGAACACCTGTAGTCATAGGACCTTCCTGGCAGACCAATAGGAGCTGCTGCAGTACCTGAGCATGTGACCTCTGATCTCCAATGAGTGATCTCACCCTGGGCATGCTCAGAAGGGGAAAACAAGGACTTTGTCCTAAAGACGTCTGCTCGCCGCTAACCAGTACTGGCCACAATAGCAGAGCCTGGAGAGGCAGCAGTAATCCTTTGCACACTGTTAGACTGGGAGAGATGCTGGGACCGACGTCTAAGCTGAGCAGAGTCCACTGCGGCTGGAGACGAATGGGAGACCGCAGCCGGAATGGCTCGAGATTCCCTTTGTGCAGAAGCGGGAACTTGACCCCTAACATTATCCCCCCTCCTAGGGCCCCCCCTTCACTGGGCCTCGCTTCGCTCAAAGGCAGCGATGAGCTGCGGAGCATGAACATGCTCGGCAGGCTCCCAGGACCTATCCTCAGGCCCATAACCCCTCCAATCCACAGAAAAAAAAATTTTTGCCCCATACCACCTTGCACCCTACAATGGCGTTCACCTTGTAGTCATCCGAAGATGAACCCGACGTCCCGGCAGATGACTCAGGCAACCGGGAGATGACCACGGGTTTTAGGAGGGACACATGGAAGGTGTCGGAGATACCAAGGCGAGGCGGAAGGGCCAAACGGTAAACCACAGGGTTCACCTGCTCGAGAACCTTGAAGGGACCCAAATAGCGGGGTGTCAAGTTAGTGGATTCTACCTGTAGCCTGATGTTTCGGGCGGAGAGCCACACTAGGTCGCCAGGAGGAAATGTCGGAGCGGGACGCCGATGGACATCGGCAGAAGACCTCATCCTTTCCTTGGAAGCCTGAATGGCATCCTGGGTGCGGTCCCATATGTCCCGTGCCTCCACAGCCCAGTCTGCCACCCTGGAGTCGGCGGAAGCCACGGGCATGGGCACCGGTACCCGCGGATGCTGGCCGTAATTTAAGAGGAATGGGGTCTGTCCGGTGGAGGCAGCCACAGCATTGCGCGAACTCCGCCCACGGGAGCAAGGATGCCCAGTCATCCTGCCTGGCAGAGACAAAATGTTGCAAGTAGGTGACCAAGGTCTGGTTGGCCCTCTCTACCAACCCATTCGTCTCGGGATGATATGCAGAGGAGAGGTTCAACTCAATGCAGAGTAGATGACACAACTCTCTCCAGAACCGAGACGCAAATTGTGGACCTTGATCGCTGACAATCTTGTCTAGCATACCGTGTAGATGGAAGATGTGTCTAATAAATAATGCTGCCAAGGCCTGTGCAGAAGGTAACCGTGGTAGCGGCACTAAGTGCACCATTTTGGAGAAGTGGACCGTGATCACCCAAATGATAGTGCAACCTCAAGCCCACCACAAAGTCCATCCCGACCATCTCCCAGGGCCTGTCTGCCACCGGCAAAGGAAAAAGTAACCCAGCTGGCCGTTGTCGAGGGGACTTGTTCCTGGCGCAGGAGACACACGCCTGAACATACTCCCTGACATCACGGACCATATGTGGCCACCAGTATGTCCTCGCCAATAACTCAGTTGTCCTCTTTGCCCCAAAGTATCCACCCACCCTGGACGAGTGTGCCCAAGAGAGTACCTCCGGTCGCAAATTAGTGGGCACAAAAGTCTTGCCCGGAGGCACAGACTCTAGCGAAACCGGGGCTACAGTTCTCAGGCTCTATTCGGGGACAATAAGCCAAGGCTCCTCATCCTCCTCCTCTGATGACACTAGGAGCGACAGAGAGCGTCGGCCCGAACATTCTTCTCACCGGAGAGAAAATGGAGGGTGAAGTGGAACCGAGAGAAGAATAGGGACCATCTGGCCTGGCGAGAATTTAGCCGCTGAGCCGTTTGCAAATATACCAAGTTTTTGTGGTCGGTGAAGACTTGGAAGGGAAAACGAGCCCCCTCCAGAAGATGTCTCCACTCAGAGAAGGCCAACTTCATAGCCAGCAACTCCCTGTCCCCGATGGAATAATTCCTCTCTGCTGGTGTAAAGGTCTTAGAAAAGAAGAAGCAGGGATGCTTCCGACCTTGAGCATCCTTTTGATAAAGGACTGCTCCAGCACCAACAGAAGAGGCATCCACCTCTAAAATAAACGGCTTATCAACATCAGGGCGATGTAATATGGGACCACTGGCAAAATGCGACTTGATGGAAGAGAACGCCTTGGAGACCTCCTCAGACCACAACTTGGGATTTCCTCCCTTCTTGGTGAGGGCTACCAAGGGAGCTACCAAAGTCGAGAAATGAGGAATGAACTGGCGATAATAATTAATGAACCCCATAAAGCGCTGCATCGCTTTAAGAGAATGGGGTTCTTGCCAGTCCATTACAGCCTGTAGTTTGGCAGGATCCATAGCCAATCCCTGGGCAGAGATGATATAGCCCAGGAAAGGTAAGGACTCCTGCTCAAACACACATTTCTCCAGCTTGGCATAGAGGGAGTTTGCCCGTAAGAGGTCGAAGACTTTGTTGACATCCCTCCGGTGAGAGTCTATATCTGGTGAAAAGATGAGAATATCATCCAGATAGACTACTACAGAGGTGGAGAGCATATCCCGGAAGATATCATTGACAAAGTCTTGGAAAACAGCGGGAGCATTACAGAGCCCGAAGGGCATCACCAGGTATTCATAATGCCCATCCCTGGTATTAAAAGATGTCTTCCACTCGTCCCCCTCACGGATGCGAATTAGGTTATAGGCACCACGTAGATCAAGCTTGGTAAATACTCTTGCTCCTCGGAGCCTATCAAAGAGCTCAGAGATTAGGGGCGACGGGTACTTATTCTTGACGGTGATGGCGTTAAGACCCCTGTAGTCAATACATGGACGTAATTCTCCGTTCTTCTTTTGCACAAAGAACCCCGCCCCTGCTGGTGACACCGACTTCTTAATGAACCCTCTTGCCAGATTCTCCTGAATATACTGGGACATGGCCTCCGTCTCAGGAAGCGAGAGGGGGTAGACTCTCCCCCGAGGAGGTTCTGCTCCAGGTAAAAGATCAATAGGACAGTCGTAGGGGCGATGAGGTGGAAGAGTCTCCACTGCCTTCTTGGAGAAAACGTCTGCATATGACCAATAACACTGAGGAAGAGAAGTGAGATCTACGGGTATCTCTGTGGTGGTGACCTGAACGCACTCCCTGACACACCTGCCTCTACATGAATCACCCCAACCCAGTATCCTCCCAGAGGACCACTCAATATGGGGAGAGTGATAATGGAGCCAAGGTACTCCCAGCAACACCTCGTCTATTCCCTTGGGCAGGACAAGAAAAGAAATACTCTCCTGATTGGAAGGGGACATAGATAAAGTGAGAGGGATAGTCTGGTGGGTGATTTGTGAGGGCAGAGTTGATCCATTCACTACTCGCACAGTCACCGGTTTGGCAAGCATCACCAGAGGTATAGTGTGGCGGAGAGCAAATGCAGAGGACATGAAATTCCCCTCGGCTCCAGAATCAACACAGAGCTCGGCGGTGAGCGTGGATGGACCTACAGTAATTGTCCCCTTAAAGGACAACTTGGTGGAAAATGCCGCAGTGTCTAGTGAACCTCCTCCCAAGGTCACTAGACGCGACCATTTTCCCGACCGCTGTGGACATTTGTTCACATAATGTCCTGACTGCTGGCAGATGTTACAGACCACAGGTACTCGAGCGGCCCGGGACTTTGGTCCTGCTCGAGAAACCTCCATGGCCTCATGGGAGTCGGGCGCCTTGCTGGAAGATTCTAGAGGTCTGGCGAAGGTGGGAGCCAGCCTAAACCTCTGCCTACACTGGGACCGCTCCAACCTCCGCTCGTGAAAACGGAGGTCAATGCGGGTAGATATGGCGATAAGCTTCTCCAGTGTGGTGGGAATCTCCCTGGTAGCCAAGGCGTCTTTCACATGGCCCCCTAGTCCTCTCCAAAACACGGGAATGAGGACTTTATCCGGCCAGTCCAACTCTGAGGACAGAGTCCGAAATTGGACAGCAAAACAGCTGACCAAGGACGAACCCTGTGAACTTGCCAGAAGTTAGAGCACCGCATCGTGAGTAACCTGAGGTCCGATAAAGACCTTTTTTAGAGCCTCCAGAAAAGGAGGAGCACTCCGCACCACACGGTCGTCACGCTCCCACAGCGGGGTGGCCCACTCCAATGCTCTGCCCGACAAAAGAGATATTACAAAGCCCACTTGTGCCCGATCCGTGGGGAAACGTACAGCCAGAAGCTCGAGTTGTATAGAGCACTGACTCACGAATCTCCGACACTGCTTGCTGTCACCAGCAAACTTGTCTGGAAGTGGGAGGTGGGATATTGTGGGGGCAGAGGTGGCAGTGGACACACTGGCTGCAGCCACGCTAGCAGCCTGAACAGCGACTGCGGTAACATCCACAGCTGAGGTTGTGCGCTCAAGAGCCGCCAACCTACCCTCCAGCTGCTGGATGTCCCGCAGTAGACGCTGATCATTCGCCATTTTACTAGCCAGACCCTGGCGCTAGTATTATGTTAGGGTCTGCGGAACGCACCTAATAGATATATTAGAGAGGTGCGTTCGCAGCCCGGGGTCCACCGTGCAGGCGAAGCTGCTGCTAGTAAGTCGCTAAAATAAACGCCGTAGCGCGCTGTGGCAGTAAGTGCGAACTCTGTTAATCCCCAGAGCCGCTAATGGGAATGCCACAGCGCTATATGGCGATAGGTGCGAACTCACTTAGCTTCAGTGAGCCGCAAAGTAAAACGCTAGGGCGCTGAACCAGCGTTATAAAGCGAACCCTGTTGCGTCACAGAGCCGCTGAGAAAAAGACTGTGTCCTGTTAACACCACAGGGATACACAGATAACTGCTGCGCAGATAGAAGTCCGTGATCATGCAGACAGCAACGCAATTAAGCAATCTCCTCACCGGAGAAGCCGGTATTCTAGGGGCTTATTTCAGCCAAGCCCTAACCACTTGCACTCAAATCTCCTCACCGGAGGTGCCGGTATTCTAGGGGCTTATTTCAGCCGAGCCCTAACCACATGCGTGCATGATCACACTGGCGCAAAGCACATAATGCAATTGATACTAGCGCATGGCAGCCCAGCCATGCCACCCTTTTATAGTAACAGCTACAGGACCTGCCAGAAACAAGGACCAATGAAACTGTTCAGAACACCAGTAGTCACAGGACCTTCCTGGCGGACCAATAGGAGCTGCTGCAGTACCTGAGCATGTGACCCCTGATCTCCAATGAGAGATCTCACCCTGGGCATGTTCAGAAGGGGAAAACAAGGACTTTGTCCTAAAGACGTCTGCTCGCCGCTAACCAGTACTGGCCACAATAGCAGAGCCTGGAGAGGCAGCAGTAATCCTCTGCACACTGTTAGACTGGGCGAGACGCTGGGACCAATGTCTAAGCTGAGCAGAGTCCACTGTGGCTGGAGACGAATGGGAGACCGCAGCCGGAATGGCTCGAGATTCCCCTTGTGCAGAAGCGGGAACTCGACCCCTAACATTGGGTTTCGTGTTTCAGTCGGACCTCCGACTTTTCTCGATAGTCGGCCGATTTTGTTCGACTCGACTTTTGAGAAAGTCGAGTTTCAAGAAACCCGACTCGACCCTAAAAAGGCAAAGTCGCTCATCTCTTCTCATAAACTCACTATCCAATAACCCGAAACGTCTCTTTGACACTTTTCATTCCCTACTCAACCCAAGAGTGCAGGCCCCAACCACGGATCTCCACGTTCACGATCTGGCCAATTATTTAAAAAAAAAATTGACCATATCCGACAGGAAATTATCTCCCAATCCCCTCATTCCATGCACTGTCCTCCCTCCCCCACTGCATCTAGCTCACTCTCTGATTTTGAACCAGTCACAGAAGAAGTAGTCAAGCTCCTTGCATCTTCTCACCCTACCACTTGCACCAGTGACCCCATTCCATCACATCTCCTCCAGTCCCTTTCCCCTGCTGTCACCTCTCACCTAAAAAAAATATTCAACCTCTCTCTCTCTTCTGGTATCTTTCCTTCCTCATTTAAGCATGCCATCATGCAGCCATTACTTAAAAATCCTTCCCTCGACCAAAACGTTGCCGCTAACTGTAGACTTGTCTCTAATCTTCCCTTCATCTCTAAACTCCAGGAACGCCTGGTCCACGCCCGTATTATCCGCTATCTCTCAGATAACTCTCTTCTCAACCCTCTACAATCCGGTTTCTGCTCTCTACACTCTACTGAAACTGCCCTCACTAAAGTCTCTAATGATCGTCTAACAGCTAAATCTAATGGTCACTACTCCATGCTAATTCTCTTGGATCTCTCCGCAGCATTCGACACTGTAGATCATCAGCTCCTCCTCACTATGCTCTGCTCCATCGGCCTCAATGACACCGTTCTCTTCTGGTTCTCCTCCTATCTCTCTGACCGCTCCTTCACTGTATCTTTTGCTGGCTCCTCCTCCTCTCATCTTCCACTTACTTTTAGGGCTCCTCAAGGATCGGTTCTAGGCCCCCTCCTCTTCTCTTTGCATACTGCCCCTATTGGTCAAGCAATCAGTAGATCTGGGTTCCAGCACCATCTATATGCTGATGACATCCAATTATACACCTCTTCTGATATCACGCCAGCCTTTTTAGAAAACACAAGTGATTGTCTTACCGCTGTCTCTAACATCATGTCCTCCCTCTATCTGAAAACTGAACCTGTCAAAAACTGAACTCCTCGTGTTTCCTCCCTCTACTAACCTACCAATGCCCAACATTGCCATTTCCGTTTGTGGTTCCACCATTACTCCCCAGCAACATGCCCCCTGTCTTGGGGTCATACTTGATTCCGAACTTTCATTCACCCCCCAATGGAAGCTCAAAATTATTTCTAGAATTCAACCTTTTCTTACTTTTGACTCTTACCGTTTCTCATATTCATTCTCGTCTGGACTATTGTAACTCTCTACTAATCGGTCTCCCTCTTATCAAACTCTCCCCTCTCCAATCTGTCCTGAATGCTGCAGCCAGGATCATATTCCTCACCAATCGTTATACCGATGCCTCTACCTTGTGCCAGTCCTTACACTGGTTACCCATCCACTCCAGAATTCAGTATAAACTTATTACCCTCACCCAAAAGCACTCCATTGCTCAGCACCACCCTACATCTCCTCCCTCGTTTCAGCCTACCACCCTACTCGTGCCCTCCGTTCTGCTAATGACCTGAGGTTAACATCCTCAATAATTAGAACCTCCCACTCCCGTCTCCAAGACTGTTCACACGCTGCGCCAATTCTTTGGAATGCACTACCCAGGTTAATACGATTAATCCCCAATCCCCACAGTTTTAAGTGTGCCCTGAAAATGCATTTGTTCAGACTGGCCTACCGCCTCAACGCATTAATCTAACTATCCCCATGTGGCCCATTCAAACTTTTTACCATAGCCAGATTCCTCGCATCATGTTCTCACATGCTTTATGCATTTAATAGCCCTCTGTGTCTGTACTGTTACATATTTAGACTGTTAACTGGTTCATGCAGCATTACAGGAACACCCAATTCTTACACTATGGCTGGTCCGAACAATGAAAGCAATTGTTACCATCCACCTTTCGTGTCTCCCCTTTTTCCTCATCTGTTTTTAAAAAAAATTTTCAAAAAAATTGTGTGTGCTCCTGCATAATTTTCATAACCAGCAGAGGGAAAGCTGAGGGCTGATGTTACATTTTTGGGAAGGATCCAATAGCCATAAAGGTTCCCAGGCTATTAATATCAGCTCACAGCTCTTTACTTAGCCTTCACTGGCTAGTTTACAGGGGAACCCCAGAAAGAAAATTGACATTGGGTCCCCCTATAAAATCGAACCAGTAAAGGCTAGGCAGACAGCTGCGGACTGATATTAATAGCGTGGGAAGGGGGGCCATGTATATTGGCATCCCCCAGGCTAAAAACATCAGCTCTTAGCCGCCCCAGAAATGGTGCATCTTATAGATGTACCAATTCTGGCACTTAGCCTCGCTCTTCCTACTTGCCCTGTAGCGGTGGCAAGTGGGGTTCATATTTGTGGGGTTGATGTCACCTTTGTATTGTAAGGTGACATCAAGCCCACAGGTTAGTAATGGAGAGGCGTCTATAAGACACCTGTCCATTACTAAACCTATAGTTGTATGATAAATAAAGACACAGCCAGAATAAAGTCCTTTATTTGAAATAATCACACAGACTCCTTTATTGACTCTAAATTAACCATACTTACTGAACGCCTAATCACCGACGCCCTTATCTCCTCCAAACAATCAAAAAATAATAAACCAACATATAATACTGATCAGCTGATGTACTCCGGTGAACTCTCACGTTGGCTCAGTGATACGCTGCAGGAGTGATTAGCTCCTGTCAGTGTATCGCCAGCGGCCGGGTGACATCGACGTGGGACACTCTGTATTGCATGGCCTACGGCGGACAGGGAGTATATGTTGGTTTATTATTTTTGATTGCTTGCAGGAGACGCGGGCGTCAGGGATTAGGTGTTCGGTGAGTATGTATATCAGGGGTCTCAAACTCGCGGCCCGCGGGCCAACTGCGGCCCTCGGGACACGAGTTTGTGGCCCTCACCTCATGGGCCCTCGGTATATACTTTGCGGCCCTCGGCTGGGTTCTCACATGCGAGAAACACCGCATGTGAAATCCCAGTCACTCGTAGTACCGGTCATTAAGGTCATGAATATGGACGCCACTCCTCTCATAGGCGTGCCGCCCATATTCATAAGCTTAATGAGCGGTACTACAGAAAGATGGCGGCGCCGGGCATACTCACCTCATCTCCTGCTGCTGCCCGCACTTCCTGTCTCTGACACAGAGAGCAGCGCCGCTGAATGACGTCATCATTCAGCGGCCTGCTCTGTCAGAGCGAGGAAGCGCAGGCACCGGCGGTGATGCTGCGGACAGGTGAGAGGTGGTGTGTGTGTGTGTGTGTGGACAGGTGAGAGGTGGTGTTTGTGTGTGTGTGTGGACAGGTGAGAGGTGGTGTTTGTGTGTGTGTGTGTGTGTGTGTGTGTGGACAGGTGAGAGGTGGTGTATGTGTGTGTGTGTGTGTAGGAGAGCGATGGGGAAAAGCAATGATGGCAGTAATGGGGAAAAGCAATGATGGCAGTAATGGGGAAAAGCAATGGGGAAAACAGTGATGGGAAAAGCAATGATGGGAGTAATGGGGAAAAGCAATGATGGCAGTAATGGGGAAAAGCAATGATGGCAGTAATGGGGAAAAGCAATGATGGCAGTAATGGGGAAAAGCAATGATGGCAGCAATGGGGAAAAGCAATGATGTCAGTAATGGGGAAAAGCAATGGGGAAAAGCAATGATGTCAGTAATGGGGAAAAGCAATGATGGCAGTAATGGGGAAAAGCAATGGGGAAAACAGTGATGGGAAAAGCAATGATGGGAGTAATGGGGAAAAGCAATGGGCAAAAGCAATGATGTGAGTGATGGGGAAAAGCAATGATGGGAGTGATGAGGGAAAAGCAATGATGGGAGTGATGGGGAAAAAGCAATGGGGGGAATGAGCGCTGGGGAGGACGAACGCTGGGGAGGATGAGCGCTGGGGAGGATGAGCGCTGGGGAGAATGAGCGCTGGGGAGGATGAGCGCTGGGGAGGATGAGCGCTGGGGGAGGATGAGCGCTGGGGAGGATGAGCGCTGGGGAGGATGAGCGCTGGGGAGGATGAGCGCTGGGAGAGAATGAGTGCTGGGGGAATGACTTCTTGCTGTTAACCAGTTAATGTTTACTTGTCCACCACACTGCAGTGTCAAAAGAGGAAGACAGCGAGACAGGCAGCAACATCACATCAGAGAGCTCTTGACCTCGAAACAGAAAATCCTCAGATCCTGGTATTGTAACATAATATTAAGGATAATATTTATTCATTGATATTGCGCTATTAACTCCACAGCACTATACATACATCATCAACACTGTCCCCATTGGGACATTTGATAACATTGGAATGTTTTTGTAAGAGCTTTTCTTGTGGAAAACCTGATGCGGCCCAGCCTCACCCAGATTCTACCTCCAGCGGCCCCCGGGTAAATTGAGTTTGAGACCCCTGATGTATATTGCATGTGATTTTGTCAAAGTTTTGGGTTTTTTTTACAACTTGAACACAGGCGCCGGATGATGAGACTATTCTTCCATCATCGGCTCATGCTGTCTCTGTTATATGTGACAGCAGACATAGCCAGATGGGAGTAGTAGTCCCATCAGACGACGCCTAAGTACAATAACTATGGGCTGTTTGTCGCATGGGTACACACACACACACACACACACACACACACACAGACACCTGCAGACAGACGCAGACACCCGCAGACAGACAGACGCAGACACACACAGACACCCTAGGAATACTGCATGCGCAGCAAAAACGTGTACTAGTGCAGAAATATGTATAAAAAGTATAAACTTTATTATAACAATTGTAAAAGAGTTTATCACACAAATATATAGATGAACGGTTATAAACCAAGACGTATATCATGTAAAAGAGATAATGACGAAGGCTGAGGCCGAAACGCGCGTTGGGGAGGGTGGGCTGCCCTCCTGGTCACCGTTCCTCCTGTTACACCTGTGAGCTGCTGCTGCCATTTGGTAAATATCATGACACATGTCTAATCATTTATTTTTGATATGCAGTGCACTGGCTTGGTAATTTTCCTTATTATATTCACTCATGATGGGCACCGTAATGATGGTGCTTCTGTGACATATATTATGTTTACCTTGGCAGTTATACATATTTAGACATGATTAATATATATTCTGACTCTATATATCTCAGGACAGGGGGAGGTGTGCCAGGGAGCAGTACACCTTGTTATCTTTACTTATTTTCCCATTATCTCTTTTACATGATATACGTCTTGGTTTATAACCGTTCATCTATATATTTGTGTGATAAACTCTTTTACAATTGTTATAATAAAGTTTATACTTTTTATACATATTTCTGGACTAGTACACGTTTTTGCTGCGCATGCAGTATTCCTAGTTTGAATTGAATTTGTGTGTCCAGCACACTTCCAGCACATACATATATATATATACAGTGCCTACAAGTAGTATTCAACCCCCTGCAGATTTAGCTGGTTTGATAAGATGTAAATAAGTTAGAGCCTTCAAACTGCAAACGAGAGTAGGATTTATTAACAGAAGCATAAATCTTACAAAACAAAAAGTTATGTTGCTTAGTTGAATTTTAATAAATTTTAAACATAAAAGTGTGGGTCAATTATTATACAACCCCTATGTTTAATATTTCGTGGAATAACCCTTGTTTGCAATTACAGCTAATAATCGTCTTTTATAAGACCTGATCAGGCCGGCACAGGTCTGTGGAGTTATCTTGGCCCACTCCTCCATGCAGATCTTCTCCAAGTTATCTAGGTTCTTTGGGTGTCTCATGTGGACTTTAATCTTGAGCTCCTTCCACAAGTTTTCAATTGGTTTAAGGTCAGGAGACTGACTAGGCCACTCCAACACCTTGACTTTTTCCCTCTTGAACCAGGCCTTGGTTTTCTTGGCTGTGTGCTTTGGGTCGTTGTCTTGTTGGAAGATGAAATTACGACCCATCTTAAGATCCTTGATGGAGGAGCAGAGGTTCTTGGCCAAAATCTCCAGGTAGGCCGTGCTATCCATCCTCCCATGGATGCGGACCAGATGGCCAGGCCCCTTGGCTGAGAAACAGCCCCACAGCATGATGCTGCCACCATCATGCTTGACTGTAGGGATGGTATTCTTGGGGTCGTATGAAGTGCCATCCAGTCTCCAAACGTCACGTGTGTGGTTGGCACCAAAGATCTCGATCTTGGTCTCATCAGACCATAGAACCTTGAACCAGTCTGTCTCAGAGTCCTCCAAGTGATCATGAGCAAACTGTAGACGAGCCTTGACATGACGCTTTGAAAGTAAAGGTACCTTACGGGCTCGTCTGGAACGGAGACCATTGGGGTGGAGTACGTTACTTATGGTATTGACTGAAACCAATGTCCCCACTGCCATGAGATCTTCCCGGAGCTCCTTCCTTGTTGTCCTTGGGTTAGCCTTGACTCTTCGGACAAGCCTGGCCTCGGCACGGGAGGAAACTTTCAAAGGCTGTCCAGGCCATGGAAGGCTAACAGTAGTTCCATAAGCCTTCTACTTACGGATGATGCTCCCAACAGTGGAGACAGGTAGGGCCAACTCCTTGGAAAGGGTTTTGTACCCCTTGCCAGCCTTGTGACCCTCCACGATCTTGTCTCTGATGGCCTTGGAATGCTCCTTTGTCTTTCCCATGTTGACCATGTATGAGTGCTGTTCACAAGTTTGGGGAGGGTCTTAAATAGTCAGAAAAGGCTGGCAAAAGAGATCATTAATCCACACATGTGAAGCTCATTATTCTTGGTGCCTGAACTACTTCTTAATACTTTAGGGGGACAAAAAGAATTCTTGTGGTTTGAGGGTTGAATAATAAATGACACTCTGAATTAACTTTTAACGTTTTAAAAAAAAAAATAAAAAAAAAATATATATTTTTTTTTGCAGCAGTGCATTTCCCACTTCCAGGCTGATCTACAGTACAAATGTCACAATGCCAAGTTAATTCCGCATGTGTCAACCAGCTAAATCTGCAGGGGGTTGAATACTACTTGTAGGCACTGTACATATAATAATGCGATTTCTTCTATTCTCTCAATGTGTGTGGTTGTGGAATATCTTTAAACACACAGACACCTGCAGACAGACACAGACATGCACATATTCTCCGTTCACACATATTCTCCGCTCACACACATATTCTCCGCTCACACACATATTCTCCGCCCACACACATATTCTCCGCCCACACACTGTTCATCCTTCTGATATCATTTCCTTTGACAATTCTGCAGTGTTTTTGGCAGCAAATCTGCAGCAAATATGCAAACCTTTTTGCAACTATGTTTTTGCTGCAGATTTGAGTGACTCAGTTGAAGTCAATGAGTCAAAAACGCTGCAGAAACGCAAAAAGAATTGACACGCTGCAGAAAATAAAACGCTGCAAATAAAGACCGAAAATTACGGATCATGTACACAACACTTCAGGATTGTCATTGCATTACCTTGCTTTAGTATCCCATTGCGTTTTTGGAGCATTAATGATGGTTGCAGTACATGCAGGGGTGAACCTAGCCTCTGTGCTGCCTGAGGCGAACTGCAAAACGGCGCCCCCCAATTTGAGCGAGGAAGGTTGCGGCGCGCATAGCGCGCCGCGGTAAATTTTAGGCCACGCCCCGACCACACCCATTTAACAACTAGTCACACCCATGTCCACGCCCCGACCACACCCATTTAGCACTGGTGATCACACTGACTGGTACTGAGGGCAAAGTGACTGGTACTATGGGCACACTCGTACCGAGTAAAAGAAAGAACAGAGAGAGAAAAAAAGAAAACAGAGAAAGGAGAGAGAGAAAGAGGGGAAAGCAAGAAAAAACAGAGAGAAAGTAGAGAGAGAAATAAATAAACAAAGAAAGGGAAAAGAAAGAACAGAAAGAGAGAAAAAAAACAAAGAGGGGAAAGAAAGAACAGAGAGAGAAAAGAACAGAGAGAGAGAAAAAAAGACGGGAAAGAAAGAACAGAGAGAAAGAAAGAAAGAACAGAAAAAGAAAGAGGGGACAGAAAAAAAGAACAGAGAGAAAAAAAGAAATAGGGGAAAGAAAGAACAAAGAGAGAGAGAAAGAAAGAACAGAGAGATAGAGAGAAAGAAAGATGGGAAACAAAGAACAGAGAGAGAGAAAGAGAAATATAGAAAACAGATAGAAAGAACAGAGAGAGAGAAAGAACAGAAAGAAAGAGTGGAAAGAAAGAGAAAGAAAGTAAAGAGAGAAAGAAAGAACAGAGAGAGAAAGAAAGAGAAAGAAAGAAAGAACAGAGATAGAAAGAAAGAGGGGAAAGAAAGAACAGAGAGAAAGAAAAAGAACAGAGAGAGAAAAAAAGATGGGAAAGAAAAAAACTACTGAATAATGGCCCCATATACTGCTGTATACAGTAAAATGGCCCCACATGATGCTCCATACTGAATAATGGCCCCATATACTGCTGCATACAGTATAATGGCCCCACATGATGCTCCATACTGAATAATGGCCCCATATACTGCTGCATACAGTATAATGGCCCCACATGATGATGCATACTGAATAATGGCCCCATATACTGCTGCATACAGTATAATGGCCCCACATGATGCATACTGAATAATGGCCCCACATAATGATGCATATGAATAATGGCCCCACATGATGATGCATACAGTATAATGGCCCCACATGATGCTCCATACTGAATAATGGCCCCACATACTACTGCATACAGTATAATGGCCCCACATGATGCTCCATACTGAATAATGGCCCCACATAATGATGCATACAGTATAATGCCCCCATGATGCTCCATACTGAATAATGGCCCCATATACTGCTGCATACAGTATAATGGCCCCACATGATGCTCCATACTGAATAATGGCCCACATAATGATGCATACAGTATAATGGCCCCACATGATGCTCCATACTGAATAATGGCCCCATATACTGCTGCATACAGTATAATGGCCCCACATGATGCTCCATACTGAATAATGGCCCATATACTGCTGTATACAGTATAATGGCCCCACATGATGCTCCATACTGAATAATGGCCCCATATACTGCTGCATACAGTATAATGGCCCCACATGATGCTCCATACTGAATAATGGCCCCATATACTGCTGCATACAGTATAATGGCCCCATATGATGCTCCATACTGAATGGCCTTGCATAAAAAAAAAAACTACTCACCTCTGCCCGTTCCAACGCTGATATCGCTTCCTCATCTATCACACACACACACAGCGTCTCACACACACACACACATACACACAGCAGCTTCACACACACACACACACACAGCAGCTTCACACACACACACACACACACAGCAGCTTCACACACACACACACACACACACACACACACACAGCAGCTTCACAGGCACAGCGGCCAGACTCACCTCTCCACGATCCGGCAGCTTCCTTCTTCTCACTTCCTCTCACACATTGAGCGGCGCTGCCGGCCGGCTGACATCATTTTTCAGCTCCGCGGCCGCGCCGCTCAATGTGAGAGGGAGCTGCAGGGAATAACTGAGGCGAGGCCACGTGCCAGCTGAGAGGGCTCTGCGTGCCCTCGCTGGCACGCATGCCATAGGTTCGCCATCACTGACATATAGTGTCCAGAGCGAGACAGCTGGAGGGGGGGTCAGAACTCAGATGTGCATGGGCATACCCAGGATCAAAACTAGGGGGGGCAAGCCAATGTCGCATCTTATACAGGTTACATCATATACACTGTACATTATCCTGCATATTAGGTATGGAGCGTTAGAACTGTTGTATATTGTATAATACAGCAGTGTATGCGACACTACGCTGTATATGCCATATATTATACATGGCAGTCGCGCTCATGTCAGGAGCGGTACCAGCAAGTCCGAGGATTGTGGTGCGATCCTCGCATGAGTTATACGGCCGTCTGTCTATGCCCTTGTTATAATAATACTGAAATATTAATCTATTATTAAAGTATTAATACGCTCACAAGTAAAAAAAAAGCCCCTACCTCCCCTGTCCCCCACCCACACCCCAACAGCCCTTCGTCTCACATGCACCCCTTAGTGTTCTGTCCCACTGACCCCACAATACCCCATCCTCTCACATGCACCCCTCATTGCTCTGTTGCCCTCCCAACTTCAGCCCCCACAATACCCCCATCCTCTCACAGTAAACCCCCAGTGCCCTAGCCCCACAATACCTCCATCCTCTTACATTCAACCCCAGTGACCTGTCCACCCTCCCTCACAATACCCCATCCTCTCACATCAACCCCTGTGCGCCAGCCCCAACAATATCCGATCCTCTCACATTCACCCCCAGTGCCCTGTACCCCCTCCCCCACTTCAGCCCCCACAATATCCCCATCCTCTTACATTCAACCCCAGTGACCTGTCCACCCTCCCTCACAATACCCCATCCTCTCACATCAACCCCTGTGCGCCAGCCCCCCCAATATCCCCATCCTCTCACATTCACCAACCAGTGCCCTGTATCCCCTCCCCCACAATACCCCATCCTCTCACATCAACCCCTGTGCGCCAGCCCCCACAATATCCCCATCCTCTCACATTCACCAACCAGTGCCCCGTATCCCCTCCCCCACAATACCCCATCCTCTCACATTCACTCTCTGTGCCCTGTTGCCCCTCCCCCACTTCAGCCCCCACAATACCCCCATCCTCTCACATTAACCCCCCCAGTGCCCTAGCCCCCACAATACCCCATCCTCTCACATTAACCCCCAGTGCCCTAGCCCCCACAATACCCCATACTCTCACATTAACCCCCCCAGTGCCCTAGCCCCCACAATAACCCATCCTCTCACATTAACCCCCCCAGTGCCCTAGCCCCCACAATACCCCATACTCTTACATTCACCCCAGTGCCCTGTACCCCTCCCCCACAATACCCCCATCCTCTCACATTAACCTCCCCAGTGCCTTAGCCCCCACAATACCCCCATCCTCTTACATTCACCCCAGTGCCCTGTACCCCTCCCCCACAATACCCCCATCCTCTCACATTAACCCCCCAGTGCCCTAGCCCCCACAATACCCCCATCCTCTTATATTCACCCCAGTGCCCTGTACCCCTCCCCCACAATACCCCCATCCTCTCACATTAACCCCCCCAGTGCCTTAGCCCCCACAATATCCCCATCCTCTTACATTCACCCCAGTGCCCTGTACCCTCTCCCCACAATACCCCCATCCTCTCACATTCCCCACAGTGACCATGACATGCCTGAGCAGAATACATTTATTAAATTCCATCCCCTCTTACGATGAAGCTTGCAGGCAGTGGCTGAGGCAGGAGCAGGAAGTGTCCAGTGTCTGCACACAGAGGGCACTAGGACCCAGAGTGGCTGAGACAACCAGAGCCTGCAGGGCAGAAAGTGAAACTACAGCTGCTGCAGCCAGGAAGAGGCTCCTCTGGTGAGACAGCAACTCCGTGCACTGCACACACACAGACAGGCACTGCAACCTGTGGCAGAGGGAGCCGGCATTGTGCTGCTCTCTCCGCTCTCTTTCATTGTGTGCCCCTGCTTCTGCTGCCCCCCCCCTGCCCCACGGTGGGTACGCCCATGCAGATGTGACTGTGTGAGGGATTAAGGAGAGGCGGCCAGCACCACACCAGGTGTTATGAGTTCTGCTCTGCCGCCCCCTGGCTGCCGCCGCCTGAGACAAGAGGCTCAACTCGCCTCATTATAGCGGCGCCCCTGAGTACATGTATGACTCCCATGTATGACTCTCTGTATGCTTCTGAGCCTTCTCCATGCAGCGCTGGTGCCGGATCTGTTACATAACCAGCACCTGACGGTAACTGGTTAATTCAATCAGATCTAGCTCCAATAACAATAGTTTCACCTTTTATATGCCATAGTAAGTCTTGAAAGTGATATTTAAGGGCTTCTTTATGTTGGTCATCCTTCCTTTCTGCCCCCATCATCCTACGCGATCATGGGGTGACAATTGCTTCTATAGCAGCCAGGGAACTCCTGAAGGCCTCTGTGTCTGCCATGTGATATCTCCTATGCAGCTCAACTTGTGGGTCGATGTCACAGGAGACGAGTAATTTCACAATACAATGAAATACTACTTAAAGAGGTTGTCTACTACTTTAACATCGATGACCTATCCTTAGGATAGGTCATCAATGTCTGACCAATGATAGTGTGACACCAGGCACCCCCAATGATCAGCTGTTCTTGGTGTCTGCTGTGGCCAGAACTGACCAGTTATGGAGCTGCACAGGGCAGCTCCGTCTACTATATAGTGACGGTGGCCAGTACTGCACATCCATCGTCTATTAATTTGAATAAGGGGCAGATGTGCAGTCACCGGCCGTGGCCACTATACAGTAGACGGAGGTGCGATATGCAGATTGATAACTGGTCAGTTCGGGCCGCTGCCGAGAACAACTGATCGGCAGGGATGCCAGGTGTCACACCCCCACCAATCAGACATTAAAGTAGTAGACAAGCTCTTTAAAGCAGTGTACTGCAGAGGCAATCAAGCGATCACAGAATCAAGTAACCTAAGACGACTAATTAAATGTTTAAACATATAAAAAGCAAGAAATATTTTTTAAAAATATTTTAAAAAAGTTTTTAAATTCCTCGCTTTTTCCCTGAATGAAAATGGCAAAATGTAAAACTTAAAAATCTTCTGTATTACTGCATGTGGAATTGCCTGAACTAATGAAATCTAAAAATATTTATCCCATAAAATAAACAATGAAACATAAAAAAATAGAAACTCCTAAACTGGTAGTTTTATGGTCACAATTCCCAAAAAATGCAATAAAAAGTAATCAAAATGTTACATGTCCCCCAAAATGACACTATTAAAAATGTTAGTTTGACTGACATCCAAAAAAATGTGCGTTTATACAGGTTCATCGACGGAAAAATAACAAAATTCATGTTCCCTAAAATGGCTACACAAACCAAACTTTTTATAATTGCACAGTATAAATTGATATTTTGTAGATTTTAAAACCCACACTGTACGTCAGTTTCAATGCAGACATTTTCTTCAACATTGTATATGAGATGTTATTGTCTTAAGATGTGTAATTTCTGCCTTCAAAAATACTCCACTGTGTGAACATGCTCTAACTGTTCAAACAGCCTCTTTTTTTGCACTGTGTACAAGCATCCTTACGTGTCAGGCCTGAAATGAATGACCTCGCATGGGATTTACAGATAGGGTCTACAGAGAACTTTACTAGTCATAGAACTCTTCAGGGGAAATGGCACAAGTCAAAAATATTAAACTAAACCTCTGGGACCACTCTAGGAGGAGAAGAATTTGCTGCAACCCATTGGAGGGACTCCAGGGGTGGACATCTCATTGGTGCAATCTGTGCAGCTGCACATGGGCCCAAGAGGTAAGGGGACCTATTTCTACCTCCAAAGCAGGTGCAATTTTGCATTTTTAGGAGCTCTTGGGCTGCAAAGGGCCCATATATTGTTCTTACATCGGTTCTCTTTTCTGTCTGTGTCCGCCGTTGAGGGACTCATTACAGAATGGGGCCCTGACATTGGAGCAGGACTTGCTGGCAGTTAGGCCCGTCATTGCTTCTAAGATTGAGCCAAGGAAATCATGTAAGGTGAAAATTTGTTTTTTTCACCTTGAGAAAGGTGCCGGTTCGGCACCAAAATGCGTTGGTGTGGATAAAAAAAACCTTTCCTATTCTTTACTGATCTCATCCTTTCAGTGAGTCCAGCCCACACTTGTGATAATCTCCGCTTTGTCAAACTGCTATCGGGACGATACTCTCCTCCAGCCATGGGGCTGCAGCTATGTGACATCAGACTTCTACAGATGTTGTGTCCTTACATAACCCTTACAGGTGAGCACTACTATCACCCTCCTGCCCATATTGTTCCATACAGTACTGCCCTATTTGTCCCATCGAGATTTCTCAAGTAGATTAGGTAAGTTGGCTTTTTCAGCCTCCTGCCCGTTCAGCCCTATAAGATCAGTTGGTTCTGAAAGACTCTGCACAACTAGCTATCACATGGTTGTTGACTGCTTCCCATGCAGATTTTGCAGCTGGACCCATACCGATCAGCTGATTGTCAACGGGTCATCATTTAGAGAAGGGACTGTCGTTATCAAGCAATCCTGTTGAACATTTATAATCTTTGTTTGACGTATAAATGGGCTAAAGGTTTATCGGCCTCTAAAAAACTTCTACCTATTTATCTGGCGTATACTGTGGCACGGGCATCATACCCAAAGGCTAAGCTGGATCTCCTCTCTCTTTCGTCATTGAATATACAGTATGTCAGTATTTTCCAATCTTCTTTCAGGGACCATCGTAGAGGAGTATGCAGTTGTCTTACAACTAAAGAGGGTAAATAGTTTGTGTAGTATCTTAGCTTTCATAAAAAAAATGATTTTCATCAGCTGCATCTGTCCACAGCAAGTCTTGGAAAGCAGTGTCCTAGATGTAGTCAACGTGGAGACCTCAGTGTCCCAAATGTGAAAGCAATTAAAATCATTGGGGAGTTATTTATGGTATGGGGGTGAGGGGATTTCAGGACATCACAAAACAAGTTTCCAGTGGGGATAAGAACACTTTTGTATGGGGCTCTTTTTTTTTTTTTGTTGCAGAGAACCTTTTTCTACACCGCGTCTGGCAACCAGAAACATTTTGTCTTTGCGTTTGCAGGTGTTATTTTGATGAGGTCAGGGTCAGCCGAGTGCGTGGGGACAAAAAACCAATTTCAAGTGCCAACTCTTCAAACTGTGACTAAACATCCCTCTTACTGAAGCGTATAAATGATATGTTAATTATATTTAGGGTCTATATACACAGAGTTTACGTTAAGCCTTTAAGACCATATACCAAATCTGTACCATGTGCCCTTTATAATGCTGGTATCTTCTTGTGTGGCAGAGGAGCCTTTAAAGCTCCATTAGGCAGCAGGACCTGTGTGAGACCTCCATTTTTGTATCCTCTATGGTTATGCCCCTTTCTGTCTATGGGTATAGATGAAATTTGCAGCAAATTATCAACATGATTGCACCAGTAGTTGCACGGGTCCCTTCCAAGTACTCGTTTCCTTTTACCTCTCAAAATATTATACATTTCCAGTTTGTAGGGCATTTTTAAATATCTCTTTGGTCTTTAAAAAATATTCATGGGGGGGTTTAGTCGCCAAATCGGAGGCTGACACATTTTAACCTGCATACATGTGCAATAGTTTTGACCTGAACTGGAACAGATTTTTTTTTTAATGATGAAAATTAAGTTTTTTAGGAACAATTTTCTTTAAAATGCCCTTGAAGAATTAATTTATTAGCAAAGTGTTTGCATGGTCTTTGAATGCTTGAGATGAAGAAATTGAGACTGGGACCCCTTTTGGCAACATGGAGAGATATAACTGATGATGAGTGCAATTAAATACATGAAAAATTTTCAAAGACTATAACATGTCCTATTAGAGGTACTTAAAATGAAACTTCTCCAGAAGACCAGTTCTTTCAGAAGACCACCATCCAGTCTTGCCATAAATGATCTCTTGTAAGCCGTTCTATATAGAGACCTCTCTAATCAAAGACTATCAAAACAAAAGCTGAAACTGTGACACATAAACAAGATGTTTAACTTGTCCATTCATAAGTGACCACAAAGATGTGGAGTGTGGCTTTATTGGTTACAGATGTACGGAGCTGTCAGGTGCAGTAAGAATCCCCTCACTGTTTTCACACAGCTGCCAGGAAATTCCCATTATACTTTGCAGCTTGTTTGAAGAGTCAGCAAACAATTACGGCGCACACTCCTTATGGCACAAATATGCGAAAGCTACAGGTCTGACATGATCAAATCGGGAAAACAATCAAGGAACCTTTTGGAAAATGAAGGCAGCAGATAAGACTGAACTTCCCGAGTGGAGATGACCCAATGCATTCAAAAAAAGAAAAAAAAACAGAAATTAAAATTTTATTTATTTTACGTTTTTAATTCCACAGTGCTTTACAGTCAGCATCACTATCCCCACTTGGGCTCACAATCTAGAATCCCTATCAGTGTGTCTTTGGCGTGAGGGAGGAAACCAGAGAACCCGGAGGACATAGAAACTCCTTGCAGATCATTTTCTTTCATTTTTTTGGTCTTTCCAAGTTTTGTACCAAGAAATTCTCATCATGAACAAATAATAGTGCCAGTGCTACTGTGGTGATTGTAGGAGTCAATGCTCTGGTTAACATCCTCTACCTTGCTTTTGGGTGATTTTTACAGTTCCACGTGGAGACAACCAAAGTAACGTAAACATGTAGTTTGGGAATAAAATACATTTGATGTTCATTTTGCCCCTGTACATGCTTTGAAGGAGATAAATGCAAAATGAACCATCCCACGATCAGAGGCAGTAGTTGAAATTCTTAGAACCTAATGCAAAATGTGCCTCCCCCACCTGATATGTTCCATCTATAGTACTAGTATTTTCTCTGGTGATAACTTTGACTACTCTTAGGACCTTTGCTCATGTTGCAGTTTTGTCGCTTTGCACACAGATTTGTCACATAAATCTGAAATATTTCCTAGTACCAAAGTCTATGCAAATAAAAAATAGGTTGCACTCACCGTCCCATAAAAAGTCCTTTTCATGAACTCACATAAAAATGCAGAGACAGGAGAATCCTGTGTGGAGCATGCCGGACAGGCATCCACTACCGCAGCTTCCTGACTTCCAGAACTAGTTCTTGCTTGGGGATCCCCGCCTGTTTTCCCCTCTGAAGGCGAAATAAAGGATGGCTCATCGATAACTTTTACAGACTGTAGGACTCAGGCGTTCCGGGATATCCCACTAAACATAGCTGCTGTCGCTCTCATGCTGCTCCTGTTTCCTCGTGCCTATGTGACTATCAGCCCTATGGCCCTGAACTGTTGGTTCTCCCTTGAACTTGTTTCTAGATCAGCTTCACAGATCTCCAGTCAACCCACTAACTGCACTAAACTAGGAAGTGTCCCAACTACACCTACTCCTACCCCTCCCAACTTGGAATTCCCCTATTTCCTCAACTACTTCTGTCCTGAACTTATCTAATTTTTGAATCTACAGTACCCTCCACTGTACTAAACCCAATTCTAACCATTCTTACTACTCTAAATAAATCCTACACTTATGCTATAGTTTCCTAACTCTATCCCTAATCTAAACATGCACTGCCTATTGAATTGCACACTTGCTCCGTTCATACTTCACCCACACAAACAAATGATACACCATTTGAAAGGTCAAATGACCTGCAGGTGGCAGCACACTACCCAAAGCACACTACCACAAAGCTGTTTACAGAAATCACTAACAAATCCAAACATTTGCCTTGGGGGCTTTCCAGCTTGCCCAAGTGCTTGCCCAGCCTATTTCAGGCAAATTGGAGGATTAGTCACATATGCAAACACATTTGTAAACATGCACTGCTTTTTCAGTGATTACTTCGCCCCCCACACACAAATGGTGAGTCACATATGCAAACACATTTGTAAACATGCACTGCTTTTTCGCTGATTACTTCACCCCACACACACACACCATTTGAAAGGTAAACTTGCCCCCTTCAGCAAGAAAAGAGCCAAACAAACCACACATTCACGATTTTATCACTAAATACAGTTTAAACATTCATTTTCATAAACCTTCAGAAAGAAACCATGACCTGCAGGTGGCACCTCAACCGGAAGACATTTTTTGGCCTCTACTTATCAAACCAATTTATTGTGTTACCAATCTACATATATATATTACCTGTCTGTGTTCATCATTTCATGAAATACATTTACATTTGACCAGCTTGCTTTTTCTGAAATTGCCTGCGCCCCGACGACCAATGTGCGAAAATTTCACACAGGCCAAGCTAGTTTACTATAAAAATAAAAAAATCAAATAAAAATAATAAACTATAATGATATATCTGTATTTGAGCTACCCAAGTATTCTTAAATTGTATGTAGATAAACTGTGCACAGAAAAAAAAGCATCATCTGTATGGAGAAAATAAAAAATATACAGGTGCTTCTCACAAAATTAGAATATCATCAAAAAGTTAAATTATTTCAGTTCTTCAATACAAAAAAGTGAAATTCATATATTATATAGAGTCATTACAAACAGAGTGATCTATTTCAAGTATTTATTTCTGTTAATGTTGATGATTATGGCTTACAGCCAATGAAAACCCAAAAGTCATTATCTCAGTAAATTAGAATACTTTTTAACACCAGCTTGAAAAATTATGCGAAATGTTGGCCTACTGAAATTCATGTTCAGTAAATGCACTCAGTACTTGATCAGGGCTCCGTTTGCATCAATTACTGCATCAATGCCCAGGTTGCTTTGATAGCAGCCTTCAGCTTGTCTGCATTGTTGGGTCTGGTGTCTCATCTTCCTCTTGACAATACCCCATAGATTCTCTATTTGGTTAAGGTCAGGCGAGTTTTCCGGCCAATCAAGCACAGTGATACTATTGTTTTTAAACCAGGTATTGGTACTTTTGGCATGTGGACAGGTGCCAAGTCCTGCTGGAGAATGAAATTTCCAACTCCAAAAAGCTGGTCGGCAGAGGGAAGCATGAAGTGCTCTAAAATTTCCTTGCAGACGTCTGCGCTGACTTTGGTCTTGATAAAACACAGTGGATGTACACCAGCAGATGACATGGCTCCCCAAACCATCACTGATTGTGGAAACTTCACACTAGACCTCAAGCAGCTTGGATTGTGTGCCTCTCCACTCTTCCTCCAGACTCTGGGACCTTGATTTCCAAGTGAAAAGCAACATTTACTTTTATCTGAAAACAACACCTTGGACCACTGAGCAACAGTTTTTTTTCTCCTTGGCCCAGGTAAAATGCTTCTGGCGTTGTCTATTGGTCATGAGTTGCTTGACACAAGGAATGCGACACTTGTAGCCCATGTCCTGGATACGTCTGTGTGTGATGGCTCTTGAAGCCATGACTCCAGCAGCAGTCCACACCTTGTGAATCTCCCTCAAATTTTTGAATGGCCTTTTTTTTAACAATCCTTTCAAGGCTGCGTGTTGTGAATGGTTTGAGATGAGTTCTGAGCAGAGGCTCCCTCTGGTGGTTACAAGCGGTGCTAGTCTGTCCAGTGAAGATTGTGAGGACTGGGAATCAGGTGTTACTGACTGGTCTTATATAAGGGAGTCACCTTCCCATCAGGGTTGCCGGTGACCAATTGTTCTGGTCTGAATCCTTTATTCCAGTTTCCCTTGTAGCCTGCTGTGTCGTGTCTGCATCTCCTGCTGGCAGATGGGACATTTTCTTCTTTTGTGTTTGTGCTATATTTTTGCATTTTGTCCTGCACTTCTGTGGGGGCCTTCAGGGTCCCCTCCGGGGGCTTCTGCCCTCTCGGTTTTGTTCAGCCACTGATGTTTGTGCTTTTGCTTTTTCCAGTTTTTTCAGTGGCTGCTGTTTTGATTTTGTTACACCAGAGAGCTAATTTAGGTGGTAGAGGTCGTGTGATCTCAGGTGTTTTTGAAATTAGTAGAGTTGGTGCTTTTCAGGGTTTTCTGGGATTGCAGTAAGTACCCTTCCTATCCTTTTCTATTTAGTTAGTTTGGGCCCCAGCGTTTGCTCATACTATTTTCTTTCTGTGTCAGTATTTCATCTTGTCTAACCGCCATTACATGTTTGGGGGCTTTCTATTGTCTTTGGGGTTCTGCTCCGGGGCAGATAGCTTTCCTATATCTATCTTTAGGTGTAGTTAGTTTCTCAGGCTGTGACGAGGCGTCTAGGACCAACGTAGGAACGCTCCACGGCTGCCTCTAGTTGTGGTGGTTAGTCAGGGTACTGCAATCTCATAGATTCCAACTGCTCTGGTGTATTGCCTTTTTTGCCTGCACTCCTCAGCTACCGAAACATAACAGCTGCGGTTATCTCGGTTGCTTGTGCACCTTATTCTACCACACTTTTTCCTTCCACTCAACTTTCCATTAATATGCTTGGATACAGCACTCTGTGAACAGCCAGCTTCTTTAGCAATGACCTTTTGTGGCTTACCCTCCTTGTGGAGTGTGTCAATGACTGCCTTCTGGACATCTGTCAAGTCATCAGTTTTCCACATGATTGTGTAGCCTACTGAAAGAGACTAAGGGACCTTTTTAAACTCTTAGGATGCCTTTGCAGGTGTTTTTTGTTAATAATTCTAACTTACTAAGATAATGACTTTTGGGTTTTCATTGGCTGTAAGCCATAATGGCTGTAAGCCATAATCATCAACATTAACAGAAATAAACACTTGAAATAAATCACTCTGTTTGTAATGAAATAAATCACTCTGTTTGTAATGACTCTATACAATATGTGAGTTTCACTTTTTGTATTTAAGAACTGAAATAAATTAACTTTTTGATATTCTAATTTTGTGAGAAGCACCTGTATATATTAAATAAATGATCATGCATTTCAGAACTTTCTTTGTTCCTTTTTTAATTGCACAACTTCAGTGAGTGAGTGTGTAAAGGAAGTAACGGGATGCAAGATAGTAAGCGGATGGACATAAGGCGGGAACAGTCGATGAACTATTTATTTCCTCCGATATTGCGGATATTAATACACCAATTCCTGGGGAGCTGCTACATTGGCTCCTCATGAAGCAGTGGCCCTAGCGGGCATCACCAGGGTTTTCCCGCTAGGCCACAATTTCTCCTGACAAAGTCTGCCAAAGCACGTTGAGCCTCCTTCGCTTCAACTGACCCCCACCCTCCCTGTTGTCCAAGACCAGGCCAACCACTTTACTGTATGTCAGTCCTGGAAGCGACGGCCCAGCTCACTCGTGTCTTCCTTCCACCACCGCAGGCGTCCTCTTCCGTGCGAAGTCTCCTCACAGATCTATGATGCTTTACCAATGGCGGGTGTTTTCCGTTCTGGAAAGAGGAAGGCTGGTCTTCGGCTCTTGACTGGCATTGTTTGAGCTTTAGATCTTGACCGACACAGGTCTGGGATTTGGACCTTGACGGGCGCAGTCTGGGCTCTGGGTCTTGACCAGGGTAGATCGGGCATCTGGTCTTGACCGGCATACTCTGGGCTCTGGATCTCACTTGGTGCCGTCTTGGTCCTGTCTGCAAGTGGCCAGCACCCTGCTGGCACACGCTTCTGGCTGAGACCTGTAACTCCGGATGCAGCGTCTTCTCTTGCGCACGTCTGCACCTCTCTTTCTCTCTCTCTTGGTGCCAAAACCCCACTCTGGTTTGGTGCACAGACCCTTTATATTCGGGAACTTCATCATCAATGGCACCTGACTGGGTGTCACATTTGAACTTGTCCCCCCAGCAACTCTTTCTGTTCCGGTTAGTTCCGCATGGTCCTGTCTGGACACTAGGTGGAAGTTTTCTCACACTAATGATACATCAAGCCGGGGTTCTTCAGGAGTACTGTTTCCTCCTCTTACAAGTGCACTATTATAATCAACCCATTTTCTTTTACACTATGGAGTGCTTCTCCTATTTTTATTCCTAACTTGTGTGTAAGGATTTTTCTAGATAATCTGTCATCTAGTATTCTAAAGAGAGTATGGCGGTATTATTTATGGAATAAAAGGTAGGAAATATGCAGTGAAACTATAAATGAACACTAGCATAATATGGATTTCACATATGTTAGTGATTTTCCTATTAGCAATTTCTTCTGGCACCAGAACATTTCATAGGTCGATAAAGGAGACACAGTGGGCGTTATCAGCACCACTACACATGATGACCTCAAAAAGCATTGCTAATCCCAAATGATCATCATAACAATATTATAAGAAAATACACAGATCTGTATGTTTTTCACGGGTCGTGGATACAAACTCTTATGATAGTGTCTGCTTTATATTGAATTCTTATAATAGATATTTATGTTGATGTCAGATGCCCTCTCCAAAAACAACACAAGTGCAAATTTTTCCTAAGATAACAATAAACAGAACATGCTCAGAATATTTTAGCCTCAATTCACTGCCAAAGTTGACAGTTCTGCAATATGAGAGTCTTTTATCTGATACCATGCAAAAATAGAGGATTCTTACAAAATCTTTGATATCAGTCCATATCTATTTCCCCCTTCGGCAGTATTACTCTGGAATAAATTTTTGCTAATCTGTTCCAATAGCTGTAGGTTATTTTATGATAGATGTGTTATAATATTGCAGCAGGGAATATTGACTTCACACACTAACATTATCAAACAAGAGTGAATACATATTGTCTGGAATTCTAGCCAAGACCTCCAGAATTGTTGAGAAATTGAGGTTATCTACTGGAAGTGAACCAATGTCCGCTTTGGATTATGTTAAATCTACCTACATAAGGAGTTCTGGCCCATTTCGAAAGGCCAGTAATTGGGCATGAGCTCTCCTATGAAGACTTGTTTCCTGATTATTTGTCGGTCTACACATTCTGGCAATCACTCGAAAAATTAGCAAAAGAGATGAGCTTTCATATTGATGACCTATCCTTTGTATAGGCCAGATCCCTCTCTCGCCAAGATTCTGTTGGGGAGAGATTCAGGAGTCACCCATACACCTTGTATGGTCAGCTGATTCCACTGAAATCGGCAAGTCTAAATGAATTTCGTCTAATGGATAATTCGGCCTTTAGTCATTGATAGGGTATTTTAACCTAAACAGGTTACCATGTACCTACTGAGTAGGTAATAACTGATAGATCATTTATTACCTGAATGGAGGACTTGTGTCTTGGTTCTCTCCTTGTCACAAAAATGCAATATTTCCTAGTCTATAATACTAGTGAAGATAGCGGAGGACATCACTGTGCTTTGTTCAGGTGACTTATTGTTACAGACTTGAATTTAGTGTTGGAAGGCGTTGCAGTCTTGTGACCAAGGGACAAAGGGGTACATAAATCCTCAACTTTGGCAATTGGTTGGGCTACCAGCAGTGAATCCCACACCACCCCAATATATTAGAACTAAAAAAATATATATATATTAGTAGTCAATAGTGATGAGCGAATGGTCTTGAAAATCGCGTTATCCGGTCCTGCTTGGGTGTTATCTCAGTATATTAGGCATGCTCGATTAATATGTTCAAGTCCCTGCAACTGCATGAGTCGCAGCTGTTAGACAGCCACAACACATGCAGATATTGTCCAACAAACAGGCAATCAAACTTGTATTTCGGCTGTCTAAGGGTATGTGCACACGATCCGGAAGTGACCGCCGTCTATTGAATGCAGGTGAATCTGCATATATTCAATAAACCAAGTGGATTCACCATGTCCAATACATTCTATTGGTGAAATTTCTCTTGGGGATACTAGTGTCTCCGCAAGAGAAATTGACATACTGTGGTCTGGAGAGACGCGCTGCATGTCCGTTTCCGTGGGTGAGTTGCGGATGTCTATGGACAAATAGTGGACATGGCATTTCTTGAAATCCCATCAATTATGCTGGAACATCTGGCCGCTGCGGGTTGGACGCTTCCCAAGTACGCAGTATCCAACCTGCAGTGTTTACTGATCGTGTGCACATACCCTGTCGCAAATCAAGCAGCCACGGGGACTCAAACATATTAATCAAGCACGCCTAAGATACTCGGATAACACGATATGCAAGTACATTCGCTCATCAGTAGTCGTCAATTAACTTGTGACAGGTGATTACTTGTTTTTGTTGGAATAAACCTTTTACTTTTGTTATGAAAGTATATGGAGACTAGGAGAAATCTGTAGGTAGAGTAGTGATGCTCACAGAATGAGGAGCACAATCTAGATTCCCTATCAGTATGTCTTTGGAGTGTGGAAGTGAACCGGAGAACCCAGAGGAAACCCACGCAAACACGGGGAGAACATACAAACTCCTTGCAGATGTCCTTGGTGGGATTTGAAGCCAGAACCCAAGCACTAATAAAGTTAAGTTCCACCTGTGACAGAGTCACTGGTAATGTAATAGAGGGGAGATATGTTCACTATGCCTAATGGCATCAGTGTTATAAAATCCAGAGTGTTATTTCCTTCAGCACAGTGAGTGTTGCGAGGTTAAGTTACGTTATGGGCTGGATTTTAGGGGGGACATTCATAGAGCAGGTGGGAGAGTGTCCCCATATATCTCCCCCTACAGTGTAGCACCACTGTGTGCTGACAGGACCTGGATGAGGTCACAGTCATGTGTTTATTCTGCCACCACTTTGTTTTGTTTTCCTGTTTTGCCCAGTGGGCCGTATTTCCTTTACCACACCTGGTTTTATGCTGCCTACAATAAACCCAAGGAAGTTCTTAAAGCTACAGTGTATCCGTGTCTACCTCCGTGTGCAGCCGAGTGAGCCACTGTACCACACACCACACAACTCCACCCAGTTCTCTTCAGGTATGGACTGGGGCTGAAATTCAGCCCTGGAATTTGAAATCACACAGGCCCATGCTGTCCCCATCCCCAAGCACCAGATGGGATATATTACTAATATTACCCTGGATGGAGGAAAGGAAGATTTACACCAAGACCAAAATTTCTAATGATACTCGTGGCCTGATGGGGTAAGTGATGGAGTAAGCGACTTTGTGCTCCGTCACAACTCTTAACAGTATAGGTGTCTTGAGAACACCGATTCTGTTAACAACGTAGCAGACAAGGCAGCCCATGACCAGGCAGGCCCTTCTGGCATTTGCCAGAATTGCCAGATGGCCAGTCCGGCCCTGGTTCTCTTTAACTTTTATATACGTTGTAAGTAGCTAAAACTACCCATAAATTATTATTATTATTATTATTTATTTATATAGCGCCGTTAATTCCATGGTGCTGTACATAAGAGGGGTTACATACAAAGTTATAGATATCGTTTACAGTAAACAAATTTACAATGACAGACTGGTACAGAGGGGAGAGGACCCTGTCCTTGCGGACTTACATTCTACGGGATAATGGGGATAAATTCATTCTTATCCTAACAAATAAGACTGCTTTACATTAACAAAAGATGTCAAACTATTTTTTGGCCATTTTTTTAAATTTGAGTGGAAATCCTCTTTAAATAGGCACACCTAGTAGGTGGCACTTCTTCAATCGCCACCGATCTAGCGCACATCATCTGGCCGTTCCACCACTAAGCTTTGTTTACAAGCTGCTCACAATGATGTGCAGTGCCAACATGTGACAAATGCAGCCAAACCTTAGTGGCCACAAGCCACATTTAGTGGCATCGCTAAGCAGTACAGCATGTCATTGCTGGTAGCTTGTAAACAAACACCAATGAGGACCGCCAAGGCATCAGTAGTGATCGGCAGGGGATATAAAGGGGGGGGCACTGTTTCTTATTTTTTATTTAGAAGTATATATATTTACTCCATATTACATACAGATACATACTGAATAGTTACCCTGCAGAAACCTCTCAGATGTGACCGATAACAGGTGGATTGTTACAATACATTTTGGATGGGAATGGGTCTTAACTAGAGTTGAGCGATACTTTCCGATATCCAAAAGTATCGGAATCGGAATGGTATCGCCGATACCATTAAAATATCGGCGATACCCGATACCAATACCGGAAATCCAATGTAAGTCTATGGGAACAAAATATCGTAACTAAAAAAAACCCCATTCTTTCCTTGTAAACACTAAATATACACACATAGAATACATATATATATATATATACATGTCATTGTGACATATATATATACATATATGTATAGTTTATACACTTCTACATAGTAAAATATCCTCTGATTCAATTGCCGGGTAAAGCCGGCTTCTGTGAAAAGACAGAAGCACCCGACATGAAATGACACTTGGTGTACATAGGGTTAACCATGTCTTTTCATGTTGTTTGCTATCTGATTTGCACAAACAATTACATCAGTCTATGTGTGCAAAATTTCACACCTGTAGGGGTTAATTAAAGGTGTAAATTCGTTGTAAAAAAAACGGACTTTTTTGCTACGAATTTACACCTTTAATTAACCCCTACAGGTGTGAAATTTTGCACACATAGACTGATGTAATTGTTTGTGCAAATCAGATAGCAAAGGACATGAAAAGACATGGTTAACCCTATGTACATCAAGTGTCATTTCATGTCGGGTTCTGCATTTTCACAAAAGCCGTCAATTGAATTAGCGGCTATTATACTATGTAGAAGTGTATGAACTATAAATATAAATATATATATATATGTGTCACAAATTCAATGACATTTATATATATATGAGGTGTAAAATTGCTGAAAAAAAATGCGTGGGCTCCCGCCCTATTTTCGCAACCAGACAGACAAAGCCAGTGAGTGGGGGCAGATAATAATAGCCCAGAGAGGGACCATTATTTTTGGCCCCCCCCGGCTACTAACATCTGCCCCCAGACACCCCAGGAAAGACAAATCTATAATTAGATTCGCCCTTTCTGGCACTTTGCCCGTCTATTCCCATTGCCCTGTAGCGGTGGCGAATGGGTTAATAAGGGGTTAAAATGACCTTGCAATTGAAAGGTCACTTTAAGCCAGGTTAATAATTGAGAGCTGTCAATTAGACAACTATCAATTATTAATCCTATTGCATGAAATAAAAATAAAACACACACACTTTAATTAAAAATCATTTTAATGAAATAAAGACACATGTTTTTGACCATCTTTTATTTTACTGCAAAAACCATTTCCTGTAATAAAAATAAAATAAAAAAGCAAAATTATTCTTACCTATCCCATGCACAGTCAGGTCCCACGGTGTAATCCTTCAGAAAGGGTTAATGTTTACTGCAGGGACCGCAGCTAATGCTGCAGCCTCACAGTAAACCCCCAAATGAATGAGTTCCTCTCCTGGCTGACAGGAGAGTAAAGGCTGGGTCTCACATAACGATACACCAGCGATCCCGACAACGATATGCACTTGTCAGGATCGCTGGTGTATCGCTACATGATCGCTGCTGAGCTGCCAAACAGGCAGCTCAGGCAGCGATCTGGGACAGCGACACTGCGAGTAACATCGCTTAAGGGCCCGTCTCACATAGCGATATCGCTACCGTGATCGCTGCTGAGTCACTAGTTTTGTGACGCAGCAGCGAGCTCACCAGCGATATCGCTGTGTGTGACATTCAGCGACGATCAGCCCCCCTGCCGGGTATCGCTGATCGTCGCTGAAATGTCAGGACCTTTTTTTGATCGCTGGTTTCCCACTGACAGGCACGCATCGCTGCGTGTGACAGGCGGAAGAGCAGCGATCCGCTGGTAACCAAGGTACACAGCGGGTTTCCAGGCGCGGGGCTGTGCCTAGAAACCCGCTGTGTACCTTGGATACCAGCTCCCTGCATCAGGTCCTCACATTTCAGTGACAATCAGCGATACCCGGCAGGGGGGCTGATCGTCGCTGAATGTCACACACAGCGATATCGCTGGTGAGCTCGCTGCTGCGTCACAAAACTAGTGACTCAGCAGCGATCACGGTAGCGATATCGCTATGTGAGACGGGCCCTTAAGTGGAAAGCTTAATTGATTGCTTTCCACTTTCACTTCAGGTCAGCCAGGGACACAATCAGTGACGTCAGAGGGAACTGATTAACAAAAATAGGGGTTCCCTTTGAAAAAAAAAATGGCGTGGGGTCCCCTCTATTTTTGTTAACCAGCCAGATGAAGCAGACCGCTGAGGCCTGGATTTTCAGGCTGTTAAGGAGCCAAGATCCATGGACCTTGCCAGCCTGATAATACCAGGCCACAGCAGTCTGCATATCTTGGCTGATTAACAAAAATAGGGGATCCCCTCGAAAAAAATTGGCGTGGGGTCCCCCCTATTTTTGTTAACCAGCCAGATGAAGCAGACCGCTGAGGCCTGGATTTTCAGGCTGTTAAGGAGCCAAGATCCATGGACCTTGCCAGCCTGATAATACCAGGCCACAGCAGTCTGCATATCTTGGCTGATTAACAAAAATAGGGGATCCCCTCGAAAAAAATTGGCGTGGGGTCCCCCCTATTTTTGTTAACCAGCCAGATGAAGCAGACCGCTGAGGCCTGGATTTTCAGGCTGTTAAGGAGCCAAGATCCATGGACCTTGCCCGCCTGATAATACCAGGCCACAGCAGTCTGCTTAGCTTGGCTGGTTAACAAAAATAGGGGATCCCCTCCAAAAAAAAACGGCGTAGGGGTCCCCCTATTTTTGTTAACCAGCCAAGTAAAATGCAGACTGCTGCGGCCTGGTATTAAAAGACTGTCAAGGCCCATGGATTTTGGCCCTCAACAGCCTGATAATACCAGGCTACAGCAGCCCCACATTTGGCTCATCAAAAGATGTGCCAATTGTGGCACTTTACCCGGCTCTTCCCACTGCCCTGTAGCGGTGGCAAGTGGGGTAATAAGGGGTTAATGTCACCGTTGATTGCACGGTGACAATAAGCCCGGTTAATAATGGAGAGGCGTCAATAAGACACCGAAGTTTTTAAATGTTTAAAAAAAAGACACAGCAAGAAAAAAGTCTTTTAATGAAATAAAAGAGACAACACAGTTTTCATTTCTTTTATTACTCTCTCATTCCTGCGACGCCATCGATCTCCTGTAAAAAAATAAAAAAAAAAAACCAACAGTAAAGCAAGGACCTCCAACGTGGTATTTTCTGAAATACTGCCGGTACCACGTGCCACACCAGAGAGGCAACGGGAGATTAGGGAGGTTAATAAGTGGCTCAAGAATTGGTGTAGGAAGGAGGGGTTTGGGTTCTGGAGAACTGGGCCGACTTCTCAGTTGGCTACAGGTTCTATGCTAGGGAGGGCTGCACCTCAATGGGGAGGGTGCAGCTGTGCTGGGGGAGAAAATGGCTAGAAGGTTGGAGGAGTCTTTAAACTAGGGACTGGGGGGGAGGGTATTCATTTTATAGGAGGGGAAGGCAGTACAGATAGAGACCTGGGCACAAATAATGAAATTGGGGGTGGGGGTGGCATGAGGGGTGGGGTTAGAACAGTTAATAATTTAAGAAAGAATAGAGGTTCAGAGAGATACATAAAGTGCATGTATACTAATGCTAGAAGCCTCACCAACAAAATGGCGGAATTAGAATTAATTTTGTTGGAACATAATTATGACATGGTGGGGATATCTGAGACTTGGCTGGATGAGAGCCACGACTGGGCGGTTAATTTACAGGGCTATAGTCTGTTTAGAAATGACCGTAAAAATAAGCGAGGTGGAGGTGTGTGTTTATATGTAAAATCATCCTTAAAACCCATCCTGCGTGATATCTGTGAATCTAATGAAGATGTAGAGTCTCTGTGGGTGTAAATTAGGGGAGGGGGAAAAATAATAAATTACTGATAGGGGTTTGTTATAAGTCTCCTAAAATAATGGAAGCAACAGAGAATATCCTCGTAAAGCAAATAGATGAAGCAGCAACTCAAGAAGTCATTATTATGGGGGACTTCAACTACCCTGAAATACATTGGGGAACAGAAACCTGTAGTTCCAGCAAAGGTAATAAGTTTTTGGCAACTATGAGAGACAATTACCTTTCACAACTAGTTCAGGACCCAACAAGAGGGGGGGCACTGCTAGACCTAATATTATCCAACAGGCCAGACCGCATATCAAATATAAGGGTTGGGGGTCACTTGGGTAATAGTGATCACAAAATAATAAGCTTTCATGTATCCTTTAATAAGATGTGTAGTCGAGGGGTTACAAGGACACTAAACTTCAGGAAGGCAAATTTCCAACGGATGAGAGATGATCTTGGTGCAATAAACTGGGACGATATCCTGAGACATAAAAATACACAAAGAAAATGGGAGACGTTTATTAGTATCCTGAATAGGACCTGTGCACAGTATATACTCTATGGGAATAAATATGCTAGAATTAGGAGGAAACCACTATGGCTAAATAGAGCTGTAAGGGGCGCAATAAGGGACAAAAAGAAAGCGTTTAGGGAATTAAAGCAAGTAGGTAGTGAAGAGGCATTGAATAAATACAGAAGACTGAATAAATTCTGTAAAAAGCAAATCAAGACAGCAAAGATTGAGGCAGAGAGACTCATTGCCAGAGAAAGTAAAAATAATCCCAAAATATTCTTTAACTACATAAATACCAAGAAACTAAAAAATGATAGTGTTGGTCCCTTAAAAATAGTCTGGGTGAAATGGTGGATGAGGATGAGGAAAAAGCCAATATGCTAAATGACTTTTTTTCAACTGTATTTACACAAGAAAATCCCATGACAGATAACATGATCAGAGATAAAAAAAAATTCTCCATTAAATGTCACATGCTTAACCCAGCAGGAAGTACGGCGGCGTCTAAAAATCACTAAAGTTGACAAATCCCCGAGCCCGGATGGGATACACCCCCGAGTACTGCAGGAATTAAGTACAGTTATAGATAGACCTTTATTTTTAATCTTTAAAATTCCATAATAACGGGGTCTGTACCACAGGACTGGCGTATAGCAAATGTGGTGCCAATATTCAAAAAGGGGGCAAAAACTGAACCTGGAAATTATAGGCCAGTGAGCTTAACATCTACTGTGGGTAAAATCCTGGAGGGTTTTTTAAGGGATACTATATTGGAGTATCTGAAGCTGAATAACCTCATGACACAGTATCAGCATGGGTTTACGAGGGACCGTTCTTGTCAGACTAATCTGATAAGCTTTTATGAAGGGGTAAGTTCAGGACTGGACCAAGGGAATGCAGTGGACGTGGTGTTCATGGACTTCTCAAAAGCTTTTGATACAGTGCCACACAAAAGGTTGATACATAAAATGAGAACAATGGGGATAGGGGAAAATATGTGTAAGTGGGTTAAGAACTGGCTCATGGATAGGAAACAAAGGGTGGTTATAAATGGAGCACACTCGGACTGGGTCACGGTTAGCAGTGGGGTACCACAGGGGTCAGTATTGGGGCCGCTTCTCTTTAACATATTTATTAATGACCTTGTAGGGGGCATACAGAGTAGTATTTCAATATTTGCAGATGACACTAAACTCTGCAGGGTAATAAATACAGAGGAGGATAATTTTATATTACAGGAGGATTTATGTAAACTAGAAGCTTGGGCTGATAAATGGCAAATGAGCTTTAATGGGGATAAATGTAAGGTCATGCACTTGGGTAGAACAAATAAGATGAATAATTATGTGCTTAATTGTAAAACACTGGGCAAAACTGTCACTGAAAAAGACTTGGGTGTATGGGTGGACGACAAACTCACATTTAGTGGCCAATGTCAGGCAGCTGCTGCCAAGGCAAATAAAATAATGGGATGCATTAGACGAGGCATAGATGCTCATGAGGAGAACATAATTTTACCTCTATACAAGTCACTGGTGCGACCACACTTAGAATACTGTGTGCAGTTCTGGTCTCCGGTGTATAAGAAAGACATAGCTGAACTGGAGCGGGTGCAGAGAAGAGCGACCAAGGTTATTAGAGAACTGGGGGGTCTGCAATACCAAGACAGGTTATTACACTTGGGGTTATTTAGTTTGGAAAAACGAAGGCTTAGGGGTGATCTTATTACAATGTACAAATATATGAGGGGACAGTACAAAGACCTTTCTAATGATCTTTTTACTCTTAGACCTGTGACAGGGACGAGGGGGCATCCTCTACGTCTGGAGGAAAGAAGGTTTAGCCATAATCACAGATGCAGATTCTTTACTGTAAGAGCAGTGAGACTATGGAACTCTCTGCCGTCTAATGTTGTAATGAGTGATTCCTTACTAAAATTTAAGAAGGGACTGGATGCCTTTCTTGAAAATTATAATATTACAGGCTATATTCATTAGTTTCCTAGATACAGCGTTGATCCAGGGAGCTAGTCTGATTGCCGTATGTGGAGTCGGGAAGGAATTTTTTTCCCCAATGTGAAGCTTACTGTTTGCCACTTGGGTTTTTTTTGCCTTCCTCTGGATCAACATGTTAGGGCAGGTTAGGATAGGATATGGGTTGAACTAGATGGACTTAAAGTCTTACTTCAACCTTAATAACTATGTTACTATGTAGTATACCACCTGTCCGACGCAGTCCATAGTAACGACAGTCCCACGACGATCCAGCTCTGCTACATCGGAATGACAGGCAGAGCCTGACATCCCGGCGCAGCACAGCTGCTTACCAGCTTCCCCGGCGGTGACGTCATCGGACTGCTTTACGGCCGTGATTACCCAGCAGTCACTGCAGTTATCGCGAGAAACTGCATGTGACCGCCGGGGAGAAGAGGATGGCGGCCATTAAGCAGTCCGGGATGTGACCGCCGGAGATCTTCTGCCAGGTAAGTGCCGCTGACTCCTGACAGACCCGACCGACGGACACTGACAGTGACAGTGACAATCCCGATTCCGGTATCCGATATGACGAAAATATCGGAACTCGGAATCGGAATTCCGATACAGCCAATATCGGCCGATACCCGATATTTGCAGTATCGGAATGCTCAACACTAGTCTTAACATCAGGACAAAATAAAACATGCCTCTAGGCTGAACTGATAGGACGTACGTTATACAGGGTCACGGTGTCAGGAAACATGTGGTGTCGGGCTTGCCTTTCTCTGCCTGTGTGTTCCTTCACATGTTGGGAATACAGCTGGGATAATCTGAGAGAAGATGTGTTTAGCAAATAACATTATGATGCCTTTGAACTGTTTTGTGGCCGTGCACCTGTGCTACAAGACGATCTCCGGGACCCTGATTTCTCATTAGGTCACATGCCTAAGGCACAAATCATTAACACTCTGGATACCTCAATTTGGCAATTAAACTGAACTTTAATTAAATGAGTCATGGTAAGAGGCTGCAGTCATGTTTATTTTCATTTTCGTATTTGCTGGCATTCAGAAAAAGGTTTCATATAAATGTCAAACAGATAAAATCAGAAAATTAACGTTTGTTCAATGCGTTTGTAGAAAAGTTCAAAATGTGCTGGCCATAGGCTACGACAGGCGGCTGTATTAAAGAAGCACTCCCACCAAAGTTTTCATTGCCTAAACCTCTATAAATATATTTATCGTGTAGGGTAAGGCCTCATTTACACATCAGTATTTTTCCTAAAAGTTTTGTTCGTGTCTTTCACAGATAGAACTTGTGTCTATGAAAGTCTATGGGACTGGTCACGTTTGTGATTTTGTGCAAACTGACCAAAATTGTGGAGACACGTTTGATCTTGAACTGAGTGTCTGATCAAACTCGCCAATGCAAGTCTATGTGTCCGTGAACACATTGCACCACACTGGGATTTTCTCAGTCTGTTAGAAGAAGGTGCAGAATTTTTCCTATGACAAAAACTGATGACACTCTGCTGAAAATCAATTATAAAACTCTGATGAATATCACTGATGAAAATTGGACCTGACTTGCACATCAGTTTTTTCACGTATGAAAAAAACGGACCAAGTGCGGTAATATGCTCACCTATCGCTGTCTTCTGCAGTTTTCAGCGCGGCTCTGGTCCTCTTCTGCATCACTTGACTGCTATTTCAACTCTCTGAATCACACTGTGGTCTATGTGTGAGCTGCAAATAGCTTTTACAGTGTAATCCTATGGAGTTACGTTCTGAACTCTATAGGTTTAATTTGTAAAAGCCACTTCCAGCTCACACAGAACACAATCACGTGACTCAGTAGAGAACCGGCGCTGGAAACTGGGGAAAGACGGCGATCGGTAATTATATTAACACACTTACACTATACACAGTGGGGTAAATAAGTATTGAAAATGTCACCAATTTTCTAGGTAAATATATTTTTAAAGGTGCTATTGACATGAAATTCTCACCAGATGTCGGCAACAACCCATCCAAACCACACAGGCAAACAAATCAAACCATAGCTGTCCATAAATTAAGTTATGTATGATAATGTGTGTATGTATATATGATTAGGTAGTAAAACATTTGGTGGGATTACTTCTTCGAGAATGAAAACCTCCAAAGCAGTGTTTCTCAAGTCCAATCCTCAGGACCCACCTACAGGTCATGTTTTTAGGATTTCCTTAGTATTGCACAGGTGATAATTTTATCACCTGCTCAAGCATTAATTCCATCACCTTTGCAATACTAAGGAAATCCTGAAAACATGACCTGTTGGTGGGTCCTGAGGACTGGAGTTGAGAAACACTGCTCCAAAGCATCTGCTAAACTAAACTTCGCTCACCTCATCACCTAGGTTTTGCAAACGTAAAGACGAGGATCAAAGTTTAATAAAACTGTGCCAACTACTCTGGCATCCTATTGAGATAGATGTGTGGACAGAGCATTCAAGAGCCAAATTTTAGAGAATAAACGCCAAAGAACAATGAAGCGCTGAGCCTAAACTCAAGTGGCAAGTTTTAATTGTACAGTTTTGTCTACATAATTTCGTCCATTGTCTTTTTCAGAAATGTTCCGAAAAAAAAACAAAGAAAAAAAGATCATGTATCTTTTTTTGCTTGCCTGAAAAGTGGCTACTGTGTCAGCCTTCTGCATTCATGAATCCTGACAGCTGAGCTTTGCTTGCAATGGATTCTGCCTCTGCCCCAGTACATCTGCAGTATGCATAACCGGGCAGACCTCTTCTTGTGCTCCGGTGAATATTTACAAGATAAATTCTACTTCTCCATAGTTTTTGATTGTGTATAATTAACTTTTTACGCCAGTGCCAGCACTTCACAATCCTCAGAATCGTTATTAACGGAGTGAAAGCCTGAAGAGGGGAGGGCACTGGAGTTACAAAACTTAATTTAATCACAGAGTCCAATGCTCAATTTAACATACACAAGAGCTCAGAATGGGGTCCCTGTGCAATGGGAGGGCAATCACTGGACCATTGTTGTAAAGAATTAATTGTGGCTGACAATGTGTAAACAGTGCAGCTGAATAGGCCATGCAGGTGTGAGGCATCAGGGCCATCCTAGGGACTTGTTCACACGAATTTCTTCTCCTTCACTGCTGACCTGCTCCCTGCAACATGATTAGTGTCGGCATTAACAAACCATTGAGGGTGTGAACACTTGGCACATATTAACTAGCCCTGCAGTGACAGAGACAGGGGTGGAATGGAGGCTGTGAAAAGATGAAGCCTGGTCAAAGCGGGGTTAGTTAAGAGGAGATGCACTGCTATGAACAGATGTACTGGAGAGAAGACTTAAAAGTTCACTCCCTAATTTTGGTTTTGTAACTAGATTGACTTTTTTTATTCCTTTATTTTTAAGGGGTCAATTTTTTTTTTCTACAACTGTAAAAAATGTTCTTCTATTTCTAACTGTTTAAACCCTTGCTATTTTTTTTACTGTTTTTTTTTACAGTTTTCTATACTACTATTTGTTATCAAATTTGTATAATTGAACAATAAAATACTTTTATTCCATTTCCTTTTTTATTTATTTTTTTATTTAACAAACTGTATTCACATGATAGAAAAAACTGGCGCGTTTCTGGTGTGATATAAGTCATAGTCAATGTTGGAGAATCATAGGAACTATTTGAAACCAAAGTTAACCAATCAAATGTGAGTACATATTGTCGAATTTTTACATATTGTATTGTTAGAGAAAAATTTGTCCATTACTCCACGCAACACGTTCTCACCCAGCACATCTATGAGTGCAGGTTGCAGAATGCACTAACAGACAGGAGGCAGAGCAAGGGTTAATGTTAGTTTTACTTGAACAGGGGTATACTCCAAGCAGGGAGGAAAGGGGAGAAACAGGATTAACACTAGAACTACTGGATAGTCATTTTGACTACTTCCCACTATGTGAAGTAGTCAAAATGATTACCTCAGTAGTTCTAGTGTTAAGGAAGATTATTTAAGCATGGTATATGTGAAGGGGAGGTAGCAATTGTAAGTAGTATAACAACTGTTCATTAAAGGTTAAACTTATCAGGCCGATGGCTTTCTGGCTGTAGAGAGTCCTAGGCCCAGAGACAATGGCGTCAACGCAGTTAGTGCGTGATTAATCCGGTGCCGTCCGGTAGGCGTAGATGATCCAGTTCCCGGTGGTGACGGACGGTCCTCGGCGTCCTGTGCGGGGTCCAGGTATCGGGATTAGTGAGAAAGAGTGAAGCACAGTCCTCAGCACTGTCGGAGCCTAACTTAGCTCATCAGATGTATGCAGGTGAGACAGAGCACAGTTCTTTGTGAGTCACCCGGTCTTTCTTAGGCGGCACACATGCGGTCGTGAAAGGCCCAGAACGTTTGGTACCTTCAGTTGCGGGAACCAACGAGCACACGGCCAGTCTCCGGTCACAGTTTCTGTACGCTGCAGCGGGGATTCTATAGTGCAGGTCTGTGCTGTCACGGTGCTCAAAGAGCGGAGCACCAAACTTTCCCTGCTGCACGCCGTGTGTTCCCGCCAAATCTCTCCTCTCTGCGCGCGCTCCCATTTTTAACTTAGTCACGCCCCCTGCTGTCAGGTGCAAAGGTCTCTAAGCTTTCCCCCGGCAACCAAGGTGACAGCCCTGAGAGTTCCGGACCTGGCGCAAGAAAGGTACCTCTGGTCCGGTCCTTCTTCTTACACTCCCCCTCTCCATTTGAAGTATGCGTTGACATTCTCCTATTCCTTGAAAGATTTGTTGCCAAATGAATTGATCTTGGTCATATCTGTTAGGGGGTATTCCAGCTGATGCCCGTTCGGAGCGCCGTAAGTCAGAAGGAGTAGTGGAATCAGGTTGGATAGTCGAGTCGGGCTGATCAGCTAAGGGCGAGGACGTGCATGTTTCCAATGCAGCAGCCACTTCAGGAACTGCCGACACCTGTCCCTCTCCTGGGTCCACAGGTGACTGATCAGGAAATTCTTCTTCACAATCGGCGACGGCCGTAGAAGATATTTCAGGAGCACTAGGCATTTCTTCCATTTGATCAGGATCTCTAGACTAACAGGGGCGTAGCATATTTTGATGAACCACTCGAGTGAGAGCATTTCCTTCCCCTTCAGTTTGGACTTCATAAACGGGTCCTTCAGGGTTGATTCTCTGCTTCAACCTGATACAGGGTTTTCTCCCACCGGTACGCCAGTTTATCCCGTGGATGCTTATCTCGGACCAAAACACGGTGTCCAGCTTGGAGAGCTGTCCCTTGCAGAGGAGATGTCTCTGGATGTTCCAGTTCCGGAAACTTTCTGCACCATGCGATGTAGTGTCTGCAGACGATGACGGTGTCCTAGGACCCAAGTGGACACCCCCGTCCATGGGTAGTCCACTTCTGGATCCAACTCCATCTCGGTAATCTCTCTTCCTAACCAGCCGAACAGCAGGGTATATAGAGTGTAACCGGTGGTACGAAGTACTCGGTTGTTGTACACCCACACTAACTCAGTCACGAATTCAGGCCACCGGGCTTTTTGGTCTTCCTCTAGCGTCCTTATCATCTGGATCAGAGTTCGATTGAACCGTTCACAGGCTCAATTTCCCTGAGGGAGATAGGGCGTCGACCGAGATTTATCAATATGGTACAGGCAATGCAGTTCTTCCATCACTCGCCCCAGAAAACAGGCACCCTGATCGGAGTGGATTCTCTTCGGGCAACCGTACTTTTGAATGAAATTCTTGCAGATAGTATGTGCTGCTGATTCGGCCGTTTGATCGCGCGTCAGGGTCACGACGCAAACTTAGTGAAGTGGTCCATCATTACCATCATTACCAGACAGTGCTCATATCCGTTATGAGCTGGGCCTATAGTCAGATAATCTATCATCAATATTTCCAGAGGGGGAGGAAGTCACGATGGTCTGGATGGGAGCTCTCTGCTCCGGTAGTTTAGCTAATTAGCAGTTTCTACACTGCCGACAGGCCTCTTCCATGGTGGCTTTCAATCTGGGATGGTAAACTAGCTTTTGCAGCCACTGGAAGCATTTTTCTTGACCGAAGTGAGCTCCCCTTTGTGTGCTTCCGTGGCCACCTGAAGTACACTGTGTTCCAAATTATTATGCAAATAATATTTTCTCAGATTTTCCCAAATTACCTATATGAATTTCAGTCAGTGTAATTTTCCAGTCAAATAACTATTAGAGTACAATTGAAAGGTTTTTGTACAAACTGCCTATGATAAGAGTATATTTTTTAAAAAAAAACATTGCACTCAAAATGCATGTTCCAAATTATTATGCACAGCAGAGTTTTCAACCTTTTCATTTTAATAAAGAACAAAAAAATGGTCATTTTTGAAATTATAAGCATTAGCAGGTTTTTACAAACTGAAATCAAACAGTTTTCAACTCAAAACTTTATTCTAGGTGATGTTACATTTGCACATAGGACCCCTTGTTCGAAAGGAGCTTCTGAACTCTCTCGTCCATTGAATTTGTCAGGTTTTGGATTGTTTCTGCTTCAATTGTTTTGCATGAGGACAGAATACCCTCCCAGAGCTGTTGCTTAGATGTGAACTGCCTCCCGCCATCATAGACACTCCTTTTGATGATGCTCCAGAGGTTCTCAATGGGGTTGAGGTCAGGGGAGCATGGGGGCCACACCATAAGTTTGTCCCCTTTTATGCCCATAGCAGCCAGAGATGCAGATGTGTTATGTGCAGCTTGAGACGGTGCATTATCATGCATGAAAATGATCTTGCTGCGGAATACACGGTTCTTCTTCTTGAACCATGGCAGGAAGTGCTGTTTGAGAAACTCAACATACACTATGGAGTTCATCTTTACCCCTTCAGGGATCCTAAAGGGGCCGACAATCTCTCTCCCCATGATTCCAGCCCAAAACATTACTCCACCTCCTCCTTGTTGGCGCCGTAGCCGTGTTAGCATGGGGAGTCCATCAACCAGCCATCCTCCACTCCATCCATCTGGACCATCGAGCGTTGCACGGCACTCATTGGTGAACAAAAGAGTTTTGAAGTCAGTCTTCATGTATTGTTTGGCCCACTGGAGCTGTTTCTGCTTGTGTGCAGTGGATAGAGGAGGTCGACAGGATGGCTTACGCACAGCTGCAAACCTCTGAAGGACCCTGCATCTTGTTGATCGGGGACGTTGGAGGCACCAGCAGCTTCAAAAACTTGTCTGCTGCTATGACAAGTGTTATGTTTCGGTAGCTGAGGAGTGCAGGTAAAAAAGGAAATACACCAGAGCAGTTGGAATCTATGAGATTGCAGTACCCTGACTAACCACCACAACTAGAGGCAGCCGTGGAGCGTTCCTACGTTGGTCCTAGACGCCTCGTCACAGCCTGAGACACTAACTACACCTAAAGATAGAAATAGGAAAGCTATCTGCCCCGGAGCAGAACCCCAAAGATAATAGAAAGCCCCCAAACATGTAATGGCGGTTAGACAAAAGGAAATACAGACACAGAAAGAAAATAGCATGAGCAAACGCTGGGGCCCAAACTATCTAAATAGAAAAGGATAGGAAGGGTACTTACTGCAATCCCAGAAAACCCTGAAAAGCACCAACTCTACTAATTTCAAAATCACCTGAGATCACACGACCTCTACCACCTAAATTAGTTCTCTGGTGTAACAAAATCAAAACAGCAGCCACTGAAAAAACTGGAAAAAGCAAAAGAACAAAACTCAGTGGCTGAACTAAACTGAGAGGGCAGAAGCCCCCGGAGGGGACCCTGAAGGACCCCAAAGAAGTGCAGGACAAAATGCAAAAATATAGCACAAACACAAAAGAAGCAAAAGTCTTATCTGTTAGCAGGAGATGCAGACACGACACAGCAGGCTACAAGGGAAACTGGAATGAAGGATTCAGACCAGAACAATTGATCACCGGCAACCCTGATGGGAAAATGACTCCCTTATATAAGACCAGTCAGTAACACCTGATTCCCAGTCCTCACAATCTTCACTAGCACCGCTTGTAACCACCAGAGGGAGCCTCTGCTCAGAACTCATCTCAAACCCATTCACAACAGTACCCCCCCCTTGAGGAGGGGTCACCGAACCCTCATTTGAGCAACCAGGTCGGTCAGGATGAGTTCTATGATACGCACGGATAAGTCTCCTAGCATGGATGTCCGAAGCAAACACCCAAGAATTGTCTTCCTGACCATAACCTCTCCATTTAACCAAATACTGGAGTTTCCGTCTAGAAAAACGAGATCCAATATTTTCTCAACCACATACTCCAGATTGCCCTCAACCAAAACAGGGTCAGGAGGCACAGCAGCAGGAACCACTGGCTCAACAAACCTCTTCAACAAGGACTTGTGGAACACGTTATGGATCTTAAATGTCCCTGGAAGAAGCAAACGAAAAGAAACAGGATTAATAATCTCCATGATCTTATAAGGTCCAATGAACCTAGGCTTAAATTTAGGAGATGCTACTCTCATAGGAATATTCTTTGAGGACAACCAGACCAAGTCCCCCACTTTAAACCGAGGACCATCAGTCCTATGCCGGTTAGCCAACCGCTGGGCCTTCTCCTGAGAGAGGGACAACCTCTCCACTACCTGGTCCCAAATCTGTTGCATACGCTCCACAACAGAGTCAACACCTGGACAGACAGAAGCCTCCGTCTGTCCTGAAGAAAATCGAGGGTGAAACCCAGAATTACAGAAAAACGGAGACATCAAAGTGGCAGAGCTAGCCCTATTATTAAGAGCAAACTCAGCCAAAGGCAAAAAAGAGACCCAGTCATCCTGATCAGCAGACACAAAGCATCTTAGATAAGTCTCCAATGTCTGGTTTGTTCTCTCAGTTTGACCATTGGTCTGAGGATGAAATGCCGAGGAGAAAGACAATTGAACACCCAGTTTAGAACAAAAAGTCCTCCAAAATCTGGAAACAAACTGGACTCCTCTGTCAGACACAATGTTCTCAGGAATGCCGTGTAAACGAACCACGTGCTGAAGGAACAACGGCACCAATTCAGAGGAGGAAGGCAACTTAGGTAATGGCACAAGATGTATCATTTTGGAAAACCTATCACAAATTACCCAGATGGTGGTCATTCTCTGAGAAACAGGAAGATCGGAAATGAAATCCATAGAGATATGGGTCCATGGTCTCTTGGGCACAGGCAATGGCATCAACAAACCACTAGAGCGAGAGCAAGGCTTGGAGCGAGAGCAAGTCCCGCAGGACTGCACAAATTCTCTGACATCACGAGACAAGGTAGGCCACCAAAAGGACCGACTAACCAAGTCTCTGGTACCAAAAATTCCGGGATGCCCAGCCAATGCGGAACAATGAATCTCAGACATCACACTCTTTTTCCATTGGTCCGGGACAAACAATTTTCCAACAGGGCAGCGCTCGGGCCTATCCTCCTGACACCCCTCCAGAGCAAGTCTCAAATTGGGCGAGATGGCGGAAAGAACTACACCCTCTTTCAAAATAACAGAAGGATCAGATAACTCAGGAGAGTCCGCAAGGAAACTCCTCGAGAGGGCATCCGCCTTAACATTCTTAGTGCCAGGAAGAAAGGAAACCACAAAATTAAAACGTGTGAAAAACAAGGCCCACCTGGCCTGTCTAGGATTGAGTCGCTTGGCAGATTCCAGATAGACCAGATTCTTATGGTCCGTAAGGACCACCACCTGATGTTTGGCTCCCTCCAGCCAATGTCTCCACTCTTCAAAAGCCCACTTCATGGCCAATAACTCCCGATTACCCACGTCATAATTACGTACAGTAGGAGAAAATTTTCGAGAGAAAAAGGCACAAGGGTTACTTTTAGAGGTCTCTGGATCTTTTTGGGACAAAACGGCACATGCCCCAATTTCAGAGGCATCAACCTCCACCTGAAATGGCAGAGAAACATCAGGCTGCCGTAGAACAGGAGCAGAAGTGAATCTCTGCTTAAGTTCCTGAAATGCAGAGACTGCCTCAGGAGGCCAATTCACCACATCAGAACCCTTTCTGGTCAAATCAGTTAATGGTTTAACAATAACCGAGAAATTACCAATAAATTTACGATAAAAATTGGCAAAACCCAAAAATCTCTGAAGAGCCTTTAATGAAGTAGGTTGGACCCAATCACAGATGGCCTGAACCTTGACCGGGTCCATTTCAATAACAGATGGGGACAAAATGAATCCCAGAAATGAGATCCTCTGTACGCCAAAAAGACACTTTGATCCCTTCACATACAGAGCATTCTCTCTCAAAATCTGGAATACAGTTCGAACATGTTTCACATGAGAGTCCCAGTCATTAGAAAAAATCAATATCTCATCCAAATAAACAATCAGAAATTTGTCCACAAAATCCCTGAAAATGTCATTCATGAAGGACTGGAAGACGGAAGGAGCATTAGTGAGCCCAAAGGGCATCACTAGGTACTCAAAATGCCCTTCAGGGGTATTGAATGCCGTCTTCCATTCATCCCCGTGCTTAATGCGAATAAGGTTATACGCCCCCCTGAGGTCAAGCTTGGTAAACCAAGTAGCGTTTTTCACCCTGGAAAACAGGTCAGAAATCAAGGGTAACGGGTATTGATATTTCACAGTAATATTGTTCAAGAGACGATAATCAATACACGGCCTTAATGAACCATCTTTTTTGGCCACAAAGAAAAAACCGGCACCTAAGGGTGAAGAGGATGGTCTGATATGACCCTTCTCCAATGATTCCTTGATATAAGACCGCATAGCGTCATGTTCAGGTACAGACAAGTTAAAAAGGCGACCTTTAGGGAATTTACTACCCGGCACTAATTCAATAGCGCAGTCATAGCTCCTATGGGAGGCAAGGATGCAGATTTACTTTCGCTAAACACATCAGAAAAATCAATCAAAATGTCAGGAACATCCTGAGCCTGGGGGAGGCAGAAAAAACAGGAGTGTTGGTATTAACACATTGGCAGCCCCAACTGGTTACAGACACAGATTTCCAATCCAAAACAGGATTATGAGACTGTAACCAAGGGAAACCCAGCACGATAATGTCATGCAGATTATACAGAACCAAAAATTTGCAGCACTCCTGGTGATCAGGTTCAACCCTCAATATCACCTGAGTAGAAAACTGGGGTTTATTCTCAGCCAAAGGGGTAGAATCGATCCCCAGTAGGGGAATAGACTTCTGTAGGGGTATTAAGGGAAACCCACAACGTTTAGCAAAATCATAATCCATCAGGTTAATAGCTGCTCCAGAATCAACAAAAGCCTGAGCAGAAAATGAGGACAGAGAGCATATCAGAGTGACAGTTAATAAAAACTTAGTCTGAACACTACCCAAGACAACTGAGCGTGCAAAACGTCTTCCCCGCTTAGGGCAGACTGAAATAGCATGAGAGGCATCACCACAGTAGAAACATAACCCATTGCGCTTTCGAAACTCATGACGCTGTGCCCCAGACACCACTCTATCACACTGCATGGATTCAGAAGCAGGTTCACAAGGCAACACTATTCCACGCATACTTCTCCGCTCACGCAAACGTCTGTCAATTTGAATCGCTAATGACATAGAATCATTGAGACCAGAGGGGACAGGGAATCCCACCATAACATCCTTTACATTATCTGACAGACCCTTCCGGAAAAGGGCCGCCAAAGCGTCGTCATTCCATTTGGTCAGGACTGCCCATCTACGGAATCTCTGACAGTATAACTCAGCGTCATCAAGCCCCTGATTTAATGCCAACAAGGCTTTCTCAGCTTGATCCGTGACATTAGGCTCATCGTACAATAACCCCAAGGCCTGAAAAAATGCATCAACATCACTTAAAACAGGATCCCCAGGTGTCAGGGAAAAAGCCCAATCCTGAGGATCGCCGCGCAGGAGAGAGATGACAATTTGAACCTGCTGCGCTGCGTTCCCTGAGGACTTAGATTTTAAGGCAAAAAACAATTTACAATTATTTTTGAAATTCTGAAACTTAGCTCGATCCCCTAAAAACAAATCTGGCATGGGGATCCTAGGTTCCACAACAGGCAACCCAGCAAGATAGATAGCAATACTCCGAACCTCAGTGGCAAGCTGATCCACACGGCCAGACAACTGTGCAAACTCCATTGAGAGAAAAGATCCTCCCCAGCACCCAGAGATACAGAGGGAAAAAAAAAAAAAAAAAATGCAACAAACAGAAAAATATCTCTGACAACTCTGACAATATTTTTTCCCTTCTGTGAGTACCATACAATTTTCAATTTTTTCTGGCCGGTGATACTGTTATGTTTCGGTAGCTGAGGAGTGCAGGTAAAAAAGGAAATACACCAGAGCAGTTGGAATCTATGAGATTGCAGTACCCTGACTAACCACCACAACTAGAGGCAGCCGTGGAGCGTTCCTACGTTGGTCCTAGACGCCTCGTCACAGCCTGAGAAACTAACTACACCTAAAGATAGAAATAGGAAAGCTATCTGCCCCGGAGCAGAACCCCAAAGATAATAGAAAGCCCCCAAACATGTAATGGCGGTTAGACAAGAGGAAATACAGACACAGAAAGAAAATAGCATGAGCAAACGCTGGGGCCCAAACTATCTAAATAGAAAAGGATAGGAAGGGTACTTACTGCAATCCCAGAAAACCCTGAAAAGCACCAACTCTACTAATTTCAAAATCACCTGAGATCACACGACCTCTACCACCTAAATTAGTTCTCTGGTGTAACAAAATCAAAACAGCAGCCACTGAAAAAACTGGAAAAAGCAAAAGAACAAAACTCAGTGGCTGAACTAAACTGAGAGGGCAGAAGCCCCCGGAGGGGACCCTGAAGGACCCCAAAGAAGTGCAGGACAAAATGCAAAAATATAGCACAAACACAAAAGAAGCAAAAGTCTTATCTGTTAGCAGGAGATGCAGACACGACACAGCAGGCTACAAGGGAAACTGGAATGAAGGATTCAGACCAGAACAATTGATCACCGGCAACCCTGATGGGAAAATGACTCCCTTATATAAGACCAGTCAGTAACACCTGATTCCCAGTCCTCACAATCTTCACTAGCACCGCTTGTAACCACCAGAGGGAGCCTCTGCTCAGAACTCATCTCAAACACATTCACAACAGACAAGGCTTTTTTGCCGCTGCTCTTTTAACCTGACGTAATTGCCTGTAGGAAAGAGTCCTCAATTTTCCCTTATCAGCACGCACACGTGTGTACTGTGAATCAGCTACATACTTCTTGATTGTGCGATGATCACGATGAAGTGTCTTGGCAATGTTGATTGTAGTCATGCCTTGACCTAAACACTCCACAATTTGTTGCTTCTCAGCAGCCGACACATCCTTTTTCTTTCCCATTTTGGCAGAAAATGTAGGCTGCTTAATAATGTGGGACAGCCTTCTTAAGTAGTCTTAACTTTCATTGGACACACCTGCCAAACTAATTAGCACAGGTGTCTGCAATTGCTTACAGTGATATAAAGAGCCCTGACACACATCACCATCAATGAGTTTAACTGACGAACAAAAAAAATCTTACCTTATCTGTTGTGAATGGGTTTGAGATGAGTTCTGAGCAGAGGCTTCCTCTGGTGGTTACAAGCGGTGCTGGTCTGTCCAGTGAAGATTGTGAGGACTGGGAATAGGTGTTACTGACTGGTCTTATATAAGGGAGTCACCTTCCCATCAGGGTTGCCGGTGATCAATTGTTCTGGTCTGAATCCTTCATTCCTGTTTCCCTTGTAGCCTGCTGTGTCGTGTCTGCATCTCCTGCTATCAGATAAGACATTTTCTTCTTTTTGTTTTTGTGCTATATTTTTGCATTTTGTCCTGCACTTCTGTGGGGGCCTTCAGGGTCCCCTCCGGGGGCTTTTGCCCTCTCAGTTTAGTTCAGCCACTGATGTTTGTACTTTTGCTTTTTCCAGTTTTTTCAGTGGCTGCTGTTTTGATTTTGTTACACCAAGAACTAATTTAGGGGGAAGAGGTCGTGTGATCTCAGGTATTTTTGAAATTAGTAGAGTTGGTGCTTTTCAGGGTTTTCTGGGATTGCAGTAAGTACCCTTCCTATCCTTTTCTATTTAGATAGTTTGGGCCCCAGCGTTTGCTCATACTATTTTCTTTCTGTGTCAGTATTTCATCTTGTCTATAAGCCATTACATGTTTGGGGGCTTTCTATTATCTTTGGGGTTCTGCTCCGGGGCAGATAGCTTTCCTATTTCTATCTTTAGGTGTAGTTAGTTTCTCAGGCTGTGACGAGGCGTCTAGGACCAACGTAGGAACGCTCCACGGCTGCCTCTAGTTGTGGTGGTTAGTCAGGTACTGCAATCTCATAGATTCCAACTGCTCTCGTGTATTGCCTTTTTTACCTGCACTCCTCAGCTACCGAAACATAACAGTATCACCGGCCCAAAAATTGAAAATTGTATGGTACTCACAGAAGGGAAAAAATATTGTGAAAGAAAAAAGGTTGTCAGAGTTGTCAGAGATATTTTTCTGTTTGTTGCATTTTTTTTTCCCTCTGTATCTCTGGGTGCTGGGGAGGATCTTTTCTCCCAATGGAGTTTGCACAGTTGTCTGGCCGTGTGGATCAGCTTGCCACTGAGGTTCAGAGTATTCTGCATATCTTGCTAGGTTGCCTGTTGTGGAACCTAGGATTCCCATGCCAGATTTGTTTTTAGGGATCGAGCTAAGTTTCAGAATTTCAAAAATAATTGTAAATTGTTATTTGCCTTAAAATCTAAGTCCTCAGGGAACGCAGCGCAGCAGGTTCAAATTATCATCTCTCTCCTGCGCGGCGATCCCCAGGATTGGGCTTTTTCCCTGACACCTGGGGATCCTGTTTTGAGTGATGTTGATGCATTTTTTCAGGCTTTGGGGTTATTGTACGATGAGCCTAATGTCACTGATCAAGCTGAAAAAGCCTTGTTGGCATTAAATCAGGGGCCTTATGACGCTGAGTTATACTGTCAGAGATTCCGTAGGTGGGCAGTCCTGACCAAATGGAATGACGACGCTTTGGCAGCCCTTTTCCGGAAGGGTCTGTCAGATAATGTAAAGGATGTTATGGTGGGATTCCCTGTCCCCTCTGGTCTCAATGATTCTATGTCATTAGCGATTCAAATTGACAGACGTTTGCGTGAACGGAGAAGTATGCGTGGAATGGTGTTGCCTTGTGAACCAGCTTCTGAACCCATGCAGTGTGATAGAGTGGTGTCTGGGCACAGCGTCATGAGTTTCGAAAGCGCAATGGGTTATGTTTCTACTGTGGTGATGCCTCTCATGCTATTTCAGTCTGCCCTAAGCGGGGAAGACGTTTTGCACGCTCAGTTGTCTTCGGTAGTGTTCAGACTAAGTTTTTATTAACTGTCACTCTGATATGCTCTCTGTCCTCATTTTCTTCTCAGGCTTTTCGTTGATTCTGGAGCAGCTATTAACCTGATGGATTATGATTTTGCTAAACGTTGTGGGTTTCCTTTGATACCCCTACAGAAGTCTATTCCCCTACTGGGGATCGATTCTACCCCTTTGGCTGAGAATAAACCCCAGTTTTCTACTCAGGTGATATTGAGGGTTGAACCTGATCACCAGGAGTGCTGCAAATTTTTGGTTCTGTATAATCTGCATGACATTATCGTGCTGGGTTTCCCTTGGTTACAGTCTCATAATCCTGTTTTGGATTGGAAATCTGTGTCTGTAACCAGTTGGGGCTGCCAATGTGTTAATACCAACACTCCTGTTTTTTCTGCCTCCCCCCAGGCTCAGGATGTTCCTGACATTTTGATTGATTTTTCTGATGTGTTTAGCGAAAGTAAATCTGCATCCTTGCCTCCCCATAGGAGCTATGACTGCGCTATTGAATTAGTGCCGGGTAGTAAATTCCCTAAAGGTCGCCTTTTTAACTTGTCTGTACCTGAACATGACGCTATGCGGTCTTATATCAAGGAATCATTGGAGAAGGGTCATATCAGACCATCCTCTTCACCCTTAGGTGCCGGTTTTTTCTTTGTGGCCAAAAAAGATGGTTCATTAAGGCCGTGTATTGATTATCGTCTCTTGAACAATATTACTGTGAAATATCAATACCCGTTACCCTTGATTTCTGACCTGTTTTCCAGGGTGAAAAACGCTACTTGGTTTACCAAGCTTGACCTCAGGGGGGCGTATAACCTTATTCGCATTAAGCACGGGGATGAATGGAAGACGGCATTCAATACCCCTGAAGGGCATTTTGAGTACCTAGTGATGCCCTTTGGGCTCACTAATGCTCCTTCCGTCTTCCAGTCCTTCATGAATGACATTTTCAGGGATTTTGTGGACAAATTTCTGATTGTTTATTTGGATGATATCTTGATTTTTTCTAATGACTGGGACTCTCATGTGAAACATGTTCGAACTGTATTCCAGATTTTGAGAGAGAATGCTCTGTATGTGAAGGGATCAAAGTGTCTTTTTGGCGTACAGAGGATCTCATTTCTGGGATTCATTTTGTCCCCATCTGTTATTGAAATGGACCCGGTCAAGGTTCAGGCCATCTGTGATTGGGTCCAACCTACTTCATTAAAGGCTCTTCAGAGATTTTTGGGTTTTGCCAATTTTTATCGTAAATTTATTGGTAATTTCTCGGTTATTGTTAAACCATTAACTGATTTGACCAGAAAGGGTTCTGATGTGGTGAATTGGCCTCCTGAGGCAGTCTCTGCATTTCAGGAACTTAAGCAGAGATTCACTTCTGCTCCTGTTCTACGGCAGCCTGATGTTTCTCTGCCATTTCAGGTGGAGGTTGATGCCTCTGAAATTGGGGCATGTGCCGTTTTGTCCCAAAAAGATCCAGAGACCTCTAAAAGTAACCCTTGTGCCTTTTTCTCTCGAAAATTTTCTCCTACTGAACGTAATTATGACGTGGGTAATCGGGAGTTATTGGCCATAAAGTGGGCTTTTGAAGAGTGGAGACATTGGCTGGAGGGAACCAAACATCAGGTGGTGGTCCTTACGGACCATAAGAATCTGGTCTATCTGGAATCTGCCAAGCGACTCAATCCTAGACAGGCCAGGTGGGCCTTGTTTTTCACACGTTTTAATTTTGTGGTTTCCTTTCTTCCTGGCACTAAGAATGTTAAGGCGGATGCCCTCTCGAGGAGTTTCCTTGCGGACTCTCCTGAGTTATCTGATCCTTCTGTTATTTTGAAAGAGGGTGTAGTTCTTTCCGCCATCTCGCCCAATTTGAGACTTGCTCTGGAGGGGTGTCAGGAGGATAGGCCCGAGCGCTGCCCTGTTGGAAAATTGTTTGTCCCGGACCAATGGAAAAAGAGTGTGATGTCTGAGATTCATTGTTCCGCATTGGCTGGGCATCCCGGAATTTTTGGTACCAGAGACTTGGTTAGTCGGTCCTTTTGGTGGCCTACCTTGTCTCGTGATGTCAGGGAATTTGTGCAGTCCTGCGGGACTTGCTCTCGCTCCAAGCCTTGCTCTCGCTCTAGTGGTTTGTTGATGCCATTGCCTGTGCCCAAGAGACCATGGACCCATATCTCTATGGATTTCATTTCCAACCTTCCTGTTTCTCAGAGAATGACCACCATCTGGGTAATTTGTGATAGGTTTTCCAAAATGATACATCTTGTGCCATTACCTAAGTTGCCTTCCTCCTCTGAATTGGTGCCGTTGTTCCTTCAGCACGTGGTTCGTTTACACGGTATTCCTGAGAACATTGTGTCTGACAGAGGAGTCCAGTTTGTTTCCAGATTTTGGAGGACTTTTTGTTCTAAACTGGGTGTTCAATTGTCTTTCTCCTCGGCATTTCATCCTCAGACCAATGGTCAAACTGAGAGAACAAACCAGACATTGGAGACTTATCTAAGATGCTTTGTGTCTGCTGATCAGGATGACTGGGTCTCTTTTTTGCCTTTGGCTGAGTTTGCTCTTAATAATAGGGCTAGCTCTGCCACTTTGATGTCTCCGTTTTTCTGTAATTCTGGGTTTCACCCTCGATTTTCTTCAGGACAGAAGGAGGCTTCTGTCTGTCCAGGTGTTGACTCTGTTGTGGAGCGTATGCAACAGATTTTGGACCAGGTAGTGGAGAGGTTGTCCCTCTCTCAGGAGAAGGCCCAGCGGTTGGCTAACCGGCATAGGACTGATGGTCCTCGGTTTAAAGTGGGGGACTTGGTCTGGTTGTCCTCAAAGAATATTCCTATGAGAGTAGCATCTCCTAAATTTAAGCCTAGGTTCATTGGACCTTATAAGATCATGGAGATTATTAATCCTGTTTCTTTTCGTTTGCTTCTTCCAGGGACATTTAAGATCCATAACGTGTTCCACAAGTCCTTGTTGAAGAGGTTTGTTGAGCCAGTGGTTCCTGCTGCTGTGCCTCCTGACCCTGTTTTGGTTGAGGGCAATCTGGAGTATGTGGTTGAGAAAATATTAGATTCTCGTTTTTCTAGACGGAAACTCCAGTATTTGGTTAAATGGAGAGGTTATGGTCAGGAAGACAATTCTTGGGTGTTTGCTTCGGACATCCATGCTAGAAGACTCATCCGTGCGTATCATAGAACTCATCCTGACCGACCTGGTTGCTCAAATGAGGGTTCGGTGACCCCTCCTCAAGGGGGGAGGGTACTGTTGTGAATGGGTTTGAGATGAGTTCTGAGCAGAGGCTTCCTCTGGTGGTTACAAGCGGTGCTGGTCTGTCCAGTGAAGATTGTGAGGACTGGGAATCAGGTGTTATTGACTGGTCTTATATAAGGGAGTCACCTTCCCATCAGGGTTGCCGGTGATCAATTGTTCTGGTCTGAATCCTTCATTCCTGTTTCCCTTGTAGCCTGCTGTGTCGTGTCTGCATCTCCTGCTATCAGATAAGACATTTTCTTCTTTTTGTTTTTGTGCTATATTTTTGCATTTTGTCCTGCACTTCTGTGGGGGCCTTCAGGGTCCCCTCCGGGGGCTTTTGCCCTCTCAGTTTAGTTCAGCCACTGATGTTTGTACTTTTGCTTTTTCCAGTTTTTTCAGTGGCTGCTGTTTTGATTTTGTCACACCAGAGAACTAATTTAGGTGGAAGAGGTCGTGTGATCTCAGGTATTTTTGAAATTAGTAGAGTTGGTGCTTTTCAGGGTTTTCTGGGATTGCAGTAAGTACCCTTCCTATCCTTTTCTATTTAGATAGTTTGGGCCCCAGCGTTTGCTCATACTATTTTCTTTCTGTGTCAGTATTTCATCTTGTCTAACAGCCATTACATGTTTGGGGGCTTTCTATTATCTTTGGGGTTCTGCTCCGGGGCAGATAGCTTTCCTATTTCTATCTTTAGGTGTAGTTAGTTTCTCAGGCTGTGACGAGGCGTCTAGGACCAACGTAGGAACGCTCCACGGCTGCCTCTAGTTGTGGTGGTTAGTCAGGGTACTGCAATCTCATAGATTCCAACTGCTCTGGTGTATTGCCTTTTTTACCTGCACTCCTCAGCTACCGAAACATAACACTTATCACTCCTAAACAATTTTTGCATAATAATTTGGAACACAGTGTAGTAGTGCCTCAGGGATCACCACCTGCCAGGTGACACCCAGCTCCCGTTGTAGTTGGATCTTCCGGTGCAACAGCCCATTCTTCAGTTGGAGCCTTTCCCACTGCCGAAGAATCTGCAGAGTCCCAGGGGACAGAGCATCTCTCTCTCTCTTTGGGAAGCTGTTTTAGAGTTACCCACTGTCTCATTTGAGTGAGTTCCCCATCTTCCTGTTACAGCTGGACCCACTCATCACGGGGCTGTCCCAATATGCACTCCTGGGACACTGCCTGTACTTGTTGCTGCGTAGCTGCCAACGTCCTGGCAGAACCCCGGAACTTTGGGACCTCCTCAGCCTCCGGTTTCTCATGTGTCACTCTGGATAAGGCGTCTGCATGGGTATTCTCAGCTCCCCTCCTGTAAGTGATTCTATATCGATACTTTGCCATCCCGGCCACCCATCACTGCTCCAGGGCCCCTAGTTTCGCGTTTTCCAGGTGGGCTAAGGATTTTTGTTGGTGCGTACCAAGACTTTAGAGCCAGATAAGTATTCTGCAAACTTCTCTGTCATGGCCCACACTAATGCCAACAGCTCCAGCTTGAACGAACTGTAGTTATCTGGATTCCTTTCGGAGTCGTGGAGGGACCAGCTCGTGTAGGCGATCACTCATTCTTTTCCATCTTGAATCTGGAACAACACAGCTCCGAGTCCATGCAGCCTTCCATCAGTGTGGAGAATAAATGGTAGGGAGAAGTCTGCATAGGCTAACACTGGCGCTTCGGTCAAGAGGCCACCTTCAAAGCTTGAAACGTTTTCTCCTGTCGCTCTCCCCATGGTATAGTCCTGTTTTTTTGCACCAGATGGCACCCTTTCAACAGTTCCAGCAGTGGGTTCACAATCCGAATAAAGTTCTTTACGAATCGTCGGTAATACCCGTGAGCCCCAGGAAGGCAGCATCTGTCGGTATTGTTCTCTTATGGGTGCAGCATAATCAGTAGGGATCTCATGGGTGATTGCTGTAGTGCAGCCAAAATCGTCCTCGTGACGTGCCAATACATCCTGATACTGTTCCAGTAGAGGTTCTACCTGTTGGACCTGTTGCGGTGTGAGTTCTGTCAATTTGGCCCGCATTTGCTCCTGGATACGGCGCCCCTCCTGCAGGTGCTGAGGTTCTGGTACTGCAGACGTGTCTACAGCCATGGTCCAGGGACCCCCGTGTTTCACTGTCCATTGTACGGCCTGTGGTGGTATCAGTTCCTCCGGCATGCCCAGAACTTGCGCAACTTCACTCCGGGATGGGAGCGTGAGATTATCTTCCCCCAAATTGACACACTGCACTGGGACTGTCCCGTCATGCACAGTGGCTAATGTCCTGGCCATGAGGAGCCCTGGAGGAAGCTGCTCCATAAATGCTGGCTCTATCTGTATCTCGACTCCTTCCAGAGGGGTACAAGCCCGGATGGGCAGAGTAAGCACAGTTTGGACTGGTGGCAGAACAAGGATTGCTGCGGCTGGAATGATCACTTTTCCCAACATCTTCCCATCACTAGAGGTTTCTTCGCCTTGGGCCGTACGGATTAGCTGCTGGAACACTCACCTCTGAGGAGTGCGAGGGCTCCACTCCACTGTTTCAGGAACACTTCTGGGGACTCGTTGGTGAGAAGACTTCCGAATTCACTCAGTACGTTCATTCCTAGAGTGACAGCATGTCCACTACCCGCATCTCCGGTGGGCAGCACTACTCCTTTCCTTCCCAGATCTTTACCACAGACATTGATTTGCATCCAGTCCACCCCTGCGACCGGGATGGGTAAGTGGTTAGCAGCTGTCAACTTTATCACCGGCCCCCAATCGGGCCGTATCGCTTCAGGGAAATGTCATCGAAAGTATGTTTCACTCATCCTGGTCACATGTGATCCTGTGTCAACTAAACAATGAATGGCCCGACCATCCATTTCTGCCCAGACAAGAGGACACATGGAAACTAGATTAGTGGGACTTCTGATTCTCCTTCTTGACTGTTCAGGCTCCGTGCGGCGTCCCCCTCCTCGGAGCCCTCTAGTTTAACAACCCCGGGCCACATGTCCAATCTCAATGCAGTTAAAGCATGTAGGGAGTTCTTCTCTGCGGGACGTTCCCACTTCACGACGAGGTTCAAGGCCAGTTCTACCTCCGGGCGTGTTCGGTAAGGCTGTCGGTTTCTTCTTTGATTCAGTCAACTCTTCTCGTATGTCCTGGATTTCTTTCCGCAACTCTTCTGCCCATCTCGGTTTGGTGATCATTGACACGGATACCTCTCCGCTCCGGACCTTCCCCGCCGTAACTGTCACCCCTGCTCCTTGGTCACATGTGCGTGCTTCGCTCCCCACCTCAGAAAAGTTAATACGCGGATTTAAACGCAAGCAAGGCCTGTTTCAGCAGCACGTCTCGCAAGCTGTCATTTTTCCTATTGATGGCAGTGTGGACCTCCTGTAACGCGTTCATGTATTGGGTCACCATCTCCTCCTCAATTTGAACCCGGCAAAATAAACGCATGCGTAACTCCCCTACGTCCGTGGGGTCTCCATGTGTTTCCTTCAGTATTTGTAACACCTTATAAAAAGTGTTCCGCTCTTAGGGGGGTCGTAGCATAACAGAATCCCTTGGCCCCCCATCTAAAGCCATCATATCTACCTCCGCCTCTAATGCAGGTGTCATGGGGTGCATCTCATCATACCCTGGATTCGCTAAGTCCAGCCCCATAGCATGGTGTTGTTCCCAGTAAACTTTGGGAAAATATTTAACATTGCCCCCTGGGATATGCTGGACCTTGGGCCCACCCCAACTGCTTAGTCTGCCACCTCCGTGCTGTGAGACTGCATCCTGCCGACTACGCCAAAATGGGAGTGCAGGTTGTTGGATACAGGGCACATGGCCAGTCTCTGGTCATAGTCTCTGTGCGCGGCAGTGTGGATTCTATAGCGCAGGCCTGTGTTATCACGGTGCTCAAAGAGCAGAGCACCAAACTTTCCTTGCTGAACGCCGCGTGTTCCCGCCAAGTCTCTCCTCTCCTTCGCGCCCTCTCCCCTTTTTAATTTAGTCATGCCCCCTGCTGTCAGTTGCAAAGGTCGGTCTGGGTCTCTAAGCTTTCCCCCTGGCAACAAAGGTGACAGCCCCAACAGTTCCAGACCCGGCACAAAAAAGGTACACCCGGTCCAGTCCTTCTACTTACACATCCTATACAATCTATTCCATATGGTGAAATTATAAATGTTAATCGTATTTGCTCAGATGATCAGATTTTGTATTATTTTTTAAAAGAAAAAAAACATAAAACATAGGTTTCAAGCTAGGGGTTAGGATGCAATATTAATTAAAAGGCAGAAGATAAAGCTCTTTTTTATTAATAACCATTAACTATATAAACATTTACTTTCAATACAAAATAAAATTTACTGTATTAACACTTATTTTTTTTATTGCTTTTTTACTCAGCTGAAGCCCGACACTTAGCACAAATATGGCAACCCCAAGCGAGAGACTAGGGTGATGGCTAAGATGGTGACAAGGGCGTAAGTATTGTATTCACACAGAGTGCGACCGGTCTGTGCAGGAGGGGGGCCCGAGAAGGCCAGCAGCTATTTCAGCTCGATGTGTGTCCAGAATGGGGCCCGCATATTACTGGAACGAGCCAAGAATGGGGCACAAATATTACTGCGAGGGGACTTGTATTACTGGAAGTGGCCCAGCATGGGGGACATTATACCAGGATGGGAAACATATATTACTAGAAGTGGCTTAGGATGGGGGATGGGACCTATATTACTGGAAGGACCCTAGGACGGGGACATATATTACTGGAAGAGGCCCAGGATGGAGGACATTTTACCAGGATTGGTGACTGCATGAGGTGCTGTGGTGACCATCATACTGTCTGAGGAAATATTAATGATCCTCATACTTGTGTGGGGCCATCATACTGTATGAAGGGCTATCACCCTATGTGAGTTGCTGATTGGTCATCATAGAGTTTGAGGAGCTGTGGTGACCATCATACTTTGGTGATGAGTGTGTAAGTGGCTGTGGGTACTGTCATTTTGTTTGAGGGGCTATGTTAAAAATCATACTATGTGAGGGGATGTGGTAACCATCATATTGTTTGAGAAGTTGTGGTGAATGTCATACCATGTGAGGGGTGGTGGAGACATCATACCTGTGTGGGACCATCATACTGAGTGAGGTGCTGTGGAGACCACCATATTGTGGGAGGGGCTGCGGTAACTATCATGCTGAGTGAGGGGATGTGGTTACCACATACTGTCTGAGGGGCTGTCTGTGGAGACCATCTTACTGTGTGAGGGACTGTGGTGCCATCATATTGTGTGAGGAGCTGTGATGATCCAAAAATTGAAAAAGTGGCTTATTTAATACTAGAGTCCCACACGTATAATAGCCGCAAAGCAGTTGTTCCCACCAACTGGCTATAAATTGAATAGTGTCTCCGCTCTCCTGCTCAATCTATGGAAGTGCATGTCTACACAGGGATTACCCACACCCAGGATCTGTCTGTAAGTTGTAAGCTTGCTCAAGCCTTTACCGCAGTCTGGATGATTTGTTCACAGTGGTGAATATACTGCAAAGTTATTTCTATTACTATTATTCTATTCTACATGCCGGATAAAATATTTTTGGATAATTTATGAAAAAAAAAACTTGTGCTATTTTCTGTTTTGTATGAGCTGTGGTGACCATCATACTGTGTGAGGGTCTGGGGGTGCCATCATACTGTAAGCCATAATCATCAACATTAACAGAAATAAACACTTGAAATAGATCACTCTGTAATGACTCTATATAATGTATGAGTTTCACTTTTTGTATTGAAGAACTGAAATAAATGAACTTTTTGATGATATTCTAATTTTGTGAGAAGCACTTGTATCTTTCACATCCTGAGACCATCCTGGTGCATATGTTCCCCATCCTGGTATATATGTCCCTTATGCTTGGACCCATCCTGCTATATATGTCCCTTATACTGGTATATATCACCCATTCAGGTATATATGTCCCTTATCCTGGGCCCCTTCCTGGTATATATATCACCCATCCTCGTATAAGTCCCGCATTCTAAAATTGTTCTTTAATGCATAGAAAAAAAAATATGATTCTACTCACCTTCCCTCCGCTCCCCCAATGTACAGTGCCCTCTTCTGAAGCCTGCAGCTGACTTCAGCATGCAAGTGATGAGAGCGCATGATGTCACTGCCATGCGCCCCCAGTTACGGCATGCGACCGTCTGCTGCTGGCCTCTGATTGGCCTGTAGGGGGTGTGCAGGCGGCTAGTTTGGGCCCTGCATTCCTGTGCATACCTGCTTAATGAAACTGGGTACGTTTTTGTATGTTTTATGTATGCACCATGTAATATGATAACATCTGACTTTATTCTAGTGTATTGAATAATGTATTTACGGTTAAACATTGTGCAAGTTATGCATATGTATCTTTATGGGATAGAGTTAGGGATATCTAGTGGTGGAGTCAGGTTTAGCATTGGTAAGGGTTATTTAGGATTTAGGACAGTGGAGGGCACTGTAGAGTAGATTTTAGATTAGATAAAATAGGAATAGTTAGCCAATGGGAAGCTGGCTAGTGAAAGGAGTAAGCTGAGGGTGAGGAGTAGGATTCTAGAAGTTAGAGAGTTGAATGCTGGATATAGGAAGAAGAGGACTGAAGCTAGAAATGTGTGCAATGTCTGTGTTTGAGGCACGAGTGGATCTGGGTAAACTGAGGAGATCAGCGGCTAGGCTTTTGGTTAACTCCCGTGATGTTCGGGACCTATGGTCCGTCAAGGATTGGCAGTTTCATCCTGTAATTTCACCCGAAATGGGGAAAGTGGACGGGGAGCACCAGGGAGAAGCTAGACCGGTGACACAGAAAGCTGCGGGAATAGAAACCACGGTATCAGATTCCACGTTGATAGAAAGGACAAGGGACAGCTTAGCAGAAGGAATATCCATGACATATGAAGACTGTTGGATGGTATCTGTATTGAAGGTGAACGAGTTAAGTAAAATTTTATTGAAAATGAACCTGGACAATTTGTGTGTTGCTGAGACAGATTGGGACTTTGCTCTCTGAGAAGACTTCTGACCCTCAGGTGGGTGAAGCACATTGCAAACACAGCACACAACAGCAAGAATCTAATGTTTCTGTATCGGAGCGTCAGGGTGTGATGAGACAGCAGCAGCCCCTCGCCAAGACCCTGTCTGTCATGTGTGCATCGCCACGAAGATCGTCGCGGTTGCACATTCTGACTTCTCACAGCTGAGTTGCTGTTTCTTTGTGTTTGGCAGTTAGGGAGTTAATTCTGTCTGTGCTCAGTTCTGGGACTGGGTGCAGTTTCTCCCGGCTGCAATTAATTATTTGTTGATTGGTTTCCTTTAAATCTCTGGTTGTCTGTGTTGGGAGTTGCCAGTGAAATTCTTCATGCAGACCACAGATAGGATTGTATCTGTATAGACTTAAGTTAAAGAGCTCCTTAGTTGTTTTAAGCTCACCTTGCTTAGAGTTTAATATCCCAGATCATTTATGTTCCTTCTGTGTTTGAGTGTGTATGCAAGTCTGTGTTTTCTCCAGTCTGTCTTATATGTCTAATCTGTGTATTTAGCAGAGATCAGCCCATATCCCTTTGGTGGTAATCAGAATCCTTCTTAGGACTGATTACAGGGTTCAGGGACTGATAGGAGACAGGGTTAGGCTGGAGACTTGGACCTCTGAACCATTATCAGTACCTCCAAGGTGAGGGATTAGTTAGGACCCCAGTTTAGGGTCAGGTTAGACCCCCGGTCCTCCTCTTTCCTGTGACAGTGTATCAAGTCCTCAAGATTAACCCTGAGTTCAACGGATATCGTGTCAGGTAAATCTATTCTATATTTACATTCTGATGTTGCTAATCTATATGTTGTATAGAGTGTTGTTCTTTTAAGAATAGTTTACTGACATCGTACTCATATCATAAGACCGCGTGACATTTTCACTGGCCCATAAAATTATTCCCAGTTGCCATGGATCCAGTAGCCCAGCTGGCTCTGCAGTTGCAGGGATTATCCATGGAGCTGACGGACATTAAGTCCAAAGTTTTGTCTCCCTCGGAGCAAACCAGATTTGAACCTAAAGTAGCTCTCCCGGACAGGTTCACTGGTGGGCGAGACAAATTTTTTACCTTCAGGGAAGCATGTAAATTGTATTTTCGGCTTCGGCCTCGATCATCAGGGAGTGAAGAGCAGAGAGTGGGAATTGTTATCTCGCTCCTACAAGGGGACCCTCAATCCTGGGCCTTCTCCCTTCCTCCGGGATCCCCGGCTCTACAGTCAGTAGATCGATTTTTTACTGCCCTGGGTTTGGTATATGATGACCCAGATCGGGTCTCTCTTGCTGAGACAAAATTACGTAAGATACAGCAGGGAGATCGTCCGGCGGAGGAATTTGCTTCTGAGTTCCGTAGATGGGCCACAGATACTCAGTGGAATGACCCAGCTCTTAGGAGCCAGTTTTGTCATGGGCTTTCTGACAAATTAAAGGACGTTTTGGCTCAGTATGATTCTCCTCCATCACTGGAGGCTGCTATGGCCCTAGCTATCCGTACTGATAGACGGCTCCGGGAGAGGTGCGAGGTAACTCCGCCCCCTGTTGTTACTCCACCTACTACTAAAGTCCCTTATGTTGAGGTTCCCCTTGTCTGTTCGGAGGAGCCTATGCAGTTGGGAGGGACATCATTTCGTAGGAGGGGATTGGCGGTACGCCGCAGGACTAGAAGGTGTTTCTTCTGCGGGAAAGAGGGACATTTGGTTGGGGGATGTCCATCCCGTGCCTTGTTGAGCAAAAAGTCGCCGGAAAACTGTTAATCCCAGGTTGTGTGGTGGACGACAACCTGGGAGTATGTATTTCGTCCGCTAGTTCTTCTCAGTTCCTTGTACCAGTGGAGGTGGTGGTTGGTACGAGAGTGGAGAGATTTTCTGTTCTTCTTGATAGTGGGTCCGGGGCTAATCTGGTTGACGCTCAGTTTGCTCAGGCTCAAGGTATGCATCTGAGTGTATTGGTCAAACCGATCCCTATATTCTCCATTGACGCCAGGCCTCTCGGCCAAGGTAGCTTTGTTCATGAGGTTCATAACATTGACCTTCGGGTAGGGGCAATACATAGGGAACTATTATCTTGTTATGTGTTGGAGGGTCTACCTACTCCTATTGTGTTGGGACTTCCTTGGTTGGTTAAACTTAACCCTGTGATTAATTGGCAGTCCAGAGATATAAGCCAATGGGGGGAGTTTTGCAAAAGTAACTGCATGAACACAGTCATCAGTGCGGTCGTGCCTAGTACTTTGCCTCCTTTTTTGGAGGACTTTGGGGATGTGTTCTCTGAGGAGGGGTGTCAGGAGTTGCCTCCTCATCGCGTGTATGACTGCTCTATTAATTTACTTCCTGATGCTAAGTTACCTAAAGCTAGATTATATAACCTTTCTGGTCCTGAGAGGCAGGCTATGAAAGATTATATTTCGGAAAGTCTGGCCAAAGGGCATATTAGACCTTCATCTTCCCCAGTGGCCGCGGGGTTCTTCTTTGTGAAGAAAAAAGATGGAGGCCTACGCCCTTGCTTGGATTTCCGCGAACTTAATCGGATTACTGTTCGAGATCCGTATCCACTCCCTCTGATTCCTGATCTCTTCAATCAAATTGTTGGCGCCAAATGGTTCTCTAAATTGGATCTCAGGGGGCGTATAATCTGATTAGGATAAAAGAGGGGGATGAGTGGAAAACGGCGTTTAACACGCCGGAGGGACATTATGAGAACCTTGTCATGCCTTTTGGTCTGACTACTGCACCAGCAGTATTCCAACATTTTGTTAATGACATTTTTCGTCATCTGGTGGGGCTGTTTGTGGTCGTATATTTGGATGACATTTTAATTTACTCACCAGATCTTGTGTCTCACCAGGAGCATGTGAGAAAGGTGTTGCAGATCTTGCGAGACAATAAACTATACGCCAAACTGGAAAAGTGTGTATTCGCCGTACAGGAACTTCAGTTTTTGGGTTTCTTGGTGTCAGCCTCCGGTTTCCGTATGGACCCTGAAAAGGTGAGAGCAGTGCTTGAATGGGATCAGCCAGAGGATCTTAAGGCTCTGCAGCGTTTTCTGGGGTTTGCTAACTACTACCGGAAATTTATTTGTAATTTCTCATCTGTTGTCAAACCTCTCACTGACATGACAAGAAAAGGGACGGATTTTTCTAAATGGTCGGACAAAGCTTGCCAAGCTTTTTCCTCTTTGAAAAAATGTTTTGCTTCGGCACCCGTTCTCATCCAACCAGATGCATCACAGCCGTTCGTTGTGGAGGTGGACGCGTCTGACGTAGGGGTGGGTGCAATATTGTCCCAGGGTCCGTCCCCTGGTAAATGGCATCCGTGCGCTTTCTTTTCTAAAAAATTGTCGTCCGCCGAAAGGAATTATGATATCGGCAATAGGGAACTTTTGGCCATTAAGTTGGCTTTTGAAGAATGGCGTCACTTTTTGGAGGGGCAGTCCACCCGGTCACCGTCATTACTGATCACAAGAACCTGCTGTATTTGGAATCTGCTAAGCGTCTGAATTCCAGACAAGCTCGATGGTCGTTGTTTTTTACCAGGTTTAATTTTGTTGTCACTTATCGCCCTGGATCTAAGAATGTTAAGGCGGATGCCTTGTCTCGCAGTTTCCCAGGGGCCGGGAAAATGGATGACCCGATTCCTATCCTTCAGGAGGGGGTGGTAGTGTCGGCTGTATGTTCTGAGCTTGAGGAGGAGGTGTTAGAGGCTCAGGGTAACGCCCCTGCAGGACCTCCAGGGAGACTGTTTGTCCCAAATCAGTTGAGACAAAAGGTTATTGAGGCACATCATAATTCTGCTTTAGCAGGACATCCAGGGAGTAAGGCTACTTTAGATCTCCTTTCTCGCCGGTTTTGGTGGCCTAACGTTAATAAAGATGTTTTAACTTTTGTCGCGTCCTGTGGGGTTTGTGCTCGCTCTAAGACCCCTCATACCCGTCCGTCTGGGACCCTCTTACCCTTGAAACTTCCGGAGCGTCCATGGACTCATTTGTCTATGGACTTCATCACGGACCTTCCTCAGTCGTCAGGGAAGACTGTCATACTGGTGGTTGTTGACAGGTTCAGTAAGATGGCACATTTCATTGCTCTTCCTGCCCTCCCTAATGCTAAAACTCTGGCGCAGGTGTTCATTGGGGAGATTGTGAGACTTCATGGGTCGCCTTCTGATGTGGTGTCAGATAGGGGGTCTCAGTTTGTGTCCAAGTTTTGGAGGGCATTTTGTTTACGTCGGGGATGCAATTGTCATTTTCCTCGGCTTTTCATCCGCAGACCAATGGTTAGACAGAGCGTCTGAATCAAAGCCTAGAGACTTATCTTCGGTGTTTTGTCTCAGAGAACCAGGAGGACTGGTCTTCTTTCTTGCCTCTGGCAGAGTTCGCTCTTAACAACAGGCGGAGCGAGTCCACTGGTAAGTCCCCGTTTTTTGGGGCATATGGTTTTCATCCCCAGTTTTGTACATTCAATGGGGGGGCCCTTCTGGGGTTCCTGAGGAGGAGCGTTTCTCGTCGTCACTTGCTTCAGTGTGGAGAGGTGTATTGAATAATCTGAGTGCTATGGGGAACCGTTATAAACGTATGGCTGATAGGAGGAGAGTTTCTGGTCCAGATCTTAATGTGAACGATCTGGTATGGTTGTCTACCAGGAATATAAAACTTAAAGTTCCCTCCTGGAAGCTGGGCCCCAGATTCATCGGGCCGTACAGGATCAGTTCCATAATTAATCCTGTGGCATTTCGTCTGGACCTCCCTCCTACGTTTAAAATTCATAATGTGTTCCACAAGTCATTACTTAAGAGGTACGTGGCACCAGTCATACCATCACCTCTACCTCCTCCTCCAGTGGTGGTCAATGGTAACTTGGAGTTTCAAGTGTCAAAGATCATTGACTCACGTCTGAATCGCCGGTCCCTTCAGTACTTGGTGCATTGGAAGGGGTATGGTCCAGAGGAGAGGACGTGGGTTCCTGCGTCTGACATTAACGCAGATCGTTTGGTGCGGACCTTCCACAGAACTCACCCGGGCAAACCTGGCCCTGAGGGTCCGGAGGCCCCTCGTAGAAGGGGGGGTACTGTCATGTGTGCATCGCCACGAAGATCGTCACGGTTGCACATTCTGACTTCTCACAGCTGAGTTGCTGTTTCTTTGTGTTTGGCAGTTAGGGAGTTAATTCTGTCTGTGCTCAGTTCTGGGACTGGGTGCAGTTTCTCCCGGCTGCAATTAATTATTTGTTGATTGGTTTCCTTTAAATCTCTGGTTGTCTGTGTTGGGAGTTGCCAGTGAAATTCTTCATGCAGACCACAGATAGGATTGTATCTGTATAGACTTAAGTTAAAGAGCTCCTTAGTTGTTTTAAGCTCACCTTGCTTAGAGTTTAATATCCCAGATCATTTATGTTCCTTCTGTGTTTGAGTGTGTATGCAAGTCTGTGTTTTCTCCAGTCTGTCTTATATGTCTAATCTGTGTATTTAGCAGAGATCAGCCCATATCCCTTTGGTGGTAATCAGAATCCTTCTTAGGACTGATTACAGGGTTCAGGGACTGATAGGAGACAGGGTTAGGCTGGAGACTTGGACCTCTGAACCATTATCAGTACCTCCAAGGTGAGGGATTAGTTAGGACCCCAGTTTAGGGTCAGGTTAGACCCCCGGTCCTCCTCTTTCCTGTGACAGTGTATCAAGTCCTCAAGATTAACCCTGAGTTCAACGGATATCGTGTCAGGTAAATCTATTCTATATTTACATTCTGATGTTGCTAATCTATATGTTGTATAGAGTGTTGTTCTTTTAAGAATAGTTTACTGACATCGTACTCATATCATAAGACCGCGTGACACTGTCCCCCATTACAACTTGGCATAGTCTGCAGGATTATGAAGATTCCTCACATACAGAAAATGGAGGAACCCCCAGTACAGCAGAGATGGCGGCCGTGAGTAATTCTAAAATGGCAGATGATGGTGTGGAGGCTGGCTGGCTCCACCCATCATGGACATATTAAGACTGAGTTGATGTGAAAGCCCATGTGGCAGGAAAAGAGCCGTGTGCCAAGGCCACATCCCCTGGTGAGGGTGCTCGCTCGCGGTGGGCGCGGCGAAGAAAGAAAATAATGTTTTTCCTGCAGCGGATTCCTGAAGAAGAGCAGGAGTCCGATGGAGAAAGGAGAGAATGGCCGGAGTCGGCACTGCCCTGGCCCAGGCGGGGCCCTGAAAATGAAATCCACGTGTCTGGCTGGACGGCACCATTACGGGAGACGATGGTGGTGGAAGCTACGGCATACTCCTGTACCTGGACTTGTGGTGGAGTCGGGAGAATCAAATGGGAGTGGAGGAAGTCCCGTGAACGTGCTCAGCCTGGACGACTGTGGTGGGTGTCTGAGCACGAGGGAGCCTTCAAGTTGGACCGGTTCCCCCAGGATGACGGGGACCAGTTCTGGCGACTGCCAGAGACTGAACACCAGGAAAGAGAGACGCAAGATGGCACCCGGAAGGAACAGGCTGACCCGGAAGAGGTTCCCAGTGGCTCGATGACACAGGAGGATGACTCGGAGCTGCTTGTTTTGAATGAGGAGGACGTGGACTGTGACGATTTCACAACGCCGACCACGGGCTCCGAGGCTGTGATGGAGAGATGCTTGCCGAGCCCAGCTGACCAGAGGGGAGTTGTCGCAGTGTAGGAGGACACTGCCAGTTGTGGAGTGGCAGCATCAGAGCCGCCGGTCAGTGTCCCCCAGATCCCTGAGCTGGGGCCCGCTGTCGCGGTCACGCCCCCTCGCAGTCCTCAACCCCAGACCCCAGAACCCCGGCCCTTCTCAGCTGACTTCAGACCCCTTGAACCGCGACCCCGGTCTTCAGTGGACCCTCCCGCTTCGACTGGTCAACCCTCCTCTAGCTCCCCTCCCCAGTGTCAGGAGGGTGAGGGGCCGTTCCCATCTTCTGGGCAGGCGGCCTGGATCGCTAAGGTGGTAGAGGCGAAAAAGAGGAGGGAACGGGAAATTTGGACCCAGTTGCGGCAGCAGGGAGGAGGCGCCATGGCAGACAAGGAAACAGATGGCATCCTGGTATATACCAACCAGGCCACAGGATATGGGTTTATCCGGGAGTCCCACACCTTTGATAAGGTGTTTGTCAGCACATCGTCGGTGAGGTTCCAGCGACCTCTGCAGGAGAGTGACCGGGTCACGTTCTATAAAGAGAGGGGCCCCCGCGGCTTCTACGCACTGGCTGTGGATCTGCTGCCCCCAGTGGGCGACGCAGATATGCAGGCATTCCTGGAGTGGGACCGGGCGTGGGCAGCACTGCACCTGAGGCCTACTGAACCTGTCAGGATCCCGTCTGGGTTGGAGCCGATGTTACTGCAAACACTAGGGGAAGCAGAGACAGGTAACGTGGTCAGAGATAGCCGGGACGGTACACTGGAAAGGCGTTAATAGTAGCACTGGATCAGGCGGAGAGCGTAGTCAGAAGGGCAGGCCGAGGTCAGTTCACAGGAGAGCGGTATTGGTAGCAGCAGGAAACGCTTGACTAGAGGCTAAAGGGTATGCCACACTAAACAATATCGCTAACGGGATCGCTAAAAAACGTCACTATTTAGCGATCCCGTTAGCGATATTGTTCAGTGCGGCAGCTTCCAGCGACGAGCTTCCTGCTGTGATCTCGCTCGTCGCTGGAATCGTTCCGGACCCTATTTTCTCGTCGGCGCTCCCGCTGGGTAAGTATCTTATCGCTGTGTGGCACCTTTTCTTAGCGATTTAGCGGTACTTTTGTACCGCTAAAGTCGTTAAGAAGATCGCTAACGGCGATAGCGTCGTTAACTATATCGCTAAATGTGGCCGCATTTAGCGATATAGAAACAATCCCGCTAGCGATCGCATTAGTATGCGTCGTTATCGTGATCGCTAGCGGGATTGTTTAGTGTGGCAGTACCTTAAGAGCACAATAATCTCGCAATGACACACCCACAGGGCCAGGTTTATATAGAGTGTGTAATTGGCAATCAGAGGCCAATCAAGAGAGCACTGGGTGGAGCCGATCAGGAAGAACAGTCAATGGTATCTGGGTTCAGCAAGGAACCTTGCAGCCAGCAGAATAGCTCAGATGGTAGAGCTGCTGGCCAGTGAACAAGAGGTACTGGGTTCAATTCCTGACAGTACTCCCCTCCTTCCAGGATGGCCCTGGACATCTCAGGAGATGGCTTATCTGGGTACCTCTGATGAAAGGCTCTTGTCAGTCTAGGAGCATGGACGTTGTCCTTTGGTTCCCATGAATTTTCCTCTGGTCCATAACCCTTCCACTGCACCAGATACTGCAGTTTACCTCTGAATTTTCGGGAGTCCAGAATCTTATCCACAATGTATTCTTCTTCACCACTGATCCTTTCTGGTGGAGGAGGTGGCTGAATTCTTCCTGGAAACGGGTTTTCACAAAAGGGTTTGAGCAAGGATATGTGAAATACTGGATGAATCTTTAGATTGTTGGGAAGTTTTAAACGAAAAGCAACCTGGTTAATTTTTGCAGAAATGTGAAAAGGTCCAATGAATTTTTGACCAAATTTGGAGGATGGTACATGTGTCTTTAGATTTTTAGTGGACAGCCAAACTTTGTCTCCAACCTGAAGAGCAGGGGGCACTCTCCGATGTTTATCTGCTGCTTCCTTTTATTCTTCCTGGGTCTTGAGTAACATCTCTGATAGTTCCTTCTGGGATTCCTGTAATTTTGCAAGCCTGTCATTAACAGCAGGAATGGGAGTGTTCACTGGCAGATTAGGGATAAATACTGGATGTAATCCATAGTTAGCAAAAAATGGGGTTTGAGATGTAGCGCTATGCATGGAGTTGTTGTAGGCAAACTCTGCTGTTGGTAAATAGTCCACCCAGTCATCCTGAAGATAGGAAATGAAGCAACGGAGGTATTGCTCCAAAGTCTTGTTCGTTCTCTCCGTCTGGCCATTGGACTGAGGATGGAAAGCGGTAGAAAGATTCACCGTGACTCCCAAGGCTGTACAGAAACTCTTCCAAAATTTTGACGTAAACTGAACGCCTCTGTCAGACACCACGCTGTCAGGAATTCCATGTAACCTGAATACCTCTTTGATCATCAGTTCTGCAGTTTTTTCAGCAGTAGGAATTCCTTCAGTTGGAATAAAGTGGGCCATTTTTGTGAGTCGGTCCACTATGACAAGGATGACGGTCATCTGTTTGGAAGGGGGTAGTTCCACAATAAAATCCATGGAAATAGATCCCCAAGGCCTGGATGGAACTGGGAGTGGTTGCAGGAGTCCTAGAGGAGACGATCGTGGGGTCTTGTTTCGTGCGCATGTTAAACAGGTTGAAACATATTTCCTCACGTCCTTCCTACAATTAGGCCACCAAAAGAAACGAAGTAGTAAGTCTTGTGTTTTTGCAACTCCAGGATGTCCTGCCAGTTTAGAATCATGGACACTTTTGAGGACTTCAAGGCGAGAAGATTTAGGTACATATATTTTGTGTTTCTGCATCCAAAACCCCTCTTTGAATGAAAGATCGACGTCTTCCGAAGGATGGTTAAGGAAAGAGTTATCTTGGTATCCATCTTTAATTCTATTACATAGTCCTTTAGAGTGCAATATTCCCAAAAAATTTTTAGGGCCTAGAATTGTATCGTCATTACTAGACCTCTCCTGAGGTTCCGAACACATCCTGGACAGGGCATCAGCCTTGCTATTTCTTGAACCAGGTCGGTAAGAAATTATAAAATTTAATCTTGAGAAAAATAAGGCCCATCGTGCTTGTCTTGCAGACAATCTTTTTGCTGTACGGAGGAATTCAAGATTCTTGTGGTCCATGAGGACAGTCACAAGGTGATTAGCGCCTTCCAGAAGATGTCTCCACTCGGAGAAGGCAACTTTAATGGCTAACAGTTCTTTATTACCGATGTCGTAGTTTTTTTCTGCAGGTGACATGGTGTGGGAAAGAAACGCACATGGGTGAAGTTGCATTTTGTCCCCAACTCGCTGAGACAGAATGGCTCCCACTGCAGAGTCCGAGGCGTCCACTTCGACAGTAAATGGCAATTCAGGATTTGGGTGTACTAACAATGGAGCAGACGTAAAAAGAGTTTTCTACTTGTCAAAAGCCTCCTGTGCCTCCGGAGACCAGAAAAATGCTTTGGTCTTTTTTGTTAGTGTGGTAATTGGTAGTATGATCTGTGAAAAGTTCTTTATAAATTTTCGGTAAAAATTTGCAAATCCTATGAAATGCTGGACGTCTTTTAAATTTCTTGGAACAGGCCAGTTCACTACAGCATTGATTTTGCTGGGATCCATGCTCAGACCTTCTGGGGAGATGATATATCCCAGAAATTGGATACTGGTTTGTTCAAACTCACATTTTTCAAGTTTAATGTAAAGATGGTTCTCCTGTAGTCGTTCCAAGACTAACTGGACGTGCCTGCGATGCTCTTCCAAGGTATCTGAAATTATAAGAATGTCATCGAGATAAGCCACAACGAATTGATCCAAGAAATCTCGAAATACATCATTAATAAAATGTTGAAAGGTGGCTGGGGCATTGCTAAGGCCAAAGGGCATAACCAGAGATTCAAAATGTCCATATCTCGTTCTGAAGGCGGTCTTCCACACATCTCCTGGGCAAATCCGTATGAGGTTGTAAGCCCCTCTAAGATCCAGCTTCGTAAAGATTTTCGCAGAACGGAGTCTCTCGAATAGTTCAGGAATCAAGGGTAGCGGGTAGCTATTCTTGACGGTGATATTATTAATCTCTCTGTAGTCAATACATGGCCGCAGAGTGGAGTCTTTCTTTTCAACAAAGAACAGGGGTGCCCCAGCTGGATATGTGGAAGGTCGAATAAAGCCTTTCTCTAAATTTTCATCCAGGAACTCTCTTAATACCTTCAATTCAGGTTCAGAAAGATTGTAAATCCGCCCAAATGGAATGGTTGTTCCTGGCAGCAATTCAATGGGACAGTCGTAAGGACGGTGAGGAGGTAATTGATCTGCTTTCTTCTTACTGCAGACATCAGAGAACTGCTGATATTGAGGTGGTAGTTTCTCTTCCTTCTAATGCGAAATCTCAGAGATTTGGACTTGTTGGAGAACAGGGGGTTCCTTATGACAATTATTCTTGCAGTAGTCAGATGGAAAGGTGATGGTCCTTGATGCCCAGTTGATAGAAGGGTTATGGACTGAAAACCAGGGGATCCCTAGGATAACCGGAAATTTCGGAGATGAAATAAGGTGGAAACTGACAGCTTCATAATGATCCGGTTCGATACAAATCTCAAGTTCGATTGTCTCATGCGTGACAGGTCCAGAAGACAAGGGTGATCCATCCACAGTTTCCATTTCAATTGGTGTGGATTTGGTCCTACTGGAAATATTGTTATCATGTGTAAATTTTAAGTCCATAAAATTTCCTCCTGCTCCCGAATCCAACAGGGCAGAGCATTGTATTTTTTGGGTGCCCATTACAACCTGAATGGGGATTACAAAATGAGATGATGTAGCATGTATTTTGTCTGTTTCTGGTGTTACTGATGAGATAGTCTGCATGATGGAATCCGACTGCTGAGAAAGGTCCACATTGCTGGCAGACCTGTTGTTGGTAAAAGCTATAGTCCTTTTATTAGGACAGTTGATGGCATAGTGTCCAGGGTCCCCACAATAGAGGCAGTGATGTTCTGCACGTCGCCTCTCCTTCTCCTGTGCAGAGAGTGGTCTTCGGATGACGTCGATCTGCATCGGTTCAGACACGCCTTGCGTCTTTTCTTGGTGGTCTGATGCTGAAAATGAGAAGCCAGGGCTATTCCCAAGTGCTTGCAGTCTCTCCTTTCTCCTTTCAGTAAGTCTCTGGTCTATCCGGATACACAGTTGAATAAAGTCCTCCAACTGGTCAGGGGTCTCAACCCTGGCAAGCTCGTCTTTCACTGGTTCTGATAACCCTCGTCGAAATTGACTTCTCTGGGCCGCTGAATTCCAGGTGGTGTCAGCCACCCAGCGACGGAACTCCGATGTATATTCCGCAACAGAGCGACGTCCTTGGCGCAAATTATGTAATTTGGTTTCTGCTGTGGCACAGCGGTTTGGGTCATCAAAAACTTGATTCATAGCTGCGGTAAAAGCTTCCAGGTCATTAACCCCTTCCCGACCCATGACGCCACGTAGGCGTCATGAAAACCTGTGCCAATCCGACCCATGACGCCTATGTGGCGTCATGAAAGGATCTCGTCCCTGCGGGCCGGGAGACCGGGGTCACTCAAAGGTCACCCGACCCGCAGTTACAGGACCCTTTGTGCTTCACCACAGGGGGGTTGGCTTAACCCCCCCGTGGCCACGATCGCTCTGATTGGCTGTTAAAAGTGAAACAGCCAATCAGAGCAATGTGTAATATTTCACCAATTTAATTGGTGAAATATTACAATCCAGCCATGGCCGATGCTGCAATAGCATCTGACATGGCTGGAGACCGAGCCCTGACCCCCCCCCCACACCGAGTCACGGCGGTGATCGGCCGCCGCCACCGAAAGATGGCAGCGATCGGTCACCGCCGTCACTTACAGCTCCCCTCCTCTTTTGGTCCACTGCCCCCACTTCCTATCCCCCCCCAGCCTTCCGACCCCCCTACTCACCTCTCCCGATCCACCGATGTCCCACGATCGGGCCCGGCGTCCGCCCGGGCCTCTTCATGGGCGCCGCCATATTGGAAAATGGCGGGCGCATGCGCAGTGCGCCCGCCGGCCGGCGCATGCGCAGTGCGCCCCCCAGTGTTCAAAAATTTATTTGATCACTGTGATAAACTGTCACAGTGATCAAAATAAAAAAAAGTAAATGAACCCCCCCTTTATCATAGGTAGGGACAAATAAAAAAAATAAAGAATTTTTTTTTTTTTTTCCTAGCGGATTTTGCTGCTGATCCGCAGCTGATTTTGCTGCGGATCCGCGGCGGATTTCGCTGCTGATCCGCGGCGGATTTCGCTGCTGATCCGCGGCGGATTTCGCTGCGGATCGGCGGCGGATTTCGCTGCTGATCCGCGGCGGATTTCGCTGCTGATCCGCGGCGGATTTCGCTGCTGATCCGCAGCGGATTTCGCTGCTGATCCGCGGCGGATTTCGCTGCTGATCGGCGGCGGATTTCGCTGCTGATCCGCGGCGGATTTCGCTGCGGATCCGCGACTGATTCGCTGCGGATCCGCGACTGATTTCGCTGCGGATCCGCGGCGGATTTCGCTGCTGATCCGCGGCGGATTTCGCTGCTGATCCGCGGCGGATTTCGCTGCGGATCCGCGCTGATTTCGCTGCTGATCCGCGGCGGATTTCGCTGCTGATGCGTGGCGGATTTCGCTGCTGATCCGCGGCGGATTTTGCTGCTGATCCGCGACTGATTATCTGCTGATTCATCTGCGCTAGCGGTATAGCATAACGCGATCGCGTTATGCTATACCGTTACCAGCCGGTCAACGCAGTGCGCCCCCCAGTGTTCAAAAATTTATTTTGATCACTGTGATAAACTGTCACAGTGATCAAAATAAAAAAAAGTAAATGAACCCCCCCTTTATCATAGGTAGGGACAAATAAAAAAAATAAAGAATTTTTTTTTTTTTTCCTAGCGGATTTTGCTGCTGATCCGCAGCTGATTTTGCTGCGGATCCGCGGCGGATTTCGCTGCTGATCCGCGGCGGATTTCGCTGCTGATCCGCGGCGGATTTCGCTGCGGATCGGCGGCGGATTTCGCTGCTGATCCGCGGCGGATTTCGCTGCTGATCGGCGGCGGATTTCGCTGCTGATCCGCGGCGGATTTCGCTGCTGATCGGCGGCGGATTTCGCTGCTGATCCGCAGCGGATTTCGCTGCTGATCCGCAGCGGATTTCGCTGCTGATCGGCGGCGGATTTCGCTGCTGATCCGCGGCGGATTTCGCTGCGGATCCGCGACTGATTTCGCTGCGGATCCGCGACTGATTTCGCTGCGGATCCGCGGCGGATTTCGCTGCTGATCCGCGGCGGATTTCGCTGCTGATCCGCGGCGGATTTCGCTGCGGATCCGCGGCTGATTTCGCTGCTGATCCGCGGCGGATTTCGCTGCTGATCCGCGGCGGATTTCGCTGCTGATGCGTGGCGGATTTCGCTGCTGATCCGCGGCGGATTTTGCTGCTGATCCGCGACTGATTATCTGCTGATTCATCTGCGCTAGCGGGTATAGCATAACGCGATCGCGTTATGCTATACCGTTACCAGCCGGTCAACGCTACGTGTTGAACGGGCTGGTAAAACGCAATATGAACCCAGCCTTAGGGTTAGAACTAGGGTTAGGGTTAGCATTAGGGCTAAGGTTAGAATTACGGTTAGGGTTGGAATTTGGGTTAGGGTTGGAATTAGGGTTAGGTTTGGAATTAGGGTTGTAGTTAGGTTTATGGTTAGAGTTGGGATTAGGGTTAGGGGTGTGTTGGGGTTAGGGTTATGATTAGGGTTTGTATTAGGGTTAGGTGTGTGTAGGCGTTAGGGGTGTGTTGGGGTTAGGGTTGGAGTTAGAATTGAGGGGTTTCCACTATTTAGGCACACCAGGGGGTCTCCATACGCGACATGGCGCCACCATTGATTCCTGCAAATTTTGCGTTCAAAAAGTCAAACAGTGCTCCCTTTATTCCAAGCCCCGACGTATGCCCAAACAGTGGTTTATCCCCACATATGAGGTATCAGCGTACTCGGGAAAAATTGCACAACAACTTTGGGGGTTCTAATTTCTCCTGTTAACATTGGGAAAAAAAATTGGGGACTAAAAATTATTTTTGTGGAAAAAAAATGATTTTATATTTTCACGGCTCTGCGTTATAAACTTCTGTGAAGGACTTGGAGATTCAAAGTGCTCACCACACATCTAGAGGAGTTCCTTGGGTGATCTAGTTTCCAAAATGGGGTCACTTGTGGGGAGTTTCTACTGTTTAGGCACATCAGGGACTCTGCAAACGTAACATGACGCCCGAAGACCATTCCATCAAGTGGGCATTTCAAAAGGTCACTACTTCCCATCCGAGCCCCGACGTGTGCCCATACAGTAGTTTTCTCCCACATATGGGATATCAGCATACTCAGGACAAATTGGACAACAACTTTTGGGGTCTAATTTCTCATGTTACCCTTGCGAAAATAAAAAAATTGGGGACTAAAAGATCCTGATTGTGGAAAAAATATGATTTTTTTATTTTCATGCCCGGGCGTTATAAACTTCTATGTAGCCCTTGGGGGTTCAAAGTGCTCACCACACATCTAGATAAGTTCTTTGCGGTGTCTAGTTTCCAAAATGGGGTCACTTGTGGGGAGTTTCTACTGTTTAGGCGCATCAGGGGCTCTGCAAACGTAACAAGATGCCCGCAGACCATTCCATCAAGTTGGCATTTCAAAGCGTCACTACATCCCTTCCGAGCCCTGACGTGTGCCCAAACAGTGGTTCCCCCCCACATATGGGGTACTAGCGTACTCAGGACAAACTGGACAACAACTTTCGGGGTCCAATTTCTCCTGTAACCATTGTGAAAATAAAAAATAGTGGGCTAAAAAATCATTTTTTGAGAAAAAAAAAGATATTTATTTTCACGGCTCTGCGTTATGAACTTCTGTAAAGCACCTGGGGGGTTCAAAGTGCTCACTATGCATCTAGATAAGTTCCTTAGGGCGTCTAGTTTCCAAAATGGGGTCACTTGTGGGGGAGCTCCAATATTTAGGCACACAGGAACTCTCCAAATGCGACATGGCAACCGCTAAATATTCCAGCATATTTTCTATTCAAAAAGTCAAATGGCGCCCCTTCCCTTCTGAGCCCTGCCGTGCGCCCAAACAGTGGTTTATGATCACAAATGAGGTATCTGTGTACTCAGGAGAAATTGCCCAACAAATTTTAGAATCCAATTTATACTGTTGCCCATGTGAAAATGAAAAAAACTGAGGCTAAAAGAAAATTTTTGTGAAAAAAAAGTACTTTCTTTTTTTTACGGATCAATTTGTGAAGCACCTGGGGGTTCAAAGTGCTCACTATGCATCTAGATAAGTTCCTTAGGGGGTCTAGTTTCCAAAATGGGGTCACTTGTGGGGGAGCTCCAATGTTTAGGCACACAGGGACTCTCCAAATGCGACATGGCAACCGCTAAATATTCCAGCATATTTTCCATTCAAAAAGTCAAATGGCGCTCCTTCCCTTCTGAGCCCTGCCGTGCGCCCAAACAGTGGTTTATGACCACATATGAGGTATCTGTGTACTCAGGAGAAATTGCCCAACAAATTTTAGGATCCAATTTATACTGTTGCCCATGTGAAAATGAAAAAAACTGAGGCTAAAAGAAAATTTTTGTGAAAAAAAAGTACTTTCTTTTTTTTACGGATCAATTTGTGAAGCACCTGGGGGTTCAAAGTGCTCACTATGCATCTAGATAAGTTCCTTAGGGGGTCTAGTTTCCAAAATGGGGTCACTTGTGGGGGAGCTCCAATGTTTAGGCACACAGGGACTCTCCAAATGCGACATGGCAACCGCTAAATATTCCAGCATATTTTCCATTCAAAAAGTCAAATGGCGCTGCTTCCCTTCTGAGCCCTGCCATGCGCCCAAACAGTGGTTTATGACCACATATGAGGTATCTGTGTACTCAGGAGAAATTGCCCAACAAATTTTAGGATCCAATTTATACTGTTGCCCATGTGAAAATGAAAAAACTGAGGCTAAAAGAAAATTTTTGTGAAAAAAAAGTACTTTCTTTTTTTTACAGATCAATTTGTGAAGCACCTGGGGGTTCAAAATGATCACTATGCATCTAGATAAGTTCCTTAGGGGGTCTAGTTTCCAAAATGGGGTCACTTGTGGGGGAGCTCCAATGTTTAGGCACACAGGGACTCTCCAAATGCGACATGGCAACCGCTAAATATTCCAGCATATTTTCCATTCAAAAAGTCAAATGGCGCTGCTTCCCTTCTGAGCCCTGCCATGCGCCCAAACAGTGGTTTATGACCACATATGAGGTATCTGTGTACTCAGGAGAAATTGCCCAACAAATTTTAGGATCCAATTTATACTGTTGCCCATGTGAAAATGAAAAAACTGAGGCTAAAAGAAAATTTTTGTGAAAAAAAAGTACTTTCTTTTTTTTACAGATCAATTTGTGAAGCACCTGGGGGTTCAAAATGATCACTATGCATCTAGATAAGTTCCTTAGGGGGTCTAGTTTCCAAAATGGGGTCACTTGTGGGGGAGCTCCAATGTTTAGGCACACAGGGACTCTCCAAATCTGTGTACTCAGGAGAAATTGCCCAACAAATTTTAGGATCCATTTTATCCTGATGCCCATGTAAAAATGAAAAAATTGATGCTAAAAGAAAATTTTTGTTGGAAAAATTAAAATGTCCATTTTTTCCTTACACGTTGCTTTAGTTCCTGTGAAGCACCTGAATGTAGTTTTGAGTACCTTGAGGGGTGCAGTTTTTATAAAGGTGTCACTTTTGGGTATTTTCTGCCATATAGACCCCTCAAAGTGACTTCAAATGTGAGGTGGTCCCTAAAAAAAATGGTTTTGTAAATTTTGCTGTAAAAATGAGAAATCGCTGGTCAACTTTTAACCCTTATAACTTCCTAACAAAAAAAAATGTTGTTCCCAAAATTGTGCTGATGTAAAGTAGACATGTGGGAAATGTTATTTATTAACTATTTTGTGTCACATAACTCTCTAGTTTAACAGAATGAAAATTAAAAATTTGAAAATTACAAAATTTTCAAAATTTTCGCCAAATTTCCATTTTTTTCACAAATAAACGCAAAAATTATCGACTTAAATTTACCACTAACATGAAGTCCAATATGTCACGAAAAAACAATCTCAGAATCGCTAGGATCCGTTGAAGCGTTCCTGAGTTATTACCTCATAAAGGGACACTGGTCAGAATTGCAAAAAATGGCAAGGTCTTTAAGGTCAAAATAGGCTGGGTCATGAAGGGGTTAAGGAGGCCATAGTCCTTTTCTACATAAGGTGAAGCCCAAGCAAGAGCTTCATCCGTCAAGAGATTTATCATGAAAAAAACTTTCTTCCTCTCACTGGTAAAGGGAGCAGGTTGCATCTGGAAGTATATGTGGAATTGATTGAGGAATCCTCGGTACTGCTGGCGATCCCCACTGAACATTGCAGGCAGCGGCAGCCGCGCGTTTGATTCGGACCCTGAATTGCGCACGTCCAAAAGTTGTTTTTGTGGCTCAATTACTTCCTGTTGTAGACCCGTGAACTCCGTTTGTAACTTGGAATATTTTCCTTGATAGTTAGTACAAAAATTTTGAAGTTCCGTAACTTGCTGCCTCAGGGTGCTTACAGCGGACTCCATTTTGGCGAGAGATTATTCTGTCAGGATCCCGTCTGGGTTGGAGCCGATGTTACTGCAAACACTAGGGGAAGCAGAGACAGGTAACGTGGTCAGAGATAGCCGGGACGGTACACTGGAAAGGCGTTAATAGTAGCACTGGATCAGGTGGAGAGCGTAGTCAGAAGGGCAGGCCGAGGTCAGTTCACAGGAGAGCGGTATTAGTAGCAGCAGGAACAGCAGGAAACGCTTGACTAGAGGCTAAGAGCACAATAATCTCGCAATGACACACCCACAGGGCCAGGTTTATATAGGGTGTGTAATTGGCAATCAGAGGCCAATCAAGAGAGCACTGGGTGGAGCCGATCAGGAAGAACAGTCAATGGTATCTGGGTTCAGCAAGGAACCTTGCAGCCAGCAGAATAGCTCAGATGGTAGAGCTGCTCGCCGGTGAACAAGAGGTACTGGGTTCAATTCCTGACAACCGATGAGGCCCACCTCTGTCCACTCTGCCGCATCGGAAGTTGTGGCAGCAGAGGGAATGTCTGTTCCCGCAGGAGTACAGGCACAGAGCCCTGCTGATGATGGACGGGACAGGAGAGGCAGTGACACAATGGGACAGTGAGAAGAACTAGTCCCCAGGAGTATGGTAATGTGGTGCCTGTTGCATCTGAAGAAATGATACGGGACTATTCTGTGTCCCTGAGGACAGGAGTCCTGAAGAGTTAAAGTGTTTTTGTTTTCCCCCCTCCCAAGTTTTGTTTCGCCTATTGCGCTTCCCCTGCTGGATTGCAGGACTCAGACCTTACTGGAGAGACGGTGCCCTGTGGACTGTGTGTGGCTGCTTTAAAGACTGTTTTAAAATGCGAAATTGTCTTTTTTAACCTAAATTTTTTTTGCAGGAAGTTGAATGCAGCACACGTATTTTAAAGGGACCGTGGTATGGAAATAGGAGGGAGGGGAAAACCCTTAATGTCAGGACCCAAGGAGTGGCGGGTCAGAAGGACATGGACTGTGTTCTCCTGGACTGTTGGAGCTGTGGTGAACTGCCACGTGGGCCGTAATATGCAACTGGACATTGAAGACAAGTTAAGGACTGGTCAGTGGACCTGGAGAGTCCTGTGGAGAATTGTCTGTCTGTCTGGGTCTCAGGAACAAGGAGACCCATAATGCTTGTGTGAACTGATGGCCAAAACGGGCCATATTATTGAAGGAACTGAACTGTTTTGTTCCGGGGTCCCAATCAAGTGGGACTGGTACCAGTCCTGGCCTGAAACAGGTTCAAACGTGGTTAAGTGGAACGATGGACTCTTATGTAGCGTGTGATTTGTGATTAGACCAGTTTTAATAGAATTTTTTTTATGTGATTTTGTATTCATGTGTATATTCTACCGGTATCGCATGGTCGGGGACGACCATGGTTTTAGGAGGGAGATGTGTAAGGGGTGTGCAGGTGGGTAGTTTGGGCCCTGCATTCCTGTGCATACCTGCTTAATGAAACCGGGTACGTTTTTGTATGTTTTATGTATGCACCATGTAATATGATAACATCTGACTTTATTGTAGTGTATTGAATAATGTATTTATGGTTATACATTGTGCAAGTTAGGTATATGTATCTTTATGGGATAGAGATAGGGATATATAGTGGTGGAGTCAGGTTTAGCATTGGTAAGGGTTATTTAGGATTTAGGACAGTGGAGGGCACTGTGAAGTAGATGATAGATTAGATAAGATAAGATAGGAAAAGTTAGCCAATGGGAAGCTGGCTAGTGGGAGGAGTAATCTAAGGGTGAGGAGTAGGATTCTAGAAGTTATAGAGTTGAGTGCTGGGTATAGGGAGAAGAGGACTGAAGCTGGAAAAGTGTGCAATGTCTGTGTTTGAGGCATGAGTGGATCTGAGAAGCCTAAGGGGATCAGCGGCTAGGCTTTTGGTTAACTCCCGTGATGTTCGGGACCTATGGTCCGTCAAGGATTGGCAGTTGCATCCTGTGATTTCGCCCGAAATGGGGAAAGTGGACGGGGAGTACCAGGGAGCTAGACTGGTGACACAGAAAGCTGCGAGAAAGGAGACCACGGTATCAGATTCCACGTTGATGGAAAAGACCAGGACAGCTCAGCAGAAGGAATATCCATGACATATCAAGACTGTTGGATGGTATCTGTATTGAAGACAAACGAGTTAAGTAAAATTTTATTGAAAATGAACCTGGACTTTGAGAATATTTGTGTGTTGCTGAAACGGATTGGGACTTTGCACTCTGAGAAGACTTCTGACCCTCAGGTGGGTGAAGCACATTGCAAACACAACACACAAAAGCAAGAATCTAATGTTTCTGTAGCGAAGCGTCAGGGTGTGCTAAAACAGCAGCATCCCCTTGTCATGACTACCACCCTGGCCCCTGTTACAGGCCGACAGCGTGTATTGCAGCTTATATACCCCTGCACCACGATACAGTTCAGCTGCATGTGAGTCTGAGGACGCACATCCAGTTGAAGTTTGTACTGTCATTGGCGGGCCCCTCACACACATGGGCCCAGTCGTGACCTATGCGACCTCGATCGTTACACCCCTGGGTGTACATGAGTCCTTAGTAGTGTTGAGCGATACGATACTGCAAATATCGGGTATCGGCCGATATTAGCTGTATCGGGCTTTCGATTCCGAGATCCGATATTGTCATCATATCGGATACCGGAATCGGATTGTCACTGTCACTGTCAGTGTCCGTCGGTCGGGTCTGTCAGGAGTCAACGGCACTTACAGAAGATCTCCGGCGGTCACGGCCTGGACTGCTTGATGGCCGACATCATCTTTCCCCGGCGGTCACATGCAGTTTCTCGCGATAACTGCAGTGACTGCTGGGTAATCCCGGCCGTAAAGCAGTCAGTCCGATGACGTCACCGCCGGGGAAGCAGGTAATCAGCTGTGCTGCGCCGGGATGACAGGCTCTGCCTGTCATTCCGATGTAGCAGAGCTGGATCGTCGTGGGACATTCGTTACTATGGACTGCGTCGGACAGGTGGTATACTGTTGGTTTGTTTTTTTCCTTTTTTTACAGGAGATCGATGGCGTCGCAGGAATGAGAGAGTAATAAAAGAAATGAAAACTGTGTTGTCTCTTTTATTTCATTAAAAGACTTTTTTCTTGCTGTGTCTTTTTTTTATACATTTAAAAACTTTGGGATTAATAATGGATCGGTGTCTTATTGACGCCTATCCATTATTAACCGGGCTTATTGTCACCGTGCAATCAACGGTGACATTAACCCCTTATTACCCCACTTGCCACCGCTACAGGGCAGTGGGAAGAGCCGGGTAAAGTGCCACAATTGGCACATCTTTTGATGCGCCAAATGTGGGGCTGCTGTAGCCTGGTATTATCAGGCTGTTGAGGGCCAAAATCCATGGGCCTTGACAGTCTTTTAATACCAGGCCGCAGCAGTCCGCATTTTACTTGGCTGGTTAACAAAAATAGGTGGACCCCTACGCCGTTTTTTTTTTCGAGGGGATCCCCTATTTTTGTTAACCAGCCAAGATAAGCAGACTGCTGTGGCCTGGTATTATCAGGCTGGCAAGGTCCATGGATATTGGATCCTTACCAGCCTGAAAAACCAGGCCTCAGCAGTCTGCTTCATCTGGCTGGTTAACAAAAATAGGGGGACCCCACGCCAATTTTTTTTCGAGGGGATCCCCTATTTTTGTTAACCAGCCAAGATATGCAGACTGCTGTGGCCTGGTATTATCAGGCTGGCAAGGTCCATGGATCTTGGCTCCTTACCAGCCTGAAAAACCAGGCCTCAGCAGTCTGCTTCATCTGGCTGGTTAACAAAAATAGGGGGGACCCCACGCCAATTTTTTTTCGAAGGGAACCCCTATTTTTGTTAATCAGTTCCCTCTGACGTCACTGATGGTGTCCCTGGCTGACCTGAAGTGAAAGTGGAAAGCAATAAATTAAGCTTTCCACTTCCTCTCCTGTCAGCCAGGAGAGGAACTCATATAATCATAGAATGGTAGAGTTGGAAGGGACCTCCTGGGCCTTCTGGTCCAACCCCCTGCTCAAAGCAGGATTCTCTAAATCATCCCAGACAGATGTCTATCCAGCCTCTGTTTGAAGACTTCCATTGAAGGAGAACTCACCACCTCTTGTGGCAGCCTGTTCCACTCATTGATCACCCTAACTGTCAAAAAGTTTTTTCTAATATCTAATCTGTGTCTCCTCCCATTCAGTTTCATCCCATTGCTTCTAGTCTTTCCTTGTGCAAATGAGAATAAAGATGATCCTTCTACAATGTGACAGCCCTTGAGATATTTGTAGACAGCTATTAAGTCTCCTCTCAGTCTTCTTTTTTGCAAGCTAAACATTCCCAAATCCTGCAACCGTTCCTCATAGGACATGGTTTGCAGACCGGTCACCATTCTGGTGGCTCTTCTCTGAACTTGCTCCAGTTTGTTGATGTCTTTTTTAAAATGTGGTGCCCAAAACTGGACACAGTATTCCAGATGAGGTCTGACCAAAGAGGAGTAGAGGGCAATAATGACCTCACGTGATCTAGACTGTATGCTTCTGTTGATACATCCTAGAATTGCATTTGCCTTTTTGCTGCTGCATCACACTGTTGACTCATGTTAAGGCTGTGATCAATTAGTATACCCAAGTCTTTTTCACATGTGCTGTTACTTAGCCCTATTCCTCCCATTTTGTATATGCTTTTTTCATTTTTATTGCCCAGATGTAGTACTTTGCATTTTTCCCTGTTAAAATCCATTCTGTTAGTTGCTGCCCACTGCTCCAGTTTATGTATATCTTTTTGAATCCTCTCTCTCTCTTCTCTAGTATTAGCTACCCCTCCTAGCTTTGTGTCATCAGCAAATTTGATCAGTTTACCCTCAATTCCTTCATCTAAATCATTGATAAAGATGTTGAACAATACAGGGCCCAAAACAGAGCCTTGTGGTACCCCACTTGAGACATTCTTCCAACTGGATGTGCAGCCATTTACAACCACTCTTTGGGTCCGATCACTAAGCCAGTTATGAATCCACCTAACAGTTGCCTTGTCCATTCCATACTTAGTCATTTTTTCAATTCATTCATTTGGGGGTTTACTGTGAGGCTGCAGCATTAGCTGCGGTCCCTGCAGTAAACATTAACCCTTTCTGAAGGATTAAGGTACTGCCACACTACACAATCCCGCTAGCGATCTCGTTAGCGTCGCATACTAATGAGATCGCTAGCGGGATTGTTTCTATATCGCTAGTGTCGGCCACATTTAGCGATATCGTTAAGGACGCTATCGCGGTTAGCGATCTCCTTAACGACTTTAGCGGTACAAAAGTACCGCTAAATCGCTAAAAAAGGTGCCACACTTAGCGATATATACTTACCCAGCGGGGCGCCAGCGACGAAAATAGGGTCCGGAACGATTCCAGCGACGAGCGAGATCACAGCAGGAAGCTCGTCGCTGGCAGATGCCGCACACAACAACATCGCTAACGGGATCGCTAAATAGTGACGTTTTTTAGCGATCCCGTTAGCGATGTTGTTTAGTGTGGCATACCCTTTACACCGTGGACCTGACTGTGCATGGGATAGGTAAGAATAATTTTGCTTTTTTATTTTATTTTTATTACAGGAAATGGTTTTTGCAGTCAAATAAAAGATGGTCAAAAACATGTGTCTTTATTTCATTAAAATGATTTTTCATTAAAGTGTGTGTGTTTTATTTTATTTCATGCAATAGGATTAATAATTGATAGTTGTATAATTGACAGCTCTCAATTATTAACCTGGCTTAAGGTGACCTTTCAATTGCAAGGTGGCTTTAACCCCTTATTAACCCATTCGCCACCGCTACAGGGCAATGGGAATAGACGGGCAAAGTGCCAGAAAGGGCGAATCTAATTATAGATTTGTCTTTTCTGGGGTGTCTGGGGGCAGATGTTAGTAGCCAGGGGGGGGCCAAAAATAATGGTCCCTCTCTGGGCTATTATTATCTGCCCCCACTGCTGGCTTTGTCTGTCTGGTTGCGAAAATAGGGCGGGAGCCCACGCATTTTTTTGCAACAATTTTACACATATATATATATATATATATATATATACATGTCATTGAATTTGTGACACATATATATATATATTTATAGTTCATACACTTCTACATAGTATAATAGCCGCTAATTCAATTGCCAGCTTTTGTGAAAATGCAGAACCCGACATGAAATGACACATGGTTTACATAGAGTTAACCTTGTCATTTCAAGTTGTTTGATCTATTGTTTTCACTAACAATTACATCAGTCTATGTGTGCAAAATTTCACACCTGTAGGGGTTAATTAAAGGTGTAAATTCGTAGCAAAAAAGTCCGTTTTTTTTACAACAAATTTACACCTTTAATTAACCCCTACAGGTGTGAAATTTTGCACATATAGACTGATGTAATTGTTTGTGCAAATCACATATCAAACTACATGAAAAGACATGGTTAACCCTATGTACACCAAGTGTCATTTCATGTCGGGTGCTTCTGTCTTTTCACAGAAGCCGGCTTTACCCGGCAATTGAATCAGAGGATATTTTACTATGTAGAAGTGTATAAACTATACATATATGTATATATATATGTCACAATGACATGTATATATATATATATGTATTCTATGTGTGTATATTTTGTGTTTACAACGAAAGAAAGGTTTTTTTTAGTTGCGATATTTTGTTCCCATAGACTTACATGGGACTTCCGGTATCGGTATCGGGTATCGCCGATATTTTAGTGATATCGGCGATACCATTCCGATCCGATATTTTTGGATATCGGAAAGTATCGCTCAACACTAGTCCTTAGATAAATTGATTGTGCTTTTTAAGGATTTTCCATCTCTCTCTACCTCAAATGGGGTGTGTAAGTTTAAAAGGTAAAATTTGATGTGGGCCCTTCAAACTATAACTATGTAATATGGTTCAGGTCTCTGTTAACAGCTACATATAGTTTTACAATGCTGGTACATCCATCGAAGTATGTTATTAGTAGCAGTTACTTTTTAAAAATCAGACATTGATACATAAAGAATAACGGGAAACTTCTTTTTTTTTATTAAAGTTTAGAAATCATTTGTTTTAAAACTTTGTACACTACTGCCATCTAGTGGACTTACTCCATGAATGCCAAAATTAGAGGCAGCAGAAAAAATTATTTAAAGTCTGGGTTACCAACCATGCAGAAAATCCTGTACAGTCTGCAAAGATGGTGCAAATTTTATCCACTAGTCATGAAAAAAATTAAATAAAATAGACGTATCCATTATTTTTTTAAAGTTTAGTGGTATTTCAGCAGGCTATTGTGATTGTAATCTTTGTCATTTTATAGTTCAAATTAAATGGTGGGACGGATTTCACGTCAGTATTCTAAGCTTTAGGTTTTCCAAATTGTCCATAAAAATGTTGGTTGTTTGTGATTTTTAGCTTGGTTGTCCCCAAAAAAATAAAAATTAATTTCTAGATATAAATTATTTAAAAAATCTATTTTTTTGTGATGTTGTTCAAAACTTACTTGGGAGTTTTAATTATTGAAATGTATTTTTTTTTAAATTAAATATGAGAAGGGAAAGCAGTTTTCAGCAAATCCACATTTTAGGGAAAAAAAACTCCTGGGTCTAAGGCTATGTGCACACATTGCGGATTGTTAGCGTTTTTGCCGCAGTTTTTCGTGGCGGAAATGCTGCGAAAATGACGCAAAAACGCTTACACAACGCAACCCATTATATTCTATGAGATTCCGCAATGCTGTGAACATGCTGCGTGTTTTTCCGCGGTGAATCGCATCGCGGAAAAATACGCAGCATGCTCATTCTTTTTGCAGAATCGCGGCGATTCCGCCGCCATAGGAATGCATTCAACCGCTTACTTTCCGCATGTGGCTATGCCCACCATGCGCAAAGTGAGCGGTTCATGTGCGGATGGTACCCAGAGTCTGGAGGAGAGGAGACTCTCCTCCAGTCCCTAGGTACCATATCCATGTTAAAATAATAATTAAAAAAAAAATCGTGCTATCCTCATCTTCCGGCGGCCCCCGCAGCTTTCCCGCCTCTCAGCGACGCTCCCGGCAACTCCCGTTCCCAGTGATGCCTTGCGAGAATCACCCCAGATGACGTAGCGGTCTCGCGTGATGCTACGTCATCTGGGTCATTGTCGCTAGGCATCACTGGGAACAGGAGTTGCCGGGAGCATCGCGAGGACCAGGAAGGCTGCGGGGGCCGCCGGAAGGTGAGAATATCACGATTTTTTTTTTTTTTATTATTTTTAACATTAGATATTTTTACTATTGATGCGTCATAGGCGGCATCAATAGTAAAAAAGTTGGTCACACTTGTCAAACACTATGTTTGACTAGTGTGACCAACCTGTCAATCAGTTTTCCAAGCGATGCTTGCAAAACGCTAGTTTTTAGCGGGAATACGCATACCTATAAAATGCGACGTGTGCACATAGCTTAACTCTTGCTTTTGTATACTCTTTATGCGTTACAGCGCCCCCATGTGTCCTTTTTTCCCACTCATAATGTACACTTGTCTTCCAATCAACTCCATGTACCCCAGTTGCCATTGCCTCTGGTATGCTATGCTAAATGTGGTTTCATGTTACAATGACCCAATTTTATTTTGTGGCAAAACAGACTGTCCTGGTCACGTGATGGACACACTGACTTATTATGAGTCACAGCTCCATTACCTGTACTCTACCCAGGGTCGGGCTGAAACTAACATTCCACCCTGGCAATTGAAAGCACACAGGCCAAGATCTCCCTTACACTACTTTCCAAAATGGGGGTCTCTATTGCAAATATGACCCTGCCTGACATCTGAGGAAATCAAAATGTGTTAGACTGGTGGTCATCCCTACACAGGCTTCTGATTTCCAACTGTAAACAGGTACGTGGATGCATCAGAGCAGAGAAGGCTAACTCAGTGGTAACTTAACGATCAGATATTTGATTAACACAGTTATATGTGGTGACTATGGCACAATATCAGAGGAAAGCAAACAGTGGAATTACAGTAAATTATTACACTGAGCTACTGTAATACAACAATTCAGCTATACTGGGATTAAGACAATTCTATTAACACACTATTGTTCTGTTGTTACAAGTAAACAACTGTTAGCTTTAGTGGTGTCTTTGGCCTAACATTTCAAACCTGAAGTGTGTCACAGTACTATCAGGCCTGTCACTATCGTCTCTCTGGTACCCTCCAAACAATACGGACCGTCTTACAGGCCCTAATGTAGGTAAGTCTATGATACTCTGCCAATGGGTCGCATCAATGAATTACTTTTCATATCTGTCACGCTGTCTGCCTTAGTTTCCCGAAGCACGGTTCCATTCCCCTTTGAAACCGTACGTGTACACCACAGGCTACGTCTCACATGAACGTTTCTCTTCTGCGGCCTGATTGTCTCTCTTGACCCTGCCTTGCTGACTCTGCTCATATCTCCCAGCTGTGGTCTCCCATCTCAGGTTCTCGTCACTCGTCCAGGGATCAGATCACTCTGTTCCTCACTTGGGTCTGGTCACTCTGTTCCTCACTTGGGTCTGGCCACTCGGTTCCTCACTCGGGTCTGGTTAATCTGTTCATCACTTAGGTTTGGTTACCCGGTTCCTCACTAGGGTCTGGTTAGTCGGCTTCTCATTCGTAATGGTGGCTGTAAGCTAACTCTGCTGCACCGCACATCGACCTGACACAGGTTCAGGTGCTATACCTCCTCTTCATTATCCTCCTGGGTGTTACACCCACAGGTCATGCTGATGTAAAGTGGACTCACTATACCACTGATGGTGCAGTGGCAGCTGTATATGGATCGCCCGCCAGGGGAATGGGGTACTCGGTACCGGGCCGCTTCTTAAAGGGGAACTGTCACAACGGCAATGACCCGATCCGTGTTCCTGGGCGTCCAATAAAAGAGGTATATTTACAAGGGATGATAGAGTGTGTAATAAAGTGTTCGTGACGCCACCTGTGGTTTCTGGTCCGAGGTGACCAGCGCTGCAGTGCAGATTCTCTGGGACTTATGGTGATGCAGCAGAGTTGGTATAGCTCTCCACAGGCAGAGATTAGTCCCAGGCAGATGTAATATGAGATAGATGGTGTAGATGTAGTACTTAGCAAGGGATGTAGCATTGTTGGGTGAGTGTCGCAGGAAGAACTTGAGAGGACACAGTCAGATGCAGTTTCCAAAGCTTTACTAACAGTTCTGGTGCACACAGGTGTCCGCTTGGTGCCACGTCCTCCAGGTAAGGAATCCAGCCAACTTCCAGGTAGAGAACACCAGTCCAGAACTCTCTGTCAGTATATGCCTTTCCTGACCGTCTCACTGTGCTGATTTCAACTTCTCTTCCTTCCCAGCACCACACAATCAGTGTCCCAAACCAGCGGCTGCAAATCCTGTCGGATAACGTTCCCAAAGTGTTTCCTTGATTCTATATAGCTGCCTTTCCAAAGAAGATAATTGTGGTTGTTGGCTGTGACCCCTAAAGTTGCCACAACTGTCGGCTTGCTAGCTGAGTCCTGTTGTACACTCCACTAGGCTAGGGGCCGAGACCCTTCTGCCACCTGGATTCTCCAGGCTGACGTCCGTCAGCCTGGAACGAGCCCCACGGGTAGCCTCTGCTCAGTCGTGCCTCTGAGAAATCCCTTCCCCTCCAGGGAGCTTCCTTCTGTCTTTCTGTCTGTCCAGCAGCTCCTCCAGACCAGGAGACTGCTGTACGGTTCTATCTCTTCCCGCCTTCCCCTATGGGAAGATTGCCTATGCACGATCTTCCCTAACCCACAAGCTCCACCCACCTTCTAACACCCTTTCCTAGCCAGCAGGGAAGAAGTGGAACTGCTGCTAGTGTGTGTGATGGATGTAGTGTTGTGTCAGAGCCAGGTTCAGTGTCTTCATCTCACCTGAAAGATGGGATACCACACCTCTGGTTGAGGTGCAGTACCTCTGTGGCGACTGGACCCTCAGGGGCGCAACATACCCCCCGTTAAAGCAGCTGAAACAAAGTAAATGATGTTACAGGAAACATACAAAAATCTTTTTAGTTATGCATAACAACAGGTAGAAAAATGATTTAAAACACGACTTCCCTTTACGGGAGGCACTTCGACTTTTGACGTTGCGTTGCATAATAACATTACCTTACATTAGCTATTCTAAAAGTGCTACTGGTAGCAACCGTTAAAACTTTGAAGTTTTCTACCAGAACATGGCACACTATCCCTGCAAAAATATCAACACTTATTCTTTTCTAAAGACTCTTTGGGTAGCAATCGTTGCTATAAGGTTCGCTACCTGATCGGACATCTTGTCCCTGCAACAATGCTTTATAACATATTCTACAAAAGTGCTTTCTGTTCCTACATAACTGCCTATTTACTCATCAAATGGTACCTGCTACTAACATCTATCATTTCCAATATCTATAAATGCTATTCAATAATTTTGCAATATAAAACAATTTGTACTTCACATTAGCAGAATATACAAGTATAATAACACTTTTATTAAACACAATAAAAAGCTGTCATCATTTGAGGTAGGTGGCAGATACTGTCCCAGACGGGGTATCTTCTAATGTCCTTGTGCTTTGTGGAGGACCCGCTCAAAACCTACAACGTTGGTCTTGGGTGGGCTGCAAGACATAACTGGTCTCCCCCTTAGACTTCATCTTCGGCCACACCTAACGGGTTTTTCTTCCGGTCTGTAGTTGTGTAGAGATAAAACCTTATTTTGCTAAAGGTATACAGTACAGACCAAAAGTTTGGACACACCTTCTCATTTAAAGATGTTTCTGTATTTTCATGACTATGAAAATTGTAAATTCACACTGAAGGCATCAAAACTATGAATTAACACATGTGGAATTACTGTATATACTTAACAAAAAAAGTGAAACTACTGAAAATATTTCTTATATTCTAGGTTCTTCAAAGTAGCCACCTTTTGCTTTGATGACTGTGTCGCGCCCGAGAGGCCGTGTGGTCTCGGTACCGGGCCCATTAACTTCAATGGGAGATGTCACGGCGGCGGCGACCCGGTCCGTGGCCCTAGGCGGTCAATTAAAAGGGGTAGAATTGAATGGGAGTAAAGTTTATGAAGTGGTTCGTGATGCCAGTTGGAGTGTTCGACCGTAGTATAGCCGGCACTGCAGAGGATCCCTGGGAAGTAGATGGTGATGGCAGTGCAGATGTTAAAACCCTCTCCAACCAGGGCAGGTTCCCCAGTGATGGTGATACAGATAGTAGGCACAGAGTAATGAGGCAGGAGTCAAGGAAAGTCACTTTCGTATTTACTGAAGTTCTGGTGCAGTTCAGAGGAGATATTACAACTCTCACCGGTTACAGTCTGCTCTGGACAATGGGAGTTATCTTTCCCTGCTGGGACTCAGTGTATCCTCCTGCTAATCTAATCCCTTCTGGGACCGAGGCTTTCTGGAGTTTAGAACTTCCACTATTGCTTCTACTCACCGTGCCTTTCGCCTTCAGCAACTTGCAGTTTGAGTCCTTGGTGACACAACTTGCACTGTCCTTCACTGACTCCTGGTCACTGCTGTAATTCTGAGGGAAAAACACCTTTCTGCTGGTTGTGTAATTCCACGCAGTCTCTCAGCTTATCACCAGCCCTGAAAGCATAGGTGATCTAGGGGCTGGCTCCCTGCTTGTTAGCTATCACTCTGGGATCAGCCACATGTCATCATGGCGTCCCTGGGTTCTCCTTCCTCTACCCACACCGAGAACAACAACTTCGCTCCTCTCTTCCTAGCTCCTCACCACGCAGTCTTTCAGTCCAGAAGCTGCGGACCCTGTCGTGTAACAGATTAATTCTCTGCGTCCTTGGCCCTATGTAGCTTCCTTCCTGGAAATGGTGCTGGTGGTTGGTAGCAATGACCCATAAAGTGATCACCGCCGTCGGCTTGCTAGCGGGGCCTGAAGGTTTCCCACTAATCTAGGGGCCGATTCCCTTGTGGCCTGGTCCTTCCGATCCCGGAATGGGCCACGGATGGAATATTCACTGCCCGTGCCCAAGGACCCCTTCACTGACTTCTCCAGAAGCTCCTCAATCTCTTTCTCACGTTAGGGGCCGAGCTCCTATCAGCTCGAGCTCCCCTCACAATCGCTCACTTCACCTGAAGTGCTGCTGCTTGCTTAACTTCTCTCCTCCTCCTCTGCTACTGCTAACTCCACCCACCCATACACCCCTTGCTAAACAGCCTGGGATGAGACCATCCTCCCATAGGGTACGTCCATATGCCCAGCTGATATGGTGTGTGTTGGATGCAGGTGTTAGGGTGTGTTTCCACGATCAGTAATTGCTGCATGTTTGACGCTGTGTACTGGCGCAGCGTCAAACACGCAGCGTCCAGATGTTACAGCATAGTGGAGGGGATTTCAAGAAATCCCGTCTCCACTATGTGCAAAAACACGCTGGCAAGAGAACTGCGTTAACGGACATGCGGCGCATCTTTTCAGATCGCAGCATGTCCTTTTCCCTTGCAGCGATGCTCCGTCACTGCAAGGGAAATAACACAGGCCTATCTAGCGCTTCGGTGATTCCGGATTTGTTCAATGAGCACATCCGGATTCACCGCGTTCAGAAGGGGGCGGGGCTTTGGGCAGAGCGGACTTTCCGCTCCGTCCAAAGCGCTGTGGTTCCAGACTGTGGAACCACAGCCTTAGAGTCCTAGGGGTGCTCCCTCCTTACCTGGGAGTGGGGTGTCACACCTCTGGATGAGGTGCAACACCTCTGTGGCGACTGAACCCTCAGGGGCGCCACAACTGCTTAGCACACTCTTGGCATTCTCTTGATGAGCTTCAAGACAATTTCCGGTGACTACCTCTTGAAGTTCATCAAGAGAATGCCAAGAGTGTGCAAAGCAGTCATCAAAGCAAAAGGTGGCTACTTTGAAGAACCTAGAATATAAGAAATATTTTCAGTAGTTTCACATTTTTTTGTTAAGTATAAACAGTAATTCCACTTGTGTTAATTCATAGTTTTGATGGCTTCAGTGTGAATTTACAATTTTCATAGTCATGAAAATACAGAAACATCTTTAAATGAGGTGTGTCCAAACTTTTGGTCTGTACTGTATGTATAACCAAGAAGGAGCACCTAAAGATGTGCTAAACTATTTACAAGTAAAAGTTTTTGGATCATTCAACGTTCATGATCTCAAAGTTTGTTTCTCACTGGAGAATGAACTACTAAAACATTTTGCCGAAACCCTCCTGGGGTTAACTATGTACACAGTCAGTTAAATTTTCTCTTCTTACTTTGGTGAGGGCTGATCCACACAGCCTCCTGGCTCTGTGAAAGCGCTGGGCTTCTTCAGCTTCCAGGGAAGAATTTGCTGACGGTTGCTTCCTGCTGTGGTGGGAGCAATTGCAAACGTGGTCGCTCCCTGTGATACTGTAGCGATTGGAGCAGCCTGGATTGTTGCTGCCTGCGGGACCTCGTCCACTTCCATGATTTTTGAGGGCGCTACCGACGCCCAGGGAATAATTGACACTGCGGCTGCCTGTGTCACCGCCGCTTGCTGTGGAGCCGTTAGTGGTGCATCCGCTGGTGAGGCTACGGCAACTGTTGCCCCCTGGTGGTGGCGTGAAGTCAGCTCCTCGGGGATCCTGCACACGTGGAGAGCGTACCATCCCCTTGCACCAAGGTGGCGGGTGAAGGAGACGTGCTCTCCAGGAAATAGATCGCTCTCCGGGTGTCCCCTTATGAGATGGGCTTCAACATCCCGTCTGTTGACAAACAAGTCTGGGGCTTTCTGGGAGTCCTGGATAAATCCAAACCCCCTCTCCAGATCGAAACTGAGGACTCGGCCCCACCCCATGGGGTTCAGGTGCTCTAGGCTTTCCTCCCGAGCCTGGGTTTTACCTCTGAGGTCCTTCTCCGCCAGGGCCACTCACTGAGCTTGCCGTTCTCTCTCCTCCTGCTCCAGCTTCTGGACCTGCATGCGGCAGAATTCCTCATGGGTAATGGGGAACCCCATGAGATCAGTCCCATCGTCGTCGCCCCAGATGAGGAACTCCGGCCTGTACTGCGCTGTGGGAGGCGGCCGTGGTACCAGAACGGGTTCCAGTATTCCCACCTTTGTTGTGACATTCCCCTCCCAGGCTACATCTACTACCACCTGGCCTGATTTTGAGGTTGGCGGTAGCCCGATGGGACCCAGCAGATCCTCCCATGTCCCAGGGGCGCCGCTGGTACCTGTGCTCCTGGTGCAGCAGTCGTTGGTCACAGGCTCCGGTGGCATGGGGACTGGGACGGCAGGTACCGGTGGCGGGGGTACCTGGGAACTGGCGGCTTCCTCTTTCGCGGCCAGCCTCCTCCTTTCCAGTAAAGCCCGTTTCTCCTCAAGACGGCGAGCCAGTTCTTCTACCTCACGTTCCACTCAGGTCAGGTCAACATCTTCCAGGGAGCTGGAGCCTGATTCCTAGAGCCGGGGAAATCTTCTTTCTCCCTCTCGCACTCCGCAGGCCTCCCTCCTCTCTCCATGATGGCCTCCTGGTGTACTAGCTTCTCCTTCACTCTCTTTCCCGCCGCTGGACGTTTCTCCACCCCTGAGGGGCGGTGTCTTTTTCCTTTTCTGCCATACCAAGCCAGGATACAGACCCCCCTGGCGGTCGGCCATGATGCAGTTGCATAGAAGTACAGACAGGGGAGGTTCATGCTTTTTCGCGCTCTCTCTTGAGTGCCGCCCACAATGGCATCACCTATTGCAGACCTCATAGAGCCGCCATGGCAGCCATCTTTACAGTCCAAATCACAGTCCAATAGGTTTACTCCTTTCTGTTAGGCGCACAAGACCCTTGTTCAAGGGTCGGTTCATCTTGTTTGTGACACCAAATTGGATTGCCCGCTAGGGCAGTGGGGTACTCGGTACCGGGCCGCTTCTTAAATGGGAACTGTCACAGTGGCAGTGACCCGGTCCGTGGTCCTGGGCGTCCAATAAAAGGGGTATATTTACAGGGGATGATAGAGTTTGTAATAAAGTGTTCGTGACGCCGCCTGTTGTTTCTGGTCCGAGGTGACCAGCGCTGCAGTGCAGATTCTCTGGGACTGATGGTGATGCCGCAGAGTTGGTATAGCTCTCCACAGGCAGAGATTAGTCCCAGGCAGATGTAATATGAGATAGATGGTGTAGATGTAGTACTTAGCAAGGGATGTAGCAGTGCTGGGTGAGTGTCGCAAGAAGAACTTGAGAGGACACAGTCAGATGCAGTTTTCAAAGCTTTACTCACAGTTCTGGTGCACACAGGTGCCCGCTTGGTGCCACGTCCTCCAGGTAAGGAATCCAGCCAACTTCCAGAGCTCCCTGTCAATATATGCCTTTCCTGGCCGTCTCACTGTGCTGATTTCAACTCCTCTTCCTTCCCAGCACCACACAATCAGTGTCCTAAACTAGCAGCTGTGAATCCTGTCGGATAATGTGCCCAAAGCATTTCCTTGATTCTATATAGCTGCCTTTCTGGAGAAGATAATTGTGGTTGTTGGCTGTGACCCCTAAAGTTACCACAGCTGTCAGATTGCTAGCTGAGTCCTGTTGTACGCTCCACTAGGCTAGGGGCCGACACCCTTCTGCCACCTGGATTCTCCTATGGGAAGATTGCCTATGCACGTTTTTCCCCTAAGGGAAGACTCTTCCTTTCTTCCCTCAATTCTCCTGCTCTAACCCACAAGCTCCACCCACCTTCTAACACCCTTTCCTAGCCAGCAGAGAAGAAGTGGAACTGCTGCTAGTGTGTGTGATGGATGTAGTGTTGTGTCAGAGCCAGGTTCAGTGTCTCCATCTCACCTGAAAGATGGGATACCACACCTCTGGTTGAGGTGCAGTACCTCTGTGGTGACTGGACTCTCAGGGGCGCCACATATACCCAAAACTCAAGAGACAGGAGAATGAGTTTCATAAACCAAGCATATTTATTAAAGGTTTAAAAAAAGGGAAAAGGTGCCTGAGAGGAGGACCCTCTGGATCATGACTCTGTACCGCGTAGTGGAACACTGGGCAAGGTATACCCCTATACAGGGATTCCCCCGTCACAGCACCAGGAGACCTAAATGCCGTGAATCTAGGACCAGAGGGACAACCTGTACAGACCGGATAGAAGAGACTGTGGAATACTGGCTTTGACGGTGGAGAGAATCCCGGAAGCTCCGTATAATCCCTGAAAGGCTGATCCAGCCACTAGTGGTATCCAGATGGTCCCGTGAGGAGAGGCTTGGTCAGCTTGAAGTGGAATCCGGAGTGTCCCGAGGTATCCATGATAGGGAACTGCCAGCAGAGGATTCTATGGAGACAGAGGAATCAGTATAATGCAAAGCAACAGTCTTTAGATTGCAGAGCACTGCAGAGTGCTGTCTGAGCAGAAGGCAACGATCCTACAGAATGAACACAATGCCCAGGCACCTCTCTTAACCCCTTTACCCCCAAGGGTGTTTTGCACGTTAATGACGGGCCAATTTTTACAATTCTGACCACTGTCCCTTTATGAGGTTATAACTCTGGAACGCTTCCATGGATCCCGGTGATTCTGACAATGTTTTCTCGTGACATATTGTACTTCATGTTAGTGGTAGAATTTCTTTGATATAACTTGCATTTATTTGTGAAAAAATGGAAATTTGGCGAAATTTTTGAAAATTTTGCAATTTTTCAACTTTGAATTTTCATGCCCATAAATCACAGAGATATGGCACACAAAATACTTAATACGTAACATTTCCCATATGTCTACTTTACATCAGCACAATTTTGGAACCCAAATTTATTTTTGTTACGAAGTTATAAGGGTTAAAAGTTAACCAGCGATTTCTCATATTTACACCATTTTTTGGGGGGGACCACATCACATTTGAAGTCACTTTGAGGGATCAGAGCAGGGCAAATCAGGATATACCAGAATCAGATACACACGCCGAAGGCAGAACTATAGCTGACACCGCCTGCAAGATGCAGCGGAGCTAAATAGCAAACCTTAAACCAGACTGAGGCTGAGAAAAGTTAACCCCTGAAATGACCAGACTGGGAACATGGAAAGACAGGACTCAGAACCCGGTCTGGATCATGACATCAATTTTTTGTGTTTTTTCTTTGTGCTTTTTATCAACACAGATCCCTATGCCTCCTTGTACAGCCCCTCTGTACCTCCTTGTAGTGATACAGACCCTTGTACCAACTTGTAGTAATATAGCCCCCATTGTATCTCCTTATAGTGACACAGCCCCCCTGTACTTCCTTGTAGTGATACAGCTTCTCTGTACCTTCTCGTAGTGATATAACCACCCCGTACCTCGTTGTAGAGATACAGCGCCCGTACCTAGTTTTGGTGATACAGCCCCCCGTACCTCCTTGTACTGATCAGCCCACCCTGTACCTCCTTGTAGTGATACTGCCCCCCTGTACCAACTTATAGTGATACAGCCCCACTCTACCTCCTTGTAGTGATACAGCCCCCGGTAACACCTTATAGTGATACAGCCCTCCTGTACCTCACTGTACTGACACAGCCCCCTGTACCTCCTTATAGTGATGCAGCCCTTCTGTACCTCCTTGTAGTTATACAGCCCCCTGTACCTCCTTGTACTGAAACAGCCCACCTGTACCTCCTTGTACTGAAACAGCCCACCTGTACCTCCTTGTACTGAAACAGCCCCCCTGTACCTCCATGTAGTGATACAACCCCCCCGTACCTCCTTGTAGTGATGAAGCCCACCCGTACCTCCTTGTACTGAAACAGCCCACCTGTACCTCCTTGTACTGAAACAGCCCCCCTGTACCTCCATGTAGGGATACAACCCCCCCTGTACCTCCTTGTAGTGATGAAGCCCCCCATACCTCCTTGTAGTGATGCAGCCCCCATGTACCTCCATGTAGTGATACTGCCCTTGTACCTACTTGTAGTGATGCAGCTCCCCATGAACCTCCATGTAGTGATACTGCCCTTGTACCTACTTGTACTGATGCAGCCCCCCTGTACCTCCTTGCAATGATTTAGCCCCTCTGTACCTCCTTGTAGTGATACTGCCCCCATTCCTCCTTGTAGTGATTCAGCCCCCCTGTACCTCCTTATAGTGATTCAGCCCTCCTGTACCTCCTTTTAGTTATTCAGTCCCCCTGTACCTCCTTTTAGTGATACAGCCCCCTGTACCTCCTTGTATTGATATAGTCCCTGTATTTCCTTGTAGTGATACATCCCCTGTACCTCCTTGTACTGATTCAGCCCCTCTATACTCCTGGCAGGGAGTTTGCAGATTCAAAACAGAGTAGATGAAGGGGAATAAACAATGAATATGAAATACAAGTAACAATCAGTAAGATAATAGATCAACTTATCAGTCTGTGGCTCCCGGACAAAGGCTGTTGAAAGATCCTTCGATGCAGACGCAGGTGACACGAGAGGTCTCTGAAACGATCCCGGATGAATTTGAAGCAATGTCTCTGTAACGAAACGGAGGCTCCTGGATTCTTCAGATGCGATTTCCCAGTCCCTGTACACGACATGGGGCAGAGGATGGCAAAACAAATGAGGTACGAAGTTCCGGAGAGGGGACTGCTGCGGAGTCTGCAGAGTCAGCGCGTTGCGCGTGGTAAGTTGGGCAACGTCTGTCGGTTACTACGCAGGGTGCTGAACAGTCAGTTCTCAAGAACGGAACTCTGCAAGGTCCCTGGCTCTTTTGACAAGTAGACTGTACGTGTTAGTGAGAATAGTCCGCAAGGTATGCCTGATGCTTGGCGCGGGACAGTGGAGATGGAGTTAACCTTCTCCTTCAGTATTCTCTGTCTTCCCGCCAGAACTCCCCTATTGGCGCGCTCTCCTCCTTTTATATCTCCCTGCCTCCTGTAGTCAGCTGCACAGATCTGTCCTGGTCAGAATCTCCTTCCCCTCCCAACAATGGTGACAATCCCATTGGTTCCAGTACAGACACACGCAAAACATCCCTAGCCCGGTCCATCCTCCTACATTCCCCCCACTCCTTTCGCTCACCATTCCACAGGCGAGAATTCACGAGAACTGTGCAGGCATTTTCTTCTCTTCCGTATTTTCCATTGCCAAGTAAATTGATCCTGTTTGTAACGATTGGGGGGTTTGCCAGCTGTTGTACGTTTGGAGCGCCATAAATTGGAAGGAGTAGTGGAGTCTTCTGAGCTGATGGGATCCGTTGGCACTGTAAGAGGTCCAGCCGTGTCTGCACCTTCTAAAACGTCTTCCTGAGGGACTCGGAGCTCCTGTCCTGTACTTCCTTCCACTTCCTCTTCTTCTTCTGCCTCTTTGATGACAGGAACTGACTCGGGAGTCTCTGGTATCTCCTCTACTGGTACTGGATCTTTGGATAAGCAGGGCCGGAGCATGTTTAGATGAACTACTCGAGTCGTAGAGGTTCTATCTCCTTCAGGTTGGGTCTCGTACACAGGGCCTTCGGGGCTGACCCGCCTTTTTACTCAATAGGGGTCTTTCAGCTGCAGATGGAAGGAAGAGAGCCACAGGATTCATTACTGATGGGTAGGCGGAGCCCCAGATCAGGATGTCACCTCAGATCAAAAGAGTACTGACTGGCTGGCCCCTCCAGCTCGGGCTCCTCCTACTCAGCTCCAGTCTAAGATTTGAGGTCCCAGAGGATAGTCGCTGGTAATGCAGCTCCTCAGAAGATTTTATTATTTTATATTCGGACAGGAGACTTGGATCACTAGTTGGTCTAGAGGTCTCAGGGGTACCAGCGCTGCTGTACCCCAACCTCTCCCTTGGCGGATCTGTATTTACTCAATAGTCCCTGCAGAATCCTTGCCGGCCCTGGGGGATGAGGAGAGCTTCCCTGGCGGGACGCAAACCACACGTGCGGTCACTGCGTTCCTCGCCCTGGGGGGAAGCATGGGCACAGCGCCAGAAACCCCTGAGGGTCCCTGTGGCGCTTTGGCTGGTGAGTACTCCACACAAAATTTTATTATTAATGTGTGAGTGCTTTAGCGTCCGATGGCAGCGCTATTACATGTATATCAGTATGCTTCAGCGCTGCGGTGACAGCGCTATTACATGTTTATCAGTGTATTTCACCAGCCTCTCCCTTGGCGGATCTGTAACTACATAATGGTCCCTGCAGAATCTTGCCGGCCCTGGGGGATGAGGAGAGTTTCCCTGGCGGGGGCGCAAACCACACACTGGGGTCACTGCGCTTCCCGCCCTGGGGGGAAGCATGGGCATAGCGCCAGAAACCCCTGGGGGTCCCTGTGGCGTTTCAGCTGGTGAGTACTCCACATTTTGGTAAAATGTGTGTGAGTGTTTTAGCGACTGCTGCGGCAGCCGCTGTACATATATATGCCGGTGACTAGTTTTTCTATGTCCGCAGGAGGATGCCTGCAGGACGAGGGAAAGGAGGGGAGTACGCGCTCTTTTTATTTTTTGAATTTCGCCCGCTTCTGAGCGCGCGCTTTACTGCAGCCTCCATTTCCGGCTCCTCTACATGGAGCACACGGAGGCAGAGCGCGGCGGCCATTGCTGATAAAGCGCTGCAGGCTGAAAGCTCCCCGGATCGTTCTCCTCCCCTCCCGGCAAGAATACGTGACCAGCTTGGTGAGTCGCTTCTAGCCCGCCGGGCAGAAGCTTAACCCCTTCACCTCCACAGCGCGGGCGCCGTCTGGGGCACTTCTGAGTGACAGATTGAGCTGTCCTGCGGCTGTTCTCGCATAAGGGGCTCGCACACTCTTTTAATATTAATAAAGAGGCTGTGGGGAGTCTGCGACATTAATGCTGCCACTATACGTTTCCGCTGACGATCCTGATGGCGTTGCATAATATTGCGATCGTTTGTGTGTCATTTTTAGTGTCGCTGGTGACTGCCAATCTGGGCAATCGCATTGGCAATTAGCGATCTCCTTGACAACTTTGGCGGTCATTGCGTTATAAAAAACAGCGCAATTTTTTAGCGATCTTGTGGAACGTTTTTTCTGTTTAGTGTGGCATAAAAAGCTGTCCTGCAGCTGCTGCCTTATAAGAGGCGCCTGAGATTCACACACCCTTTTTCATTATCAAGGTTGTGGGGAGTCAGCTACTTTAACCCCTTCTTAGGAGGTTAACTCTTAATGGGAGACAGCTGGGGTAGCTCTCGCCTTAGAGCTTTAACCCTTCAGCGTTTGTTTTTTATTTAAGTACTGCTCTGGTTACTGACAGGTTTATCCTGCCATATACTATGCAAGGGCATGTCAGAGACCCTCTCCCAGATCCGCTACGGATCAGCCTCGCGTATCTGACACGCAGACCTCGACTCATACACGGTCAGAGGTTCCAATGGTGTCAAAATGGAGGCCTTCACTGGTTTCTTTTGATGACCTTTTAGGTTATGGAGTGTCAACTAGATCCTCTCAAGGGAGCGACACAAATCGGTGTTTTCCTTCTCGCTTAGCGAAGAAGTCCGATTCGGTCAAGGAGGATCGGCAGGGACACCCTGCCTCTCTCAGGGGCCGTACTAAAATTTCTGTGGAAGCCATGTGGACGTTACAGTTACCGGAGGAGGTAACTAGTCGTCCTGGTAAGTCGGCCCGGATGTTGCAAGGGTCGCATGGGTCGCGATGACCTTACAAACTGTATCCGTTTTTTCTACGGAGTTATTTGTTAATTGGACCCCTTCTCCTGAAGTGAATGTCCCTTTATTCCAGCTTAGCAAATCTTCCTGGTAAAAGGGAAGACGAGTCTGCAGGACACGCTGGACAGAAGAACGGAGATGGCAACAATTTTCATCTGTGTAGCCGTGGATCATAGATTCGGTATTAAGGATCTAGGTGTACTTGTTAAGTTCCCCTGAGCCGGTTGGACCGTCTAAGGACGGCGTGGCAAGTTTCCCTCTATCAAGGTAGATGGGCTTTTCTAGTTGAAGGATAATGCGTCACTGCTATCCAGGGCGCAATCCTCGGCAGTTACAGTCAGAAGAGCACTGTGACTTGGATGGAACGCAGTTTTCCAACAGGGTTTGCTATCTTTAGCTTAGAAAGTGGTCAGCTATTTGACTGACCTCACGGAGCTGATGCCAAGGCAAAGGCAAAAGAAGCAGCTTTACCGCAGCGCAGAGCTGTGACTTCTGCGTCTGGCAGGACTAGTGCCGATAGTTATCGGCAGTCCTTTTCGGTTCAAGGGATGATCTGACCAACCCTCTGGGGTTTGTGTCGTCTCTCTTTTAAAAAAAAAAAAAAAAAAGGGGGAATTCTCAGAAATTCCGCATACCCTGGAAACAGAACTTCTGTTAAGGCAGAAGCTGGCAAAAAAAAAAAAAAAAATTCGCTAAGGCGGACTGACTTCTGACATTCCGTCAGAGCCGAGCATGAAGTCGCTTCGCTCAGTTATGGCAGCCCTGTCGCAGAACGATCAATCGACATTCGCGACGCTTTTTGGCATGTTCCCATCGGAAGACCTCACCCAGGTTGTGGCTCGACCATTCGGCTTGGCCTTAACGCCCAGAATTTTTACAACGATTCTGACGCCAAAATCTCATGGCAATCCTTCAAAGACTGGGACTTACGATTCGTCCCTATTTGGACGGCCTTTTCGGTTGTGGCTTCAAAGGAGAAGTCGTCTCTGGAATCGTCGCAGGCAATCCTGTTTTTGAGGATGCATTTCGACACGGTACGGGCGGTGTTGTCCCTACCTCCAGACAAGCAGGCATGTCTGCTCCAGCATGTACAGACTATGAAGTCTGCGACAGCAGTGTCCCTTCGGAAGGTATGCGCCTTCTGGGTCTGACGGTGGCGTCCATGAGGTTTTTTCCGTTTGTCCAATTTCATTCCAGAGCTCTCCATAGGCCCATTCTGAGTCGTTGGGATCAATCGCAAGGTTCGCTGGATTGCAGCGTCACCATTTCTCGCGCGGTGCGGGATTCTCTAGAATGGTGGTTACGTCCAGGGGCATTCTCCCTGGGGAAGTCTTTCCTCCCTCCGAAGTGGTCAGTCATAACCACCGATGCCAGCCTGACGGGCTGGGGGGGTGTTTGGAACAATCTCTGGATTCAGGGGGTATGGTCATCGGAAGAGTCTGTTCTTCCGATCAACATCCTGGAATTGAGGGCGTTTTTCCTTTGCCTCCAACATTGGACGGTCCCTTTGAGCGGTCTGCCAGTCCGAGTGCAGACAGACAATGCGACGGCTGTCGCGTATATCAATCACCAAGGTGGGACAAGGAGTTCCAGTCTCATGGTAGAGGTGTCCCGAATTCTGATTTGGGCAGAGGCCAGTGTACCAGCCATTTCGGCGATTCACATTCCAGGGGTTCAGAATATTACAGCGGACTTTCTCAGTCGCAGAAGGATGGATCCCGGGGAATGGAGCCTCCACCCGGAAGTTTTTGCACTACTGTGCTCTCGCTGGGGAACCCCCAAGTGGATTTGATGGCTTCCAGGTCCAATGCCAAGTTACCGACGTTCATGTCCAGGTACAAGGACCCAAAGGCTGTGGCGGTGGATGCTCTAGTGGCTCAATGGGATCAGTTCGAGCTGATCTATGTATTCCCGCCGATATCCTTACTTCCTCTAGTACTGCGTCGGATCAGACTAGAGAGAATTCCAGCTATTTTGATAGCTCCAGACTGGCAAAGAAGGGTGTGGTTCTCGACAATAATGTCGCTGTTGGCGGCACCTCCTTTTTCACTCCCTCTTCAACCGGACTTGTTGACTCAGGGGCCCGTTTGTCATCCGGACTTGATGTCCCTGCATTTTACGGCGTGGCTCTTGAGACCGAAATCTTGACCCGTAGAGGTTTCTCAGCCGAGGTCATTGCTACCCTTCGTGCTGCAAGAAGTCCGGCTACTACTAGGATTTACTACAAAATTTGGGAAACCTTCTTTTTCGTGGTGTTTGGGGTCCTCTCGGAACCCGAGAAAATTTTCCATTCCCAACCTGTTGGCTTTTCTGCAGCATGGGCTAGACAAGGGTTTGGCAGTCAGCACCCTGAAAGGTCAGATTTCTGCTCTGTCCTTATTGTTCCGGAGAACCATTGCTTCGAATAGAGACGTGCTCTCCTTTTTCCGAGGTATATCTCGTAAGTTCCCGCCGCGGAAGGCACCCGTGTCTCCTTGGCGGCTCAACCTTGTTTTGGAGGCTCTTCAGCATAAACCTTTTGAGCCTATGGTTTCTGCTAGCCTTTCTTTACTTTCTTGGAAGGTGGCTTTCCTTGTTGCAGTCACTTCCTTGAGGAGAGTTTCTGAGTTGGCAGCTTTCTTGTTCGCCTCCTTTTCTGGAGTTTTTTCCGGATCGTGTAGTGCTTCGCACTCGGGGTGATTTTTTGCCTAAAGTGGTGTCACAATTTCATGTCAACCAGGATATTGTGTTGCCTTCATTCTGCCCGGATCCGAAGAATGTTAAAGAGCGGGCTTTACACACATTGGATTTAGTGCGGGCCTTGAAGTTTTATCTATCTATTACTCAAGGTTTTCGTAAGACGGACTCCCTATTTGTGGTTCCAGTCGGTCGTCGGCGTGGTCAACGAGCTTCCAAGGATTCTATAGCTCGTTGGATTCGGTCAGCTATATTGGAAGCTTACCGTCTTCAGGGTGAATCTTGCCCGATTAAGATTCAAGCCCATTCCACGAGAGCTTTGGCTTCATCGTGGGCTTTTCATCAAGGTGCTTCGGCAGTGCAGCTTTATAAAGTTTTATAAAGTGGACGTCAGTGCTTCCGCTGATGCAGCCCTCGGACGTAGGGTCCTGCAGGCGGCTGTAGTTTAAAGTTCTAGATGAACTTGTGTTTAGCGCTGTTTGCGCATTTTTTCTGTTAAGGTTGTTGGGTTTCTGCCTTTTGTTGGTTTTTTCCCACCCTTATTTTTGAACTGCTTTGGGACGTCCCATCAGTAATGAATCCTGTGGCTCTCTTCCTTCCATCTGCAGCTGAAACACGGATTTTGGTAAGAACTTACCTGTAAAATCCTTTTCAGCGAAGGAAGGAAGAGAGACACAGCACCCTCCCAAGGCAGAAGTGTGTTGATGTTTTCAGATGCAGCGCGACCCTTATCTGATAGCGATTATCTGGGCTGAGGTCAGCGCACTAAGGCTCTGTTCCAGCATCGCCAGCTCATCGCAGTAGTCAGGTTCCGTGAGTAGTACCTGGAACTCTGTGGTTTTTGGCTTTCTTTGCATGCATAACCTGTATCCTTGTGTTTTTTCTCTGAAGTTCTTTCAGAAGGGGTTATGTTGCTCCGCTGGTGATCTTGGCTCTTTTCCTAAAAGCTTTGGTACGACTGGAGCTGAGTAGGAGGAGCCCGAGCTGGAGGGGCCAGCCAGTCAGTACTCTTTTGATCTGAGGTGACATCCTGATCTGGGGCTCCGCCTACCCATCAGTAATGAATCCTGTGTCTCTCTTCCTTCCTTCGCTGAAAAGGATTTTACAGGTAAGTTCTTACCAAAATCCGTGTTTTCCCAGCGTCTTTATAATTTACCTCGAGGGCGTTTGTCTCGCACTAGGACGCGGTATCCAATTTGAAGTTCTGTTGCCCTTGGTGTGGTCTTCTCTGCATATTCTAATTCTCGGAGTCTGGTCTGTACTAACCGATACAGGGTCTGTAGCTGATGTCGCTGTTCCCGGACCCATGAGGAGACTCCAACCCCAGAGAGCAGTCTTCTTCTGGATCTAACTCAAACTCAGTGATTCCTATTCCATCTCGGCCGAACAGGAGTGAGTAGGGAGTAAAACCCGTCGTACTATGTACTTGATTGTTATAGACCCAGACTAACTCAGGAACAAATTCGGGCCACCTGGCCTTCCAATCTTCTTCCAAAGTTCTCAGAATTTGAATCAGTGTACGATTGAAGCGTTCACAGGCGCCGTTACCCTGATGATGATAGGGTGTGGTCCAAGATTTGTCAGTCTGGTACATGCGATGCAGCTTCTTCATCACGTTTCCCAAAAAACAGGCCCCCTGGTCTGAATGGATCCGTTTCGGACAGCCATAAATTTGGATAAAATTTTTACAGATGGCATATGCAGCCGATTCCGCAGTTTGATCTCTAGTGGGGGTAACTACAGCAAATTTTGTAAAATGATCTACCATAATCAAGCAATGTTCATTGGAGCAGGTCCAATGTTTAAATAGTCGATCATCAATACTTCGAAGGGAGCGGATATCACTATGCGCTGTATCGGAGCTCTTTGTTCAGGGGGTTTCGCTAATTCACAGGTTCGGCAAGTTCTGCATGTCTCTTCAACCACTCCCTTCAGCCCAGGGTGATAAACGAACCACTGCAACCACTGAAAAGTCTTTTCCTGGCCAATGTGTGCTCCCTTTTCATAAGCCTCAGTTGAAATTTCGGTCAACAGGTTCTGCCAGTTCGCTCCCAGCTCCATCTGAAGTTGTATTTTCCGATACAATAACCCATTCTTCATCTGGAGCCGCTCCCATTGTCACAGGATCTGCAAAGTTTCCGGAGAAAGAGTGTTCCTCTCTGCCAGACTGGGGGGACTTTTTAAAATTACACACAGCCTCAGGAGAGCCAGTTCTCTATCTTCTTGTTGCAGCCGAACCCATTCATCCCGGGTTCGCCCCAAAACTCCGCCTGAGGCCTGTGTTTGTATTTGATTCTGCGTTGCTACCACCGTCCTGGCAGGCCCTAGTGAGTCGCTCAGCCAGGGCCTGTGGGGTACTCGGCACCGAGCCCGTTCATTTCAATGGGGGATGTCACGGGTAGCACAGCTCGGTCCGTGGCCCTGAGCGCTCACTAAAAGGGGGGTATTTACAGGGGATTAAAGTATATATACAGTTTGTTTGTGACGCCACCTGTGGTACCTGGTCAGTGCGACCAGCGCTGCAGGGTAGATCCTCTGAGGGGTTGTTTCTGGGCAGCAAGGTGTTAAGTCTTCCACAGGCAAGACTGGGTCCCTCAGGGTAGATGGCGGTGTAGGGGTGCAGGATGGAGAAGGGGCTTTTCAGCCGCAGGAGCAATAATGCAGACACACACACGAAAGTCTCTTTCTGTACCTTTACTGATGGTATAGCAGGCACGTCCCGGGAAGCTGGCAGGGTGGAGGATGCACGTCCAGTATTCCCACTGAGTAGGTGTAGGGCCTCCATACTCCTGTATGTGTGAGTTTCGGACCTGTATGAAACGAAGTCTAACTCTGTCTTCAGTTATACGCCCGGCTGACTTTGTGGTGAAGCCTTCTCTTGGATAGAACAGTGTCTCTGTATGCAGCATCCTGCTAGACCCCCGTCTTCCTGACCTCGGTTACGTATCAGCACTGCTGGGCCCCTGCGACTTGAAGTCCCACAGGGTCTCCGGTATCTCCTACTAGTCGTGTAGATGCTAGCAAGCTCGGACCCGGTGTCCGGTTGTGCAGAGTAGAGGTAAGCTATCAATGCTGTTTCAACCTCCGTTACTCTCTTATTATCTTCCACTCACCTTTCGTCCTACTCCGACCCTTAACATAAGCACACTAGCAGTAGATAGCTGATTCTTCCTTCTCTTCACCGCTCTCAAAGCGTCGGCACTCTTGCTCTCTGAAACTACACTCAGTTGACTCAGTTCTGACCAGGCTGAAGTGGCTATCTTCCTCCACTATTACTGGCCTCCACACAGTGAACTAAGCTCAAGCTGTAGTCTTCAGTCTTTCAATCACTGCTGTTCCCTTTCCTTCTTTCTTTCTAACGCTCAGTCTGAAGCAGCTATCAGGACCTTCCGTCTAACTGATCTGTGCACACTTCTTTGAGCTAACTTTCCACATTCTAAGGGAACTAACAGTCTTTCAACTTTCCCAGCTAATCAGCTCTGTCTGAGGTGACTAGACTGTCTGTCTCTCTGAGGTAATCCGCTCTCCTCTTGTCTGAGGTGTTCTCTGGTGTTCTGAGGAGATCTGAGGTAACTGCTGTGTCTTCACTACTCTATATATACTGCAAAAGGGCTCCCTCTGGTGGCTCTAGGGAATAGTGAAGGTGTGAATGAATATCAGGTGCGTGTGGGGGTTACCTTTAGTGCATCCTCCTGGGTAAATGTGGCTCCAAGCGTAGCTGGGCTACACACTAGAAATCTGTGAACTCCTTCATCTTCTAGCTCCTCATCCCTATTCCATCCAGGCTCTCGATGATTTATCCTGGACAGGGCATCAGCATGAACGTTCTCTGCTCCCCTCTTGTACGAGATCCTATACCGAAACTTCGCCGTCCTGGCCACCCATTTCTGCTCCAGAGCTCCAAGCTTGGCCTTTTCCAGATGTGCCAGAGGATTGTTATTGGGGCACACCAACACTTCAGACCCAGACAGGTATTCAGCGAACCTCTCTGTCATGGCCCACACCAACGTGAGCAGCTCCAACTTGAAAGAACTATAATTGTCCGGATTACGTTCAGAATCGTGAAGGGATCGACTTGCATAAGCGATCACCTTCTCTCTTCCACTCTGTATCTGTGACAATACAGCACCAAGTCCATGCAAACTCCCTTCAGTGTGAAGGATAAACGGTTGAGAAAAGTTTGCATAAGCCAACACAGGAGCTTCCGTTAATGCTCTCTTCAGTTCTTGGAATGCTTCCTCCTTATGTTCTTTCCAACAAATCTTCCAATTTTTTGCGCCCGAAGGCGTTCCTTTCAAAAGTTCCTGTATCGGCCTCGCCCAGCGAGCAAAGTTTTTCACAAAACGGCGATAATACCCAGCCAGTCCTAGAAATGCTCAAACATCCTTTATTGTCTCTGGAGTGGGCCAATCTTGTATTGTGGCGATTTTCTTACAAGAGGGTTTTACTCCTTTGGCGAACACAACGTGACCCAGGTACTCAATCTGAGTGCGGAACAGGTGACATTTTTTAGGTTTTACTTTCAGCCAGTACCTCTGTAAGTGACTCAACACTTGCTCCAGACGTTGTAAGTGTTCCTCAAATGAAGCAGCGCAGATTATGATATTGTCTAAATAAATTAGCGTAGCTTCAAAGTTGAGATCACCCAGACATCTTTCCATGAGACGTTGAAAAGTTCCTGGAGCATTGGCCAGGTCAAAAGGCATCCGATTGAATTCGTACAGACTCATGGGCAAAGCTAAAGCAGTCTTGGCTCGATCCTGTTCGGTGTTGTGAACGCTCTGGATCTGACTTCAGAGTTTGGGCTCCCTCTAGTGGCTGCTGATAGTAATGAAGCTGCTTTGGCTGACAGAGGTTCAGCAGCTGGGAGCGATGATTGGTAATCTGGTGTTGATGACTGGGGAGATTTAAGTGAGTATGTGTTGGTTGGCTACCAGCTCACACTGGAGTTCTGATCTAGCGGGGAGAGATCGTGTGGTCTCAATATTTTTGGAAATCAGAAGTGTTGGAATTTTTTCTTAGGGTTTTGCCGGATTGCAGACAGTATTCTTTCCTGTCCTATTCTATCTAGACAGTTTTGAGCCCCAGCGTTTGCTTGTTCTATTTTCTGCCTGTGTTCGTATTTCATCTTGTCTCACCGCCAATATATGTGTGTGGGCTACCTATTCCTTTGGGGCGCTACTCCGGGGCAGTTAGTTTTCCCCTTTCTCTCTTTAGGCTTAGTTAACTCTCCGGCTGTGGCGAGGCGTCTAGGTCATCGTAGGTATGTCCCATGGCTACTTCTAGTTGTGCGGTCAGTTCAGGGGTCTGCAAGCCGCTAGTTACCAACCTCTCTGTGTGTCTGGTTGCCTTTGCTATTTTTGCTACTGTCCTCCTCGGCTACCAAATCATAACAGTTTGGACATTGGTACTTGCCAATACCCGCTAGCGAGATCTAACGTAGAAAATAATCTAGCCTTTTCGAGCGCAGACAGAGACTCCTCGATTCTGGGTAGTGGATAAGAATCCTTCACGGTACAGGCGTTGAGTTTCCGGTAATCTACGCAAAAGCGCAGAGTCCCGTCTGTTTTCCGTACCAAAATGATCGGGGCTGCCCAGGGGCTCTGGCTTTCTCTGATGACACCTTTCTGCAACATCTTTCCCAGCATCCCTTCACCTACTGATATAATTGTGGCAGGATTTGTCTATAGCGTTCTCTGATAAGTGCGGTATTTTCCGTGGGTATTTCGTGTGTGATAGCCGTGGTACAGCCAAAGTCATCTTCATGGCGAGCAAACACATCCCGGTATTTACCCAAATGATTTTCCACCTGTTGCACTTGTTCCAGAGTTAGTTCGACCAACTCGGCCTGCATTTGGTCCAGGATCACTTGTCCTTCCTGAATATGCTGAGATTTCAATATTTCCTTGGAGTTCACTGTTACAGTCCAGGGGTTTTCATTGTGTGCTTTCAAGTATACTGGTTGCGGTGACATTATTTCTTCAGGCAGGCCCACAACTCGGGCCACCTCGCTTCTGGGGCACACAATGATGTCTTGGTTCTCTAGATTAACAAAACGTACGGGTACTGCTCCATCCCGCACAGTGGCCAGGGTATGCGCCACCAATGTTCCCGAGGGTAGTTTCTCTGCACAGGAAGGTTCAATTTGAATTTCCACCCCTTCAGAGGGATACGAGCTTGGACAGGCAGAGTCAGCGCCGTTTGACCTGGGGGCAGCACAAGTTTGTTAGAGACAGGCACAATCACTTTTCCAAACGCTTCCCCATCCAGGCTTGACTCCTGTGCTTGAGCTACACGAACCAACTGCTGGAATATTCTTCTCTGAGGGGTGTGAGAACCCCACTGTTTCAGAGTTTCATTGGCAGGTTCCTTAATCAGGAGACTTCCAAATTCTTTTAAAACGTTCATACCCAGGGTAACTGTGTGCCCATGTTTCTCTTCTCCTTGGGTCAAACTCAGCACCACACCCCTGCGTTCTAGATTCTTTCCACACATGGAGATTTGCATCCACGCCCCCTGCGACCGGAATGAGTAATTCGTTAGCAGCCATCAACTTAATCATGGGGCCCCACTTAGGCCGTCCGATTCCAGTGAAATGTTGCTGAAAATGGGTCTCTGGCATCGTCATCACTTGGGAGCCTGTGTGTCGACCCGCCACCACAATTGTGGATTACCAGGGCAATGGGGTACTCAGAGCCGAGCCCGTAGAAGTCCATGGGATTTGTGTCACAGGTAGCTGTGGCTCGGTCTGTGGCCCGGGCGGTCTGGCGTATGTTGTTGGGGGATATATTTACAGGGGATAACTATATACAGTTCGTGACGCCACCTGTAGTATTCTGGTAATGGGTACCAGCGCTGCTGTAGATCTCTGAGGGGATTGTGAGGCAGCTAGATGTCAGGTCCCCTACAGGTGGGACTCTTCCCTCAAAGTCTGTTAAGATGGTGAAGTCGGGTGCCGGTAAATAACACAGTCTCACACAGTCAATGTCTTTCCATACCTTTACTTGCTGAATGTCAAGGCAGGTCCCGGGGAGGCTGATCCAAAGGGAGTGTATTTTGAGACGGCAGCTGGACAAGTTAGGGGCCTCCTTTAACTCCAATGAACGAGTACAACCAGCCTGAAGCGTAGTTCCCTCTATGATTCCAGCTGATCTTAGCTGTAACTGCCCAGTCAGCTTAGTGTTAGGGGTCCTCCTGTGAAGGAGCTGAATACTTATGTTTGTCCTGCAGAACGCCAAAGTCTTCACTCCCCCTGACCCCAGCTACGTACCGACTATAAGGGGCTTGTCTGCCGCGACCTAGGGTCCGGTAGATTCCTGGTTTTCCTGCCTCTGTGCCTGAAACAACAGCGACTCTTCGGTCCCCAGTGACCGGTAAACAGGGTGCTGGACTTATGCAATCCTGTAGCACCAATTCTATAATCCACTTGCCTTTCGCCTTGTCCACGCTGGTAACATAAACATTCTCACTAGCCAGGGGTCGAGCAGTCACTTCCAATCTTTCTCCTTCCAATGAAGCCAGCCACAGATGCTCAGTTATCACAGGCAGGAGCACGTCTCTGTACCTGATACTGTCCTTAGACAGGAACGCTGAAGTCTTTCTGTGCTGATACTCCTTCCTTTCTTCAATGTGTGCTGAGAGATAATCCAGCTCTGACCAGACTAAGGTATATTTCAAAACCTATACCGGACTCCACTATTTGAACTGGTTATGAAGCAGGCTAGACTCCTTTCTCCCTCCGTCTTCTCACAGAAGTCTAAGCTCTCCTCCACACGTCTTCTCTGTCCAGAGACAGGAACTAGACTCCTTTCAAAATCACCCTACACCCACTACTTTGACCACTCCCTAGAGTATACTTCACTACCCCAGGGGTGTGTCCAGTGTGTGTAGAATGAATGCATATTGAGCATTAAGCCGCCGTCTCGCCATACACTCCCCAGGGTACTGCGTGTGCCCAACACCAGGGCTACACATTCCCCCATGGTAAACGACAGCACTCCCGGGCTGTGAAATACAAAAGACAGAAAAATTTTGTTTATGCAATAACATTGGAACAATAACATCTTCCCATCCGGGAGGTAAGAATACTTCGAACGTTACAAACTTTAATACAAAAATACAAATAGCATCAAATGTCATTCAATAAATAAATTTACAAGATACTTGTGAAGGACCCGCCACCAAACCTTCAACGTGGGTCCTGGGTGGGCTGCAGGACATCCAAGTGCAGACCTCACTCAGTGCCACACCACACGGGTTTTGTTTTTCAGAGGTAGATATGTATGGCTTATGTAAAACCAAGATAGGGCGCCGGAGCGCAACTATGTACAAGAAAGTTTTTAGGCTGTCTCAGTCCTCAACCTACGAGTCCATTGTAAACCAAAGGCATATATCAAATCACATTATGATAAAGTGCAATAACTTTTTATGGTTCTATTCACCATTTACCCAGCCGGGCATTCTATAATTAGGAATATATATATATACATTATATATAAACTTGTGCAAAAACTTTATAAACATTTTTCAAACTTTGACTGATGGTAGATCCTTTATGGACCTTACCAATTCTTTTTATATATTTATTCATCAAATAGTACGCTTTCCACCCCGGGGGCTGGAACAACGCAATGGGCCCTAGATCCTAAGACCAGCAAGTCATGTGCTGCGATCAGGGTTTGGGTTGCGACATCTCTGGTTTGAACCTCTAGGGGCGCAACCGGTACACTTTCTTCACACGACACCGATTGCGTCTCCATTACTGTTAATGATATAGACCGCGTCAGGGTTTGCGATTTATACTGGGTCGCATTTGGCGATATGGAAGTGGCTTTCACTTGCGATGAACTTTGGGTCGCATGTTGCGATGATTTTGACGGGGGCGATGCTGGGGCACGGCCGGATGCTGCTGAAGCTGGAAACGGGGACGCTGCGGTAATGGTGACGATACCTGCGTCTGGGACGGGGTCGCGGACGATGGCGACGTTCAGGGCATACCACCCCTTCATTCCCCAATGCCGCGTATAAGTGACTATGTCGCCGTTTACTAAGTCCCTCCCGGGATGGCCTTGTGGCAGGTGAGATTCCACGTCACGCCTGCTGACGAAGACCGCCGGGTAGAGGCCCGGTTCACGAATAAAGCCCCAGCCCTTCCGGAGCTGGAACTCAGTCACACACCCCTGCCGCCGCGGTTCCCGTAAGGTACCTTTGTCGCGACGGACAGTCTCCTTGTCAGCAATCAGCTCAGCAAACTGTCGCTGGCGGTTCTTCTTGATTTCCCGCGCTTCCTCCTGCTGGCGCCTCTTTGTCTCCTCACGACTCCGCCATTCTTGCTCCCACTGGGCGGTGTAGGCGACGTCATCCAGGCGCGCCATCTCGTCCCAGTCGATGTCTGGTAGTGACGGACAGGACCCCTCCGGTGTCCCTGCCGGGGACCGATAATCCGCTGCGGCCTCCTGGCCGGGCGGGCGTTCCGGGATTGGCTGTACCTCCTCAACCTCCTCCGCATCCACCGCTTCACCAGTGGGATCGGGAACGGTACTTTCGGGGGCAGCCTCCGGTTGCTCCTTCGCCTTGGGCAGCAGACTGTTCGGTACTTTGAATCGTGGGGGTTCGTTGAGGGGAGGAGACGCCGTGTTCGTCATCCGCCATTTCTGCAGGTTACAGCGGCGTCTCTCAATCTCCTCCAGTCCAGGTTGGAACAACTGCTTTAGTCGTGAGTTCTCCTCCTGGACCTCTAACAACGCCTGTTGCAGGTGCAGGATCGCATAGGCCTCGGATGCCGATGGCAGCTTGGCGGGGGCCCGGGGCCTGCTTTCCTCCGCTGCTCCGCTCGGCTCCACACGTCCGGCCTCCATCATGTTCCAGAACAATCTCCTTTCTTTTTGAGACATCCGGTCTCTTCCGTGGAGGTGGGGTTTGCGTCTCCTCCTCCTCGCAGGGAAGGTGAAGAGGAGGCGGACCTCCTTTGCTGTAGGGCAGGACCGCATGTTATAATAGCACTTTGAGAGGACAGGCATTTTCTTCGCGCCACAGGGGGGTAGACGCCCACGAAGGTACGCCCACCTTCTTCTCCAGCGCCTGAGGGCGCGAATATGGCGACAAAAATGGCGATTTTGGCGCCAAAAGTGCAAACAGTCCTTTTTACAAAAACAAGTCCTTAGGCACACAGGGCTCGCAATTTCGCGAGTTTGGTATCCTGTTCGTGACGCCAAGTTTTTGTGTCGACCCGCCACCACAATTGTGGATTACCAGGGCAATGGGGTACTCAGAGCCGAGCCCGTAGAAGTCCATGGGATTTGTGTCACAGGTAGCTGTGGCTCGGTCTGTGGCCCGGGCGGTCTGGCGTATGTTGTTGGGGGATATATTTACAGGGGATAACTATATACAGTTCGTGACGCCACCTGTAGTATTCTGGTAATGGGTACCAGCGCTGCTGTAGATCTCTGAGGGGATTGTGAGGCAGCTAGATGTCAGGTCCCCTACAGGTGGGACTCTTCCCTCAAAGTCTGTTAAGATGGTGAAGTCGGGTGCCGGTAAATAACACAGTCTCACACAGTCAATGTCTTTCCATACCTTTACTTGCTGAATGTCAAGGCAGGTCCCGGGGAGGCTGATCCAAAGGGAGTGTATTTTGAGACGGCAGCTGGACAAGTTAGGGGCCTCCTTTAACTCCAATGAACGAGTACAACCAGCCTGAAGCGTAGTTCCCTCTATGATTCCAGCTGATCTTAGCTGTAACTGCCCAGTCAGCTTAGTGTTAGGGGTCCTCCTGTGAAGGAGCTGAATACTTATGTTTGTCCTGCAGAACGCCAAAGTCTTCACTCCCCCTGACCCCAGCTACGTACCGACTATAAGGGGCTTGTCTGCCGCGACCTAGGGTCCGGTAGATTCCTGGTTTTCCTGCCTCTGTGCCTGAAACAACAGCGACTCTTCGGTCCCCAGTGACCGGTAAACAGGGTGCTGGACTTATGCAATCCTGTAGCACCAATTCTATAATCCACTTGCCTTTCGCCTTGTCCACGCTGGTAACATAAACATTCTCACTAGCCAGGGGTCGAGCAGTCACTTCCAATCTTTCTCCTTCCAATGAAGCCAGCCACAGATGCTCAGTTATCACAGGCAGGAGCACGTCTCTGTACCTGATACTGTCCTTAGACAGGAACGCTGAAGTCTTTCTGTGCTGATACTCCTTCCTTTCTTCAATGTGTGCTGAGAGATAATCCAGCTCTGACCAGACTAAGGTATATTTCAAAACCTATACCGGACTCCACTATTTGAACTGGTTATGAAGCAGGCTAGACTCCTTTCTCCCTCCGTCTTCTCACAGAAGTCTAAGCTCTCCTCCACACGTCTTCTCTGTCCAGAGACAGGAACTAGACTCCTTTCAAAATCACCCTACACCCACTACTTTGACCACTCCCTAGAGTATACTTCACTACCCCAGGGGTGTGTCCAGTGTGTGTAGAATGAATGCATATTGAGCATTAAGCCGCCGTCTCGCCATACACTCCCCAGGGTACTGCGTGTGCCCAACACCAGGGCTACACACCTGTATCCACTAGGCAGCGTACTGCATGTAAATTAAACTCAGCACAGACCAGAGGGCACAAAGACACTAAATTTGCGGGACATCCACTACTCCTCCCCATCTGACCTGGCTCCGGGCGGCGTCCCTCCGACTCGGAGCCCTCTAGTTTAACAGATGTCGTGGCTGTACTCTTCCCCTGTGAGTGCACTCCTGAGCCATATGTCCGTTTCCACCGCAGTTAAAGCACGTAAGGGGTGTTTGTTGGCGAGACCCTCTGGAATCTGGCCGGTAATCCGGGCCTCCGCTGTCCCCTGTAGGATTTGCAACAGTCTCAGTTTTTTTCCTAACCTCAGTCAATTCCCCTTTCAGATTCAGAAGTTCTCTCCGTAATTCTTCTACCAATTGAGGTTCAGCAATTGCATTCATAGACACTTCTGTGCTCCGGACATTCCCCACGGGGCCTGTCACCCCTTGCTCTTGCTCTCGCCTCGCTTTCTTTTTCAGAAAACATCAAGCGGGGGGGTTCACTCACAGGCGCTCTCGCAGGGCCTGTTTCGTCAGCGCATCCAGCAAGCCTGTAACTAAAAGAGATTGCAGCATTATCTCTGTAGGACCTACTCCCATGCCATCTTTTCTGACAATCGCAGTGTGTAACCCCTGTATTGCATTCATATACTGCGTCACAGTCTCCCCTTCCCTCTGCATACGACTAAAGAGACGGGTCCTGAGTTCCCCTACATCTGTGGGGTCTCCATGAGTCTCCTCCAAAATCGGCAGCACCTTGATAAAGGTGTCCCTGAGTCGCACAACACCAGGGTTATGGGGTACTCGGCACCGAGCCCGTTGAAGTCTATGGGGAATGTCACAAGTAGCACAGCTCGGTCCGTTGCCCTGGGCGCTCATACAAAGGGGGATATTTACAGGGGATTTTAGGAATTGTTCGTGACGCCACCTGTGGTTTCTGATCAAGGTGACCAGCGCTGCAGGGTGAATCTTCTGAGGGGTTGTTATTGGCAGCAAGGTGTTAAGTCTCCCACAGGCGAGACTGGATCCCTCAAAGTATATGGCAGTGCAGGGGTGCAGGCAATAAGGCAGACACACACACAAGTCAGTCTCTTTCCATACCTTTACTGGTGGTATTTGCAGGTACGCCCCGGGAAGCTGCTCAGGGTGGAGGATGCACATCCAGGTAATCACTGAGTAGGTTTAAGGCCTCCTTACTTCTTAATGTGTGTGAGTCCTAACTTGCGTGAAGCGAAGTTTAACTCCGTGTAGAACAGCTACGCCCGGCCGACATTGTGGTGGAGCCTTCTTTTGGACAGAACTAGTCTTTATATGCAGGGCCCTGCTAGACTCTTGTTCTTCCTGACCCCGGTTACGTATCAGCACACTTGGGCCACCCTCTGCGACCTTTAGTCCAGCAGGGTCACCGGTTTTCTCTCACTAGCCGTGAAGGAACTAACAAGCTTCGGACCCGGCGTCCGGTTGGGCAGAGTGGAGGTCAGCTATCGTTGCTATATCACCTCAGTCACTCTTTCGTCTTCTTTACCACTCGCCTGTCGCCCTACTCACACCCTTAACATAAGCACAAGCAACAGTAGGTGTAGTCGTCAGCTTCCTTCCACAGCTCACTGACCGTTTCTCAGTCGACTCGTTGTCACAATAACTGTAGTCCCCTTCCTTCTGTTCCTTCATAGACTCTGTCCAGAGCAGCTCTCAGGACCTTCCGTCAGACTGAATTCACGCTCGCTCCGAGAGTCGCTTTCCATGTTCATAGGAAACTAACAGTCAGTCTGTTCTGAGGTAACAGCTTTCAATCTTTCTTTCCTCTGTCTCATCTGACAGGAATCACCACACGTCTGAACTCGCACCCGCTCAGACAAAGCTCTGACTAGAATGGCTTGAATCACTTGAATGTCTGAGCTCTGATAGGAATCCTCTCACTCTGGTGTCCTGAGGAGATCTCATCTGTCTGAGGTACAACCAACAACTAGCATGACTGTCTGGCTAGAATGCCTACTGCTGCGTCTCTCCACACCCCTATATACCTGAATCTAAAGGGCTCCCTCTGGTGGCTCCTGGGAAGTGTGAGATGTGAATGAATATCAGGTGTTTGTGCATTACCTTTCTGTGCATTCTCCAGGGAACATGTGTACCAAGCGCAGCTGGGCCACACATCCCGCTCCCCATGGGCCCGCAAAATAACTGAGTCTCTGGCTTCTCCATCTAGGGCCATAATAGTCACCTCAGCTTCCAGGGCAGGAGTCATGGGGTGCATCCTCATCATGCCCCGCATCTGCTCAGTCCAGCTCCATAACATGGTGTTGCTACCTGTAAATTTTGGCAAATTATTCAACATTGCCCCCAGCGAGATACTGGATCGTGGGCCTTCCCCAACTGCTTGATTTGCCGCCTCCATGCTGTTAGACTGCATCCTGCCGACTACGCCAAATGTAAGATACTATCAGGAACGCGGGATGCAGTGACAAGCAGGAGGAAGAACAAGAGTTTATGGGAACTTTTTTGCAGGGAAAAACTGTCAGAAAATACTCCACGCAGGGAGTTCGCAGATTCAAAACAGTGCAGATGAAGGGGAATAAACAATGAATATGAAATACAAGTAACAGAGTCAGCGTGTTGCGCGTGGTAAGTAAGGCAATGTGTCAGTTACTACGCAGGGTGCTGAACAGGCAGAGTTCTCAGGAACGGAAGTCTGCAAGGTCTCTGGCTGTTTTGACAAGCAGGCTGTATGTGTCGGCGATAATAGGCCGCAAGGTATGCCTGATGCTTGGCGTGGGACAGTGGAAACGGAGTTAACATTCTCCTTCAGTATTCTCTGTCTTTCCGCCAGAACTCCCCTATTGGCGCGCTGTCCTCCTTTTATATCTCCCCCGCCCCCTGTAGTCAGGTGCACAGGTCTGTCCTGTCAGAATCTCCTTCCCATCGCAACAATGGTGACGGTCCCGTTGGTTCCAGCCCAGACACATGCAAAACTGCCCTAGCCCGGTCCATCCTCCTACATTGGCAGCGCTTTGGACTCAGCGGATACCCAGCTCCACCCAAAGTGCTGCCCCCTTTTGTACGCACGGTGATTCCGCAGGTGTTCATTGAATCACCGGAATCACCGCATCCTATACATACACTGTGTTATTTATCTTGTAGAGACTGAGCGTCTCCGCAAGATAAATAGACATGCTGCGGTCTAGAAAGACGCGCCTCATGTACGGTTACGCAGTCTGCCACCTGCGTGTTTTTATGCGTAGTGGAGATGGGATTTCATAAAATCCCCTCCACTATGCTGTACCATCTGGACGCTGCGGATTGGACGCTGTGGCTGTACGCAGCGCCAATCCACAGCAAATACTGAAGGAATCGGGCACGTGGAAACACACCCATACAGCTCCCCTGTACCTCCTTTCAGTGATACAGCCCACTTGTACCTTCTTGTAGTGATTCAGCCCCCCTGTACCTCCTTGTAGTAATAGACCCCCTGTACCTCCTTGTAGTGATACAGCCCCCTGTAGTTCCTCGTAGTGATACAGCCCCCCTGTACCTCCTCATAGTAATACATCCCCCTGTACCTCCTCGTAGTGATACAGCCCCCCGTACATCCTCATAGTGAAACAGCCCCACTGTACCTCCTCATAGTGCTACAGCCCCCCCTGTACCTCCTCGTAGTGATACAGCCCCTGTACCTCCTTGTAGTGATACAGCCCCCCTGTACCTCCTCATAGTGATACAGCCCCCTATACCTCCTCGTAGTGATACAGACCCCTGTACCTCCTCGTAGTGATACAGCCCCTATACCTCCTCGTAGTGATACAGCCCCCTATACCTCCTCATAGTGATACAGACCCCCTGTACCTCCTTCTAGTGATACAGAACCCTGTACCTTCTTCTAGTGATACAGCCCCTCGTACCTCGTCATAGTGATACAGCCCCCCTGTACCTCTTCATAGTGATACAGCCCCCACGTACCTCCTCATAGTGATACATCCTCCCTTTACCTTCTCGTAGTGATACAGCCCCCCTGCACCTCTTTGTAGTGATACAGCCCCCTGTACTCCCTTGTAGTGATACAGCCCATCTGTAGCTCCTTGTAGTGATACAGCCCCCCCTGTACCTCCTCATAGTGATACAGCTCCTGTACCTCCTTGTAGTGATACATCCTCCCTGTACCTTCTTGTAGTGATACAGCCCCTGTGTACCTCTTTGTAGTGATTCAGCCCCCTGCACCTCCTTGTAGTGATACAGCCCATCTGTACCTCCTTGTAGTGATACAGCCCATCTGTACCTCCTTGCAGTGATACAGCCCCTGTACCTCCTCGTAGTGATACTGCCCCCGTACCTCCTTGTAATGATATGTCCTCCCTGTACCTCCTTGTAGTGATACAGCCCCTTACCTCCTCGTAGTGATACAGCCACTGTACCTCCTCGTAGTGATACAGTCCCCTGTACCTCCTCGTAGTGATAGAGCCCCCTGTACCTTCTTGTAGTGATACTGCCCTTGTACCTACTTGTACTGATGCAGCACCCTGTACCTCCTTGCAATAATTCAGCCCCTCTGTACCTCCTTGTAGTGATACAGCCCCCCGTTCCTCCTTGTAGTGATTCAGCCCCCCTGTACCTCCTTCTAGAGATTCAGCCCCCCCTGTACCTCCTTTTAGTGATTCAATCCCCTGTACCTCCTTTTAGTGATACAGCCCACTTGTATCTCCTTGTAGTGATTCAGCACCCCTGTACCTCCTTGTAGTGATACAGCCCGCCTGTTCCTCTTTGTAGTGATAGTCTCTGTATTTCCTTGTAGTGATACATCCCCTGTACCTCCTTGTACTGATTCAGTCCCTCTGTGCCTCCTCATAGTCATACAGCTCCCCTGTACCTCCTTTTAGTGATACAGCCCACTTGTACCTCCTTGTAGTGATTCAGCCGCCTGTACCTCCTTGTAGTGCTGCAGCCCCCTGTACGTCCTTGTAGTGATACAACCTATCTTTACCACCTTGAAGTGATATAGACCCCCTGTACCTCCTTGCAGTGATACATCCCCCAGTACCTCCTCATAGTGATACAGCCCCCCTGTACCTCCTCTGTTGTGAATGTGTTCGAGACGACTTCGGAGCTGAGGCTCCCTCCGGTGGTTGCTGAGGGTATTGAACCAATTAAGAAATGGGTGTCAGGTGGGGATGACTGGCCTGATATAAGTGAGCTGAACTCCATGATCCTCGCCGGTAATCAATTGTTGCTTCCAGGGTCTTTGTTGGAATTTCAGCTTGCTTTCCTGCTATCATTCAGATAAGTGACTTTCTGGGTTTTTTTCTATGGTTGGATTTTCCTTGCTTTTTGCAGTCTTGCCTTGGACTTCAGCCGGGTCCCCTTTGGGGGCTTGCGCTGCCCTCTGTTCTCATTTTGTATTTGCACTTGTTCTCTGTTCCATTAATATTTTTTGTTGCTGGGTAGCTGTGTGTCATGCCAGAGATCTGATGTAGGTGGTCGAGATCGTGTGGTCTCAGGTTTTTTGTAATCAGAAGTGCTGGTATTTTTGTTAGGGTTTTTCTGGGTTGCAGATAGAATATCTCTCCTGTACTTTACTTTCTAGACAGATTTGGGCCCCAACATTTGCTCATTCTATTTTCTGTCTGTGTTCGTGTTTTCCTCTTGTCTAACCACCATTACATGTTTGGGGGCTTCCTGCTTCTTTGGGGGCTTTACTCCGGGGCAGTTAGCTTTCCTCTTTCTATCTTCAGGTGTAGCTAACTCTCTGGCTGTGCCGAGGCGTCTAGGATCACCGTAGGTATGCTCCACGGCTACTTCTAGTTGTGCGGTTAGTTTAGGGATCTGCAACCCATTAGGTTCCAGCCTCTCTGATGTCTTGCTGCTTTGGCAGTATTTTTCTCCTGTCCTCCTCAGCTACCAAATCATAACACTCCTCATAGTGATACAGCCCCTGTACCTCCTTGCAATGATTCAGCCCCCCTGTACCTCCTTTTAGTGATACAGCCCCTGTACTTCCTTGTAGTGCTGCAGCCCCCTGTACTTCATTTGTAGTGATACAACCCATCTGTACCTCCTTGTAGTGATATAGACCCCCTGTACCTCCTTGCAGTGATACATCCCCCAGTACCTCCTCATAGTGATACAGCCCCACTGTACCTCCTCGTAGTGATACAGCCCTGTACCTCCTTGCAATGATTCAGCCCCCCATACCTAATCGTAGTGATACAGCCCCCTGTACCTCCTCGTAGTGATACAGCTCCCTGTACCTCCTTGTAGTGATGCATCCTCCCTGTACCTCCTTGTAGTGATACAGCCCCCCTGTACCGCCTCATAGTGATACAGCCCCCCTGTACCTCTTTGTAGTGATTCATCCCCCTATACCTCCTTGTAGTGATACAGCCCATCTGTACCTCTTTGTAGTGATACAGCCCCCCTGTACCTCCTCGTAGTGATACAGCCCCCTGTACCTCCTTGTAGTGATACAGCCCCCTGTACCTCCTCATAGTGATACAGCCCCTGTACCTTCTTGCAATGATTCAGCCCCCCGTACCTCCTCATAGTGATACAACTCCCTGTACCTCCTCGTAGTGATACAGCCACCCTGTAGTGATGCAGCCCCATATACCTCCATGTAGTGATACTGCCCTTGTACCTACTTGTACTGATGCAGCCCCCTGTACCTCCTAGTAGTGATACAGCCCCCGCTCCTCCTTGTAGTGATTCTGCCCCCTGTACCTCCTTGTAGTGATTCAGCCCCCAGTACCTCCTTTTAGTGATTCAGTCCCTCTGTACCTCCTTTTAGTAATACAGCCCACTGTACCTCCTTGTAGTGATATAGTCCCTGTATTTCCTTGTAATGATACATTTCCTGTACCTCCTTGTACTGATTCAGCTCCTCTGTGCCTCATCATAGTCATACAGCTCCCCTATACCTCCTTTTAGTGATACAGCCCACTTGTACCTTCTTGTAGTGATTCAGGCCCCCTGTACTTCGTTGTAGTGTTGCAGCCCCCTGTATGTCCTTGTAGTGATACAGCCTATCTGTACCTCCTTGTAGTGATACAGCCTCCCTGTACCTCCTCGTAGTGATACAGCCCCCTGTACCTCCTCGTAGTGATACAGCCACCCTGTAGTGATGCAGCCCCATATACCTCCATGTAGTGATACTGCCCTTGTACCTACTTGTACTGATGCAGCCCCTGTACCTCCTAGTAGTGATACAGCCCCCCGCTCCTCCTTGTAGTGATTCTGCCCCCTGTACCTCCTTGTAGTGATTCAGCCCCCAGTACCTCCTTTTAGTGATTCAGTCCCTCTGTACCTCCTTTTAGTAATACAGCCCACTGTACCTCCTTGTAGTGATATAGTCCCTGTATTTCCTTGTAATGATACATTTCCTGTACCTCCTTGTACTGATTCAGCTCCTCTGTGCCTCATCATAGTCATACAGCTCCCCTATACCTCCTTTTAGTGATACAGCCCACTTGTACCTTCTTGTAGTGATTCAGGCCCCCTGTACTTCGTTGTAGTGTTGCAGCCCCCTGTATGTCCTTGTAGTGATACAGCCTATCTGTACCTCCTTGTAGTGATACAGCCTCCCTGTACCTCCTCGTAGTGATACAGCCCCCTGTACCTCCTCGTAATGATTCAGCCCCCCTGTACCTCCTTGTAGTGATAGTGTAGGATGTTAGCAGGAACGGGGATGCAGTGATGAACAGGAGGCAGAGCAAGAGTTAACGGGTTTCTTTTTATGAAAAATATTGTAACAGTAAATACTCCACGCAGAGAGAGAATAAGGGAGTATATGAGAGAACAAGAATATGCAATTATATCACGGTAATGTAAGTGCAAATAACGGGTTAACTTATCAGTCTGTGGCTCCAGATGAAGGAGGCTGGAAAATCCCTTGATGACGCCACAGGTAAGGAGAGTAGTCTCCAAATTGGTCCCAAAGAAAGGTGAGGCACTGTCTCTTTACAGTTGCGACGTATCCTGGTCTTCTCAAACGTAGTCCTTTGGTCCTGAAACGGGGTGCTGCTCGAGAGGATGCGTGAGGCACCGCGGAAGGTAAACAAAGTCCCGGAGTGTAAGCCGCGGTCACAGTACCTGAATCAACATGCACCATGTGGTGAGTCCTATGTAGAGCTCCAGCTACAGTCAGCGGTACGGACCCGTTAGACTTGCTGGAATCAGAAGCAAAAGTAGTAACAGTCTCTGGTGATATACGGTCTGTATGCGCAGGGGATGAACAAGTACAGTCAGGGCCTGATAGCTGGCGTCGGTTTGCGGGGAGGGAGTCAACATTCTCCTGTCGCACACACTGTCTTCCCGCCAAAGGCCCCGTTCTGGCGCACTCAGTCTCTTTTATATCCGACCCGCCCACCATAGTCAGGTGCAAAGGTCTATCCCAGTCAGAAAGTCCGTCCCCAGCAACAATGGTGACAGCCCCGATAGTTCAGGCCCCGATAAGAGAGTAATATCACTAGCCCGGTCCATCTCTCTACATTCCCCCACTCCTTTTGCTCGCCATTTCACGGGCAAGGATTCTTGTGGAACACATGGCCATTTCTTTTTTTCTCGAACAGTTTGCTGCCAGATGAACTGATCTTGGTCATAACGGTTGGGGGGTTTGCCGGCTGTTGTTCGTTCGGAACGTGGCAAATTGGAAGGAGTAGTGGAGTCCCCTAGAGTTGTAGAGTCAGGTTCCACAGGAGAGAGTAGGGGTGTGTCTGTTTGTTCTGAGACAAATTCTTCAGGATTCTTGCCCCGCTTGTCCATTCTTGGGAATTTGTTCAAACTCTCTTCTTCTTCTTCCTCTGCTACCATGGGAGTCTTGTCGGGAGGCTCTGGTGTTTCTTCTATTTGCACAGGATCTTTTGATAGACAGGGCCAAAGCATATTCTGGTGAACTATCAGAGTAGGGGAACCTCCTCTTTCTTCCGGCTGAATCTCGTATACTGGCCATTCAGAGCTGATTTGTCGCTTTACCTGGTACGGGTCCTTTTCCCATCGATTTTCCAGTTTGTCCCAAGGATGTCTTTCTCGCACTAAGACACGGTCCCCAACCTGAAGACCTGTTCCCTGCGGTGGAGTACGTTCAGCATGTTCCAACTCCTGCAGCCTGGATTAACGTTCGATTAAACCGTTCACAGACACCGTTCCCCTGGGGTTGGTATGGTGTGGTGCGAGACTTCTCAATTTGGTATATACAATGTAACTTTTTCTTCACTTTCCCTAAGAAACAGGCTCCCTGTTTAAAATGAATTTGCTTCAGACAGCCGTAAACTTGAATGAAATATTTGCAGATGGCATGTGCAGATGATTCCACAGTTTGATCCCGGGTTGGAGTCACGACGGCAAACTTTGTGAAATGAACTATCATCACTAAACAATGTTCATACCCTGGTGGACCGGGCCAATGGTTATATAATCTATCACTAACAGCTCCAGTGGGGCAGATGTTACGATAGTCTGTATGGGAGGCCTCTGCTCTGGTGGCTTAGTAAATTCACAAGTCTGACACGTCCTACACGCCTCTTCCACCTCATCCGGGGATGATAAACAAGCCGCTGTAACCACTGAAAAGTCTTCTCCTGATCAAAGTGTGCTCCTTTTTCGTGTGCTTCAGTGGCTATCTCGTGCAACAGTGTTTCCGGGACTAAGACTTGCCAAGTGGCACCTAGCTCTTTTTGAAGCTGCACTTTCCGATACAGCAATCCATTTTTCATTTGGAGGCGTTCCCACTGTCGAAGAATCTGTAGGGTTTCTGGGGATAGAGCATTTCTCTCTCTCAAACTGGGAAGTTTCTTTGATGTCACCCACTGTCTCAGCAGAGCACACTCACTATCTTCTTGCTGTAACCGAACCCACTCATCCCGAGCTCGTCCCAAGACGCCTTCCCGAGTCAAGGCTTTTACCTGGTCCAGCGTAGCCACTATTGTTATGGCGGGACTTAGGAACCTGGGTATCTCCTCTTTTTCCAACTCTTTATCCCTACTCCACCAAGGTTTAGCATGTCTACCCTAGACAGGACATCAGCATGAGTGTTCTCAGCTCCTCTTTTGGAAGCAATCTTATACTGAAACTTTGCCATTCTGGCCACCCAACGTTGTTCCAGGGCTCCCAACTTTGCATTCTCCAAATGAGCCAATAGATTGTTGTCAGTGCTCACTAGTACTTCGGACCCGGACAGATATCCCGTGAACCTTTCCGTCATAGCCCACACCAACACCAGTAGCTCCAACTTGAAATAGCTGTAGTGATCCGGATTACGTTTGGAATCATTAAGGGACCAACTTGACTAAGCGATCATCTCTCCCATCCTGTATCTGCGACAACACAGCCCCAAGTCCATGCAAGCTCCCGTCAGTGTGGAGAATAAACAGTAGAGAAAAGTCCGCAAAAGCCAGCACAGGAGCTTCCGTCAAAGCTTTTTATAGATCTTGAAAGGCCTTTTCCTGATGTTCCTTCCACCGTATAGTCCAATTCTTTGCACCCGAGGGCACTCCCTTCAGCAGCTCCAGCAGTGGTTTTACTATGCGGGTGAAATTCTTCACAAAACGGCGGTAATACCAGGTCAGTCCCAAGAATGCTCGAACATCTTTTACTGTTTCTGGAGTGGGTCAGTCCTGTATTACAGCAATTTTCTCTCCAGACGGTCTCACCCCTTCGACAGAAACAACATGGCCCAAATATTCAATTTGAGTGCGGAACAAATGGCATTTTTGAAGTTTTACCTTTAATCCATGTTTTTTAAGGCAACTCAGCACCTGCTCCATGTTGGCATATGCAACAGATCAGGACTTATTATAATAATAATAATCTTTATTTATATAGCGCCATCATATTCCGCAGCGCTTTACAGTTTAACAGTTTCAAAACACAAGTCATAAGTAACAACGCTAACAATACAATAATTAAAGCAAAATAAAACGACCCTGCTCGTGAGAGCTTACAATCTACAATGAGGTGGGGTAGATACAAAGTACAGGTGTGTATATTCAATGGTGCATTTACAATGATGGTCCAGCCATCTTGAGGGAGTAAGGGATGGATGGAGATAGTGAATGGGCTACACACACACACACTTACACATAGAATGACTTTGATTAGTGAATGTGATAGGCCTTTCTGAACAGATGTGTTTTGAGGGAGCGCCTGAAACCATGCACATTGTGGATAGTTCTAATTTCTTGGGGTAGAGCATTCCAGAGGATTGGCGCAGCGCGGGAGAAGTCTTGGAGTCGGGTGTGGGAGGTACGGATTAGTGCAGAGGTTAGTCGAAAGTCGTTTGCAGAGCGCAGCAGTCGGTTAGGCCTATATATAGAAATGAGGGAGGAGATGTAGGGGGGTGCTGCACTGTGGAGAACTTTGTGGGTGAGAACCAGTACTTTGAATTGGATCCTATAATGAATGGGCAGCCAGTGTAAGGACTGGCGAAGAGCGGACGCGTCCGAGTACTGATTAGCCAGATGGATGACCCTGGCTGCTGCATTAAGGATGGACTGGAGAGGGGATAGTCGAGTAATGGGGAGGCCAAGTAATAGAGCGTTGCAGTAGTCCAGGCGGGAGTGGATCAATGCTACAGTGAGGGTTTTTGTTGTTTCCATGGTGAGAAAAGGGCGGATTCTAGAGATGTTCTTTAGGTGTAGGCAGCAAGAGCGGGCAAGAGATTGTATATGGGAGGTGAAGGAGAGATTGGTGTCAAACATAACACCCAGACAGCGAGCCTGCTGCCAGGGTGTTGTTATGGTGCCGCCCACGGAGAGGGTAATGTCAGATTTAGGGAGGTTAGTAGACGGCGGGAGCAGAAGAAGTTCAGTTTTGGAGAGGTTAAGTTTCAGATAGAGAGCAGACATGATGTTGGAGACTGCGGACAGACAGTCGGTGGCGTTCTGTAGTACAGCGGGGGTAAGGTCGGGGGATGACGTGTATACGAACGATACGATACGATACACTTTATTGATCCCGGGGGGAAATTACAGTATTACAGCAGCAATACAAACAGCAGTACATAAAATATTAGGACACAAATCTTGCACAGGTATACCAACATTACATAATAAATACATAATAAAAGTGTGTAGTCCAGGTGTATATAATACAATGTTAATTGACATTAGTACACCAGCCATCAGTCATTATTTTCTACACCCTTAGGAAATTATTATACATCCCCATAGCAGTAGGTACAAACGATTTCCTGAATTTCTCCTTCTTGCACCTTAGTAGGATTAGACGGCTGCTGAATGTGCTCTTCTGCTTCAAGAACAGCTCGTATAGGGGGTGTGTATTATTGTTCATTATAGCCCTACACTTCTTCTGAATTCTATCCTCCAATACCTCCTCAAAAGAGTCAGGATGGAGGCCAATAGCTGCACTTGCCTTCTTGATAAGTTTGTTGAGCTTATTAGCGTCAGCTACTCGCACACTACTACCCCAGCAAATGATAGCAAAAAGATGGCGCTTGCTACAACGGACTGGTAGAACATCTCCAGCATTTTACTGCACACATTGAACGACCTGAGCTTCCGCAGAAAGTACAGTCTGCTCATTCCCTTCTTGTAAACCTTTTCTGTATGACACCTCCAATCGAGTTTACTGTCAAGGTGAACCCCCAAATATTTGTAGCTCTCAACCATCTCCACCTCCTGGCCAGCAATGGTTATCGGTAATTAATCCTCCTTTTTCCTTCTATAACTCACCACCATCTCCTTGGTTTTCTTTACATTTAGTTCTAGACAGTTAGTCTGACACCAATCCACAAAGTCAGAAACCACCCTTCTATATTCCTCCTCTCTCCGGCCCCCCACAATGCCCCCTACAATCACGGAGTCATCTGAGAATTTTTGGAGGTGACAAAAATCAGATTTATACTGAAAGTCAGCTGTATACAATGAGAAGAGAAAGGGTGACAGCACTGTACCCTGAGGGGCTCCAACACTGCTCCGTACACTGCCAGATACCACCTCCTCCATCCTTACAAACTGCGGCCTGTCTGTCAGGTAGTCACTTATCCAGTTCACCATCCCCTCATCTACCACCATATCAGTCAACTTATTACGTAGTAAGAGCGGCTGTAGGGTATTGAAAGCACTAGAGAAGTCAAAGAACATGGCGCGCACTGCAGTTCCATCATTGTCCAAGAACGAATGCATTGTATGTAGCAGAGACACTACAGCATCATCCACCCCCAATCTCTGCTGGTACGCAAACTGCAGGGGGTCAGTGTAGGCCCTCACCCTCGGGCACAAGTAGGCGAGTATTATTCTCTCCAAGGACTTCATAGCATGCAATGTTAAGGCCACTGGACGATAGTCTTGTAGGGAAGTTGGAAAAGTGGTCTTAGGAACCGGCACCAGGCAGGTGGTCTTCCACAGTTCTGGTACCCCCTGTGATTGAAGGCTCAGTTAAACAGGTGCTGGAAGACAGTACACAGTTGGTTTGCACATGCTCTGAGGACACGTGGGCTGAGGCCATCAGGCCCAGCTGCTTTGCCAATAACAAGTCTGCTAAACTGTCTTCTCACGTCGCTTTGGGAGACAGTGAAAGCAGGCAGCTCATCCCCCAATGTCAATGCTGCAGATCTTTTCCCGGATCCATCCCCCATTTCTGATGACACTGTGCTTGTGTTGGTGAATCTGTTGAAAAACTCATTCATTTCATTAGCCCAGGGCAGATCCACTTCCCCATGCTCTGACTTTGCCTTAAACCCAGTTAGCTGTTTCATGCCCGACCACACCTCCATGGAATTGTTCTGTGACAATTTATTTTCTAATTTAATTCGGAACGCCTCACGGGCATTCTTAATTTTCCCCTTTAAGTCCCTTTGTATCAATTTCAGTTTCTTAGTATCCTTCATTTTAAATGCCAGTTTTTTCTTGTTTAGTAAGTGTTTCAATTCTTTTGTAATCCAAGGCTTGTTATTTGCATAACATCGAATCTTTTTAGCTGGTACAACAGTGTCAGTACAAAAATTTATATAATCCGTTACTCGCCCGACAATATCATTTACATCATCATGCTCTCCCTGTCGCATATCACCTCCCAGTCTGTGTGGTCAAAACAGTCTCATAGAGCCTCTTCTGCCGCTGGAGTCCACTTCCTAATTAATTTTATTGTGGCTGGCTGTTTACTGACAACAGGTTGGTATGATGGAGACAATAGTATGAGGTTGTGGTCTGATTTCCCCAGAGGGGGTAATGCAGACGATGAATAGGCGTCTTTAACATTCGCATAGAGGAGATCCAATATACTGCTGTCTCTTGTGGCACATTTTACATATTGATAGAACTTTGCAAGAGCCTTTGAGATCATGGCTCTGTTAAAGTCCCCAGAGATTACAGTTAACGAGTTTGGGTGCTTTGTCTGAATGCGGTCTAACACCCTGACAATACTTCCCCAGCCGCCTCTTGGTTTGCGGATGGAGGGATATACAGGACTACTGTAATGCAAATGGAAAAATTCTCCAGGTAAATAGTAGGGTGTTGTGAATGTGTTAGAAATGAATTCTGAGCAGAAGCTCCCTCTGGTGGTTACAAACAGTACTGAACCATTCAATGAGGATTGGCAATCAGGAGTTACAGACTGGTCTTATATAAGGGAGGTTCCCTCCCATCATGGTTGCCGGTGATCAATTGTTCTTGTCTCAACTATGGTTCCTGGTTCACTTGGAAGCTTGCTGAGTCTTGCCTCTTCTCCTGCTGTCAGATAAGATATTTTCTGTTTTTATTTTTGTGCTTGCTTTTTGCATTGTTCCCTGCACTTCTGTGGAGGTCAGCCAGGTCCCCTCCGGGGGCTTGTGCTTCTCTCAGTTTATCTGAGCCACTGTTATTTGTTAATTTGCCTTTTCCAGTTTTTTCAGTGGCTGCGGCTTAGTTTTGTGACACCAGAGAACTAATTTAGGTGGTAGAGGTCGTGTGATCTCAGTTGTTTTTGCAATTAGTAGAGTTGGTATTTTTTAGGGTTTTTTCGATTGCAGTAAGTGTCCTTCCTATCCTTTTCTGTCCAGGTAGATTGGGCCCCAGCGTTTGCTCGTGCTATTTTCTGTCTGTGTCTGTATTTCCTCTTGTCTAACAGCCATTACATGTTTGGGAGCTTCCTATGTTCTTTGGGGATCTGCTCCGGGGCAGATAGCTTTCCTCTTTCTGTCTTTAGGTGTAGTTGACCTCTCAGGCTGTGACGAGGCGTCTAGGACCAACGTAGGAACGCTCCACGGCTGCCTTTAGTTGTGGTGGTTAGTCAGGGTACTGCAATCCAGTAGATTCCAACCTCTCTGGTGTATTGCCGTTTTTGCCTGCTCTCCTCAGCTACCAAATCATAACAATATCACCGGCCAAACTGAAAATTATATGGTACTCAACAGAAGGGAAAAATAGTAAAAGGAAAAAGAAAAAAGAAAGTTGTCAGAATTTTTTTTTTTTTTTCTCTGTTTGTTGCATTTTTTTCCCTCTTTTTCTCTGGGTGCCGAGGAGGATTTTTTTTCTCTCAATGGAGTTTGCACAGTTGTCTGGCCGTGTGGATCAGCTTGCCACTGAAGTTCGGAGTATTGCTACTTATCTTGCTAGGTTGCCGGTTGTGGAACCTAGGATCCCCATGCCAGATTTATTTTTGGGGGATCGAGCTAAATTTCTGAATTTCAAAAATAACTGTAAGTTGTTTTTTGCCTTAAAACCTAAGTCCTCAGGGAACGCAGCACAGCAGGTTCAAATTGTCATCTCTCTCCTGCGCGGCGATCCTCAGGATTGGGCTTTTTCCCTGACACCTGGGGACCCTGTTTTGAGTAATGTTGATGCATTTTTTCTGGCTCTGGGGTTATTGTACGATGAACCTAATGTCACTGATTAAGCTGAAAAAACCTTGTTGGCATTAAATCAGGGGCTTGAGGACGCTGAGTTGTACTGTCAGAAATTCCGAAAGTGGGCAGTCCTGACCAAATGGAATGATGATGCTTTGGCAGCCCTTTTTCGGAAGGGTCTGTCAGAGAATATAAAAGATGTTATGGTGGGTTTCCCTGCTCCCTCTGGTCTCAATGATTCTATGTCATTAGCGATTCAAATTGACAGACGTTTGCGTGAGCGTAGAGGTATGCGTGGAATAGTGTTGCATTGTGAACCAGCTTCTGAGTACATGCAGTGTGATAGAGTGGCTTCTGGGGCACAGCGTCATGAGTTTCGAAAACGCAATGGGTTATGTTTGTACTGTGGTGACGCCTCTCATGCTATTTCAGTCTGCCCTAAGCGGGGTAGACGTTTTGCACGCTCAGTTGTCTTGGGTAGTGTTCAGACTAAATTTCTGTTGACTGTTACCCTGATTTGCTCCCTGTCCACATTTTCTGCTCAGGCTTTTGTTGATTCAGGAGCAGCTATTAACCTGATGGATTTTGATTTTGCTAAACGTTGTGGGTTTCCCTTGATACCCCTACGGAAGTCTATTCCCCTACTGGGGATGGATTCTACCCCTTTGGCTGAGAATAAACCCCAGTTCTCTACTCAGGTGATAATGAGGGTTGAACCTGATCATCAGGAGAGTTGCAAATTTTTGGTGCTGTATAATCTGCATGACATTATTGTACTGGGTTTCCTTGGTTACAGTCTCATAATCCAGTTTTGGATTGGAAATCTGTGTCTGTGACCAGTTTGGGCTGCCAATGTGTTAATGCCAACACTCCTGTTTTTTCTGCCTCTCCCCAGGCTCAGGATGTTCCTGACTTTTTGACTGATTTTTCTGATTATGTTTAGCGAAAGTAAATCTGCATCCTTGCCCCCCATAGCAGCTATGACTGCGCTATTGAATTAGTGCCTGGTAGTAAATTCCCTAAAGGTCGCCTTTTTAACTTGTCTGTACCTGAACATGACGCTATGCGGTCTTATATCAAGGAGTCATTGGAGAAGGGTCATATCAGACCATCCTTTTCACCCTTGGGTGCCGGTTTTTTCTTTGTGGCCAAAAAGGATGGTTCATTAAGGCCGTGTATTGATTATCGTCTCTTGAACAATATCACTGTGAAATATCAATATCCGTTACCCTTGATTTCTGACCTGTTTTCCAGGGTGAAAAGTGCTACTTGGTTTACCAAGCTTGACCTCAGGGGGGCGTATAACCTTATTCGCATTAAGCACGGGGATGAATGGAAGACGGCGTTTAATACCCCAGAGGGGCATTTTGAGTACCTAGTGATGCCCTTTGGGCTCACTAATGCTCCTTCCGTCTTCCAGTCCTTCATGAATGACATTTTCAGGGATTTTGTGGATACATTTCTGATTGTTTATTTGGATGATATCTTGATTTTTTCCAATGACTGGGACTCTCATGTGAAACATGTTCGGACTGTGTTCCAGATTTTGAGAGAGAATGCTCTGTATGTGAAGGGATCAAAGTGTCTTTTTGGCGTACAGAGGATCTCATTTCTGGGATTCATTTTGTCCCCATCTGTTATTGAAATGGACCCGGTCAAGGTTCAGGCCATCTGTGATTGGGTCCAACCTACTTCATTAAAGGCTCTTCAGAGATTCTTGGGTTTTGCCAATTTTTATCATAAATTTATTGGTAATTTCTCTGTTATTGTTAAACCATTGACTGATTTGACCAAAAAGGGTTCTGATGTGGTGAATTGGCCTCCTGAGGCAATCTCTGCATTTCAGGAACTTAAGCAGAGATTCACTTCTGCTCCTTTTTCAAATAACTTTATTAACATTTTTTTTTTTTTTTTTCATTCACTTCTGCTCCTGTTCTACGGCAGCCTGATGTTTCTCTGCCATTTCAGGTGGAGGTTGATGCCTCTGAAATTGGGGCAGGTGCCGTTCTGTCCCAAAGAGATCCAGAGACCTCTAAAAGTAACCCTTGTGCCTTTTTCTCTTGAAAATTTTCTCCAACTGAACGTAATTATGACGTGGGTAATCGGGAGTTATTGGCCATGAAGTGGGCTTTTGAAGAGTGGAGACATTGGCTGGAGGGAGCCAAACATCAGGTGGTGGTCCTCACGGACCATAAGAATCTGGTTTATCTGGAATCAGCCAAGCGACTTAATCCTAGACAGGCCAGGTGGGCCTTGTTTTTCACACGTTTTAATTTTGTGGTTTCTTTTCTTCCTGGCACTAAGAATGTTAAGGCGGATGCCCTCTCGAGGAGTTTCCTTGCGGACTCTCCTGAGTTATTCTGCTGTTATTTTGAAAGGGGGTGTAGTTCTTTCCGCCATCTCGCCCAATTTGAGACTGGCTCTGGAAGGGTGTCAGGAGGATAAACCCGAGCGCTGCCCTATTGGGAAATTGTTTGTCCCAGACCGGTGGAAAAAGAGTGTGATGTCTGAGATTCATTGTTCCGCGTTGGCCGGTCATCCCGGAATTTTTGGTACCAGAGACTTGGTTAGTCGGTCCTTTTGGTGGCCTACTTTGTCTCGTGACGTCAGGGAATTTGTGCAGTCCTGCGGGACTTGCTCTCGCTCCAAGCCTTGCTCTCACTCTAGTGGTTTGTTGATGCCATTGCCTGTGCCCAAGAGACCATGGACCTATATCTCTATGGATTTTATTTCCGACCTCCCTGTTTCTCAGAGAATGACTGTTATCTGGGTGATTTGTGATAGGTTTTCCAAAATGATACATCTTATGCCATTACCTAAGTTGCCTTCCTCCTCCGAATTGGTGCCTTTGTTCCTTCAGCACGTGGTTCGGTTACACGGCATTCCTGAGAACATTGTGTCTGACAGAGGAGTCCAGTTTGTTTCCAGATTTTGGAGGACTTTTTGTTCTAAACTTGGTGTTCAATTGTCTTTCTCCTCGGCTTTTCATCCTCAGACCAATGGACAAACTGAGAGAACAAACCAGACATTGGAGACTTATCTGAGATGCTTTGTGTCTGCTGATCAAGATGACTGGGTCTCTTTTTTGACTTTGGCTGAGTTTGCTCCTAATAATAGGGCTAGCTCTGCCACTTTGATGTCTCCATTTTTCTGCAATTTTGGGTTTCACCCTCGATTTTCTTCGGGACAGACGGAGGCTTCTGTCTGTCCAGGTGTTGACTCTGTTGTGGATCGTATGCAGCAGATTTGGGACCAGGTAGTGGAGAGGTTGTCCCTTTCTCAGGAGAGGGCCCAGCGGTTTGCCAACTGGCATAGGACTGATGGTCCTCGGTTTGAAGTGGGGGACTTGGTCTGGTTGTCCTCAAGAAATATCCCTATGAGAGTTGCATCTCCTAAGTTTAAGCCTAGGTTCATTAGACCTTATAAGATCTTGGAGATTCTTAATCCTGTTTCCTTTCGTTTACTTCTTCCAGGGACATTTAAGATCCATAACGTGTTCCACAAGTCCTTATTGAAGAGGTTTGTCGAGCCAGTGGTTCCTATGGCTGCGCCTCCTGACCCTGTTTTGGTTGAGGGCAATCTGGAGTATGTGGTTGAGAAAATATTGGATTCTCGTTTTTCTAGACGGAAACTCCAGTATTTGGTTAAGTGGAGAGGTTATGGTCAGGAGGACAATTCTTGGGTGTTTGCTTCGGACATCCATGCTAGGAGACTGATCCGTGCGTATCACAGAGCTCATCCTGACCGACCTGGTTGCCCAAATGAGGGTTCGGTGACCCCTCCTCAAGGGGGGGTACTGTTGTGAATGTGTTAGAAATGAATTCTGAGCAGAAGCTCCCTCTGGTGGTTGCAAACAGTACTGAACCATTCAATGAGGATTGGCAATCAGGAGTTACAGACTGGTCTTATATAAGGGAGGTTCCCTCCCATCATGGTTGCCGGTGATCAATTGTTCTTGTCTCAACTGTGGTTCCTGGTTCACTTGGAAGCTTGCTGAGTCTTGCCTCTTCTCCTGCTCTCAGATAAGATATTTTCTGTTTTTATTTTTGTGCTTGCTTTTTGCATTGTTCCCTGCACTTCTGTGGAGGTCAGCCAGGTCCCCTCCGGGGGCTTGTGCTCCTCTCAGTTTATCTGAGCCACTGTCATTTGTTCATTTGCCTTTTCCAGTTTTTTCAGTGGCTGCGGCTTAGTTTTGTTACACCAGAGAACTAATTTAGGTGGTAGAGGTCGTGTGATCTCAGGTGTTTTTGCAATTAGTAGAGTTGGTATTTTTTAGGGTTTTTTGGATTGCAGTAAGTGTCCTTCCTATCCTTTTTCTTTCTAGGCAGATTGGGCCCCAAAGTTTGCTCTTACTATTTTCTGTCTGTGTCTGTATTTCCTCTTGTCTAACCGCCATTACATGTTTGGGGGCTTCCTATGTTCTTTGGGGATCTGCTCCGGGGCAGATAGCTTTCCTCTTTCTATCTTTAGGTGTAGTTAACCTCTCAGGCTGTGACGAGGCGTCTAGGACCAACGTAGGAACGCTCCACGGCTGCCTTTAGTTGTGGTGGTTAGTCAGGGTACTGCAATCCAGTAGATTCCAACCTCTCTGGTGTATTGCCGTTTTTGCCTGCTCTCCTCAGCTACCAAATCATAACAGAGGCTCAAGTCACAGGATATGAAGCAGTAAGTATTTTAAACACAGTGAAAAAATGAATTATACCAAAGCTTTACCAGGCACATTAAACTATGTTGCAAGATGGTAAAGCAGTGATTGGCAGCAAGCAGAAGTATGGAGTGCATACCATTAATATATATTGCGACATACAAGACAGATAGCAGAGGTAGGGATTGTATCATTCATCTGTTTGCTTCCAATGAATGCAGTGCATACCATTAATATATATTGCGGCATACAAGACAGATAGCAGAGGTAGGGATTGTATCATTCATCTGTTTGCTTCCAATGAATGCAGTGCATACCATTTATATATATTGCGGCATACAAGACAGATAGCAGAGGTAGGGATTGTATCATTCATCTGTTTGCTTCCAATGAATGCAGTGCATACCATCTACAGTGGAGGCTGTGTGGGTGGCTTGATAGACACCTGAAGAACTGGAGCCAGCAGTATTGAAGAGCAGAGGGGACTTCCTGGTGAGTGAGGAGAGCCGCCATTATAGTGTTTAATGTATCATATAAGAAATAGTCTCACTTGTAGTTTCACTTTCGTTTTGTTCCTGTTTCCTGATGCAATGCTGAAATGACTGTGCATTTTTCCTTTTACCTCATGTTGTAAGAAGTAAAAGCTTGTTATCCCATGAAGCGTGCTCTGTGAAGTTTTCTACTGCGAAGGTGTGGATTCAGAAGCTGTGCAACAGGTTATAGGCCCAGACACCCAGAGAATCCAGACACCACAGATCCCAAGCACCAAGAATACCAGATACCCAGGACACTGGAACTCTCAGCAAGACCCTGTTGAATGCAGAAGAATTCTTCAGTGCAAGTCTCTCCAAACAAGTAAGATAAGTTAAAAATGACAAGTAGCACAGAGCTAAAACTCGCAGTAGCTAAACTGAATGATGAGAACTATCAGCTATGGAAGTTCAAAGTAGAGATGTTATTGTCTAAAGATGATTTATGGGAAGTAATCACTACAGATATCCCATGTCTGATTATCCTGATCAGGTCTAAGAAGAATAGACAAGCGAGAGCCACCATTAGCTTATTAGTGGATGATGCTCAATTAATACATATAAGAAATGAAGAAACAGCGAAAGGAATGTGGGAAGCATTAAGAAAGCTATATGAGAGACCCAGCTTAAATCACAAGTTATTTTTATTAAGAAAGCTTTACAGTAAGAGACTAAGTGCAGACAGTGACATGCAGAAGCATATATTCTCAATGATGGAAGTGATATCACAGCTAAGATCTATTGGTGAAGATATTAAAGAAAGTCATATAGCAGCTATATTGTTGTGCAGTTTACCAGATTCATATACTGTTTTAATAAATGCACTAGAGACAAGACCTGAAACAGACATTACATTAGAGTTTGTGAAAACAAGACAAATAGATGAATATCAGAGAAGAAAAGAACAAAGCAATGATTCTTCTACTGAAAAGGACAGTGAAAACGCTCTTAAAGCTACAGAATTTAAAAAACCCTATAATAAAGAGACAAGAGAATGCTTCAGATGTAAGAAAAAAGGTCATTTAAAGAAAGACTGTACCATATGGAAAGCAGAACAACAAAAATTACCACATAAAAAGCATACACAGAAAGTGAAAAACACAATTTCCGATTTGTGTGAGAATAATTGGAATGGCACATTCAAAATATCAGACAAGAAATCATCACTTGGTTGTTTTATTGATTCAGGAGTAACGAGTCATATGACAAGTGACAAGAATTTCTTTACTGATCTTGACTTAGATAAGAAAGAAGCCATTTATCTTGCAGATGGAAGCAAAATAACCCCCGAAGGTATCGGAAAAGGTATGCTAAATTGTTCAAACAAGTTCGGACAAGATTCAAAGATACTTGTACAGGATGTGTTGTATGTTCTAAAATTGGAAGGCGGATTATTATCTGTGAAACGTTTAACAGCAAAAGGACTTACAGTAAAATTCAAAGATAATGAGTGTTCAATTATTGCAGGAAACAAGATGATAACCAAAGTCAAGGCAGATGAACAATTATATCATTTTGACAAACCAAAGGAACAGATGAAGGTATGTACACATGATCACAAAAACTGTATTCACATGTGGCATAGACGTCTAGGACATAGACACCCGGACAGTATAAGGGAACTACAGGGAAAAGAATTGACAAAAGATTTAAAGATATCAGATTGCTCAATTACCATAAGATGTGAATGTTGTATAAAATCCAAAGCCACAAGGATATCTATTCCAAAAGAAAGTGAGATGAAAAGCGAAAAAACCACTTGATTTGGTGCATACTGACGTATGTGGACCCATGAAAGTGACTACATCAGGAGGCAATAGATACATGTTGACTTTTATAGACGACTACTCAAGATACACAGTCACATGCTTAATTAAGAACAAAAGTGAAGTTTTTGATAAACTTGTAGACTATGTAACAAGATCAAGTAACAAATTTCAAAGGAAGCC
>JARQOD010000001.1:436115617-436218633 GCA_033576555.1 Oophaga sylvatica | reverse complement strand
GCTTCTTCCAGGGACATTTAAGATCCATAACGTGTTCCACAAGTCCTTGTTGAAGAGGTTTGTTGAGCCAGTGGTTCCTGCTGCTGTGCCTCCTGACCCTGTTTTGGTTGAGGGCAATCTGGAGTATGTGGTTGAGAAAATATTGGATTCTCATTTTTCTAGACGAAGACTCCAGTATTTGGTTAAATGGAGAGGTTATGGTCAGGAAGATAATTCTTGGGTGTTTGCTTCGGACATCCATGCTAGGAGACTTATCCGTGCGTATCATAGAACTCATCCTGACCGACCTGGTTGCTCAAATGAGGGTTCGGTGACCCCTCCTCAAGGGGGGGGTACTGTTGTGAATGGGTTTGAGATGAGTTCTGAGCAGAGGCTCCCTCTGGTGGTTACAAGCGGTACTAGTGAGGATTGGGAATCAGGTGTTACTGATTGGTCTTATTTAAGGGAATCATTTTCCCATCAGGGTTGCCGGTGATCAATTGTTCTGGTCTGAATCCTTCTTTCCAGTTTCCCTTGTAGCCTGCTGTGTCGTGTCTGCATCTCCTGCTATCAGATAAGACAATTTCTTATTTTGTGTTTTTGCTATATTTTTGCATTTTGTCCTGCACTTCTGTGGGGGCCTTCTGGGTCCCCTCCGGGGGCTTTTGCCCTCTCAGTTTAGTCCAGCCACTGTGTTTTGTACTTTTGCTTTTTGCAGTTTTTTCAGTGGCTGCTGTTTTTGTTACACCAGAGAACTAATTTAGGTGGTAGAGGTCGTGTGATCTCAGGTGATTTTGAAATTAGTAGAGTTGGTGTTTTTCAGGGTTTTCTGGGATTGCAGTAAGTACCCTTCCTATCCTTTTCTATTTAGATAGTTTGGGCCCCAGCGTTTTCTCATACTATTTTCTTTCTGTGTCAGTATTTCCTCTTGTCTAACCGCCATTACATGTTTGGGGGCTTTCTATTATCTTTGGGGTTCTGCTCCGGGGCAGATAGCTTTCCTATTTCTATCTTTAGGTGTAGTTAGTTTCTCAGGCTGTGACGAGGAGTCTAGGACCATCGTAGGAACGCTCCACGGCTGCCTCTAGTTGCGGTGGTTAGTCAGGGTACTGCAATCTCATAGATTCCAACTGCTCTGGTGTATTTCCTTTTTTACCTGCACTCCTCAGCTACCGTAACATAACAGTCTGTATTTCCTCTTGTCTAACCGCCATTACATGTTTGGGGGCTTCCTATGTTTTTTGGGGATCTGCTCCGGGGCAGATAGCTTTCCTCTTTCTATCTTTAGGTGTAGTTAACCTCTCAGGCTGTGACGAGGCGTCTAGGACCAACGTAGGAACGCTCCACGACTGCCTTTAGTTGTGGTGGTTAGTCAGGGTACTGCAATCCAGTAGATTCCAACCTCTCTGGTGTATTGCCGTTTTTGCCTGCTCTCCTCAGCTACCAAATCATAACAGAGGCTCAAGTCACAGGATATGAAGCAGTAAGTATTTTAAACAGTGAAAAAATGAATTATACCAAAGCTTTACCAGGCACATTAAACTATGTTGCAAGATGGTAAAGCAGTGATTGGCAGCAAGCAGAGTATGGAGTGCATACCATTAATATATATTGCGACATACAAGACAGATAGCAGAGGTAGGGATTGTATCATTCATCTGTTTGCTTCCAATGAATGCAGTGCATACCATTAATATATATTGCGGCATACAAGACAGATAGCAGAGGTAGGGATTGTATCATTCATCTGTTTGCTTCCAATGAATGCAGTGCATACCATTTATATATATTGCGGCATACAAGACAGATAGCAGAGGTAGGGATTGTATCATTCATCTGTTTGCTTCCAATGAATGCAGTGCATACCATCTACAGTGGAGGCTGTGTGGGTGGCTTGATAGACACCTGAAGAACTGGAGCCAGCAGTATTGAAGAGCAGAGGGGATTTCCCTGGTGAGTGAGGAGAGCCGCCATTATAGTGTTTAATGTATCATATAAGAAATAGTCTCACTTGTAGTTTCACTTTCGTTTTGTTCCTGTTTCCTGATGCAATGCTGAAATGACTGTGCATTTTTCCTTTTACCTCATGTTGTAAGAAGTAAAAGCTTGTTATCCCATGAAGCGTGCTCTGTGAAGTTTTCTACTGCGAAGGTGTGGATTCAGAAGCTGTGCAACAGGTTATAGGCCCAGACACCCAGAGAATCCAGACACCACAGATCCCAAGCACCAAGAATACCAGATACCCAGGACACTGGAACTCTCAGCAAGACCCTGTTGAATGCAGAAGAATTCTTCAGTGCAAGTCTCTCCAAACAAGTAAGATAAGTTAAAAATGACAAGTAGCACAGAGCTAAAACTCGCAGTAGCTAAACTGAATGATGAGAACTATCAGCTATGGAAGTTCAAAGTAGAGATGTTATTGTCTAAAGATGATTTATGGGAAGTAATCACTACAGATATCCCATGTCTGATTATCCTGATCAGGTCTAAGAAGAATAGACAAGCGAGAGCCACCATTAGCTTATTAGTGGATGATGCTCAATTAATACATATAAGAAATGAAGAAACAGCGAAAGGAATGTGGGAAGCATTAAGAAAGCTATATGAGAGACCCAGCTTAAATCACAAGTTATTTTTATTAAGAAAGCTTTACAGTAAGAGACTAAGTGCAGACAGTGACATGCAGAAGCATATATTCTCAATGATGGAAGTGATATCACAGCTAAGATCTATTGGTGAAGATATTAAAGAAAGTCATATAGCAGCTATATTGTTGTGCAGTTTACCAGATTCATATACTGTTTTAATAAATGCACTAGAGACAAGACCTGAAACAGACATTACATTAGAGTTTGTGAAAACAAGACAAATAGATGAATATCAGAGAAGAAAAGAACAAAGCAATGATTCTTCTACTGAAAAGGACAGTGAAAACGCTCTTAAAGCTACAGAATTTAAAAAACCCTATAATAAAGAGACAAGAGAATGCTTCAGATGTAAGAAAAAAGGTCATTTAAAGAAAGACTGTACCATATGGAAAGCAGAACAACAAAAATTACCACATAAAAAGCATACACAGAAAGTGAAAAACACAATTTCCGATTCGTGTGAGAATAATTGGAATGGCACATTCAAAATATCAGACAAGAAATCATCACTTGGTTGTTTTATTGATTCAGGAGTAACGAGTCATATGACAAGTGACAAGAATTTCTTTACTGATCTTGACTTAGATAAGAAAGAAGCCATTTATCTTGCAGATGGAAGCAAAATAACCCCAGAAGGTATCGGAAAAGGTATGCTAAATTGTTCAAACAAGTTCGGACAAGATTCAAAGATACTTGTACAGGATGTGTTGTATGTTCTAAAATTGGAAGGCGGATTATTATCTGTGAAACGTTTAACAGCAAAAGGACTTACAGTAAAATTCAAAGATAATGAGTGTTCAATTATTGCAGGAAACAAGATGATAACCAAAGTCAAGGCAGATGAACAATTATATCATTTTGACAAACCAAAGGAACAGATGAAGGTATGTACACATGATCACAAAAACTGTATTCACATGTGGCATAGACGTCTAGGACATAGACACCCGGACATTATAAGGGAACTACAGAGAAAAGAATTGACAAAAGATTTAAAGATATCAGATTGCTCAATTACCATAAGATGTGAATGTTGTATAAAATCCAAAGCCACAAGGATATCTATTCCAAAAGAAAGTGAGATGAAAAGCGAAAAACCACTTGATTTGGTGCATACTGACGTATGTGGACCCATGAAAGTGACTACATCAGGAGGCAATAGATACATGTTGACTTTTATAGACGACTACTCAAGATACACAGTCACATGCTTAATTAAGAACAAAAGTGAAGTTTTTGATAAACTTGTAGACTATGTAACAAGATCAAGTAACAAATTTCAAAGGAAGCCAATTGTCATCAGAAGTGATAATGGAGGTGAATTTACAGGTCACAGAATAGAAGACTACTTAAGACAAAATGGAATAGAACATCAGAAAACTGTTCCATACACACCTGAACAAAATGGAGTAGCAGAAAGGAAAAACAGAACAGAGATGATGAGATGTATGCTGACAGATTCTAAACTACCAGAGAAATATTGGGGTGAGGCAGCAATGACAGCTACATATCTAGAGAACCGACTTTTTTCCAGAAAACTGAAGAAAACTCCATATGAACTGTGGCAAGGTATGAAACCAAGTGTCAATCATTTAAAAGTTTTTGGATGTAAAGTTTTTATATTCATTCCAACAGAAAAACGTTCCAAACTTGAAAACAGATCCATGGAAGGAATATTCGTTGGATATAGTGAAAACTGCAAAGGATATAGAATCTTTGATCCCAAAACAGACAGAGTTACAGTGAGTAACAGTGTGACATTCATTGAAGATTTAAATGAAAACATTATGATTTCAGTTGAAACAAAAAATCATAAAAACAATAGTGACATAACTGAAGAAATATCTGATGAGAAAGAAGTAGAAATTAATGAAGAACAAAATACTGAAAGTGAAGAATCACAACTACAAACAGACACAGAACCAAGACGTCCAATAAGAGAGAAGAAGGAAAACCACCAAAACGTCTCTCATACAAGACAAGTATAAGAAAAATCTATGAGCCTATCTCTTGGGAAGACATAGCTCGACTTCCACAACAAGACTATGATGAAACATTTGCTCCAGTTGTCAAACACACTACAATAAGAACTTTACTGACAGTTGCAGCAGTGGAACAGATGGAACTAAGACATCTGGATGTAAAGACAATAGATGGATTTATGTACTCATATATGTAGATGACATTTTGATTTGTTTTAAACAAGAAAGGGATAAAGAAAACATTCTAAAAATCCTGAAGCAACATTTTGAAATCAAAGACTTAGGAAATGTAAAACAGTACCTAGGAATACAGATAGAAAGACAAGAAGTACTGTGGTTAAGACAATTGTTGACAGACCTAGGACAACCACAGTTGGAACCAACAAAACTAAAAGAGGACAATCAAGGATGTCTTGTTCTTGCTTAGATGGAAAGAGTCAATCCAAGAACCAAGCATATTGATGTGAAATATCATTTCTTGAGAGATCATCAGGACCAAGGAGTCTTGAAGTTGGAGTATTGCCCTACTGAAGAAATTACAGCAGACATTTTCACGAAGGCGTTGAATGCTGATAAACATCAGAGACTAATAAAAAAAGTTGGGTTTGATTGAATAATTCCTTACTGTTGAGAAAGGGTGTTGGCATATGCAACAGATCAGGACTTATTATAAGTAAAAGGAGGACTTTATGCTGACCTGACAATAGATGGCGATGTTGCGTAACGTTTCCTTCTGTTTAATGTATTGTATAAGAAGTAGTCTCACTTGTAGTTTCACTTTCGTTTTGTTCCTGTTTCCTGATGCAATGCTGAAATGACTGTGCATTTTCCTTTTACCTCATGTTGTAAGAAGTAAAAGCTTGTTATCTCATGAAGCCTGCTCTGTGAAGTTTTCTACTGCAAAGGTGTGGATTCAGAAGCTGTGCAACACTCCAATCTTTGCAGATGATCCTAAAATGAAGCAGCATAGACTATAATGTCGTCTAAATAGAAGAGCGTAGCCTCGAAGTTTAAATCACCCTAACACTTCTCCATAAGTCGCTGAAAAGTTCCAGCAGCATTGGCCAAGGCAAACGGCATTCTGTTGAATTCAAACAGACCCATCGGTAATATAAAGGCAGTCTTCAATCGGTCTTGCTCCGACATTGGCACTTGCCAGTAGCTGCTGGCGAGGTCTAAAGTTGAGAAGAATTTGGCCTTCTCTAATGCAGACAAGAATTCTTCAATCCTGGGTAATGGGTATGAGTCTCTCACGGTACAGGCATTGAGCTTTCGGTAATCCACACGAAAACGCAGAGTACCGTCCTTCTTCCGCACTAGAACTATTGGAGCAGCAAGGGCTCTGACTCTCTCTAATAACTCCTTTCTGTAACATCTGACTCAGCATATTCTTCACTTCTTGATACAGTTGTGGTGGAATTTATCAGTAGCGTTCTTGTATGGGTGCGGTATTTTCAGTTGGTATCTCGTGTGATGGCCGTAGTGCAGCCGAAATCGACCTCATGACGAGCAAACACATTGCTATAGCGTCCCAATAAAGCTTCGACCTGCTGCACCTGTGCCTGTGTGAGATCGGTCATGTCGGCCTGCATGTGTTCTAAAATCAGTCTTCCTTCCTGGATATATTGAGGCTCTGGCATTGAAGAGGAGTTTACCGTCACAGTCCAGGGGTCCCCCTGCTGCACTTTCAGCTAATTCTCCTCTAATACCCAGAAGTTCCTTTCTTAGTTCCTCCACCCATTTGGGGTTCGGTTATTGCATTCACGGACACCTCCCCTCTCTGGACCTTCCCCACCGGGACTGTCACCCCCTGCTCCTATTCACGCATGCGCACCTCACTTCCTATCTCAGAGAAAGTGAGATAGAAAGAGGGTTCATCCGCACATGCTCCCGCAGGGCGTTTTGTCAGTGCGTCCCACAAGCCTGTCACTTAAAGGTCTTGCAGCATTATGTCTGTATTACATATGCCTACGCCGTCTTTCCTGACAGTAGCTGTATGCAACTCTTGCAGTGCGTTCATATATTGAGTCACTGTCTCCCCTCCCTCTGCATGCGACTAAAAAGACGCGTCATTAGCTCTCCAACGTCTGTGGGATCTCCATGGGTCTCTTCCAAAATTTGGAGCACCTTGTTAAAGGTGTCTCGCTCTCTGGGGGGCCGTAACATAACTGAGTCTCTGGCTTCTCCATCCAATGCCTTAATGGCCACCTCGGCCTCTAGTGCAGGGGTCATGGGGTGGATTCTCATCATCCTCCTTATGCGCTCCGTCTAGCTCCATAACATAGTATTGTTTCCCGTAAACTTTGGCAAATTATTCAACATGGCCCCCACAGAGATACTGGACCTAGGGTCCACCCCAACAGCTTGGTCTGCCGGCTCAGTGCTGTTGGACGCCAAGTGTAGGATGCTAGCAGGAACACGGGATGCAGTGACAAGCAGGAGGCAGAGCAAGAGTTAACGGGTTTTGCTTTTGTGTATAAGTAGAAATCACCGCGCTATACTGAGGTTACAGAAGATGGCAAAAATCAATAAAAATAGTTGACTAAAGGCGCTAATGTATCTGATATACTAACTTGTGTTGTTAGAGGAGCTGAGATACGTTCGTAGAGCCAAAAACAGTGTGCAGAATGTATTCAGTAGCCGATATTGCTGCTAGTGAAGAACTATTAATATGCGTGTTCATCAATAAATTCTACATGGACAAAATTGTATGACTATTTGCACATATGTACTTACTAGATTTGACAAGCAGCTTGAGATCCCGTGTTGTATACAGGATGATAGGCAGCCAAGAGTACGGATAGGTGGTACTGTTCAGACTGCGAGATCATACAGTGATTACTGCAATGTACAGGGGTAGCTCTCATGTAGCGGCAATGACACCGGTAATTAAATTCCACGTGAGGAGAGGGAGAGTGGAGGACACCTGCACTCCACCTGGCCATCTACCCTGTCCTTATATATCAGCTAGCCTGCTATTAGATAGTATCTCTATTTAGTTAATGGCACTCATGAGTGTGATTGAAAACCCACACAATATGCATTGTGGCTCAATTGGACTGGTGTTTTGTCTATTGCTGATGTTAATCAGTCAAGGTGTGAACCTGCTAATTGATTCATTTGTAATTAAAGTGCTGTGAATGCCTGATTGGATATATGAGTAAATAATGGAATAAATGTTGATTAGTTTAATCAATAAAAAATTTTGTAGTTCAAACATCTGTGTAGGTGAATGTAACTATGTTTATCTGCGCTAATGAATAAATAAGATATTTCATAAAAGGGGAAAAATAATAATAATAATAGAAAAATATTAGACTGAGAGTCCTCAGTGGTGATACCTTTAATGCTAACTGAAAAGATGGTAACAAATTGCAAGCTTCGAGACTACTAGGTCTCTCATCAGGCATAGACTAATACAACATCTGAAGAATCACATATTTAACACAAAATAGCACAGAAAAAATGCAATAGGTAGGACAAGTGACATGAACAGAACTGTCATTATGGCAAGGGATTAACATAAATTGACTAGTTCATAGATAAGAGTGAAGGTTTATCCCTTGATTGGGGTCTGTATTGTGTTGCATAGATAAGGAGTGAAGGTTTTATTACCTTGTTGGCTGGTATTGTGTTGCTAGATAGGAGTGAGGTTTATACCCTCTGATTGGGGTCGGGTATTGTACGGTACGAAGATACAATCTTCCTATAATAATAAATAATAACTTATTTTATATAGCGCTAACTATTCAGCGCGCTTTACAGTTTGCACACATTATCGTCGCTGTCCCCGAGGGCTCACAATTAGATTCCTCAAGGATGTTTTGGAGTGTGGGAGGAAACCGGAGAACCAGGAGGAAACCCACACAAACATGGGGAGAACATACAAACTCCTTGCAGATGTTGTCCTTGATGGGATTCGAACCCAGGACTCCAGCGCTGCAAGGCTGCAGTGCTATCCACTGAGGGATAGACTAGTGGGTATATTTAAATTTAAAATATAACTTTTATTAAAAATTGCGTAAAAACATGTGTGACTAAAAATAAATCAGAACTCAAATTATAATAAGCTAAGAGAGTTTTCCATTAGGGACAAAAACTTTTTACCAAGAATTACGTATATGTATACATACGCAAAAAAAATTGTTTAAAAACCTATACAAATACCTAAAAAAAATTTTGTTTGATTTAATAGCGAGAGGAAAAATGTATACATAAAATATTAGAACCTGACTAAAGCGATGTCTCATTGCGTCGTAAAGAATTCATTATATTTCAAATTCTTTGAAATCTTGTAAAATATAATTAATTTTTTTTTTAAATTGTAATTATCTTATATTGTGTACATGGTACTTTGGTAGACCATGTTGCTATGTAGCTTTCATTTGGCAACTTACAGTACAAGGTGTTTGCTTATGCCAAAATGCTAAAAGTGCTACCCATTTGTCCTAGTAGTCTCGGAGATGTGGTAAGTTTTGGAGGATAACTGCATCTAAAACAAAGGGGATACATTAAAATGCATTCAGTTTGATCTCTTGATTGAGGCCGTTCGGGGCTAAACTGTCTAGGGTGAATATCCACTTTGATTCCACCCTAGATATAGCTTTCAAAAAATCACCCCCCTTCGGATTCTGTGGGACCACCTGGATACCAAGAAAGGAAACCCTGTTACAGGACCGTTTATGTTTTTCTAAAAAGTGGCGGGATAATGGATGTCCCTTAAAATCCTTGCTAATATTGTCGAGGTGCTCCTTAATTTTGTCCATAAGGCGCCTTTTTGTCTGACCAACATAGAGCTTATCACATGGACATTTGAGTATGTAAATGACTCCTGTGGTTTGGCATGTGATGCTGTTTTTAATTACATACTCATTTATTCTATTGGTATCCATAAAGCATGTATATAGTTTCTTTTGAGTTTGTGTCCGGTTTCTTTTTATGAAAAATATTATAACAGTAAATACTCCACGCAGGGAGAGAATAAGAGAGTATATGAGAGAACAAGAATACGCAATTATATCACTGTAATGGAAGTGCAAATAACGGGTTAACTTATCAGTCTGTGGTTCCCGGGTGAAGGAGGCTGGAAAATCCCTCGATGGCACCGCTGGTAACGAGAGTTGTCTCTAAATTGGTCCCAAAGAAAGGTGAGGCACTGTCTCTTTACGGTTGCGATATATCCTGGTCTTCTCAGACGTAGTCTTTTGGTCCTGGAACGGGGCGCTGTATGAGAGTATGTGTGAGGCACCGCGGAAGGTAAACAAAGTCCCGGAGTGGAGGACGCTGTCACGGTACCTGAATCAACGTGCACCATATGGTGAGTCCTATGTAGCGCGCTGGCCACAGTCAGCGGTACGGACCGGTTAGGCTTGCTGGAATCAGAAGAAAAAGCAGCAACAGTCTCTGGTGATACACGGTCTGTATGTACAGAGGATGAACAAGTACAGTCAGGGCCTCATAGCTGGCGTCGGTCTGCGGGGAGGGAGTCAACCTTCTATTGTCACACACGCTGTCTTCCCGCCAAAGGCCCGTTCTGGCTCACTCAGTCTCTTTTATATACGACCCGTCCCCCACAGTCAGGTGCAAAGGTCTGTCCCAGTCAGAAAATCCTTCCCCCGGCAACAATGGTGACAGCCCCGATAGTTCCGGCCCCGATACAAGAAAAATATCACTAGCCCGGTCCATCTCCCTACAATACACCCCCTGTACCTCCTCGTGATATAGCCCCCGTACCTCCTCATAGTGATACAGCCCCCGTACCTCCTTGTAGTGAGACATGCTCCCTCTACCTCCTGGTAGTGATACAGCCCCCTGTACCTTCTTGCAATGATTCAGCCACCCTGTACCTCCTCGTAGTGATACAGCCCATCTGTACCTCGTTGTTGTGATACAGCCCCCTGTACCTCCTCTTAGTGATACAGCCCCCTGTACCTCATAGTGATACAGCCTACCTGTACCTTCTTGTAGTGATACAGCCCCACCTGTACCTCCTTGTAGTGATACAGCCCCCACTGTACCTCCTCATAGTGATACAGCCCCCCCTGTATCTCCTTGTAGTGATACAGCCCCCCTGTACCTTCTCTTAGTAATACAGCCCCCTGTTGTAGTGATACAGCCCCCTGTACCTCCTCGTAGTGATTCAGTCCCCCTGTACCTCGTCGTAGTAATACAGAACCCCTGTACCTCCTCGTAGTGATACAGCCCCCCTGTACCTCCTCGTAGTGATAAAGCCCCCCTGTATCTCCTCGTAGTGATACAGCCCCCCTGTACCTCCTCGTAGTGATACAGCCCCCCTGTACCTCCTTGTAGTGATACAGCCCCCCTGTACCTCCTCGTAGTGATACAGCCCCCTGTACCTTCTCATAGTGATTCAGTCCTCCTGTACCTCCTTGTATTGATACAGCCCCCCTCTATCTCCTTGTAGTGATACAGCCCCCTGTACTCCTCGTAGTGATTCAGTCCCCCTGTACCTCGTCGTAGTGATACAGAACCCTGTACCTCCTCGTAGTGATACAGCCCCCCTGTACCTCCTCGTAGTGATACAGCCCCCCTGTACCTCCTCGTAGTGATACAGCCCCCCCTGTATCTCCTCGTAGTGATACAGCACCCCTGTACCTCCTCGTAGTGATACAGCCCCTGTACCTTCTCGTAGTGATTCAGTCCTCCTGTACCTCCTTGTATTGATACAGCCCCCTCTATCTCCTTGTAGTGATACAGCCCCTCTGTACATACTTGTAGTGATCCTGCCCACTCCCCCAGATGGGGCTTTTCTTTCCAAATATTACCCTGCCTAATGTTGGAGTAAATCAGTATTTACTGCAAGACCAATATTACCATTGCCACCACATAGTGAACAGAATAATGCTACAATATTGATCATTATCAAATGATCATGATTGTATGATATGACGACCAAAATTACAATCAATACCAGTGATGTAGCACACAAAGGAAACAAATTACGATCTGAAGGCCCTGTCTCCCCGGATATAGTTTAAAATTCTGTTTTTATCAATAAAAAAATACTTCTATAGAGCGGACCGCTCTCTTGATCGGGTACAAATAAAAAATACATAGAGTGAGTTGAATTCTTATAAGGACTAAACAGAGCTATTAGCAATAAACAGATATCACTATATCCCTATTCAGCCTGTTCGGTTTATACATTCACTCAATCCTTCAGGAACTAATGTGAACAGTTTAAAAATCCAGAAACTTTCCCTATTCCCCAATCTGATATCTGTTAGTATGACTAGCCGGTATATGTTCTATTATAAGTTCTAGATTGGCGGGTTCTCTTCATGGACATTAAAAAATGCCTCAACAAACTGTGGTTCATAATCCCATTTTTAATATTAGACCTGTATTTATTCATCCGGAGATGTATCGGTATAGTGGCCGTTGACACTGCAATACATAAATGACATACGACCCGTTACAATTTAAAAAACGTTCACTTGTAGGAACTGATATGAATTGCTTTCTACCTGAATGTATCCATTTACAGCTCTGCCATTTCTGATGACCACATTTATAAGCTGCACTAGTTTCCAGAATAGTACAATACCCTCATGTTTATAACCCCTGCTCCATAATTGTTTTTCTAGTTAATTAGACTGGGCGTGATCATGATTTTCAAATTTTTATTATGCCTATATACTAAAACAGTATCCTCAGGCAAATTGTTTTATAAAATGGGGTCTCCACCCAGAATAAAGCAATAAAAAATGGGATTATGAACCACAGTTTGTTGAGGCATTTTTTCATGTCTATGGAGAGAACCCGCCAATCTAGAACTTATAATAGAACACATACCGGCTAGTCATACTAACAGATATCAGATTGGGGAATAGGGAAAGTTTCTGGATTTTTAAACTGTTCACATTAGTTCCTGAAGGACTGAGTGAATGTATAAACCGAACAGGCTGAATAGGGATATAGTGATATCTGTTTATTGCTAATAGTTTAGTATCTGGGGGTATATGTTTATACTGATGTGATTACATGGTAAGGGTTAAATAATGAATGAATCTAAATGCCTACACCACGTCTATTTGCGTATAAGAATGCAACTCACTCTATGTATGTTTTTATTATTCTTTGTACCTGATGAAGAGAGCGGTCCGCTTTAGAAACGCATTGTTTTATTAACAAAAACAGAGTTTTGTACTATATCCGGTGAGACAGAGCCTTCAGATCCTCATTTTGTTTCCTTCCTGTTGTCTTATTTTTTAATCCCTGCTGGGATTGATAACGATTCCGAACGCTGCAGCCTGCTTTCACCAGAGTTGTGCCTGTGATTGCGCCACTCGTCCAGGTGAGCCGGTCCATCATTTGGCTTCACTATGACATTCTGAGCTGGCGAACACATGGTTTCTTGTCTTTGTACCTCTAATACAGTCATGGCCAAAAGTTTTGAGAATGACACAAATATTATATTTTCACATGATCTGCTGCCCTCTGGTTTTTATGTGTGTTTGACAGATGTTTTTATCACAGACAGAAATATAATAATTGCAAACATATGAGTATCAAAAGCTTATATTGACAGTTAGAATGAGTTAATGCAGCAAGTCAATATTTGCAGTGTTGACCCTTCTTCTTCAGGACCTCTGCAATTCTCCCTGGCATGCTCTCAATCAACTTCTGGACCAAATCCTGACTGATAGCAGTCCATTCTTGCACAATCAATGCTTTCATTTTGTCAGAATTTTTAGGTTTTTGTTTGTCCACCCGTCTCTTGATGATTGACCACAAGTTCTCAATGGGATTAAGATCTGGGGAGTTTCCAGGCCATGGACCCAAAATCTCTATGTTTTGTTCCCTGAGCCATTTAGTTATCACATTTGCTTTATGGCAAGGTGGTCCATCATGCTGGAAAAGGCATTGTTGATCGCCAAACTGCTCTTGGAGGGTTGGGAGAAGATGCTCTTGGAGGACATTCTGGTACCATTCTTTATTCATGGCTGTGTTTTTAGGCAAGACTGTGAGAGAGCCGATTCCCTTGGCTGAGAAGCAACCCCACACATGAATGGTTTGAGGATGCTTAACAGTTGGCATTAGACAAGACTGGTGGTAGCGCTCACCTTGTCTTCTCCGAATGAGGCGTTTTCCTGATGTCCCAAACAATCGAAAAGGGGATTCATCAGAGAAAATAACTTTACCCCAGTCCTCAGCAGTCCACTGCCTGTACATTTTGCAGAATATCAGTCTGTCCATGATGTTTTTTCTGGAGAGAAGTGGCTTCTTTGCTGCCCTCCTTGAGACCAGGCCTTGCTCCAAGAGTCTCCGCCTCACAGTGCGTAGAGATGCACTCACACCTGCCTGCTGCCATTCCTGAGCAAGCTCTGCACTGCTGGTAGCCCGATCCCGCAGCTGAAACACTTTTAAGAGACGGTCCTGGCACTTGCTGGTCTTTCTTGGGCACCCTGGAGCCTTTTTGGCAACAATGGAACCTCTCTCCTTGAAGTTCTTGATGATGCGATAGATTGTTGACTGAGGTGCAATCTTTCTAGCTGCGATACTCTTCCCTGTTAGGCCATTTTTGTGCATTGCAATGATGACTGCATGTGTTTCTTTACCATGGTTAACAGAAGAGAAACAATGATGCCAAGCACCAGCCTCCTTTTAAAGTGTCCAGTGGTGTTATTCTTACTTAATCATGACAGATTGATCTCCAGCCATGTCCTCATCAACACCCACACTTGTGTTAATGGAGCAATCACTGAAAAGAGGTTAGCTGGTCCTTTTAAGGCAGGGCTGCAATTATGTTGAAATGTGTTTTGGGGGATAAAGTTCATTTTCTAGCCAAATATTGACTTTGCAAGTAATTGCTGTTAAGCTGATCACTCTTTATAACATTCTGGAGTATATGCAAATTGCCATTAGAAAAAGTGAAGCAGTAGACTTTGTAAAAATTAATATTTGTGTCATTCTCAAAACTTTTGTCCATGACTGTATATATGCTGTCATTAAAAGTTGAGAGGTATGCTCTTCTGTGGCTGTACCTACGTGCCATGACCTTGCCCAAAAAAAGTTTTGTTTTTTGTTTTTTTTAGGGGGGTCCAATTAGGATTTTTGCTATAGTGCCACATGGTTTCTATGTACACCTTTTGGGTTAGGATGACACCAGAATAAAAAAAAAGCGACGCAGAAATTATGCACTGAGACAGGAAAGAGAAATGGCACCCATTTTATATAAACAAATCATTGTTCTTTATTATATTCTTGCCTCATTTTTAGTATTACCACTTAAGCCTTTGGATACTCGATAATCCCAGTTATTATTCTAACCACACCATTTGATCTTTTAACTTTTATTACTATTATGAATTTCATAAAAACATTTTTTTCATTTTAAATGTGAAAAACTTGGAGGAATTGGGCATCATCCGTAGAAGCCAGTAGAGATAAAAGTAGAAGATTTGCTCCTCGTTAACAGAGAAGCCACAGTTTGGCATTTGCAGCCTGACAAGATGGACGGGCCACTTCTTCCTCTTATCTTCACTGTCTTTAGATGTGAGACCCATTGTTGGGCTAGTTATCAACAGACCAATACTGTAAAAAGACAACTGTGACATTCATACATGGTTTAAGCAACTATTCTGTGAGCTGCATTTATGACAATGCAGTCTGAGTGCTCCGGGATGGTACGAGACTAGAAGATGACATTTCTTGCCACTCTGCCAATAAGGCACCTTAGTCGGTGCCACTTTTCAATATTATTTTATTAGATATGTGACCTAACTGCTTAGAAATGACAGATGTTTATGTGGGCTCCCAAAATGTCCCGCTCTCTAGCCCTCCTCATTATGGCGTTCAATGCAGAACTGTATTACTGATGGCGATTTCTTTACTAATATGGCATTTGTAGTAAAATGGCGCAATTTTCCTTCCTGTTGGATCCTTATAAAATCAGACAGAAACCAAAAACGGTTTGGCATTGAAGACATAAAGAGGTGCAGTGGAGCGCTTGTAATACGGCTGTGAGGTGCACGAGACCCTATAAAGCAAAATGGTTGTAGACTTGGCCAACACTGGATGAAGATTTTAACGGATTACGGCAGATCAGACCAATGTGATGCCATAAGGAACGGTTCTCCTTCTTTAGCACTAATCTATTGATTAAAAATGGTTAAAATAAATCTCTCACCAGGTTTTTACTCCCCCATCTGAGAGCAGCATGATGTAGGGGCAGAGAAGCCAATTCAAGCAATGTATCACTTACTGGGCTGCCTGCTGCAGTTTTAATAAAATCCCTGTTTTATCTGCTTCAGATCACCAGTGATGAGTTCTGCATAACCTCACTCACACTACTACTATACCCTGTGCATAGGAAGTGGTGGTGGTAGGGTTATATATGAGCTCATGAATATGGAGGACTACCTGGCAGCAGGTTTACTAGTCAACTAGAAATAATCTCCTGCTGATAAAACAGTGATTTTATCAAAACTACAGCAAGCTGCCCAGTAAGTGACACATCTCTGGAATCGGGGTCTCTGCCCCTTCATTATGCTGCTGTCAGATTAGGTGGCAAATAACTGACGACAGATTCCCTTTAACCTAAAAACTGTACCGCTAAATTGGGTGGCCGTACTAGAGAAATATGACTGAAATCCTGAAGTATAAAGTCTGTCTTCCATGTTCCACCCATTTTATACGGATCCCCATGGACTTCATTCGCCGATGAGATGAGAACAGGACAAGAATCCATTTTGAAAACTGATGTATTCATGGATCAATATCACTCTGTGTCCGCGTGCTAAGGCTACTTTCACACTTGCGTTTTATCGCGCAGCGCATCGTGCGCTATCAGACGCATGCGCAATGTTCCCCTATCTTTAACATGCCGGGCGCAGGGTCTAGCGCTTGCACGCGTTCATCTGCGTTTGGCGTGCACTGCGCATTTTCCAGGTGTGCGCCCATACGCTTGACGCTACATGTTGCATTTTTTTTACACCCAACCGCTTTAAAAAAACGCGTGCGCACGTGTGCGCATGCTATGCGCAAAAAATAACATTGCAGTCTATGGGTGCGCTGGCGTGCGCATGGCTTTGCGCTCGTCAGCGCTTTTGCGCGCACGCGATTTTGGAGTAAATCATTTCTAAACACTTGTTTAAACAACCCCCTACACAAGCAACATTGTGAGGAGTGTAGATAAAAAGGTGATAGAGACAGAGATGATAGAGACAGATGATAGAGACAGAGATGATAGAGACAGATGATAGAGACAGAGATGATAAAGACAGATGATAGAGACAGAGATGATAGACAGATGATAGAGACAGAGATGATAGAGACAGATGATAGAGACAGAGATGATAGAGACAGATGATAGAGACAGATGATAGAGACAGAGATGATAGAGACAGATGATAGAGACAGAGATGATAAAGACAGATGATAGAGACAGAGATGATAGAGACAGAGATGATAGAGACAGAGATGATAGAGACAGATGATAGAGACAGAGATGATAGAGACAGATGATAGAGACAGAGATGATAGAGACAGATGATAGAGACAGAGATGATAGAGACAGAGATGATAGAGACAGAGATGATAGAGACAGATGATAGAGACAGAGTTGATAGAGACAGATGATAGAGACAGATGATAGAGACAGAGTTGATACAGATGATAGAGACAGAGATGATAGAGACAGATGTTAGAGACAGAGATGATAGAGACAGATGATAGAGACAGAGTTGATAGAGACAGATGATAGAGACAGATGATAGACAGAGTTGATACAGATGATAGAGACAGAGATGATAGAGACAGATGATAGAGACAGATGATAGAGACAGAGATGATAGAGACAGAGATGACAGAGACAGAGATGACAGAGACAGATGATAGAGACAGAGATGATAGAGACAGATGATAGAGACAGAGATGATAGAGACAGAGATGACAGAGACAAAGATGATAGAGACAGAGATGATAGAGACAGAGTTGATAGAAATGGGACACGTAGACAACCCATGCGCCGAAAAAACGCAAAAGCATGCAAAAATGCTTGAAATCGCATACAAAAGCTGCATTTTTTGGTCGTAATGTGCACGCTGATGCGACTAAATATCGCAGCATTTATAAGCGTGTGTATGCGTTTTTTAATGCGTTTCATGTGCGCACGATGCGCTGCGCAAAAAAACGCAAGTGTGAAAGTAGCCTAAGAAAAAAAAGGGAGAGAGCACGGATGTGTGAATATAGCTTTATGTCTTCATGCTTCACAGTTTGCAGGCTTTAGCGGTTGTCCGGTTTTAGGCTACATGTTTGCAGTCACTCTATGTGAATCGTCACATCATGTGTACCGCATTCATGCGGTCACATGCCGACTAGACGTGCGCGGCCTCACTTAATGCAAGTATATTGAGCAAGGCTGGATACGTCTAGTTGGAATGTGGCAAATCGCATACTTATGGCCAAATGACTGCCCACTTCCAGCACCGGAGAATCCTCACAGTGAGCAGCAGTGCGTGCCATGTGAGAATTTACAATTCTGAGGCCAAACAATCCCTTTAATTCTACATATAATGTGTGATGTTTCAGAATGGTTGGTAAGGGGCTCTTGAAAAGTTTTGGCACTGGGTCTTAGTAATTATCAGGCAAGTTACAACGTATGAAACTACCAATTACTAGGTGTAATGGCTGTGATGGGTAATTTGGTAAAGGTATCCCTGTCCCATATTAGTCACATATCACTACTAGACTGCATTATATAAGAGAAGCCTCAGCCCACAAAATAGCACCTGCATGATGTGATGTGAGACTGCGGAGCTTTAAGCAAACCATCAAACACAGGAAATAAGTTTCTAAAACAAATAAGCACAAAAGTAAGAGGAAATGTAAAGGTGGTGAATACATCCGCTATTCAATGTCTCAGCTTTAAGAAATCAAAAAGGGTGTGCAGAATAAATTATGTAAAAACAAAGGCAACAACGAAGAAGACCGATATGATCACAAAGTAGGTGATAAAATGGGGGTCAGGTACACTGCGGCTTTTAATACAAGCGACAAAGCAGGCAAGTGAGTTTGATGCAGAATAAGAGCACTTTATATAGACAAAAATCCCATATTAGACAATATCAGATCACTCAATTCTTGAAACAAAAAATAATAGCTTATAATTATGTATCAAAATAAACTTTTCTTTCCATATAAGTTCAATATAATTGCTTTGTAAAGAACATAGATATTCATTTTTATATATTTTATTTTTACTTTACCTTTTTAATAGTCTTGGAACCACCCAAAGATTTAAAAATTTAACATGTGTGTACAAATCTGCTTGTAAATCCCTTTAATAACAGAAAAGTGAACAGCCATGTGTTGGCAACCTGGTATAAAGAGCGTGGGTGAACCTCTGCCCCAGGAATAATAATAAAAAAACAAAATAAAAAAAAACAATGTAAACACATTGCATTTTACAGTTGTACATGTGCCACACTGTAACTACAGAAAGTGAATAAGCCAAGAAACAAGTGCCACTAACTGACATAGTTACACACAGTAGAAAATAGATTACATGATATTGGGGGAAGTGGAACGGCAGAACGGAGTGAATCCAGGTCACACAGGAAAAACCAACTACTAGCGAGTGAGCGGACATGTCTGTCTGAGATGTATGTGCACATTGAATGGTTTAAAAGTTGTCATTGCAGAACAGGATATGACACCTTGATCAGATACTAGGGTTGATAGATCAGCTAAGATTTGAACTCTAATTTCCACTTTTAACGCCACTTGAGAGAATACATGAGAAATTCTCGTAAATCATGTAAAGAAAACCTCAGTTATGTATCTTTAGTACAGAAGACAACGTGTAATTACAGTTGGTGCAGAGTATACTGTTGCATTTGGGTCCTGGATCTCAAAGGGGCCCCAAGTGCTAGAGTGACTTTAAAGAAGACCAGTACCAAGAATCATACACAGTATAGGATAGAGTCCTGTAACCGGTTTTGCACTAGAGCCTCTTGGCCTCTCAATGGGTTTTTAGGGCATCTAATATTGATTACCTATTCATTGGATACGTCATCAATATCAGATCTGTGGGAGTCAGACACTGGTATCCCCCACCAATCTGCTGTTATTAGCTCTGGTGTTGACTGGATATACACGCTAGAGATGGGCTAATCAATTCTCAGGACCTTTGTCTAACAGTCATGTCGGTAGTCTGTTTGTGCCAAACATGGTCTGCAATGGTCTAGAAGAAAAAGCTGAGATATAAGGGCATCTCAGCAGCAGAGTTTGGTCACAAGCCTCCCCGATACGCTAGCCATCAGGTGTCTAGTCTATTTCACCATTAGAAAGGGCGTTGCATTGACAAGAGAGCAGTGATCGAGAGGGCATACTGTACAGGGCTAGAACTAATTGCCCTTGAGTGTGCTAAAAAGATAGCCAAGGAGATGTTAATGGCATTTCATGTAAGGTCAGTGACTCAACATTGGGATCTGTAGTTTGGCCCAAAATGTTAATCGAGTATCACCAAGAGTGATAGAAGTGACTGTGCATCGCAGCAACAATAGAGTGAAAGACATTAGGGGTGCTGTCACCGTGTAGCACTTCCAACCATACTGAGTTGATTGTGAGCCTATAGAAGTTGTGGATCTAGTTAATGAGTGTTGTGACTATTAAGGCCTGTAGCAGGGTGTGTGGTAAGGGGTGTTGTACTTGAGATGGTGTCCATGGTTGGTGAAGAGCGGAGTTAGAATCATAGTAAGGTAGGGTTGGAAGGGACCTCCAGGGTCATTGTGTCCAACCCCGCTCAATGCAGGATTCACTAAACCATCTCAGACAGATGTCTGACCAGCCTCTCTTTGAAGACTTCCATTGAAGGAGAACTCACCACCTCTTGTGGCAGGCTGTTCCACTCATTGATCACCCTCACGGTCAAAAAGTTTTTGTCCAATATCTAATCTCCCTGTCAGACCCCTCACGTCAGGCATGAGAGCTGATTCCAGTATACTGGAGATAACACATCAGCAAACTGTAAGTCTGGTAAAGGGCAAATTACCACCGGCCAACCAACTACCGCATATTATTCTAACCAGAGACTGTTTAGGATTTACGCCTCTCCGAGAGAACCTACCTGTTTTTGCCCTTCATACTGGGTAGACACCAGCAACTTATGTGCCCCATCTGTTGTTGTGAACTGAACTTATCTCATGCCACAAGTTTTACACCTTGTGTTAATCCTCTGATTGCTTCCCCATTTCTCTTGTGGGGCGGCTACCACTGAACTGCCACCTAATAAATCTTTTCCTATAAAACAATGGTAATGTACAGTAGCTGCAGTAACGGCTTATAATATCTGAATTGTAACATCCCTAAACTCTGTCCCTTTAGGAAATGGCTTACATATATAATACACCTACACGTATGACTTTACTTTACCCAATCGCCACTAATTTTCACCTAGGTAAACCCTGCTAGCAGAAAGCTTCATGGTTCTGCACACACAAACAACTTGTTTTATGATTTGTGATGACGATGCCACTTTTACAGCTGTAGGAAGCACTGAGATGAGTAAATTTGTTCTTTCAGTGATGCGTGCACCGTACTACACATTTCTACTTCGCTATTATTGGAAACTTTAGTAAGAAGTTAGTAATCAGTAAGAAAATGTGTGTAAAATTTATTTTCTAGCATACAAAGCACAGTAGAGAATACAGTATGTGGGGATATAATCACTCCGATTGTCACATTGGATAGCAATAATGTACAACTTTCATTCGTTTTGTGGCTAGAAAATGCCTAATAAAGTCTATTTCGTGTGTCCGCCATGAGCGTTACATCAGTTTTCATACCAGTTGTCTGATGTAATTTAATTATTTTCCTAGAGACAGCCCGTTAGTATTAGTAAACAGTAATTCTGATTGCATGATGACGCAAGATCATCCATAATTAGAGTTGAGCAAAAGGATTAGGAAAATTATTTTGGTAGTCTGTGGCTGGGCCACCAAAGCCCTGCGAACCTCCTCCTGTCTGCTGTCCTCTCCGGGGCCTCTTATGGGTAGATCAGGCGAAACGTCATGGGTGCATCACACCACAACAAGGACATCGGGCGGGACCAACTAATAGGAAGAATAGTCTGTGATGTCGACAGGTAGGGAAGGACGTGGTTTATATGGCTCAGGTCCAGGTAATCACCTGGTGGACCCCTGTTCAGATCTGGGGCCCCAACCCCACTTGTCATAATTCACTTGATTCACTCTGTACAGAAAAAAGCAGCATCTCATCATTCATTAACCAAACTATCCATTTTATTGTTATATAGAGATATAGGTGAATTTGTGAATGAGGGTAGTGTAATATTTGTATGCAGGTGAAAAGTGGGCCCCCCAAAGTCAATGTTACTGGTGGTCTCTTGGCACCCTAGTCCGACACTGCTCAGGTACAGCAGGCACAGACTACCAACCTGGGTATTGGACCTGCAAATTTTTTTTGCTCAACTCTATCCATAATACTATGCTATTTTGGATATTTACCAAAACACTTGTGTGAAACAGGTCACACTTGGACTTGAATTTATGAGTACTGTCTCTTCTTCCAATATTCATTGTGAGCTGAAAATCCACAGTAACAGCAAAATTTGTGAAATTTTATCAAACCTCATATACACTCCGCGAAAAAAAAGCAGCAGCAGAGACTGACTTTTGGTACGGATTTTACCCCTTTGTAAGCATGGGATGTAATCGGTTCTACATTCATAGCGCAATCCGCAACGATTCTGCCTGTGAATTTTGTCAAAGATTTTAATATGGATTTGCAACAGCAAATATGTACCCGTGAACATACCAATACACGTGTATACCTCTAATTTTTAGGCTGTGGAAGCTGGTTTAACCCTTTATTAAACAGGACCCGCAGCTTTGGGTTTTGTAGTGCATTCTCTTTAATGTAATAAACCTAATATAGTGTTAAAATACAAAAGATCTAAACTCTATTTAAAAATAGCACTTTTTCTTTACGCCAAAGACCTCTGTCGGATAAGATAAAGAAGGTGCATGTGTATCACCATAATCCTTGGCTATGCAGCATTAGATCTTTTTGGGGATTGTAAACTGGAGAACAGGTATCCTACACTGGGTGCAAAACATGTTTGTCTCAGAGCTGTGGTTTTCGACAGTCGTAATGTGTCGTTCAACCATGTCCAAAAGTAGTTCTCAGAGATATGTCAACTTGGTGACTATTTTAACATTAGAGTGGAACACCGTCTCATGGTCTGCATCACTTTCCCTGTCCTTATCGAGTCATTGTCCTGGAGATCAATAGTTAGAGTCTTTAAAGAAAGTCTGATGACTTCAAAACCAGCACATGTGTTCTGTGCACTTTCCCACCTACTTGTCTTGCATCTACCTCTGCCCCCTCTTCCTTGATTGACCTCTCTGGTTTTACATGAGCCAGAAAAGAGAAGATATATGGAAAACTGCTAGACAGGAAGGTGCACAGATCTGTTTAAAGAGTGCACCACGTGCCTCTCCTTGGTTTGAACGTTTTGTGCCGTCAGACTTTCTCCAAAAGGGTATGACCATTTTTATTTTTTTTCAGTAAATATTGTACAAATTTGAGTGCACTGGATTGTTGAGAATTTCCATATTAATCACCAATATTATAGGAGACATTAACCATCTTGAAATGAAGATCACATACTGCTAGGCTCCATATACTGATTATTCAGCTATGGGCTCGTGCACAAGACCGATTTTTTCATACAAGTGCTATCCATGGTTTTCATGCATAGCACTTGTACCTATGATAGTCTATGTGGCTGTGCACATGTCAAATCTATTTTATCTCGGACCGAGTGGTCCGCGGAAAAAATTCTGAGAAATGTCTGATTTCGATCCGATCGGTCAAAAATCATCAATGCAAGTTTTTGGGTCTGTAAAAACCATTGGACCGCACTAGGAAGACATCAAAGTGGAGAATTTTTTTCTTTTCTAATCCACCTCCAAGAAAAACTGATGCCACTCTGATCAAACTCTGGTCAGAATAAATCGGACCATTTTTTTCCGATGTGGAGAAAGCGGTTGTTTGAACCTACCCTATGGTAAAGTATTTGTACAATTCCATGGCCCTACACTTATGCTCATTTTATATTGTTTGTAGGCTGGCTCTGATCTGTACTCCATAGGACACAACTCGAAATTCTAGATGATCATATATAGAAACAGTCTAGAAATGATATAGCTTTTACCAAATTTGAACATGCTTTTAGCTTTCCCTTCCCTAATATAATATGTAGGTATTTGTTTTATTATTGAGCTTCTGAGATTCTTAGAACTTTATAGATTTTTCTTATTTTTTTGTTTGTGGAGTCTTATGTTTTGACCTTTTTTTTGCCTTTTTCTATGTAGGTTTCTTATGGTCAGGCTGATTTAAATATGAGACTCTGTATGTACATAGAGAAATATGTATATAATTGTTTATACACTTTGTCCACTGGCTCTACTAACAATATACACCAATTTCTATCAACTGCAGCTTAATAGTATTCTCATTCCACAAGAGAATTGCAAAAAATATACTTAAAGTTAAAACATGAAACCAAGGATTAGCCAACCTGTTCAAAGCCAGTTAGTCATGGCATCCAAAGTTTGTAATCCGCCGTATAAGACCATGGGACGTATGTGGATGATGCCCCTGCCCATGGCACTTTCCTCAAACATCATCCTGTCAAAAATTGAGCTGTAGGTTTCTGTGTGACATCACGGCAACTGCGGTAGGTAGCATGTGCCAAATAATCCAACGCGTTTCTGAGAAGCTCGCTCTCCTTCGTCAGGAACCTGCAGCTCAATTTTGAAAGGATGATATGTAAGGACAGTACATTTGAAAACTCACTGGCTGTAGACTCATTGGCCAATCGTTGGTTTCATAAATGTATTAACTTTATGTGCATATAATGTTTTAGCCTGTATTGTTTGCTTGAATATTTTTTATTAATTTTTTTTAACTATGTGTATAATTGTAACCGTCATTCTTACTACTACTGCCTGTAAGTCTCTCTTCAATGGCATCATCTAAAAGTTCCAAATGATTGACGTTTTGTCATTTTATTATCTAGAAGCTTTACAACCCCTGTGTAGGACCTCTGTGAAAAGACAAAACTCCCTGCTGCTAAAAGAACCTTAAAGCTTTATATAAAGGGAATACATATCCACATAAATTAGATAAAAATATATTTCCCTGTAAAACTTCACTCGCATGTAATGAAATTGAATGTGATGTTGAAAATTGATGGATGAGACACTGGCATCTTCACCTTGAGTCAGCAAAATCTAAAGGCCCTGTATACAAAAATAAATAGAATTTAGTCTTCTAAAGGAACAGTAATACAATATATTGGAATAAACCTTCCTAATATACAAGGAAAAAAACAAAGTGTAACAGACCAACCACAGCTAAACCTTATGTCCTGGTGTGAGGGAACATGGCCTCTTCTCCATAGATGATCCTGTATACATGGGTATGAAGGGAAATGGGAAGCAGACGTGGGTCATCCCGTCAGACATCAGAGAGGTAAACTGATTGCCAATATCAAACCACACTGATATCCAGCCACAAATGATTACATAGAAGTATATACAAAGGTTTACAACTTCAATAAGGTGACCACTATTCCTCCTATCTTCTCCTCTCTCCATCCGAGGGTTGGCGACACTTGGCTTTCCCACATAGCGGTTCGGCACTGAAGGCTTCGTTACTGTTCCTTGGCCTCTCCGATTGCATTTTGTTTTTTTATGTTCCAGTTTGCAATGAGATTAAACTAAAAACATAGGTCAGATATTGAGCTTATCTCTGCGTCGTCCATTTTAAAATAGTGATTATTGAGATCTGGTTCAATGGCTGAGTATAAATACGAAATATGAAATAAATACAAGGCGACAAACAAAAGAACTTCAAATAAACTAGAAATAAGGAGACTGTTGCTGGTTGTAACCATATGGGATTTATGCCATTGGTCAAAGTTTGACGTTGGTACCTGGATGGCACAAAAAGCTTCATTTTGCTATTGTAATTAAAAAGTGACCAGTATTTAATATGTATCCACTGTCCTGTTCCAGTAATCATCGGCTAGAAATCGCTCTCTTTATTTTTTTTCTTAAGTTTATCGATCGGCTTCTCAGAAATTCAGAGTACTGCTATTTGTCCTAATGCACGTCAACCATTGATAAAAGTCTGAAGGTCCTTTGGATTGTGATATCATCAATCTCCAGCAGTTGTAGAGATGCAATTTGATTGGCTGGTATCCCTTCTGCGGTGGAGATTCTTCTCCCCAAGGAGACTGCCGACAGATGAAGGCGGCGGCTTTGTTGCAGGCTTCGCTTGGCTTAGATTAGAACCCTTTGATATAACAGTAGGCTTCCAGAGTAGCAAATAAGATGTAAAGTAGCCATAAGGTTACAAAAAGCAAAGTTGTTGCAAGTCTGCAGCCCCTTGGGCCACCCAGTTCCCCACCTATACTAGGCCGTCTCCTATACAGCAAGACGCTGATGCAGACAAATGCAAAGATTGTAAAGAGGGTTACTGAGAAGGCTAAGGTGCCCGCCTGTACATGGAATTCTTGTCCCTGGGAAGCCCAGTAGATGGCAGCCACAGACCATGCGATGCCAATACCCAGGAATACATTAACAGCATTGCTCCCGGTCACATTGCCAATTGAAGCATCTGCATACACATCCTGTGTAGCAGCCACTTTGCTTGCAAATGTATCTAGAAAAGAAAAAAAAAATACACAGATAAATAAACATACTGATTTTTGGGTTCTCGTAGTAACAAAATGATTTATCTAGCTACTAGTGATGAGCAAGTATGCTAGTAGCTCGGGTGGTCTCAGAGTACTTGGAATGCTTGGAGATTTAGTTTCTGTCGCAGCAGCTACATGATTTGCGTCTAGTAGAAAGCCTGAATAAATGTGGGGGTTGCCTGTTTGTTAGGGAATCCCCACATGTATTCAGGCTGTCTAGCAGTCACAAATCATGCAGCTGCTATGACAAACAAAATCTCCGAGCACTTCCAAATACTTGGAGATCACCCGAACATGCTTGGGAAAACCCGAGCAAAGAGCATACTGGCTCATCACTACTAGCTACATATTAGGTGTAAAAGAGGACAATCCCTAGCATTCTCTGTCAGCAGTATGAAGGGAGTTGTAGTTTAGCAACAGAATGCAATCATGTCGTTGACCCCCCTCCGGCATTCACAAGACTATTTTCTGTAATATTACGAGAATACACCTGCTATTTTCACATAAATAATCTACAGTGCCTTTGCAGCGAGTTGCACCGTGCTGTGAATAGTCCGTGATTAGTGCCATTGAACTATATTCTGTTCACTGAATGGAAGATAAATTGACTGCAGCTCAAGCAGGGGTGATGGTAGAATGAATCACATTGTGTACAAGTCTTGTGCTGCAAGCAGGGGATGAAACAACCCTAAAATACTATAAAAATTGCAAAATTACTAATGCTCACCTAGTAAATTTAGTGGTGCTTCTCTAGTGGCTCTGAAGGTTATTGTTCTGCACTGATTGGCTGCAGTGGTCACATGTACAGCACATAATCACTGGAGGCCAAGTCCATAAAGACAGGAAAGACCACCAGACCAGCAGTGGATATAACAGCTCTTTTTAAAAATGTGATCAACTAACAGATGAACAAAGACCTGCAAATCCTTTTTACAGTGGTTTCCTCATGACCTCCAAATATGGGGTGGGTTCAAACCATGTCTGAGCCCATCTCTGACTTAATTGGGGGTTTTCTTGGAAAAAAAACATGATTTGGATGTGCGCCCCTTGCCTCCAGTGCAGCTGGTACAAATGGGATCTTCCACATGGCAAGGCTGACCTGTGCTGTAGCTTATTATACAGGGTCATTAGGTGCATCTGAGCATGCTCTACCGATATCTGTGCTATGATTTACAGTGGGTACGGAAAGTATTCAGACCCCTTTAAATTTTTCGCTCTTTGTTTCATTGCAGCCATTTGGTAAATTCAAAAAAGTTCATTTTTTTCTCATTAATGTACACTCCGCACCCCATCTTGACTGAAAAAAAAACAGAAATGTAGAAATTTTTGCAAATTTATTGAAAAAGAAAAACTGAAATATCACATGGTCATAAGTATTCAGACCCTTTGCTCAGTATTGAGTAGAAGCACCTTTTTGAGCTAGTACAGCCATGAGTCTTCTTGGGAATGATGCAACAAGTTTTTCACACCTGGATTTGGGGATCCTCTGCCATTCTTCCTTGCAGATCCTCTCCAGTTCCATCAGGTTGGATGGTGAACGTTGGTGAACAGCCATTTTCAGGTCTCTCCAGAGATGCTCAATTGGGTTTAGGTCAGGGCTCTGGCTGGGCCAGTCAAGAATGGTAACAGAGTTTTTCCGAAGCCAATCCTTTGTTATTTTAGCTGTGTGCTTAGGGTCATTGTCTTGTTGGAAGGTGAACCTTCAGCCAAATCTGAGGTCCAGAGCACTCTGGAAGAGGCTTTTATCCAGGACATCTCTGTACTTGGCCGCATTCATGTTTCCTTCAATGACAACCAGTCGTCCTGTCCCTACAGCTGAAAAACACCCCCATAGCATGATGCTGCCACAACCATGTTTCACTGTTGGGATTGTATTGGGCAGGTGATGAGCAGTGCCTGGTTTTCTCCACACATACTGCTTAGAATTATCACCAAAAAGGTCTATCTTTGTCTCATCAGACCAGGGAATCTTATTTCTCATAGTCTAGGAGTCCTTCATGTGTTTTTTAGCAAACTCTATGTGGGCTTTCATATGTCTGGCATTGAGGAGAGGCTTCCATCAGGCCACTCTGCCATAAAAGCCCGACTGGTGGAGGGCTGCAATGATAGTTGACTTTGTGGAATTTCTCCCATCTCCCTCCTGCATCTGTGGAGCTCAGCCACAGTGATATTGGGGTTCTTCTTTACCTCTCTCACCAAGTCTCTTCTCCAACGATTGCTTAGTTTGGCTGGATAGCCAGGTCTAGAAAGACTTCTGGTGTTCCCAAACTTCTTTCATTTAAGGATTATTGAGGCCACTGTGCTCTTAGGAACCTTGAGTACTGCAGAAATTCTTTTGTAACCTTGGCCAGATCTGTGCTTTGCCAGAATTCTGTCTATGAGCTCCTTGGCCAGTTCCTTTGACCTCATGATTCTCATTTGGTCTGACATGCACTGTGAGCTGTGAGGTTTTATATAGACAGGTGTGTGCCTTTACAAATCAAATCCTAGCAGTTTAATTAAACACAGCTGGACTCCAGTGAAGGAGTAGAACCATTTCAAGGAGGATCACAAGAAAATGGACAGCATGTGACTTAAATATGAGTGTCTGAGCAAAGGGTCTGAATACTTATGACCACGTGATATTTCAGTTTTTCTTTTTTAATAAATTGGCAAAAATTTCTACATTTCTGTATTTTTCCGCCAAGATGGGGTGCAGAGTGTACATTAATGAGAAAAAAATGAACTTTTTGAATTTACCAAATGGCTGCAATGAAACAAAGAGTGAAAAATTTAAAGGAGTCTGAATACTTTCCATACCCACTGTATTATACAGGGCCATTAGGTGCATCTGAGCATGCTCCATGGACATCTGTGCTAAGCTGTATTATACAGGGTCATTAGGTGCATCTGAGGATGCTCCACTGACATCTGTGCTATGACATTTTTTATACATGGCTATTAGATGCATCTGAGCATGCTCCATTGACATCTGTGCCAAGATGTATTATACAGGGCCATTATATGCATCTGAGCATGCTCCACTGATATCTGTGCTAAGACTTATTATACAGGGTCTTTATGTGCATCTGAGCATACTCCACCGACACATGCTATGATTTATCATACAGGGCCATTAGGTGCATTTGAACATACTCCACCAACATCTGTGCTATGACAATTTTTATACATGGCTATTAGGTGCATCTGAGCATGCTCCATCGACATCTGAGCTAAGACTTATTATACATGGTCATTAGGTGCATCTGAGCATGCTCCACCAACATATGTACTATGATTTATCATACAGGGCCATTAGGTGCATGTGAGCATGTACCACAGACAGCATTAGAGCTATAGGAGGAAGGATCCAGTGACAACAGAAATTAATGAGCATTCTGTAGGGTCATCAGTAGAGGGCAGTTATAGCTCAAAATCAGTACAGATTTTAAGGGTGAGTGCACTCGTTGCGGATTCAGTTGCGGATTTTTCCATGCGGATTTTGCTAATTCCACAGGTAAAGTGACCAGCGTTTTACCTGGGGGTTTAATGCAGATTTACTGTGCATTTTCTGCAGATTTTGTGCGGATTTCCCCTGCGGTTTTACACCTGCAGATTTCTATAATGGAGCAGGTGTAAAACCGCTGCGGATTCAGCAAAAAGAATTGACATGCTGCGGATTCAAATCCGCGTGGAAAATCCGCAGCATGTGTACAGCTTTTTTTTTTTTTACATAGATTAGAATGGTACTGTACAACGCAGCAGAATCCGCAACGTGTGCACAGACCCTAAAGTAGAGCTATATTTGACTTACCGGTACTTATATACAGAAAACTGTGACTACATATTTTAGGAGTAACTATTTAAGACTTTATGAAACCTGGGAGAGATATAACGTTTTTCACTCCTAAATTGTGACATTTTAATAAAATGCATTGGGAATTTCCTCCTAACTTGATCTCACTTACCAGGCACCGATGTGCCAAAGGCCACAAATACCACAGCAGTTACTGAATCTTTCAAGCCAATGGTACAGCCAAAATGAGAAGCAAGGTCCCCGATGATGGCGGTGAGGATGCCAATGATGGCTATTGATACAACAAAGCATGCCCATCCATTTAAATATTCCGTAGGGGGGACGCAAGCAAAAAGTACTTTCCAGAACACCGTCAGAAAGTGCATAACGTAGTCAAAACAAGATGGTAGTCTCTCCTCTCCAGACTCGTCCTCATCTTCATCCCCAGCTACAATAATGACAAGAAAACAAGCTTATCAACTGAATATTATTATTATTATTTATTTAAATAGCGCCATTAATTCCATGGTGCTGTACATGAGAAAGGGTTACATACAAAACTGAATACAGGGCAAGAGCAAATCTCCCACATGGTTGAGCTGGGTAACATTCAGGAGAATTAAGTATGCTACAAAGAACCTATAACGGAGGAATGTAGCATGTACTGTAGTTCTATTTCATGCCAAGAATACAAACTTATATAAAACTGGGGGTTTCTCCTGGATTTCTGCAAAAAATGGCACCATTCTTGCAGGTGCTATCTTCTATACTAGTGCACTCAAGCAGCGGAGTATAACTGGTATTTTGCAAGGGTGTGCTAATTTTGGTGGTGCAATGTGGCAATGGCTTTGTGCCCACACAAACCTCACAGTAACATGGGTGCGCACATGGATCGCACACCACCACTGTCACGGATGACATCAGCGCTCCCTGCAGATGGGAGAGTGCAATATATTCCACAACCGTGGCCATAACACTGACATGGCACCTATTTGGCTGGGGTCACACAACTGTATTTCTCCCATCTGAAAGAATTGGACCGATTATGCTAATCATGCTGATCAGAGTTTGAGCACAGTGTGATCCGATATTTTCAGATGTGGAGAAGATGGGAAATACACTGTGTTCCAAATTATTATGCAAATAATATTTTCTCAGATTTTCCCAAATTACCTATATGAATTGCAGTCATTGTAATTTTCCAGTCAAATAACTATTAGAGTACAATTGAAAGGTTTTTGTACAAACTGCCTATGATAACAGTATATTTTTAAAAAAATAAAACACTCAAACTGCACTCAAAATGCATGTTCCAAATTATTATGCACAGCAGAGTTTTCTACTTTTTCATTTTAATAAAGAACAAAAAAAAAGGTAATTTTTGAAATTATAAGCATTAGCAGGTTATTACAAACTGAAAACAAACAGTTTTCAACTCAAAACTTTATTCTAGGTGATGTTACATTTGCACATGGGACCCCTTGTTCGAAAGGAGCTTCTGAACTCTCTCGTCCATTGAATTTGTCAGGTTTTGATGGTTTCTGCTTCAATTGTTTTGCATGAGGACAGAATACCCTCCCAGAGCTGTTACTTAGATGTGAACTCCCTCCCGCCATCATAGACACTCCTTTTGATGATGCTCCAGAGGTTCTCAATGGGGTTGAGGTCAGGGGAGCATGGGGCCACACCATAAGTTTGTCCCCTTTTATGCCCATAGCAGCCAGAGATGCAGATGTGTTATGTGCAGCATGAGACGGTGCATTATCATGCATGAAAATGATCTTCTGCGGAATGCACGGTTCTTCTTCTTGAACCATGGCAGGAAGTGCTGTTTGAGAAACTCAACATACACTATGGAGTTCATCTTTATCCTAAAGGAGCCGACAATCTCTCTCCCCATGATTCCAGCCCAAAACATTACTCCACCTCCTCCTTGTTGGCGCCGTAGCCGTGTTTGCATGGGGTGTCCATCAACCAGCCATCCTCCACTCCATCTATCTGGACCATCGAGCCTTGCACGCACTCATCGGTGAACAAAACAGTTTTGAAGTCAGTCTTCATGCATTGTTTGGCCCACTGGAGCTGTTTCTGCTTGTGTGCAGTGGATAGAGGAGGTCGACAGGATGGCTTACGCACAGCTGCAAACCTCTGAAGGACCCTGCATCTTGTTGTTCGGGGGACGTTGGAGGCACCAGCAGCTTCAAAAACTTGTCTGCTGCTATGACAAGGCTTTTTTGCCGCTGCTCTTTTAAACTGACGTAATTGCCTGTAGGAAAGAGTCCTCAATTTTCCCTTATCAGCACGCACACGTGTGTACTGTGAATCAGCTACATATTTCTTGATTGCGCAATTTGTTTCTTCTCAGCAGCCGACACATCCTTTTTCTTTCCCATTTTGGCAGAAAATGTAGGCTGCTTAATAATGTGGGACAGCCTTCTTAAGTAGTCTTGCCTTTCATTGGACACACCTGCCAAACTAATTAGCACAGGTGTCTGCAATTGCTTACAGTGATATAAAGAGCCCTGGCACACATCACCATCAATGAGTTTAACTGACAAACAAAAAAATTCTTACCTTATCACTCCTAAACAATTTTTGCATAATAATTTGGAACACAGTGTAAATATCTCCATCGTCTCCATTCCGTCAGTCCATGAAAATCTGACCACACTTGGATGTAATTAGAGTGCAGTCCGATTTTTTATTTGCCACAAACCCACAGAATTGCATGGCTGAGTGTGATCTGATTTATAGATGCACATCGTGCATGCCGCAATTAATTTTTTCCTAGGACAGACTTCGTCCGAGGAGAAAAACAGCACAAGTCCACGGCCTGTAGAATAACACTGGTCAAACAAAACTTTGGATCGCAAGCCAATCAAAAATACGGTCATCTGCACAAGCCCTTAGGATATCATCCTCTACTTCAATTTCTAAAGGGTGCCTCCGATAGGTAGAAAACCTTACTTCTGCTCCCAAATGATGCTAGAAAGCACCACGTATCGATATTATTCATCGATTATCCAATCATGCTTGGGTGTCTTCGGTGTGCTCAAACAATATGTTATAGTGTCCACAGCTACACGTCCGTGTGTTCAACGCCGCAACACATGCAGGATTGCCTAACAAGCAGCATAATTCGCCGAACAGCCGAACACATGCAGGGATTGCCTAACAAGCAGGCAATATATTGCGGCTTTCGAACAGCCGCGAGACATGCAGCCGCGGGGACTCAAACATATTTTTCGAGCACGTGAAAGATGCTCTATTAACACAAGAGCATGATAACGTCTTATCAGATCATGTTGGCTTTCGCTCCTCACTAATAGTTAACTAAGAGGAATTTACAAACGATTATACAACTATTAAACAAAAATACATTGCTTTTATTAATGCTAAGAGTGTACATATGAATAGAAAAAATACAGTGCAGATATTAATATGAAAAGTACAAAAAAGTTACTGTTTTTAATACTATTATGAGTTTACAGATTAATTTTATAGCTGCGTACAAAATTAATCATGATATAATTGTCTGCGCAATATTTTATATACTGTACCAGTCTAAAAAAATTATTCTCTATGCAAATTATTTTTTTATGTTTATGATCTTTATTAAAAAAAAAATTATTTCATTTTTTTAATTGCCAAATTCCTCTATAAAGTGTTTTAAAATTCAACAAATTCAGAATGCATAGAAGAACTTAACATTGTCAATTTCTTTCAAGTGCCTGATTAATAAATTGTAAAACATTTTCATAATACTATAATTTAATCATATATAATGAATTTTCAGTGAGAAGTTATTCGCAACCCTTTGTAAACGTAAGATCTTTACAATATGAGTTTGGAAAAATAGATATACGTATAGTAAGGTAAATCAGTCCTTGTTTAACTACTTTCGGACCAGCCAAAGATTGGATACATCTGGGTGGTCTACATATTACTCTGCAGTGACATTCTAAAACATCACTACATCTATTTTGGCCAAAATATTAACCAATACCTCATTTAATGTATTTATCATATGCATTAATTTTTTTGCACTTTTTATCATATGTTTAGCGGGATGCGGCTAGGCCTCTTTTTGTTTCTCTGCTAAGGGCACAGGACTACTTCACCGCATCAATGGGAGAATGGATGGAGCCATGTACAGTAAAATCCTGAGAGACAACCCCCTTCCCTCCACAAGGACATTAAAAATGGGTCGTGGCTGGGTTTTTCAGCAAGACAATGACCCAAAACATACAGCCAAGGCAACAAAGGCATGGCTCAAAAAGAAGCACATTAAGGTCATGGAGTGGTCTAGCCAGTCTCCAGACCTTAATCCCATAGAAAACTTATGGAGGGAGTTGAAGCTCCGAGTTGCCAAGCGACAGCCTCCAAAATCTTAGTGATTTAGAGATGATCGGCAAAGAGGAGTGGACCAAAATTCCTCCTGACATGTGCGCAAAACTCATCATCAACTACAAAAAGTCTGACTGCTGTGCTTGCCAACAAGGGTTTTGCCACTAAGTATTAAGTCTTGTTTGCCAGAGGGATCAAATACTTATTTCTCACTGGAAAATGCAAATAAATTTATATAATTTATTCAATGTGATTTTCTGGATTTTATTTTTGATGTTCTATCTCTCAATGTTAAAATTAACCTACCCTTAAAATTACAGACTGATCATGTCTTTTGTCAGTAAGCAACCTTACAAAATCAGCAAGGGATCAAATACTTTATTCCCCCAATGTATGGGAAAAAAAGCTGCATGAGACAAAAAACACCCCTGGTGGTGTATTACTATATGAGGTTGAAATTGGAATTAAAAAGTATCTCTGCGCTACAAAGTATAAACATATGCAGTATGTCCTATGAGATACCATCCACACTAATCACCATTAGTAGTACAAAATGCCTACTAACTACAAATTGTAATTAAACACACATAGCAAGTTGCAGTAAAACGTGTATAATCAAAAACAATGTACACATATGATTATACATTATACACCATGCGATGAAGATTCATATCCAATAGCCTTCATTAATAGAATAAATACTGCAGTTAGTAAGCACAGTTCGTTACTTGCTCAAAATTGATGGTTAATAGAATTGTCCAAGGTAAAACTTTTATTAAGCCATTTAGCCAAAGGGCAATGTTTTAGAGGTTATTTACCACAACCGGCAGACACCGTTCAGTAGTCGTTCACAGTTAAGTTTTTGGTGTTGCCTTTGCCAAGGGACAACAATATAAAGTTGCATGTGATCTTTTATCAATTCTATGCCTTAAAGGGCTATAGCAATCATGCGTCAGTAAATTGCATTAATGATTGATAATAATGAAGTCCCAGATGTAGGTCCACGGAGTTGAACTTGTAACACAAATAGGTATTGTTGTGGCAAATACCTTATAACCAGATCCTCATTGATATAGGGAAGATACTCTCACCAGTCGGTAGAAAGAAGTCTCAGAGTTCGTAGCAGAGACTGACAGAGGGGAGAGGCTGGAGAATAGCGGGGGGGGGATAGGTTGACTAGTCGGGCAGAGGAGTTTAGGATAGACTGTATGAGATTAAATTATTTTAAAAAGACTTTGAAGAGCTGTATCTGTATATCTGATTGATATATAAAATCTCAAAGCTGATTCTCTATTGGACTGTTGGACATTGATGATGCAACAGACCATGGATTACAGAGACAGTCCTTCATCTGAATAGTCTCCAGGTAAAATACTACATTTTTCTACAGGTGCCGGGAAAAGGTTTGGATGGCCGCAGCTTGCTTTACAGATCCCAGGCACAGTAAACTTTGGGACGTAGGCTTATGAAGCTCTTCCTATGTACCACGGAGGGGATCTTGTGCACCTCTTATTTAGTGTTGAGCGATACTGCTCGATATCTAAAAATATCGGATCGGAATGGTATCGCCGATATCACTAAATATCGTCGATATCCGATTCCGATACCGGAAGTCCAATGTAAGTCTATGGGAACCAAATATCGACATTAAAAAAAACCATTCTTGCCTTGTTGGTTAATTGTACATGAAGGAAAACAACAAAGACTAATGTAGAATGTATTGGGGGAGGTTGAGGAGACAATAAAGGCATACATGTTTAACCCAATGCATTGGAATAGCATTAATATATTTTCTTTTTGGAAATACGTTTGGATTGACTAACAAATTGACAATGTTGTTAACCTTTTTTCTATTTTGGCAAATATGTATGTTTCACAACTTCCATGCTCTTCGCCTTTTTAACTTTTGCCAGTGCCACACTTTCTCCTTCATAATCTTCAGCAGCAGCATCATCTTTCTCATCAAATTATTCTTCATCTTCACCTTCTTAATCTTCTTCTTAAACTTCTTGCTCTTCATGTTTTTGTTTACATTACTCATATTGTTATTATTAAACTAATTAATCTTCTTCATATTCAAATTCTTCATCTTCTTCCTCTTCATCTTCTTCATCATATTCTTATTTGTGACAGAGATTCCTGTACTTGTAATCTGTAAAAGTATGAATTGTTCATCCTTCCGTTCTTGCTGTCACAAAAGATTTAAATTACAACAGTATTTGTCCGTGTTCAGTTTAGCCTGCAGCAGCAGGCATTTTCCAGGGGCACCACGAGGAGGAACGGACTCACCCCCATACACTGCTTAGTCTTCTTCTGCTTAGAATTTAGAGCATATATTTTGCTCTTCATTTTGGTCTTATACTTCATGTTCTTCTGCTTTTTGATCTTCTGCTTATTGTTCTTCTGTCTCTTGTTCTGTATCTTGTAGTTTGTCTTTAACCTTCTTTGTCCTGTTGGTGATCTTCTTCTGGGTAATATTTTATTTTTTCTTTGTGATGGTGTTCAGGCTGGTTGGCTTCATGCTCGTCGTCCTTGTTGTCGTCATCTTCTTCTGGGTGGTCTTTAAGGTCGTCTAATTTCCGAGAAACAGCTGACGTTACTGGAACCCTGACGGGTATCAGATGGAGCAAGAGACAATGGAAGTAACGAGGACCAGCTGACTGTGCTGGAACCCGGACGGGTAGCAGAAGGAAAAGAGGCAATGTCACAACCGAGTACCAGCTGACGTTACTGTGACACGGTTACTAAGCAGGAGGTACCTGTGCTCCAAAGCACTACCAAGGACCAGCAGACGTTGGTGGAACTCGGATACGGAGATGGAGGCACCTAGGCCAAAGGCACTGGGGAGAACCAGTTGACGGTACTGGACCCCGGACGGGTAGAAGAACGCACCCATGAAAATGTAAGTTGACAGGACGCAAGCCGTCCGCAGTTACCGAATCACACAGTCCTACAGTGGGTGCTTGTCCTATTGTCACAATGGAAACCGCCTTTATTTACATATCCCACAGCACACATAGGAATCACCTAAACTGCAGGCACCATAGAGTCAGCTAACCCGAATGCAACACGACAGCACAACTTATTGGAGGATAATTGACGTTCACACTGCCAGGAAACAGCTGTCGTGCTGTAACCAGGCTGGCCAGGAGTCAGTACCCCTGCCAATTACTTACGAGCAACAAATGGCGGTGTTGTAGCCCAGGGAGTAGAGTTCAGGTGGTAGAAAGATGAACATAACAGGAGACATGGAAAACGTTGCCAAACAGTTATTTAATCTGAAAACGGACAGGCAAATTCAGGTGAGATCCATGCCTTGTTCATTTTCAGAAAAGTAAGCCGGTCTACATTCTCTGAGGATAGTCGCATGCGACGGTCTGTTACTACACCACCTGCAGCACTAAAGACACGCTCAGATAATACACTGGCAGCAGGGCAAGCCAGCACCTCCAATGCATACTGGCTAAGCTCTGGCCATGTATCCAACTTAGAGACCCAAAATTTGAAAGGGGAAGAGGCATCTGGGAGTACACTTAGAGGGAAAGCCAAGTAGTCTGTCACCATCTTACGGAAACGTTTCTTCCTGGTGACTGGAGCCGTCTCGGATGGTGTAGACCTTGCTGGCGCTGTCACAAAACTTTGCCACATTTGTAACATACAGCTCTTGCCCTGTGCAGAGGCGCTGCTTCTGCTCCCTCTTGTTGTAGAGGTGTCTACACTGCCTCGAACGCACAGAGCTGCTTTGTAAAGCAGTAGCAGCAGCAGCAGCTCTCTCGGCTGGAATGTACAACAGTATGGATTGCACCAGTGTGTCTTGGTACTCCTGCATTTTACGGTCCCGGTTCACCGGTGTGATGAGGGTTTGTAAGTTGTCCCGGTAGCGAGGGTCTAGGAGGGTGTACACCCAATAATCTGACGTGGTGAGAATGTGGGCGATGCGGCGGTCGTTTCTCAGGCACTGAAGCATGAAATCAACCATGTGCTGCAGACTCCCAACTGGCCAACAAAGGCTGTCCTCTGGAAGAGGCGTCATCTCTGCCTCCTCTGCATCACCCCACCCTCGCTCTACATACTGACTAGAGCGTTGTGTACCTCCCTCTGTAGGGATTTCTTCCTCCTCCATTGACTCCTCCTCCTCCTCATCCTCCTCACAAAGTGAGCCCTGCCCAGCCCTTTGTGAGGAACCACGTTGCGCTGACTGTCCTGAAGGTAATTTAATTTGTGACTCCTCATCCTCCACCTCTTCCAAAACCTCTTCCTGTAGTGCTTTCAGTGATTTCTGAAGCAGGCAGATAAGGGGGACAGTCATGCTGACTAGTGCATCATCTGCACTCGCCATCCGCGTTGAGACATCAAACGCACGCAAAACGTCGCAGATGTCCTTCATAGAGGCCCACTCAGTAGTGGTGAAGTGTGAACGGCGCAAATTGCGAGTTGATTGCGCCTGTTGCAGCTGATACTCCATTACTGCTGGCTGCTGCTCACACAACCGCTCCAACATATGTAACGTGGAATTCCACCTGGTGGGTACGTCACATATGATGCGATGTTCAGGAAGGCGAAATCTGACTTGCAGAGCTGCAATGCGCGATCTGGCCATGCTGGAACGTCGCAAGTGAGCGCACTCTAGGCGGACCTTGTGCAGCAGTGCATCAAGATCCGGATAGTCCCTCAAAAAACTCTGCACGACCAAGTTGAGCACATGTGCCAGACATGGTATGTGAGTGAGGTTGCCAAGGCCCAGAGCTGCCACCAGATTTCGGCCATTGTCACACACTACCAAGCCTGGCTGGAGATTAGCTGACAAAAACCACACGTCGCTCTCCTGCTTGATGGCATCCCAGAGCTCCTGCGCTGTGTGGCTTCGATTCCCCATGGAAATTAATTTCAGGACGGCCTGTTGACGTTTGGCCACGGCTGTGCTCATATCGATCGCAACAGGTAAGCGTTCACGGGTCCATGTGGAGGTATACCGTGACGGCTCGTGCAGCGATGATTCTGAGGAACTGGAGTAGGAGGAGGAATCAATGTGTACAGACTGGATTCCTGCAATCCTTGGAGTTGGCAGAACACGTACAGCGCCACTGGCAAGATCTGTACCGGCTCCACAACATTGACCCAATGGGCAGTGAGGGAAAGGTATCGTCCCTGGCCATGGGTACTGGTCCACGCATCGGTGGTCAGGTGGACCCTGCTACTGACGGCGTTTAGTAGCGCATGTTTAATGTTTCCCTCGACATGTTTTTGCAGAGCAGGGACAGCTTGCCTGCTGAAATAAAATCGGCTTGGCACATTATATTGTGGGACTGCCAATGCCATAAAGTTCCTGAAACTGTCAGTCTCCACCAGCCTGAATGACAGCATTTCAAGGGACAGGAGTTTTGCAATGCCAGCATTCAGAGCCTGTGCTCGTGGATGGTTTGCCGAGTATGGCCGTCTTTTATCCCATGCCTGTGGTACCGATGGCTGTTTTTTGTTCTGGGAGTGTGACGATGACTGTGAACTTGCTGCTGTGGGTGGAATAACAGTTTGTCTATGGACAACAGTGACCGAGGTTCTTCCATGGAGATCCTGTGAGGAAGCCGAACCAGGTGTGTGTGAGCTGGAGGTAGAGGCACGAACACGACCTGAAGATGTAGGTGCTGCTGTAGGTTGGCCTACATCTCCAGTGTGTCTTTGTAACTCAGCTACGTGCTTTGTCCGTACATGTTTCCACATATTTGTGGTATTCAGGTTACTGATATTTTTACCTCTTTTAACTTTTTGCTTACACAGCTTGCATTGAACATAGCAAATATCATCTACAAGTCTGTCAAAAAAGGACCACGCAGTGCAAGTCATGGGAGCGCCAATTTTGACATTTCTAAGAGAACTGCTCCCAACAGGTGCCAAACTGGAGGCTACAGGCAAGCGAGTCTGCAGCCTACCTCTCCCTCCTCTTTGTACCGTTGGGACAATCTCTTCCTCAGAGCTGCTCCCACCACCTTCCTGTTGCTCACGCCATGTTGGGTCTCGGACTTCATCATCTCCACTACCCTCTTCCAACACCTGCTGCTGTTGGATGGTCTGGGCAGCACCATGCTCCACAAAACCTGGCACCTGAGTCTCATCATCATCATAAGATGCGTTCTGCGGTGTGCTGTCCATCGGCACTGGCTCACCCGCCTCTTCAGATTGAGAGAGACACAGCTGTTGCGCATCACTGCATACTCCCTCTTCTTCAAATTGCAGAATGCTGCTTGCCTGTGCCGTGTTTGCAAGCCAACAGATTCTGAGAACAGAAGCAGAGACTCAGCTGGCTCCTGTACAGAACTCTCTGACTGCCTGGGCAATTTGACAGGCGGTGAACAGACAGATGGTTGCTCAACAGTGTTGTGTTCCTGAGAGGAGGTGGAAGGAATTGAAGTCGATGCATTGGCTGCCATCCAACCAACAACGGCTTCAATTTGTTCTTCCCGCAGCAGGGGGGCACGCCGAGCTCCTACCAAAGTGCGCATAAAGGAACGCTCATGGGTAAAACTGGTGGATGCTGTGTCACTGAGGGCGGCAGCAGCCACAGAATCCCCGTCCTCTCCCTGCTGAAACTCCACGGCCACGACCACGTGCCTTACTCACTGACTTCTTCATCTTGGTAGATTGATAAAGAAAGTCAGAAAAGTTATAAGGCCTAAGTGTGGTTATTACGCAGAGAATGAAGTGAACACTGAAACACAACTGTTCACAATCTGTGAAAGGCTACTCCTTTGTCTACTTCTATAGTGTTTGCAACCAATGTATTGGATACGGATGGAAGCGCGTCACACTAATAGATGATATTTTAAATGGAATGGAGCAGAACCAATTGGAGATAAATGAAAAGGATGAGGCACTGAGACACGCTCAGCAGAGTACAAGCAGCAGTGCTTGAACAAGTAACTGGAGCGTGATGTGCACTCAAAAAATAAAAAACACAGACTGAAGTGAACACTGAAACACAACTGTTCACAATCTGTGAAAGGCTACTCCTTTGTCTACTTCTATAGTGTTTGCAACCAATGTATTGGATACGGATGGAAGCGCGTCACACTAATAGATTATATTTTAAATGGAATGGAGCAGAACCAATTGGAGATAAATGAAAAGGATGAGGCACTGAGACACGCTCAGCAGAGTACAAGCAGCAGTGCTTGAACAAGTAACTGGAGCGTGATGTGCACTCAAAAAATAAAAAACACAGACTGAAGTGAACACTGAAACACAACTGTTCACAATCTGTGAAAGGCTACTCCTTTGTCTACTTCTATAGTGTTTGCAACCAATGTATTGGATACGGATGGAAGTGCGTCACACTAATAGTTAAATTGCATGGAGCTGCAAGAATTACACTGAAGAAAAAAAAAAGAGTCTGTGAGTGACACGTGCAGATGCCTACAGACAGCGTTGCATGCAGAGCAAACTGCAGCGTCACCTGCACTCACACACACCTTGCAGAGCTGTTAAAACAACACTGCAGGCAAAAGGAAGCTTTACACAGCGGTTGGTGCTAGCCTGCCTACAGCACAGTACACTAAATCGCAATCTCTAACTGTCCCTCAGAGTCAGCACAGCAGCGTTCTGTCCCTTACTGAATTCACAGCACAGTGACGCTAAAATGGCGGCGGCGCCTTTTATAGTGCATTCTGACATCATTTCAGCATCCAATCACAGCCATGCCATTAGTTAACATGACCGCAGCAGTACAGGATGTGCCCACACTTCTTAGGATTCCTCATTGGCTGACTAAAATCACATTGCCTCTCAAAGAATTATGGGAACTTCCGATTCCGGTATACGATATATGGAAAATATCGAAACTAAGTATCGAAAGGCCGATAGAGCTAATATCGGCCGATACCCGATACTTGCGGTATCGTATCGCTCAACACTACTCTTATTGTGTAGAGCTGGCGCTCCTACAGATTGTCTATCCCACGCCTCTCATCTTATTATGTAGAGGCTTTGATCTGTCACATCTACATATACAGGTTGTATAACATGGACCGATCTTGCCCATATGCAGAATCTGCTCTTTACTTTCTTTTCCTTTATTAAAAAGATCACTTCGAACAAATCTGAGGATAAAAGATTTTCATGAAAGCAAAAAAGGCAGATTTTTTTTTTAAAGTTCAAATACATTAAAAAAGCAGATTAGTTAAAATTGCATGTTCTACCTTGAATTTCAATTACCTTTATACTTTCAATAGTTTTGCACATAGCCATGAAGAATTAAGGCCAGGTAATCCTAATTTTACAGTTCTGATGGCTAAGCAAGGCTGCTAATTAAAATATTGTCTTCCTCTACTTATTCTGAGTGGAATGAGATAGTCATGCAGCTGCCCTTGGCTTGTAGATTATTTTAGCAATCCGACAATTTAGCTCGTGTGGCGCTCAGTGTGGCCGCTCAGCAGCAGTTGCCAGGAGTAGTTGGGCGCTAATAGACTTTGTAGCTCTTTGGTATTCACACATTCATTACTGAAATGTACAATTACACCTTAAGAAGGGACAAATCTTTTGTATATCATGGAAATTACTGCTTTAAAGTATTTAATTTGTTATTTCGTTCACTTTGCAAAAATGGAAATTAATCCCCACAGGTTCAAATGGGGATATCTGTGACCGACAATATAACTTCAAATGGGGTCTTAGAAGTTAAATTACTGGAGGCTACATATGATATAAAATATATTGGTGGCTAACAAGTGGCATGGTACAATGCCTCCAAGGGCAGAATATGGTACTTCAAAGGAGAATTGTGGACCTGTAAGGATTCTGTTTCTACTGGGTCTATGACCATGGTAACGCCTTGTAAGTAAACGAGGTCTAATCTGACTTTAGCAATTTTCCTCATGTTCATGTGGACGCCCACACTTGCCCCTGGAGGGTATGTGCTACATATAGATTGTAAACCCAATTAAGGAGCTCAAATGAGTATACTTTTATATACAGTGGTTGCGGAAAGTATTCAGACCTCTTTCAATTTTTCACCCTTTGTTTCATTGCAGCCATTTGGTAAATTCAAAAAAGTTCATCTGTTCTCATTAACCCCTTAGTGACAGAGCCAATTTGCAGCTTAATGACAGGGCCAATTTTTACAATTCTGACCACTGTCACTTTATGAGGTTATAACTCTGGAACGCTTTAACGAATCCCGCTAATTCCGAGATTATTTTTTCATGACATATTGTACTTCACGTTAGTGGTAAAAAATGACTTCCGTTTATTTATGAAAAAAACGGAAATATGGCGAAAATTTAAAAAATTTAGCAATTTTCAAAATATAAATTTTTATGCCCTTAAATCAGAGAGATATGTCAGACAAATTTCTTAATAAATAACATTTCCCACATGTCTACTTTACATCAGCACAATTTTGGAAGCAAATTTTTTTTTTTGTAACAAAGTTATCAGGGTTAAAAGTTGACCAGCGATTTCTCTGTTTTACAACACCATTTTTTTTATGGACCATATCACATTTGAAGTCATTTTGAGGGGTCTATATGATAGAAAATACCCAAAAGTGACACCATTCTAAAAACTGCACCTCTTCAAGGTGCTCAAAACCACATTCAAGAAGTTTATTAACCCTTTATGTGCTTCACAGGACTGAAGCAATGTGAAAGGAAAAAAATTAACATTTAACTTTTTTGGAAAAAAATTTACTTCAGAACCAATTTTTTTTTATTTTCACAAGTGTTAAAAGAGAAAATGAACCACAAAATTTGTTGTCCAATTTCTCCTGAATACGCCGTTACCCCATATGTGGGGGTAAACCACTTTTTGGGCGCACTGCAGAGGTCACAATGGAAGGAGAGCCGTGTGTGTTATGATTTGGTAGCTGAGGAGAGCAAGCAAAAAAGGAAATACACCAGAGAGGTTGGAATCTATGGGATTGCAGTACCCTGACTAACCACCACAACTAAAGGCAGCCGTGGAGCGTACCTACGTTGGTCCTAGACGCCTCGTCACACCCTGAGAAGCTAACTACACCTAAAGACAGAAAGAGGAAAACTATCTGCCCCGGAGCAGATCCCCAAAGAACATAGAAAGCCCCCAAACATGTAATGGCGGTTAGACAAGAGGAAATACAGACACAGACAGAAAATAGTATGAGCAAACGTTGGGGCCCAAACTTCTTAAATAGAAAAGGATAGGAAGGACACTTACTGCAATCCCAAAAAACCCTGAAAAGTACCAACTCTACTAATTACAAAAACACTGAGATCACACGACCTCTACCACCTAAATTAGTTCTCTGGTGTAACAAAAACTAAACATCAGCCACTGAAAAAACTGGAAAAGGCAAATGAACAAACAACAGTGGCTGAACTAAACTGAGAGGAGCACAAGCCCCGGAGGGGACCCGGCAGACCCCCACAGAAGTGCAGGACAAAATGCAAAAAGCAAGCACAAAAAACTAAAAGAAGAAAATGTCTTATCTGTTAGCAGAAGATGCAGGCACGAAACAGCAAGCTACAAAGTGAACAGGAATCAAAGATGAGACTAGAACAATTGATCACCGGCTAACCTGATGGGAGGGAACCTCCCTTATATAAGACCAGTCAGTAACACCTGATCGCCAATCTTCACAATCTTCATTGGATAGTTCAGTACTGTTTGTAACCACCAGAGGGAGCTTCTGCTCAGAATTCATTTCTAGCACATTCACAACAGTACCCCCCTTGAGGAGGGGTCACCGAACCCTCATTTGAGCAACCAGGTTGGTCAGGATGAGCTCTGTGATACGCACGGATGATCTCCTAGCATGGATGTCCGAAGCAAACACCCAAGAATTGTCCTCCTGACCATAACCTCTCCACTTAACCAAATACTGGAGTTTCCGTCTAGAAAAACGAGAATTCAATATTTTCTCAACCACATACTCCAGATTGCCCTCAACCAAAACAGGGTCAGGAGGCACAGCCATAGGAACCACTGGCTCGACAAACCTCTTCAATAAGGACTTGTGGAACACGTTATGGATCTTAAATGTTCCTGGAAGAAGTAAACGAAAGGAAACAGGATTAAGAATCTCCATGATCTTATAAGGTCCAATGAACCTAGGCTTAAACTTAGGAGATGCAACTCTTATAGGGATATTTCTTGAGGACAACCAGACCAAGTCCCCCACTTCAAACCGAGGACCATCAGTCCTATGCCGGTTGGCAAACCGCTGGGCCCTCTCCTGAGAGAGGGACAACCTCTCCACTACCTGGTCCCAAATCTGCTGCATACGCTCCACAACAGAGTCAACACCTGGACAGACAGAAGCCTCCGTCTGTCCTGAAGAAAATCGAGGGTGAAACCCAAAATTGCAGAAAAATGGAGACATCAAAGTGGCAGAGCTAGCCCTATTATTAAGAGCAAACTCAGCCAAAGGCAAAAAAGAGACCCAGTCATCCTGATCAGCAGACACAAAGCATCTCAGATAAGTCTCCAATGTCTGGTTTGTTCTCTCAGTCTGTCCATTGGTCTGAGGATGAAAAGCCGAGGAGAAAGACAATTGAACACCAAGTTTAGAACAAAAAGTCCTCCAAAATCTGGAAACAAACTGGACTCCTCTGTCAGACACAATGTTCTCAGGAATGCCGTGTAACCGAACCACGTGCTGAAGGAACAAAGGCACCAATTCAGAGGAGGAAGGCAACTTAGGTAATGGCACAAGATGTATCATTTTGGAAAACCTATCACAAATCACCCAGATAACGGTCATTCTCTGAGAAACAGGGAGGTCGGAAATGAAATCCATAGAGATATGGGTCCATGGTCTCTTGGGCACAGGCAATGGCATCAACAAACCACTAGAGCGAGAGCAAGGCTTGGAGCGAGAGCAAGTCCCGCAGGACTGCACAAATTCCCTGACGTCACGAGACAAAGTAGGCCACCAAAAGGACCGACTAACCAAGTCTCTGGTACCAAAAATTCCAGGATGACCGGCCAACGCGGAACAATGAAACTCAGACATCACACTCTTTTTCCATCGGTCTGGGACAAACAATTTCCCAATAGGGCAGCGCTCGGGTTTATCCTCCTGACACCCTTCCAGAGCAGTCTCAAATTGGGCGAGATGGCGGAAAGAACTACACCCTCTTTCAAAATAACAGCAGGATCAGATAACTCAGGAGAGTCCGCAAGGAAACTCCTCGAGAGGGCATCCGCTTTAACATTCTTAGTGCCAGGAAGAAAGGAAACCACAAAATTAAAACGTGTGAAAAACAAGGCCCACCTGGCCTGTCTAGGATTAAGTTGCTTGGCTGATTCCAGATAAACCAGATTCTTATGGTCCGTGAGGACCACCACCTGATGTTTGGCTCCCTCCAGCCAATGTCTCATTCTTCAAAAGCCCACTTCATGGCCAATAACTCCCGATTACCCACGTCATAATTATGTTCAGTTGGAGAAAATTTTCGAGAGAAAAAGGCACAAGGGTTACTTTTAGAGGTCTCTGGATCTCTTTGGGACAAAACGGCACCTGCCCCAATTTCAGAGGCATCAACCTCCACCTTAAATGGCAGAGAAACATCAGGCTGCCGTAGAACAGGAGCAGAAGTGAATCTCTGCTTAAGTTCCTGAAACGCAGAGACTGCCTCAGGAGGCCAATTCACCACATCAGAACCCTTTTTGGTGAAATCAGTCAATGGTTTAACAATAACAGAGAAATTACCAATAAATTTACGATAAAAATTGGCAAAACCCAAGAATCTTTGAAGAGCCTTTAATGAAGTAGGTTGGACCCAATCACAGATGGCCTGAACCTTGACCGGGTCCATTTCAATAACAGATGGGGACAAAATGAATCCCAGAAATGAGATCCTCTGTATGCCAAAAAGACACTTTGATCCCTTCACATACAGAGCATTCTCTCTCAAAATCTGGAACACAGTCCGAACATGTTTCACATGAGAGTCCCAGTCATTGGAAAAAATCAAGATATCATCCAAATAAACAATCAGAAATGTATCCACAAAATCCCTGAAAATGTCATTCATGAAGGACTGGAAGACAGAAGGAGCATTAGTGAGCCCAAAGGGCATCACTAGGTACTCAAAAAGCCCCTCTGGGGTATTAAATGCCGTCTTCCATTCATCCCCGTGCTTAATGCGAATAAGGTTATATGCCCCCTGAGGTCAAGCTTGGTAAACCAAGTAGCACTTTTCACCCTGGAAAACAGTTCAGAAATCAAAGGTAACGGATATTGATATTTCACAGTGATATTGTTCAAGAGACGATAATCAATACACGGCCTTAATGAACCATCCTTTTTGGCCACAAAGAAAAAAACCGGCACCCAAGGGTGAAGAGGATGGTCTGATATGACCCTTCTCCAATGACTCCTTGATATAAGACCGCATAGCGTCATGTTCAGGTACAGACAAGTTAAAAAGGCGACCTTTAGGGAATTTACTACCAGACACTAATTCAATAGCGCAGTCATAGCTCCTATGGGGGGGCAAGGATGCAGATTTACTTTCGCTAAACACATCAGAAAAATCGGTCAAAAAGTCAGGAACATCCTGAGCCTGGGGGGAGGCAGAAAAAACAGGAGTGTTGGTATTAACACATTGGCAGCCCCAACTGGTTACAGACACAGATTTCCAATCCAAAACAGGATTATGAGACTGTAACCAAGGGAAACCCAGTACGATAATGTCATGCAGATTATACAGCACCAAAAATTTGCAACTCTCCTGATGATCAGGTTCAACCCTCATTATCACCTGAGTAGAGAACTGAGGTTTATTCTCAGCCAAAGGGGTAGAATCGATCCCAGTAGGGGAATAGACTTCCGTAGGGGTATCAAGGGAAACCCACAACGTTTAGCAAAATCAAAATCCATCAGGTTAATAGCTGCTCCCGAATCAACGAAAGCCTGAGCAGAAAATGAGGACAGGGAGCAAATCAGGGTAACAGTCAACAAAAATTTAGTCTGAACACTACCCAAGACAACTGAGCGTGCAAAACGTCTTCCCCGCTTAGGGCAGACTGAAATAGCATGAGAGGCATCACCACAGTAGAAACATAACCCATTGCGTTTTTGAAACTCATGACGCTGTGCCCAGAAGCCACTCTATCACACTGCATGGGTTCAGAAGCTGGTTCACAAGGCAACACTATTCCACGCATACCTCTACGCTCACGCAAACGTCTGTCAATTTGAATCGCTAATGACATAGAATCATTGAGACCAGAGGGGACAGGGAATCCCACCATAACATCCTTTACATTCTCTGACAGACCCTTCCGAAAAAGGGCTGCCAAAGCATCGTCATTTCATTTGGTCAGGACTGCTCACCTTCGGAATCTCTGACAGTATAACTCAGCGTCCTCAAGCCCCTGATTTAATGCCAACAAGGCTTTTTCAGCTTGATCAGTGACATTAGGCTCATCGTACAATAACCCCAGAGCCTGAAAAAATGCATCAACATTACTCAAAACAGGATCCCCAGGTGTCAGGGAAAAAGCCCAATCCTGAGGATCGCCGCGCAGGAGAGAGATGACAATTTGAACCTGCTGTGCTGCGTTCCCTGAGGACTTAGATTTCAAGGCAAAAAACAACTTTCAGTTATTTTTGAAATTCAGAAATTTAGCTCGATCCCCTAAAAACAAATCTGGCATGGGAATCCTAGGTTCCACAACAGGCAACCTCGCAAGATAGGTAGCAATACTCCGAACTTCAGTGGCAAGCTGATCCACACGGCCAGACAACTGTGCAAACTCCATTGAGAGAAAAAAAAAATCCTCCTCAGCACCCAGAGATACAGAGGGAAAAAAAAAAAAAAAATCTCTGACAACTCTGACAATCTTCTTTCTTTAACACTATTTTTCCCTTCTGTGAGTACCATACAAATATCAGTTTTTGGGCCGGTGATACTATTATGATTTGGTAGCTGAGGAGAGCAAGCAAAAAAGGAAATACACCAGAGAGGTTGGAATCTATGGGATTGCAGTACCCTGACTAACCACCACAACTAAAGGCAGCCGTGGAGCGTACCTACGTTGGTCCTAGACGCCTCGTCACACCCTGAGAAGCTAACTACACCTAAAGACAGAAAGAGGAAAACTATCTGCCCCGGAGCAGATCCCCAAAGAACATAGAAAGCCCCCAAACATGTAATGGCGGTTAGACAAGAGGAAATACAGACACAGACAGAAAATAGTATGAGCAAACGTTGGGGCCCAAACTTCTTAAATAGAAAAGGATAGGAAGGACACTTACTGCAATCCCAAAAAACCCTGAAAAGTACCAACTCTACTAATTACAAAAACACCTGAGATCACACGACCTCTACCACCTAAATTAGTTCTCTGGTGTAACAAAAACTAAACATCAGCCACTGAAAAAACTGGAAAAGGCAAATGAACAAACAACAGTGGCTGAACTAAACTGAGAGGAGCACAAGCCCCCGGAGGGGACCCGGCAGACCCCCACAGAAGTGCAGGACAAAATGCAAAAAGCAAGCACAAAAAACTAAAAGAAGAAAATGTCTTATCTGTTAGCAGAAGATGCAGGCACGAAACAGCAAGCTACAAAGTGAACAGGAATCAAAGATGAGACCAGAACAATTGATCACCGGCAACCCTGATGGGAGGGAACCTCCCTTATATAAGACCAGTCAGTAACACCTGATCGCCAATCTTCACAATCTTCATTGGATAGTTCAGTACTGTTTGTAACCACCAGAGGGAGCTTCTGCTCAGAATTCATTTCTAGCACATTCACAACACATTTGACTTTTTCTACACAGAACTGGCTGGACGCCATGTCGCGTTTGGAGAGCCCCTGATGTGCCTAAACAGTGGAAACCCCAACAAGTGACCCCATTTTGGAAACTAGGACCACTCAAAGAGCTTACCTAGATGTGTGGTGAACACTTTGAACCTCCAAGTGCTTCACAGAAGTTTATACCGTAGAGCTGTGAAAATAAAAAATAATTTTTTTCCTCAAAAATGATTATTTCAGCCAGCTATTTTTTATTTTCCCAAGGGTAACAGGAGAAATTAGAACCCAGAAATTGGTGTTCAATTTGTCCTGAGTACGCTGATACCCCATATGTTGGGGTAAACCACTGTTTGGGCGCATTTGACTTTTTGAATGCCATGTCGTGTTTGGAGACCCCCTGATGTGCCTAAATAGTGGAAACCCCTCAATTCTAGCTCCAACCTAACCCCAACACACCGCTATCGTTAATCTCAACCCTAATCCCAACCCTAACCCCAACCCTAATTGTAACCCTAACCCTAATTGTAAAACTTACCCTAATCCTAACCCTAAACCTAATTGTAACCCTAACTCTAATGGAAAAATGAAAATAAATATATTTTCTTTATTTTATTATATGTCCCTAACTAAGTGGGTGATAAAGTGGGGGTTTATTTACCATTTTTTTTTTTTGATCACTGTGATAGCGTTTATCACAGTGATCAAAATGTCCTGTACTGAATGAATGTATCTGCCGGCCGACAGATTCGGCGGCCGCACTGCGCATGCGCCCGCCATTTTCTTTGCAGGATGAAGACATGAGGGATACTGGGAGGTACCGGGTGGGATCGGGGGTCCCGGGGACCCTATTTCTCTCCCCTCTGATGTGATCGCACAAAATCCCTGAAAATGTCATTCATGAAGGACTGGAAGACAGAAGGAGCATTAGTGAGCCCAAAGGGCATCACTAGGTACTCAAAAAGCCCCTCTGGGGTATTAAATGCCGTCTTCCATTCATCCCCGTGCTTAATGCGAATAAGGTTATATGCCCCCCTGAGGTCAAGCTTGGTAAACCAAGTAGCACTTTTCACCCTGGAAAACAGGTCAGAAATCAAAGGTAACGGATATTGATATTTCACAGTGATATTGTTCAAGAGACGATAATCAATACACGGCCTTAATGAACCATCCTTTTTGGCCACAAAGAAAAAACCGGCACCCAAGGGTGAAGAGGATGGTCTGATATGACCCTTCTCCAATGACTCCTTGATATAAGACCGCATAGCGTCATGTTCAGGTACAGACAAGTTAAAAAGGCGACCTTTAGGGAATTTACTACCAGACACTAATTCAATAGCGCAGTCATAGCTCCTATGGGGGGGCAAGGATGCAGATTTACTTTCGCTAAACACATCAGAAAAATCGGTCAAAAAGTCAGGAACATCCTGAGCCTGGGGGGAGGCAGAAAAAACAGGAGTGTTGGTATTAACACATTGGCAGCCCCAACTGGTTACAGACACAGATTTCCAATCCAAAACAGGATTATGAGACTGTAACCAAGGGAAACCCAGTACGATAATGTCATGCAGATTATACAGCACCAAAAATTTGCAACTCTCCTGATGATCAGGTTCAACCCTCATTATCACCTGAGTAGAGAACTGAGGTTTATTCTCAGCCAAAGGGGTAGAATCGATCCCCAGTAGGGGAATAGACTTCCGTAGGGGTATCAAGGGAAACCCACAACGTTTAGCAAAATCAAAATCCATCAGGTTAATAGCTGCTCCCGAATCAACGAAAGCCTGAGCAGAAAATGTGGACAGGGAGCAAATCAGGGTAACAGTCAACAAAAATTTAGTCTGAACACTACCCAAGACAACTGAGCGAGCAAAACGTCTTCCCCGCTTAGGGCAGACTGAAATAGCATGAGAGGCATCACCACAGTAGAAACATAACCCATTGCGTTTTCGAAACTCATGACGCTGTGCCCCAGAAGCCACTCTATCACACTGCATGGGTTCAGAAGCTGGTTCACAAGGCAACACTATTCCACGCATACCTCTACGCTCACGCAAACGTCTGTCAATTTGAATCGCTAATGACATAGAATCATTGAGACCAGAGGGGACAGGGAATCCCACCATAACATCCTTTACATTCTCTGACAGACCCTTCGGAAAAAGGGCTGCCAAAGCATCGTCATTTCATTTGGTCAGGACTGCCCACCTTCGGAATCTCTGACAGTATAACTCAGCGTCCTCAAGCCCCTGATTTAATGCCAACAAGGCTTTTTCATCTTGATCAGTGACATTAGGCTCATCGTACAATAACCCCAGAGCCTGAAAAAATGCATCAACATTACTCAAAACAGGATCCCCAGGTGTCAGGGAAAAAGCCCAATCCTGAGGATCGCCGCGCAGGAGAGAGATGACAATTTGAACCTGCTGTGCTGCGTTCCCTGAGGACTTAGATTTCAAGGCAAAAAACAACTTTCAGTTATTTTTGAAATTCAGAAATTTAGCTCGATCCCTAAAAACAAATCTGGCATGGGAATCCTAGGTTCCACAACAGGCAACCTCGCAAGATAGGTAGCAATACTCCGAACTTCAGTGGCAAGCTGATCCACACGGCCAGACAACTGTGCAAACTCCATTGAGAGAAAAAAAAATTCTCCTCAGCACCCAGAGATACAGAGGGAAAAAAAAAAAAAAATCTCTGACAACTCTGACAATCTTCTTTCTTTAACACTATTTTTCCCTTCTGTGAGTACCATACAAATATCAGTTTTTGGGCCGGTGATACTATTATGATTTGGTAGCTGAGGAGAGCAAGCAAAAAAGGAAATACACCAGAGAGGTTGGAATCTATGGGATTGCAGTACCCTGACTAACCACCACAACTAAAGGCAGCCGTGGAGCGTACCTACGTTGGTCCTAGACGCCTCGTCACACCCTGAGAAGCTAACTACACCTAAAGACAGAAAGAGGAAAACTATCTGCCCGGAGCAGATCCCCAAAGAACATAGAAAGCCCCCAAACATGTAATGGCGGTTAGACAAGAGGAAATACAGACACAGACAGAAAATAGTATGAGCAAACGTTGGGGCCCAAACTTCTTAAATAGAAAAGGATAGGAAGGACACTTACTGCAATCCCAAAAAACCCTGAAAAGTACCAACTCTACTAATTACAAAAACACCTGAGATCACACGACCTCTACCACCTAAATTAGTTCTCTGGTGTAACAAAAACTAAACAGCAGCCACTGAAAAAACTGGAAAAGGCAAATGAACAAACAACAGTGGCTGAACTAAACTGAGAGGAGCACAAGCCCCGGAGGGGACCCGGCAGACCCCCACAGAAGTGCAGGACAAAATGCAAAAAGCAAGCACAAAAAACTAAAAGAAGAAAATGTCTTATCTGTTAGCAGAAGATGCAGGCACGAAACAGCAAGCTACAAAGTGAACAGGAATCAAAGATGAGACCAGAACAATTGATCACCGGCAACCCTGATGGGAGGGAACCTCTCTTATATAAGACCAGTCAGTAACACCTGATCGCCAATCTTCACAATCTTCATTGGATAGTTCAGTACTGTTTGTAACCACCAGAGGGAGCTTCTGCTCAGAATTCATTTCTAGCACATTCACAACACATTTGACTTTTTCTACACAGAACTGGCTGGACGCCATGTCGCGTTTGGAGAGCCCCTGATGTGCCTAAACAGTGGAAACCCCAACAAGTGACCCCATTTTGGAAACTAGGACCACTCAAAGAGCTTACCTAGATGTGTGGTGAACACTTTGAACCTCCAAGTGCTTCACAGAAGTTTATACCGTAGAGCTGTGAAAATAAAAAATAATTTTTTTCCTCAAAAATGATTTTTTCAGCCAGCTATTTTTTATTTTCCCAAGGGTAACAGGAGAAATTAGAACCCAGAAATTGGTGTTCAATTTGTCCTGAGTACGCTGATACCCCATATGTTGGGGTAAACCACTGTTTGGTCGCATTTGACTTTTTGAATGCCATGTCGTGTTTGGAGACCCCCTGATGTGCCTAAATAGTGGAAACCCCTCAATTCTAGCTCCAACCCTAACCCCAACACACGCTATCGTTAATCTCAACCCTAATCCCAACCCTAACCCCAACCCTAATTGTAACCCTAACCCTAATTGTAAAACTTACCCTAATCCTAACCCTAACTGTAACCCTAACTCTAATGGAAAAATGAAAATAAATATATTTTCTTTATTTTATTATATGTCCCTAACTAAGTGGGTGATAAAGTGGGGGTTTATTTACCATTTTTTTTATTTTGATCACTGTGATAGCGTTTATCACAGTGATCAAAATGTCCTGTACTGAATGAATGTATCTCCCGGCCGACAGATTCGGTGGCTGCACTGCGCATGCGCCCGCCATTTTCTTTGCAGGATGAAGACATGAGGGATACTGGGAGGTACCGGGTGGGATCGGGGGTCCCGGGGACCCTATTTCTCTCCCCTCTGATGTGCGATCACATCAGAGGGGAGAGAAATTACATGCAGAATCGCTGTATTTTTTTTCGCAATCGCCGTTATATGGTTAATAACGGCGATCGCAAAAGCGTGGGACTGCGAGGGACCCAAATTATGTTCTCTGGGGTCTCTGCTACCCCTGGTAGCCGAGCCCCGGAGAAAATCCGACTCGGCGGGCGCATTGAGCACTGCGCCCGCCATTTTCCTTGCAGGGAGAAGAGCGGTCAGCTTCGGGAGCCATCGGAGGACAGGGGGGGACACCGGGAGGCATGGGGGACTGATCGGGCATCCCGGGGACCCCATTTCTCTCACCTCTGATGTGCGATCACATCAGAGGAGAGAGAAATTAAATGCAGGATCACGGCGACCCAAATCATGTTCTCTGGGAGAAAATCCGACTCTGGGGTGCGCTATATACTTTCTCCACAGCGCCGTGAATTAACGGCGCTGTGGTTTAAGTACCCTTAACTACCGCCGTTAAAAGGCGTATCGGCGGTCGTTAAGGGTTAATGTACACTGTGTGCAGAATTATTAGGCAAGTTGTATTTGAGAGGATTCTTTTTATATACTCATAAATATCAAAGCTTAATATTTTTGGAAGTTGGAGTGTTTTTTTTTTAGATTTGGCTATATTAGGAGGTTATCTGTTTGTGCAGGTAACTATTACTGTGCAGAATTATTAGGCAACTTAATAAAAAACAAATATATACCCATCTCGCTTGTTTATTTTCACCGGTAAACCAATATAACACAAAATTTAGAAATAAACATTTCTGACATTCAAAAACAAACAAAAAAAAATCAGTGAACCAATATAGCCACCTTTCGTTACGATGACACTCAAAAGCCTTCCATCCATAGATTCTGTCAGTTGCTTGATCTGTTTACGATCAACATTACGTGCAGCAGCCACCACAGCCTCCCAGACAATGTTCCGAGAGGTGTACTGTTTTCTCTCCCTGTAGATCTCACATTTTATGAGGGACCACAGGTTCTCTATGGGGTTCAGATCAGTTGAACAAGGGGGCCATGTCATTATTTTTTCTTCTTTTAGACCTTTACTGGCCAGCCACGCTGTGGAGTATTTGGATGCATGTGATGGAGCATTGTCCTGCATGAAAATCATGTTTTTCTTGAACGATACTGACTTCTTCCTGTACCACTGCTTGAAGAAGGTGTCTTCCAGAAACTGGCAGTAGGTCTGGGAGTTGAGCTTCACTCCATCCTCAACCAGAAAAGGTCCCACAAGTTCATCTTTGATGATACCAGCCCATACCAGTACCCCACCTCCACCTTGCTGGCATCTGAGTCGGAGTGGAGCTCTCTGCCCTTACTGATCCAGCCTCGGGCCCATCCATCTGGCCCATCAAGAGTCACTCTCATTTCATCAGTCCTTAAAACCTTAGAAAAATCAGTCTTAACATATTTCTTGGCCCAGTCTTGACGTTTTATCTTATGTTTCTTCTTCAAAGGTGGTCATTTTTCAGCCTTCCTTACCTTGGCCATGTCCCTGAGTATGGCACACCTTGTGCTTTTTGATACTCTAGTAACGTTGCAGCTCTGAAATATGGCAAAACTGGTGGCAAATGGCATCTTGGCAGCTTCGCGCTTGATTTTCCTCAATTCATGGGCAGTTATTTTGCGCCTTTTTTATCAACACGCTTCTTGCGACCCTGTTGGCTATTTGCCATGAAAAGCTTGATTGTTCAGTGATCACGCTTCAAAAGTTTGGCAATTTCAAGACTGCTGCATCCCTCTGCAAGACATCTCACAATTTTTGACTTTTCAGAGTCCGTCAAATCTCTCTTCGACCCATTTTGCCAAAGGAAAGGAAGTTGCCTAATAATTAAGCACAGCCCTCCTCATTACAGAGATGCAAATCACCTGATTTACATAATTGGCAGTTGGCTTTAAAGCCTATACAGCTTGGAGTAGGACAACATTTATAAAAAGGATGATGTGATCAGAATACTCATTTGCCTAATAATTCTGCACAGTGCACACTCTGCACCCCATCTTGACTGAAAAAAAAAACAGAAATGTAGAATTTTTTGCAAATTTATTAAAAAAGAAAAACTGAAATATCACATGGTCATAAGTATTCAGACCCTTTGCTCAGACACTCATATTCAAGTCACATGCTGTCCATTTCCTTGTGATCCTCCTTGAGATGGTTCTACTCCTTCATTGGAGTCCAGCTGTTTAATTAAACTGATAGGATTTGATTTGTAAAGGCACACACCTGTCTATATAAGACCTCATAGCTCACAGTGCATGTCAGACCAAATGAGAATCATGAGGTCAAAGGAACTGGCCAAGGAGCTCAGAGACAGAATTGTGGCAAAGCACAGATCTGTCCAAGGTTACAAAAGAATTTCTGCAGTACTTGAGGTTCCTAAGAGCACAGTGGCCTCCAAATTCCTTAAATGGAAGAAATTTGGGACCACAAGAAGTCTTCCTAGACCTGGCCATCCAGCCAAACTGAGCAATCGTGGGAGAAGAGCCTTGATGAGAGAGGTAAAGAAGAACCCCAAAATCACTGTGGCTGAGCTCTACCGATGCAGCAGGGAGATGGGAGAAAGTTCCACAAAGTCAGAGTGGACCGACGGAAGCCTCGCCTCAGTGACAGACATATGAAAGCCCGCATAGAGTTTGCTAAAAAAAAAGACATGGAGGGCTCCCAGACTATGAGAAATAAGATTCTCTGGTCTGATGAGACGAAGGTAGAACTTTTTGATGATAATTCTAAGTGGTATGTGTGGAGAAAACCAGGCACTGCTCATCACTTGCCCAATACTATCCTAACGGTGAAACATGGTGGTGGCATCATCATGCTATGGGGGTGTTTTTGAGCTGCAGGGACAGGACAACTGGTTGCAATTGAAAGAAATATGAATGCGGCCAAGTACAGAGATATCCTGGATAAAAACCTCTTCCAGAATGCTCTGGACCTCAGATTTGGCCGAAGGTTCACCTTCCAACAAGACAATGACCCTAAGCACACAGCTAAAATAACAAAGGAGTGGCTTCAGAACAACTCTGTGACCATTCTTGACTGGCCCAGCCAGAGCTCTGACCTAAACCCAATTGAGCATCTCTAGAGAGACCTGAAAATAGCTGACCACAAACGTTCACCATCCAACCTGATGGAACTGGAGAGGATCTGCAAGAAAGAATGGGAGGATCCCCAAATCCATGTGTGAAAAACTTGTTGCATCATTCCCAAGAAGACTCATGGCTGTACTAGCTCAAAAGGGTGCTTCTACTCAATACTGAGCAAAGGGTCTGACTACTTATGACTGTGTGATATTTCAGTTTTTCTTTTTTTTTATAAATTTGCAAAAATTGGGGTGTAGAGTGTACTTTAATGAGAAAAAATGAACTTTTTTGAATTTACCAAATGGCTGCAATGAAGGGAGAGTGAAAAATTTAAAGGGTCTAAATACTTTCTGTAACTACTGTATAATGTATATGTATAATGTATGAGAGTTGTTAACACTGTGCCACTGAGTCCATGAATTAATAGGACCTCATGTACACATACATATTAAATTGTGATGTCAATTAAAAACAAGAACAGATGTGAGTGATTATACCGGTAGATCCTCTAAAGCTACAAGCTTCATGACAGGGGCAGACATACCATTTGTGCAACTGCACAGAGGCTCAAGAGGTAAGAGGGGCCATTCCTACACCCAAGACAGGTGGAATTCTGCATGGAGATGAGTTATTGGACTGCAAAAGGCCCATATACTGTTCTCAAACAAGAGCCCTCTTCTGTCTCTGTCTGTTCCTGCTTGGTGATATCCATTTGGCAAAGTTTCAATGTGAGCTGACCAGTGCTCAAAAGGACCCTGGGCCAATTCATTCGAAATTGTTTTTTAATTACTTTGCACTGGTCCTAAATCTTTTCAACATTCTCTCCATGTGTATTGCTGCAATCCATTTTAAATAAAAAAATGACTAAGGGTGCTCTTAGCATTGGAAACGCATAAATGATTTGATTTTAACCTGTCACTGGTTTGTATGCACACCTAATAAAAGAAGATTTGCTTTTCTGTGAAGCTGGACTACCTACTTTCTTCATCAATCAAATAACCACACTGATCAGATCACATTATGCCCTTAACCCACTGTTCAGCCACACTCACACTCCGATGCAAGTTTCGCGGCATGCTTCCTCAGGGAGTTTTTCTTCCCTATCATCTGTGCCCTACCTTTTCCTAATATACATTTAGTCAGTTAGCAAGAAGTAAAATGCAGATCAACTGGAATAACACTATAGGACCAGACTACACAAGGTTTATTACCATGAAGATCTGAATTCACATTCCATTGGTGTAACCTGCACAGCCAAGAGGTAAAGGGGCCACTTCTACCTCCAAAACAGGTGGAATTGTGCATTATGATTTGCTACTGGACTGCAAAGGGTCCATATGTTGTACCTGCACAGGGGCCCTCTCCTGTCTGTGACTGCTCCTGCAAGGAGACATAGTTCTGTATAGGAGTTGTAGACCCAAAACAATACATTTTTTTTCTTTATCAAGACTATCTGCAAGGTTACTTTATTTTTCATTTCGGATGCAAAGAAAAATGTAAAATGCAAAGATTTTCAAAACATTAGGTAGGCTTAAAAGATCTACAAAGGTTTAAGAAAACATATTCAAATTAATAATATGTGTTTATTGAAAAGTGATTGTGGAATATTTACGGTAAGAGGTTGCTGTTGGTGTAACACCTCTCACCTGCGCTAACAGTTATTGCTTCCATGAACTGATCCCTCCAGGAATGCGTTCCTACCACCAGGGCGAGGTTTGTCTTCTTAATAAGCTTGTCTACAGTACTCTATCAGCAAAGTGATACAGAAGGCAATGGGTTAACAAATTCAGGCAAAAAATTTACTGTATATAAAAGGACAAACTTATATTTACTAAATGGTATACACTGATGAGTTTCGGAATTGTACTATATTTTACCAAAATTTTCATGCAGTTGAGTTGGTCCTCATTTTGCAGCTTATTGTGTAAATCTACTCACTTTGAACTCATAAGACTCTTCAATGATGACTTCAAGTTTTGGGTGCTCCCCTAAGATGGGTTTTCCCATCTCGGCGATTCGTTTGGCTTCTTCTTCCTCTACTGACAATTTTCTTTCTGCCAGTTCAACAGCTAGAAAACAGAAATTGAACTCACTTAGGCATGAACTTAGTTATTTAGTCCAAACATATTCCAGAACAGTTCACTTTGGCTACAGGTGGTGCAAATTCATTCACAGGACCGGTCCAGCAGCCACATCACTAATCTGTGGGTTCTGAATCAGGGCCTTGCGAACTGCCTTTTACCTCAGAGCATCCTCCTCAAACCCTCTTTTGAGTAGGCGAACTTGTGCAAGGTCATCGTTGTGGCAAGATGCATGTGTGACGTCGTGCCAGGCTGACTAATCAAAATTAGAGCTGCGGATTTTAGCTGGTATGAAGCGGTCTGTGGGGCTACCGTCTTCACAGTGACATCCTCCACATGTCAATTATGTCCAAAGGGGGCGAAAGTGAAGCGACCGCTGATTGGCTGCAGGGCTCGCATGACATAATATCACGTGAGCCCCGGGAAAGCAGGTGCCAACATCATTGGAACTGCGCCTTCACCGGAGGTGAGTATAGAATAGAAGTTTTTATTTTACAAGGGGGAAATATGATTGAGAAGGGGTTGTCTGAGTAGTGGACCACCTCTTTAATCACATCCCTTGGCAAAACATGCTGCGGTTGGGTTCTGGTTGGAATTACCTAAAGACTGCAGGTAATCTTACATTTATCCTTATTCAGGGAGTTATAAGGCTTCATAGAAATTAAGTTCTTCTACTTTTAGCTTCAGTTCATAGTACTGATTATTTTCTATGCACATTTCTTGATTATCATTAAAGTACAATCCTCACACGGTCACAGTCGGAATATAGCAGCCATATGGGTAATTTATTACTGATCGCTTTATTTTAGGTAAACTTGGAGAAGCATCGACCTCTATGTTTCCAAACCTTCTGAATAAACTAATTGATATGAATGTTAGGATTTGGTGTTCTGCTTCAGTAGAAGAAATTACGGCTGTGGCACCCTCTGTACTCAAAATTCTGCATGAAAAACGCCCCAATAACAGCTGAATCAGAGGAGCGAGCACATCAGCTAACAAATGAGCAAAATTTAGGTAATTATTACATAAGATGTAACGGATGGCAGAAACAGTAGGGAATAAATCTAAATGGGTTAAGTACTTCTTATTTCCCAGCAATATTTAACTTTTCTTTTTTTTCTAATTAAGATTCTAAACGTTATCAAAGAAAAATTCTAAGTAATGTCAAAATTCAAGATAACAAGCAAGGATAGGAATCGTACAAGGCACCAACGGGTGCTCAGCTTTAAAGGAACATGGACAAATAGAGCATTTTAAGAACACAGAAATAGTTAAGGATTTGTCTAGTGCAATGCTGTCCAAAGACATGATTAGGATTGACCAAAACATTTTCTAGATTTCTCGAGGGCCGTTTAATCTTTCAATGTCACCAATGCTCTATGCTGCGCAATACTGTAGAAGTCAATGAGCCCAGTGAAAAGCTCATTGACTTCTACAGTATTTTGTTTATTAATAGGATCTCTGGTATGAAGCCCTTCTGGATGTTCTTTACAACTGACATAACCCTCAACCAGGATATTTAAAAACCCCTCGTAAAGTCAAAATCAACTGGAATTGCCTTGATCGTTTGAGATTTCATTACTCATTCAAGTTCCTTTATAGAAGTGTTTAAATAATGTATTTTTAGCTGAACTGAGAAGACTGCCCAGACACGTAAAGAGTTTTTTTTTTAGGGTTTTCTCGTATGTAGCAAATAGCACCATCTTTGTGCAATGTGGCCAATTTGTTTCATCATGAATGAGATTTCGCAATGCATGTTTTTAATCATTACTTCTACAGATGAAACAAGTGTTCAACATCTTAAACTGCACATATGTAGAGAACATAGCCATAGCTTATGAAGAGCATGTACAAGAGAAGACAAGCTTGGAGCTCAAGCACATGGCAATGCTGAGTGCAGAGACCCTGAAAGCAAAGTCCCCAATGGGTTCATATTATGAAGCTGTAAGCACTATGTTACACTGTACAAAGAAAGCAGCCAATCAATGATTTGGATGGGGGTGTGACCCGTTCAGCATTCAGACCACTGATTGGCCGCTTTCTTTGTACAGTGTGCATAGGCATAAAGCTGCCAATCAGTGGTGAGGGCGGGGTTATACAGAGCTTGTGAATATGGAGGACTATCTGGCAGCAGGTACCAGTCTACAAGTGATATCTTCTGCTGATAAAACTGATTTTATCAAAATTGCACCAAGCAGCTCAGTAAGTGACACATCTCTGGAATCAGGGTCTCTGCCCTACATCATGCAGCTCTTAGATTGGGGTAGCAAATACCTGGTGACAAACTTCCGTTTTGGAGCGCAAGGGAAGAAGCTGCACTTTGTCTAAAATTATCATCAGAGTTTCATGAAAGGGAATGTGTTTTGAGATATAGCGGCTCAGAGGGAATACTGCCTCTAGTTGAAGACTTATTTTCAAGGAAATTCTACATGGGAAAAATATGTAAAGTAGCTCATACCATCCAAACCAGAGACCCCATATAGATGGCACCGTTTCAGGTTCTTCTCCTCTTAAAAGTTGTCCACTATTTGGACAACTCCTTGTCATACCCCACGCTTGGCCCCGATAACATAATCAAGCTTATACTTCCCTCACATGTTAGCGCCGTTCCCACGGTGTCAACTCGCCCTCCCTAGGGCTCCTATGTGGTTGTTGTGACACTGAGCCCGGAGCCCTAATCAGTGCTGTCGTCACGGTCTGCGCCTTTCATCGAATTGAACATGAAAAGGAAGTCAGAGAACAGCTGCAGCCCGGACTTCCTCTTCATGGTCAATTCGACAAAGGTGGTGACCGTGACGACAGCATTGATTGGGCGTTGGGCTCATGTGTCACAACAACCGCACGAGAGCCCTTGGACCACGAGTGCCAACACTGCTGGAACGGCACTGGAGGTGAGTATAGGCTTTTTAATTTTATTGGGGCAAGCGTGGGGTTATGACAACGAATTGTCCAAGCGGTAGACTACCCCTTTAAGCACAGAGCAGAGTACTATTTAGCTGAATGAGATGCCGTAAATGCGTCTCAGAGAAATACTAGCCCTTATTATGGAGACCCAAGTCGCTATGGAGTCTTCTTTTCCAGGCAGTGCACCATGAGAAATCAATTGCATCTCTGTAGATGGCAAGAACTGGCATGTACATGTGTCTGTAGATTTATTCTGTTCCCATGTTTCTTGTGATATAATCATATACTGTCTATGGCATGCAGATTATCATGCTTCCTGGGAAAATAATTTATCTTACTTATGCAGTGGCATAAAATGCGCAATAAAATGACAGTTAGTGATGAAAATAAACCCTTCCCATCATAACCCACTTGGCATCAGTGATACGTGATATGATAATCTTGTGATTTATTAAATTTGAGCAGAATGGAAACCTGTCCTAGTTGTCAGTGGGGGACAGTAATGGTGTCATGATAAGCCATCATTTTCTATGTGTCATGCTGACACATCTGCAAATTATCTGTCTCGCATATTCAGGGCTATAAAATAGACCTCCTGTATAAATGATGATGGTGCAGGCTCTATTTTCAGGGAAGATGTAACTTGTATGTACACAGCAGCATGTTATGTTTGATTTCAGTCAATAGACATATAAATATGAGTATCCTACCGAGAGGAGTGAAGAACCACAGAAAGATAAACTTTTTTTTATAAAGGTATAATTTTATTAGTACATATCAGTAAAAACACTTTAAAAAAGTGGGGGGCTATGTACAGAAGACAGTTTAGGATAAAATGGATAAGGAATGGGTATAGTATAAATAATGATCTTGTATTCTCTAAAAGTGTATACAGGTCGGAATATAGAAGATGTAGCAAAAAATAATAATTTTAGTTTATAAGGGTGCGTGGTAAGGTATAAAATACATAAATAGTTAAATATAGTGAAAAGAATGTTGGTTGTATCAAATAACAGCCATACAATAAAGAAAGACAAACAACATATGCGAGGAAAGCTCGAGACTCCGACGTACGTTTCGCATGGTGGCTTTCTCAAGTAGTGGAATGGGATAAGGGTATGTGGGCATTATAAACTACTCCTCAAATGGCAATAAGCACCCAGTAAAAACAGCCGTTTTAATTCCATTCCTGTTTCCACTGCCAACAATCATTATGCTACGTGTTTATCACATGGTTGTGTTCCACACTGTAGAGCGCATACTACTTCCTGCATTTAACCAATCCAAATTGATCTCTTTTACTCCTTCTAACACCGTTTTTTAATTAAAAAAAATGACTTGGTGCTATGTTGTCATTGAATGAGATAGTATTTATAGTGTCCACGTAACTCTGTCCCATTTTACTCCTTGAGAAAGCTACCGAGTGAAACATATGTCAGAGTCTTGGCGTTTCCACGCATGTGTTGTTCTCTTTCTTTATGATATGGCTATTTGATACAAGCAAAGTTTTTTTTTCACTATATTTAACTACCCATTTATGTTTTTTATAACTTATCCCTCACCTTTATATACTAAAACAATTTTTTCCTATATTTTCTATATACAGAACACTGCACACTTTCAGAGAATAGAACACCATTATTTATCCTATACCCATTCCTTATACGTTTTATCATGAACTTTCTTCTCTGCATAGCCGCCCAATATTGTAATGTGTTTTTAACTTGTATGTACTAATAAAATTATACATTGAATAAAAAAAGATTTATTTATCTCTGTGTTTATTCACTTCTCTTGGTAGGTTACTCAGTGCTGTTACTGTGAATATCCACCTATGGTGATGTGACATTATTTATATTGTGGTGTATTTCTAAGACACGTAAATATGCTTTCATATTTCTTGCGACTTGGGATTTTTAAAAATTGAGGAAATGATATGCTGTTGTAAATGTGAACATATAACGTATGGATCTGTATAGTAACGCAGCTCAGAACACTGTGTAGTGACCGTGAATGGGGAACAGCTTGCAATGCCATGCACAGCCACTATGTGATGTATGGAGCAGTGGCAATGGGCTCCTCCTGCTGAATAACATGCTGCCCACATATTGGATGACATTTTCAATGCTAGGGGTTCCCATACAACTTTTTAAATAGGGCAGTTCAGTTGATCACTCCTGAGTCCTGACAGCAGCACCACAGCTCTAAAGTCCAATGAAAGTGTGCTGAATACTAGGGAACACTGCCATTGTGATCTCCGCTTTGTGTACTGCTGTTCTGATAAGGCTATTTATCTGTGAAGCTCCCAATGAACAATTCTTGTGCTGGAATTTTTAGAAGCATTTTGGAAAGATCATCTTTATGCCATCCATATCCTAGAACTCCACTTTCATGCTGTGATTTGTGTAGTCTCTCTTTACAGCTCTTTTGTTGATTTTCAATATCTATTTTATGCTTCTTTATATGCATTAAAACATATAGAGTGCTCTCAGTGGGAGAGCACTCTATATGTTTTTTTCTACTGGCTAACACGGTACCAAACCAAATTTTTTTTCGTTTATATGCATTGTAACGCTGTAAACTGGATTTTCCGCATTAGTTGGCCATAGACACGGCAGACAATGCGGAACCAACTTATTTTAAATGGTATTAGTGGACCATTTCCTATGTCATGAATTTTTGCATAGAAGCTAGGTTTCACAATTTCAACTTCTAGCCAAAGACTTGGGTTGTAGCACATGGCTTATCTAAGTGCGTACCCATACGCAACATTTGGAACTGAATGCAGCCCTATCCCGGTTCTGTTATAAGGCAATGTAGTTTTTTTAGGCAATTCTTGCATCTGTCACAACTGTTTAACAAAACATGCAACCGAGGGGACTCAAACATATTATTCTAGCACGCACGAAATACAGTCATGGCCAAAAGTTTTGAGAATGACACAAATATTCATTTTTACAAAGTCTACTGCTTCACTTTTTCTAATGGCAATTTGCATATACTCCAGAATGTTATAAAGAGTGATCAGCTTAACAGCAATTACTTGCAAAGTCAATATTTGGCTAGAAAATGAACTTTATCCCCCAAAACACATTTCAACATCATTGCAGCCCTGCCTTAAAAGGACCAGCTAACCTCTTTTCAGTGATTGCTCCATTAACACAGGTGTGGGTGTTGATGAGGACATGGCTGGAGATCAATCTGTCATGATTAAGTAAGAATGACACCACTGGATACTTTAAAAGGAGGCTGGTGCTTGGCATATTGTTTCTCTTCTGTTAACCATGGTTATCTCTAAAGAAACACGTGCAGTCATCATTGCAATGCACAAAAATGGCCTAACAGGGAAGAGTATCGCAGCTAGAAAGATTGCACCTCAGTCAACAATCTATCGCATCATCAAGAACTTCAAGGGAGAGGTTCCATTGTTGCCAAAAGGCTTCAGGGCGCCCAAGAAAGACCAGCAAGCGCCAGCACCGTCTCTTAAAAGTGTTTCAGCTGCGGGATCAGGCTACCAGCAGTGCAGAGCTTGCTCAGGAATGGCAGCAGGCAGGTGTGGTGCATCTGCACGCACTGTGAGGCGGAGACTCTTGGAGCAAGGCCTGGTCTCAAGGAGGGCAGCAAAGAAGCCACTTCTCTCCTGAAAAAACATCATGGACAGACTGATATTCTGCAAAAGGTACAGGCAGTGGACTGCTGAGGACTGGGGTAAAGTTATTTTCTCTGATGAATCCCCTTTTCGATTGTTTGGGACATCAGGAAAACGCCTCATTCGGAGAAGACAAGGTGAGCGCTACCACCAGTCTTGTCTCATGCCAACTGTTAAGCATCCTGAAACCATTCATGTGTGGGGTTGCTTCTCAGCCAAGGGAATCGGCTCTCTCACAGTCTTGCCTAAAAACACAGCCATGAATAAAGAATGGTACCAGAATGTCCTCCAAGAGCAACTTCTCCCAACCCTCCAAGAGCAGTTTGGCAATCAACAATGCCTTTTCCAGCATGATGGAGCACCTTGCCATAAAGCAAAGGTGATAACTAAATGGCTCAGGGAACAAAACATAGAGATTTTGGGTCCATGGCCTGGAAACTCCCCAGATCTTAATCCCATTGAGAACTTGTGGTCAATCATCAAGAGACGGGTGGACAAACAAAAACCTAAAAATTCTGACAAAATGAAAGCATTGATTGTGCAAGAATGGACTGCTATCAGTCAGGATTTGGTCCAGAAGTTGATTGAGAGCATGCCAGGGAGAATTGCAGAGGTCCTGAAGAAGAAGGGTCAACACTGCAAATATTGACTTGCTGCATTAACTCATTCTAACTGTCAATATAAGCTTTTGTTACTCATACGTTTGCAATTATATTTCTGTCTGTGATAAAAACATATGTCAAACACACACATAAAAACCAGAGGGCAGCAGATCATGTGAAAATATATTTGTGTCAGTCTCAAAACATTTGGCCATGACTGTACTATTAACATCTGAGCATGCTCATATAACACATTATTAGAGCACGTTCACTCATCACTAGTTAGGAAGTCTTATTATGTTCCAATGCTGTCTATGCGTCATTAAAATGGGGAATTCTTTATATTTAACTAAAACTAAATTTTAACTTAAAAAAAATATATCCATTCAAGAAAAAAAATGCCCCAAAGGCATGTATGTATCTATATATATATACATATATATATAGATACATACATGCCTTTGGGGCATTTTTTTTCTTGAATGGATATATTTTTTTTTAGTTAGGAGAGTATCAGGCCGGGATCACACATGCGACGAAAACGTCCGACGCTCGTATGTGAAATCCCAGCTCTGGCGCCGGCACTCAGGAGTGGAGTGCGCGGCTGCATGTATTTCTATGCAGCCACTCGCTCTACTCCCGAGTGCCGGCGCCAGAGCTGGGATTTCACATGCGAGCGTCGGACGTTTTCGTCGCATGTGTGATCCCGGCCTAACAATGAGAAAGGATCACCTATCCCTAAGGCACATCGCATAAGTGACAATACTGGTGACAAACACTTGTGCAGATAATGAAGTATGGCCTGCAATTTAAGCAGCTTTTTAACCATTTTTAAGAGGCTATTTCACTAGGTTAAAAGTGTCCACTTTTTTATCTTATTATATTTCTGCTGCTCCACTGAGTAATCCATTTTTTTATTTTCTTCAAATCTGTCAAATGGTTCCAGAGATATTGGCCTTTTTATTTAGTAGTAATTTTTATGGCCTTTACCACGGAGGAGTGGCTCACAGGACTACTTGGGGGAGTGTCTTCAGGCTGCTCTGCATAATTTCCCTGTGAGCCACACCTTCTTTGTAAAGATCATAACAATCAGCACTAAATAAAAGGCTTATTGTCTGGAACGGTATGGCTCATTTCAAGAAAACAAAAAAACAACATACTTAGGGGAGCAGCGGGAATAAAAGAAGAGCAACAACTAGCCAGTTTTGAGCTGGTGACAGCAGTAAATGTAATGCTAAGGCAGAAAGTGCAAATCAGAGATGTGTTCCTTTCATCCCTAGTCACCTCTTTTAGGATATTTCATTAGCCTTCCTTTTATTATAACTATTGGACTATATCTGATATAAGGAAACCTAACGTCTCCTGACGGCTCTAGAAATTTAATGGATGGGAATAAGAATTTGCCTGCAATTTGGGGATAACTATCACACATGTAAGAGAGGCAATTCTGAAAATGACATCAAGTTTTAGAATTACAACTTACAATAACTGAATGTGATTCCACAAACGAGAGAGGTAAATAAGAGATGTAGTAATCTAGTGTATGAGAATCCTAAGTATATTATATTCTGAGGACCCCCCAGAGCTGCAGCTGTCAGACCCACTCATTCTACATGTCATTTGTCACTATTTAACGGTCTATAGATGTCTCGTTCCCGACTGCTCCATCATCCGCTATAAAACCGTGGTATAACAATTTCAATTAATTATAGCACAGTCAGATTAATGTTTCCCTTCTTGTTCATGCTTGACGCACCCGGTTACTGATCTAAACAGGACCCACATGTCACAAGTAAATACTGCACATGTCCTAGGAGAAAAAAGGAATTAATTGGCAGCAACTCTGGCCAAGGAAATTTGATCTGAAATTCTACAACCCAGAATTTCCTTTTTATTTGGCAGTTGAGCGAAATGCTAAAATGATTAACCAAAGCTGTAAATGCATCAGCTGGAACATGTTACTGAGTATTTGCTTGAACAGATCAGTGTTTTATACTTAAAGGGCTTGCCTCGTCTCAACACCTCCTTTTTTATGTCTGAGGGCTCATGCAGACTTCTGTGCAACATGGTCCAAGCATGGACCGCAATGCACAGGTTGACCGTGGCTCTCTCGACCATGCATGACTGCTTCATATATTTCTATGGGGATGTTACGCTTGGGTCAGAAGACAAGCAGCCAGTCCGGCATTGCGGTCCGTGCTCAGACTGTGTTGCATAAGCCCTTTTACAGAGGGCATTATATAGATGTCATATAGAAAGTTACCCACTCAGCACCTCTGTTATGGGATGGACTAGCAGCAAATTGTCAGGCAGCGGAAACATGCCCCTCGTGCTTCCGGGCATATTCCTCACCCCAGCGAGTTGCTAGGTATGGGCTGTCGCATTTGAGGGACGGGGGCCTGCTGTGACCGTATACTCTGTTCCAGGGACCTGCCTCAGGGAATGGTGTGGTTGGGAGGCAGGACGCAGTCGTTCCCAGCACTGAAGCTATTCAGCAGTTGCCAGGAGACATAGGACACTGTGTCTCCTGGTTCAGGTGTGTGGTAGGAGGTTTCTTTCTCTATGTCCTCCTCACGCCTTTCTCTGTCTGGGCAGAAGGTGGAGATTGGGTGTTAACTCAGTGGTGTTACCTCAGGGTGTCAAGTGATCCAAGAAAGGGATATTTAAACCCGCCATAATCTCGACTTCACTGCTGATTACTCAGTTTCACTTCAGTGGCATGGTTGGTAGCACTTTGGTGAGTGTTTCTTTGGTTTGTCTCTGGATCTGGTGTATGGTGTCTTCTGATCCCTAAGTCCGGGATTTATGCTCTCCGACCTTCCAAGGTTGTTAGGTTCATCTCTGCTAGTGATGAGCGAGTATACTTGTTGCTCGGGTTTCCCGAGCATGCTTGGCTGTCCTCCGAGTATTTTGGCTTGCTTGGAGATTTAGTTTCTGTCAACGCAGCTGTCTCGACCACGCACCACAATTGTGGGTTACCAGGGCAATGGGTACTCAGAGCCGAGCCCATGGAAGTCTATGGGATTTGTCACAGGTAGCGGTGGCTCGGTCTGTGGCCCTAGCGGTCTGGCGTATGTTGGGGATATATTTACAGGGATAGATTTATATACAGTTCGTGACGCCACCTGTAGTCTTCTGGTAATTTGTACCAGCGCTGCTGTAGATCTCTGAGGGGATGGTGAGGCAGCTAGATGTCAGGTCCCCTACAGGTGGGACTCTTCCCTCAGGTCGGTAGTTAAAGCAGGGTTGTGCAGGCATGCAAATCAATAACTCAGTCTCACACGGTCAGCGTCTTTCCATACCTTTACTTGTAAGATGGTAAGGCAGGTCCCAGGGAGGCTGATGGGTTGATGGAGGATGAGCTTTGAGGCAACGGTTAAGCAAGTTAGGGGCCTCCTTTACTGTCCAATGATGATGAGTCCAACCAGCCTGAAGCGTAGTTCCCTCTATAATTCCAGCTATTCCAAAGCTGTTCTGCCAGTCAGTTTTGTGGTCGGAGCCTTCCTGTGAGAAAGCTGAATTCCTGTCTTGTCCTGCAGAGACTCAAGGTCCTCACTTCCCCTGACCCCAGTTACGTACTGACTATTCGGGCTGCTTGCCGCGACCTAAGGTCCGGTAAGTCTCTGGTTTTCTTACCACTATGCTTGAAGCTAATAGTGATCCTTCGGTCCCCAGTGACCGGTAACAATGTGCAGGTATCCTTGACCTATGGCACTTCTCTGTTCTCTTCCACTTTGCCCTTCGATTTGCTCAACTCTTAATAGATATCTCAGTCTGTCTTCCAGTGGGGCACAGCTCTGACTAGGCTGAGGTGAACTAGGCCACCTGTACTAGCCTCCACTTTCTGAACTGCTAACAGGCTCAGACTGAACACGTCTGCTCTGTCCGAGGACAGGAATCTGACTGACTAAAATCACCCCCTTCCACACCCCTGCTGGGTGTGTCCGAAGTGTACGTGATGTTATGAAGAGCCCTTAACTGTTACCTCTCCACTCATCCTCCTGGTATTGTGTACCAGGGCTACACACAGCTGCATGATTTGTGGCTGCTGGACAGCCTGAATACATGTGAAGAATGCCTGTTTGTTAGGGAATCCCTACATGTATTCAGGCTGTCCAGCAGCCACAAATCATGCAGCTGCGGCAAGAGAAACTAAATCTCCAAGTACTTCCAAATACTCGGTGACCACCCAAGCGTGCTTGGGAAAACCCGAGCAACGAGTATACTCGCTCATCACTAGTCTCTGCCTTACTGGTATAGTTTATCAGTGTGTTTGACCCAATTATGGCCAGTATGCCCAGCCACCCTGCTATTGACACCTGGGAAGGGCTCTGCAGCAGTCCCCCTCCCTTCAGTGGGAGTGGGTGGAGAGTATACAGGCCCTCAAGGGTGTGCATTAGCGTATTGACTTGTGCCACATGTGTCTGGGCTTCAGTCCAGTCATCTCACCACTACTCGAGTGTTACACAGCTCTTGTAAACCTGGTTAATTCCTATATTGCATGAAAGCCTATTCATTTACAAATGCAACATGTAATATATAATATAATATAGTTTCCCGTATGGTTGCAGTTAGAGGGGAAAAGAGCAACTTTGGTGACTTTGATATTAAAATGGATTTTGTACATTTTTAAAGTGGACAGAAATCTAAAATAATCTAGCTTCCTAGATTCTTATGTTTAGTCAGCAACAAACCATATAAAAAATTGCAAATTCCTCACTCTTTACCCCCTCTGTTAGCCAGAGCTGGGGTTGTCCAAACCAGGCATCGCCTTTTAAGGAACACTTTGATTTTGCTTACATAATTGGTGAAGCAAACTGCTATATTCATGTTCCAAGACTAAAGTGTAAAGGGTGACATTTCTCCTTGTGCAGAGTGACATACAGTATTTTTCGAACTATAAGACGCACTTTTTTCCCAAAAAATGTTTGGAGAAAACGGGGATGCGTCTTATAGTCGGAATATACCGTACTTACAATTAGCGAGATGGCAGCAGGAGTTGGGTGATTCTTCCTGTGGTCCGACGCTGCAGGGCGATGATCTCACTCCCATCCCGGTGCGGCAGGCTCGGTGGTGCGGGGGGCTCTGGTGACATTTTGTGAAAGCCCGAAGCCTGCGCACTTCCATTGCCTCGATGCTGTGGCCTCTGGGAAAATGGCCGCCAGAGGCAGCAAATGCGCAGATTTAGATCTTGGCAATGAGATCTCATTAGACAAGATCTTGCTGCCGAGATCTCAATCTGCACATGCGCCGCCTCCAGTGGCCATTTTCCCGAAGGCCACAGCATCAAGGCAATTGAAGTACGCGGGCTCCGGTCTTTCACAAAATGTCATCAGAGCCCGCTGCACCACCGAGCCTGCCACACCAGCCTTGGGATGGGATTTCCCAGAGACCACCGCATTGCAGCAATGGATGAGCGGGGGCTCCGGGCTTTCACAAAATGTCGGCAGAGCCCCCGCACCACCGAGCACCGCCGAACCTGCCACACCAGTCTGGGTCATATCATCGCCAGACCACCAAACACCCCCTGTGATTCTGCTCCACCAGCTCATCTGAACCTCCCCAGTGTACGCTGAATTTAGGGCTGTAAGACGGACCCCCATGTGATGCATTAATTTTTTTTCCCCATTTTCCTTCTGAAAATTTGGGATGCGTCTTATGGTCCGGTGCATCTTATAGTCCGAAAAATACGGTACCTGACATACTAGTGTAAGGAGACTTGTAGGCTGTGCAAAACTAAAGACTAATGGCTAATTCAGACATCAGTGGTTTTAATGATGTGCAAAAATACTGAGTTTCCCTGGTTTGATCAGTTTCACAACAGTTTCTTCAGAGTTTTATCAATGTTTATCAGATAACAAACCCTGAAAAACTGGAGATTTTTCAAGCTTCTCATATCAAACTCGCCGTAAAAAACAGACTGCACATGGATGGCATCCGACTGCTGTCCAATTTTTCTCACTGACCGATAAATTGCATTGGTAAGTTAGATCCAACATGTCACTCTGATTTTGAGCGGACCGCTCAGTCCGAGGACAAAACTGGACACATGGATTACACTACAGACTACAACAGCTATGAGCGCTATCCATGAAAAACACAGATCGTAATCGTACAAGAAAAATGGACGTCTGAATAAGCCCTTGTCCATACATTTTGAGGAAACCAGACAATATTTGTTGTAACTTTTTAGTCATTTACCAATAGAACTTTTTTCATTCAAAAACCTGGCATCGTAACCTTGAAGCACTTTTCAGCTTTCCTAACATGAGCAAAGCATAGTAGGGGCCAAATAACTCACCATATTATAATCTGCCATTGGGCAAGCTGGTAAAATTAGTAGACAATCATAAGATCGGCAACCACAAAATGATATTGTAAAGTTTCCCATTACACCATATATTATTTTTGAAATTTTTGAAGTTAAAAGAAATGTATTCGTTGAAAGACCTGGAAGGTCAGAAATAAAGACTCTTACCTTGATTCAACAGTAAAGCTTTTGAGACAGATAAAAAAGTAAAAGAGAAACAAAATTAAAATGAGATCTAATGTCAATGCAAAAGAACAAACATAAAATGTAAGGATGGTGAGGTAAAGTGAGGGCAAGCAAAGGGAAAAGGGGTAAAAAGCAGGCAGCCGCAATAATCCTTTATTAGTAATAGTAATGTTAAAGGTTGGTCTTTGGTGAGCTTGAGACGGATGTAAAAGTTTAGTAGATCATGTTGGTATATAATGCCTTCCTGGGTTACATTCACCTACCCAAGAAACACTTTGTCACAGTCTTGTAACTACATATTGGGGAAGAAGTGATAAAGGATGGCTTCTGAATGAGAAATGAGAGCTGGAATCTGATTGTTTGCTGTGGGCACCGGTTCATCGACTGTTTTTTCATAAATTTCCCCTATGGTGTCATTAGAGCAGATGCCAGTTGTTTTATGTCCACCAATAATCCAATTCTTTCAAAAGAAGTATAGAAAAGTCTAGCAATCAAATGACGCCACAACCAACCCCTGCAAATTAATTCAGCCAATATCATTTTGTTTTTCATTCTCCACTGACTGTTCCACCTAGTCTATCCTCTTTCGTTTGGCCTCTAGATGCTCTGCTTTTAATTTTCTGGTGCCTTTTTCTGCCTTTTCCTGGGACTTAAAGGATAGATGATATACGTAAGATCATAGGGAGTCTGATCACAGCTGTGATTCCTACTTCTCATGAGCAAGGGTGTCTGAAAGTCCACAGTGTGAATGACGCTTTAGTTTGTTTCATGAACAACCATTGTCATCTATACCTCCTACGGACAGTTAATGGAGATGTGGTCATGCATGCTCACTAATGCTTCACTCATTGGACTTTTGGCTCCTTATTCTCTGGATACGGGGTGGTCTTAGCAGCCTGACACCTAACAATCTTGAATATGTCATGTGTCCTGTGAATAGGAGATATTATTTGAGATAGCCCTTTGAATTTATGACCTTAAAAACCTTTTACCAGGAGCATTTAACATTACAAGTTCCTAGGCTCTTACTCTGGTAGTTATACTGAGAATCTTTCACAGGGAAGGTACGATATTCGTTGCGAATAGCTATCTGCTTTAAGGAGTCTCACAAGTAAAGTTTTCTAGGAAAAAAAAGTATGGAAATTATCTCTCCATAAAAGAAGACTATAGTCTTTCTAGTTGTACTACCCAATATACAGAAGTTCCTACGCCTGATGGATCTCCACAAGGAGAACCAAGATCTTTAAGAGCTACTTCAAATACATATACAGTTGTGCTCAAACGTTTACATACCGCGGCAGAATTTTTGCTTTCTTGGCCTTTTTTCAGAGAATATGAAAGATAACACCAAAACTTTGTCTCCACTCATGGTTAGTAGTTGGGTGAAGCCATTTATTGACAAAAGGCCAAAAAAGCAAAAATTCTTAGGGGTATGTAAACTTTTGAGAACAACTGTATCATCCAGCGACGCTGTCGACAAATGCATTCCTCTGGTTTGAGTGATATCACAAGTCATGTTCAAGGTACTTTAATAGGTTAATGGATTACCTAGAGGTGGCAGTAGACAAATGGTTTCCTTTCTTCTGGAGGAAAGCAAATTTGCATACCTAGAATCTTTACCATCTACATATCCCTGCAAGGTCATACTACTACATCATAATACTAAAAATTTCTATCCATTCAATAAGATTGGAATATAATCAAAACACATCTGTTTTCAGAAGATAGTCTGCGCACCCATTAAAAAGGTTTTCAGTTTTCTTTAGGGATTACAGTGGAGCTTGGCCATTTCTATCATCCCTATAAACCAGGGGTGGGGAACCTCCGGCCCTTGGGCCATTTACCCGGCCCCCAGGCAGATTCTCAGGGACCGCAGTGCTTTGGCAGGGGGCTGTATTTTGATTGTCACCAGCTCATTAATTTTTTATTGCTCTGTTAGCACTCACACGCAGTGTTCACTACTGAACACTGAAGGGCATGCAATGAAAGATTACGTCCTGACACCAGTGCCAGAGTCAGGATGTACTTTGTGGGTGGAGTTTGTACGGCCCCCGAAGGACAGTATAAATATCCAAATGGCCCTTGGCAAAAAAAATATTCCCCACCACTGGTATAAACAATGGATAGTGTCAGGATGCATGCTCAACCACTGCTATAATTCTAACTCCTCCTCGCCACCTGACCCCCATTCTAGTGATCAATTGGGTCCCTTCAGACCATTATTAATTATCCTGTGGATTAGTACTAAATTGCGATAATCGGAAAACTACTTAAAATGAGCCACCAGTCTTCCTATCGGTGGGCCAAACAATGAATTCTGAAATATGCCCTTTTTAGCATTTCTTACTGGCTGAGATGGCTCCAGTGGCTTCCTTTCCATAGCTCTTAGTTTAGTTTACAAAGAATCTGAGCATTAATCCTTTAATCAGAGGCAAATGTTTACCTGCGCTCTACGCAAATAAAGGCAAACGTGATGGTTCCTTTTTGACAGCTTAAGGTACTGCCACACTAAACGCTCCCGCTAACGATCACAATAACGACGCATACTAATGACATCGTTTTTGTGATCGTTTTAATGTCTCTAGTAGCTGCCACACTTAGCGATCTCGTTAACGACGCATAAGCGGTTAGCGATCTCCTTAACGACTTTGCGATGTAAAAAACAGCTCAAATCGTTCACAAAACGTGCCAGACACAGCGATATAGGCTCACCAGCGGGACGCCAACGATAAAAATACGGTCCAGAACTCTAGTGAACGATCAGCGAGATCACAGCAGGGGCCATGTCGTTGCTACATGCCACACACAACAGCGTCACTAACGAGATCGCTAAATAGTGACGTTTTTTAGCGATCTCGTTAGCGACGCTGTTTAGTGTGGCATACCCTTTAGGCTGATTCAGTTTGCAGATGTATAGTGGGTGCAAATGCGCCCACACTGTTCTATAAAAATCTCTGTAATGACAGCTACAGCTAAACAGCTCTCAGGAGGTATGACCAGCACCCATGATTCACTGGTTCCTAACAGTCCTGGTTATGCTTTGATAGCCAAACTCTTCGGTCTCCGCTGTGTCTAAGCATCAAGTGCTGGGTAAAATGAACACATTTTGTCTTTCAAATCAGATGTTAAATTTATGGATTGTGGCTGTGGTGTGTTATCTAGAAATACTTTTCCATATTTCGTTATCTGCCTCCACGTCGGCTCCATGTTTATGCGGGTCTTTATGTGAGAGAGTCCCAGGGGCTCATCTTTGCTTTCGATTTTTCCTCTTTGCCTTACAAGAGCTATAGTTTTCTATTTTTTAGTTAATAACATGTTCTGATCTCTTATATCATTTTTATTTGAAAAAACAGCTATTCTGTATTTTTTTTTTGTGTTCATTGTATGGCAGAATTATTACGGTATATTTTATTTATTTGGACAATTACGCAAGCAGGAATATCAAATGTTACTGTTTTATATATAATATATATATACACCCACACACACAGTGGGGGAAATAAGTATTTGTTCCCTTGCTGATTTGAAGGTTTGCCCACTCACAAAGACATGAATAGTCTATAATTTTAAGGGTAGGTTAATTTTAACATTGAGAGATAGAATATCAAAAATAAAATCCAGAAAATCACATTGTATAAATTATATAAATTTATTTGCATTTTGCAGTGAGAAATAAGTATTTGATCCCCTACCAACCATTAAGAGTTCTGGTTCCTACAGACCAGTTAGACGCTCCTAATCAACTCGTTACCTACACTACAGACAGCTGTCTTACATAGTCACCTTTATAAAAGACTCCTGTCCACAGACTCAGTCAGTCAGACTCTAACCTCTACAACATAGGCAAGACCAAAGAACTTTCTAAGGATGTCAGGGACAAGATCATAGACCTGTACAAAGCTAGAATGGGCTACAAAACCATAAGTAAGATGCTGGGTGAGAAGGAGACAACTGCTGGTTGGTGCAATAGTAAGAAAATGAAAGAAATATAAAATGACTGTCAATTGATATCAATCTGGGGCACCATGCAAAATCTCACCTCGTGGGGTATCCTTGATCATTAACCCCTTCACCCCCAAGGGTGGTTTGCACGTTAATGACCGGGCCAATTTTTACAATTCTGACCACTGTCTCTTTATGAGGTTATAACTCTGGAATGCTTCAACGGATCTTCGCGATTCTGAGATTGTTTTCTCGTGACATATTGTACTTCACGTTAGTGGTAAAATTTATTCGATATACCTTGTGTTTATTTTTGAAAAAAACGCAAATATGGCGAAAATTTTGAAAATTTTGCAATTTTCAAACTTTGAATATTTTTTCCCTTAAAACAGAGAAATATGTCACACAAAATAGTTAAGAAATAACATTTCCCACATGTCTACTTTACATCAGCACAATTTTGGAACCAAAATTTTCTTTTGTTAGGAAATTATAAGGGTTAAAAGTTGACCAGTGATTTCTCATTTTTACAACAAAATTTACAAAGCCATTTTTTTAAGGACCACCTCACATTTGAAGTCACTTTGACGGGTCTATATAGCAGAAAATACCCAAAAGTGACACCATTCTAAAAACTGCACCCCTCAAGGTACTCAAAACCACATTCAAGAAGTTTATTAACCCTTCAGGTGCTTCACAGGAGCTGAAGCAACGTGGAAGGAAAAAATTAATATTTAACTTTTTAGCCACAAAAATGATCTTTTACAAACTTTTTTTTATTTTCACAAGGGTAAAAGGAGAAAATGGGCAGATAAAGTTGTTGTGCAATTTCTCCTGAGTACGCCAATACCCCATATGTGGGGAAAACCACTGTTTGGGCGCACGGCAGAGCTCGTAAGGGAAGGAGCGCCGTGTGACTTTTCAAACTAAAATTGGCTGGAGTTGAGATTGGATGCCATGTCGTGTTTGGAGAGCCCCTGATACGCCTAAACAGTGGAAACCCCCCACAAGTGACACCATTTTGGAAACTAGACCCCCGAAGGAACTTATCTAGATCTGTTGTGAGCACTTTGAACCCCAAAGTGTTTCACAAAAGTTTATAATGCCTGGGTGTGAAAAAAATAAAATAAAATTTTCCACAAAAATGATTTTTTAGTCCCAAATTTTTGATTTTTCCCAAGGAAATTGGACCCCAAAAGTTGTTGTCCAATTTGTCCTGAGTACGCTGATACCCCATATGTGGGGGGGGGAACTGTTTGGGTGCACGGCAGGGCTTGGAAAGGAAGCAGTAACGTTTTGGAATGCAAACATTGATGGGGGTCATGTTCCATTTGTAGTGCCCCAGATGAGCCTAAACAGTGGAAACCCCCCACAAGTGACCCCATTTTGGAAGCTAGACCCCCTAAGGAACTTATCTAGATCTTTGGTGAGCACTTTGAACCCCCAAGTGCTTCACACAAGTTTATTATGCCCGGGCATGAAAATAAAAAATCCTATTTTTTTCCCACAAAAATTATCTCTTAGTCACTAATTTTTATTTTCCCATAGGTAACAGGAGAAATTGGACCACAAAATTTGTTGTCCAATTTGTCCTGAGTACGCTGATATCCCATATGTGGGGGGGAACCACTGTTTGGGCGCATGGCAGAGCTCGTAATGGAAGGAGCACCATTTGACTTTTTCCAACCAAAATTGGCTGGAATTGAGATTGGACGCCATGTTGCATTTGGAGAGCCCCTGATGTTCCTAAACAGTGGAAACCCCCCACAAGTGACCCCATTTGGGAAACTTGACCCCCTAAGGAACTTATCTAGATCTTTGGTGAGCAATTTGAACCCCCAAGTGATTCACACAAGTTTATAACGTAGAGCCGTAAAATTAAAAAATCATATTTTTTCCACAAAATTGATCTTTTCACCCCAATTTTTATTTTCCCAAGGGTAACAAGACTCCAAAAGTTATTGTGCAATTAGTCGTGAGTACGCTGATACCCCATATGTTGGGGTAAACCACTGTTTGGGTGCATGGCAGAGTTTGGAAGGGAAGGAGCGCCGTTTGACTTTTTCAACGCAGAATTGGCTGGATGCCATGTCGTGTTTGGAGAGCTCCTGATCTGCCTAAACAGTGGAAACCCCCCACAAATGACACCATTTTGGAAACTAGACCCCTCAAGGAACTTATCTAGATGTGTGGTGAGCACTTTCAACCCCGAAGTGCTTCACAGAAGTTTATAACGTACAGCCGTAAAAATAAAAAATCTCTTTTTTTTTTTTACAAAAATGATTTTTTCGCCCCAATATTTTATTTTCACAAGGGTAACAGGAGAAATTGGACCCCAAAAGTTGTTGTCCAATTTGTCCTGAGTATGCTGATACCCAATATGTGGGAGTAAACTACTGTATGGGCGCACGTCGGGGCTCGGAAGGGAAGTAGTGACGTTTTGGATTGCAGACTTTGATGGAATGGTCTGGGGGAGTCATGTCGCATTTGGAGAGCCCCTGATGCGCCTAAACAGTGGAAACCCCCCACAGTGACCCCATTTTGGAAAATAGACCCCACAAGGAACTTGTCTAGATGTGTGGTGAGCATTTTGAACCCCGAAGTGCTTCACAGAAGTTTATAACGTACAGCCGTAAAAATAAAAAATCCTTTTTTTTTTTTTTTTTTACAAAAATGATTTTTTCGCCCCCAATATTTTATTTTCACAAGGGTAACAGGAGAAATTGGACTCCAAAATTTGTTGTCCAATTTGTCCTGAGTACGCTGATACCCAATATGTGGGAGAAAACGACTGTATGGGTGCACGTCTGGGCTCGGAAGGGAAGTAGTGACGTTTTGGATTGCAGACTTTGATGGAATGGTCTGGGGCGTCATGTCGCATTTGGAGAGCCCCTGATGTGCCTAAACAGTGGAAACCCCCCACAAGTGACCCCATTTTGGAAAATAGACCCCACAAGGAACTTATCTAGATGTGTGGTGGAGCGCTATGAAGCCCCAAGTGCTTCACAGAAGTTTTACAACATACAGCCGTAAAACAAAAAAAATCTTTTTTTTTTACAAAAATGATTTTGTCGCCCCCAGTTTTTTATTTTCCCAAGGGTAACAGAAGAAATAGGACAAATTGCACAATAACTCTTGTGGTCCAGAGTACGCTGATACCCCATATGCGGGGGTAAACTACTGTTTGGGCGCATGGCAGAGCTCAGAAGTGAAGGAGCACCGTTTGACTTTTTCAACGCAGAATTGGCTGGAATTGAGATCAGATGCCATGTCACATTTGGAGAGCCTCTGATGTGCCTAAACAGCAGAAACCCCCCAATTCTAACTCCAACCCTAACCCCAACACACCCCTAACCCTAGTCCCAACCCTAACCACAAACCTAACCCTAACACACCCCTAACCGTAATCCCAACCCTAACCCTATTCCTAACGTTAGCGCCAACCCTAACCCTAACTTTAGCCGCAACCCTAACCCTAACGGGAAAATGGAAATAAATACATTTTTTTAATTTTATTATTTTTCCCTAACTAAGGGGGTGATAAAGGGGGGTTTGATTTACTATTTATAGCGGGTTTTTATGATTGGCAGCTGTCACGCTAAAAGACGCTTTTTATTGCAAAAAATAGTTTTTTGCATCACCACATTTTGAGAGCTATAATTTTTGCATATTTTGGCCCACAGAGTCATGTGAGGTCCTATTTTTTGCGGTACAAGTTGACTTTTTTATTGGTACCATTTTTGAGCACGTGACATTTTTTGATCGCTTTTTATTTCGATTTTTGGGAGGTTAGAATGAACAAAAATCAGCAATTCATGAATTTCTTTTGGGGGAGGCGTTTATACCGTTCCGCGTGTGGTAAAATTGATAAAGCAGTTTTATTCTTCGGGTCAGTACGATTACGGCGATACCTCATTTATATCATTTTTTTAATGTTTTGGCGCTTTTATAGAATAAAAACTATTTTATATAAAAAATTATTATTTTTGCATCGCTTTATTCTGCGAGCTATAACTTTTTTATTTTTTCACTGATGATGCTGTATGAGGGCTCATTTTTTGTGGGACAAGATGACGTTTTCAGCGGTACCATGGTTATTTATATCGGTCTTTTTGATCGCGTGTTATTCCACTTTTTGTTCGGCGGTATGATGATGAAGCATTGATTTTTTGCTTAGTTTTTTTTTTTTTAAGGGGTTCACTAAAGGGGTTAACTAGTGGGACAGTTTTATAGGGGGGGTCGTTACGGACGCGGCGATACCAAATATGTGTACTTTTATTGTTTTGTTTTTTTTATTTACAGGAAAAAATGAATTTATTGGGGAATATTTTTTTTTTTTTATGATTTTTTTTACCACTTTTTATTTATTTTTTTTTTTACTTTTTTACTTTGTCCCAGGGTGGGACATCACAGTATTTTAGCAGATCGCTGGTGTGACAGTGTGCACAGCACACTGTCACACCAGCGATCGCTCTGGCATCGCTGCAGGCTTCTCAGCAGGCACTGAGGAAGCCGCCTCCCTGCAGGACCCCGGCGCCATCTTGGATCCGTGGACCTGGAGGGAGGACGGACCCTCGGAACAGCGCGACACATCGTGCTGCTCTGAGGGTCTCAGGGGAGCGCGCAGGGAGCCCCCTCCCTTCGCGATCCTCCCTGTGCACCCGGTACACCGCGATCATGTTTGATCGCGGTGTGCCAGGGGTTAATGTGCCAGGAGCGGTCCGTGACCGCTCCTGACACATAGTGCTGGGTGTCAGCTGTGATAAACAGCTGACACCCGGCCGCGATCAGCTGCGCTCCCCCGGGAGCGCAGCTGATCGCCCATGACGTACTATTCCGTCCATGGGAATTAGGTCCAGGGTCACATGGACGGAATAGTACGTCGGATGGAATAAAGGGGTTAAGAAGGTGAGAGATCAGCCTAAAACTACACTGGGGGAACTTGTTAATGATCTCAAGGCAGCTGGGACCACAGTCACCAAGAAAACCATTGGTAACACATTACGCCATAAAGGTTTAAAATCCTGCAGTGCCCGCAAGGTCCCCCTGCTCAAGAAGGCACATGTGCAGGCCCGTCTGAAGTTTGCCAATGAACACCTGGATGATTCTGTGAGTGATTGGGAGAAGGTGCTGTGGTCAGATGAGACAAAAATGGAGCTCTTTGGCATTAACTCTACTCGCTGTGTTTGGAGGAAGAGAGAATGCTGCCTATGACCCAAAGAACACCGTCCCCATTGTCAAACATGGAGGTGGAAATATTATGTTTTGGGGGTGTTTCCCTGCTAAGGGCACAGGACTACTTCACCACATCAATGGGAGGATGAATGGAGCCATGTACCGTAAAACCTTGAGTGATAACCTCCTTCCCTCTGCCAAGACATTAAGAATGGGTCGTGGCAGGGTCTTCCAGCAAGACAATGACCCAAAGCATACAGCCAAGGCAACAAAGGAGTGGCTTAAAAAGAATCACATTAAGGTCATGTAATGGCCTAGCCAGTCTCCAGACCTTAATCCTATAGAAAAGTTATGGAGGGAGTTGAAGCTCCGAGTTGCCAAGCGACAGCCTCAAAATCTTAATGATTTAGAGATGATCTGCAAAGAGGAGTGGACCAAAATTCCTCCTGACATGTGCGCAAACCTCATCATCAACTACAAAAAAAGTCTGACTGCTGTGCTTGCCAACAAGGGTTTTGCCACCAAGTATTAAGTCTCGTTTGCCAGTGGGATCAAATACTTATTTCTCACTGCAAAATGCAAATAAAATTATATAATTCATACAATGTGATTTTCTGGATTGTATTTTTGATAGTCTATCTCTCAATATGAAAATTAACCTATACGTATATACAGTCATGGCCAAAAGTTTTGAGAATGACACAAATATTAATTTTTACAAAGTCTACTGCTTCACTTTTTCTAATCGCAATTTGCATATACTCCAGAATGTCATAAAGAGTGATCAGCTTAACAGCAATTACTTGCAAAGTCAATATTTGGCTAGAAAATGAACTTTATCCCTCAAAACACATTTCAACATCATTGCAGCCCTGCCTTAAAAGGACCAGCTAACCTCTTTTCAGTGATTGCTCCATTAACCCAGGTGTGGGTGTTGATGAGGACATGGCTGGAGATCAATCTGTCATGATTAAGTAAGAATGACACCACTGGACACTTTAAAAGGAGGCTGGTGCTTGGCATCATTGTTTCTCTTCTGTTAACAATGGTTATCTCTAAAGAAACACGTGCAGTCATCATTGCAATGAACAAAAATGGCCTAACAGGGAAGAGTTTCGCAGCTAGAAAGATTGCACCTCAGTCAACAATCTATCGCATCATCAAGAACTTCAAGGAGAGAGGTTCCATTGTTGCCAAAAAGGCTTCAGGGTGCCCAAGAAAGACCAGCAAGCGCCAGGACCGTCTCCTAAAAGTGTTTCAGCTGCGGGATCGGGCTACCAGCAGTGCAGAGCTTGCTCAGGAATGGCAGCAGGCAGGTGTGAGTGCATCTGCACGCACTGTGAGGCGGAGACTCTTGGAGCAAGGCCTGGTCTCAAGGAGGGCAGCAAAGAAGCCACTTCTCTCCAGAAAAAACATCATGGACAGACTGATATTCTGCAAAAGGTACAGGCAGTGGACTGCTGAGGACTGGGGTAAAGTTATTTTCTCTGATGAATCCCCTTTTCGATTGTTTGGGACATCAGGAAAACGCCTCATTCGGAGAAGACAAGGTGAGCGCTACCACCAGTCTTGTCTCATGCCAACTGTTAAGTATCCTGAAACCATTCATGTGTGGGGTTGCTTCTCGGCCAAGGGAATCGGCTCTCTCACAGTCTTGCCTAAAAATACAGCTATGAATAAAGAATGGTACCAGAATGTCCTCCAAGAGCAACTTCTCCCAACCCTCCAAGAGCAGTTTGGCGATCAACAATGCCTTTTCCAGCATGATGGAGCACCTTGCCATAAAGCAAAGGTGATAACTAAATGGCTCAAGGAACAAAACAAAGAGATTTTGGGTCCATGGCCTGAAATCTCCCCAGATCTTAATCCCATTGAGAACTTGTGGTCAATCATCAAAAGAAGGGTGGACAAACAAAAACCTAAAAATTTGACAAAATGAAAGCATTGATTGTGCAAGAATGGACTGCTATCAGTCAGGATTTGGTCCAGAAGTTGATTGAGAGCATGCCAGGGAGAATTGCAGAGGTCCTGAAAAAGAAGGGTCAACACTGCAAATATTGACTTGCTGCATTAACTCATTCTAACTGTCAATATAAGCTTTTGTTACTCATATGTTTGCAATTATTATATTTCTGTCTGTGATAAAAACATCTGTCAAACACACATAAAAACCAGAGGGCAGCAGATCATGTGAAAATATAATATTTGTGTCATTCTCAAAACTTTTGGCCATGACTGTATATATACACACACACATATATATATATATATATATATATATATACACATATATATATATATATATATATACACATACAGTACAGACCAAAAGTTTGGACACACCTTCTCATTCAAAGATTTTTCTGTATTTTCATGACTATGAAAATTGTACATTCACACTGAAGGCATCAAAACAATGAATTAACACATGTGGAATTATTATTATAACAACTGAAAATATGTCTTTTATTCTAAGTTCTTCAAAGTAGCCACCTTTTGCTTTGATGACTGCTTTGCACACTCATGCTCTTGATGAGCTTCAAGAGGTAGTCACCGGAAATGGTTTTCACTTCACAGGTGTGCCCTGTCAGGTTTAATAAGTGGGATTTCTGGCCTTATAAATGGGGTTGGGACCATCAGTTGTGTTGTGTAGAAGTCTGGTGGATACACAGCTGATAGTCCTACTGAATAGACTGTTAGAATTTGTATTATGGCAAGAAAAAAGCAGCTAAGTAAAGAAAAACGAGTGGCCATCATTACTTTAAGAAATGAAGGTCAGTCAGTCCGAAAAATTGGGAAAACTTTGAAAGTGTCCCCAAGTGCAGTTGCAAAAACCATCAAGCACTACAAAGAAACTGACTCACATGAGGACCGCCCCAGGAAAGGAAGACCAAGAGTCACCACTGCTTCTGAGGATAAGTTTATCCGAGTCACCAGCCTCAGAAATCGCAGGTTTACAAGCAGCTCAGTTTAGAGACCAGGTCAATGCCACACAGAGTTCTAGCAGCAGACACATCTCTACAACAACTGTTAAGAGGCCTTCATGGTAAAATAGCTGCTAGGAAACCACTGCTAAGGACAGGCAACAAGCAGAAGAGACTTGTTTGGGCTAAAGAACACAAGGAATGGACATTAGACCAGTGGAAAACTGTGCTTTGGTCTGATGAGTCCAAATTTGAAATCTTTGGTTCCAACCACCGTGTCTTTGTGTGACGCAGAAAAGGTGAACGGATGGACTCTACATGCCTGGTTCCCACCGTGAAGCATGGAAGAGGAGGTGTGGTGGTGTGGGGGTGACACTATTGGGGATTTATTCAAAATTGAAGGCATACTGAACCAGCATCTTGCAGCGGCATGCTATTCCATCCGGTTTGCGTTTAGTATGACCATCATTTATTTTTCAACAGGACAATGACCCCAAACACACCTCCAGGTTGTGTAAGGGCTATTTGACCAAGAAGGAGAGTGATGGGGTGCTACACCAGATGACCTGGCCTCCACAGTCACCAGACCTGAACCCAATCGAGATGGTTTGGGGTGAGCTGGACCGCAGAGTGAAGGCAAAAGGGCCAACAAGTGCAAAGCATCTCTAGGAACTCCTTCAAGACTGTTGGAAGACTATTTCCGGTGACTACCTCTTGAAGCTCATCAAGAGAATGCCAAGAGTGTGCAAAGCAGTAATTAAAGCAAAAGGTGGCTACTTTGAAGAACCTAGAATATAAGACATATTTTCAGTTGTTTCACACTTTTTTGTTAAGTATATAATTCCACATGTGTTATTCATAGGTTTGATGCCTTCAGTGTGAATGTACAATTTTCATAGTCATGAAAATACAGAAAAATCTTTGAATGAGAAGGTGTGTCCAAACTTTTGGTCTGTACTGTATATATATTATTTAATTTAGTTAGTGAAAAGGGGAGTAAGCGGATCTAAAGTGTAACACTGCTGTGATGGGGATCTCTCTCTGATCACAGCTGTTAAGACTTGGATGCAGGCTGTTCAATACAACCAGCACCCATGCTTTATGGAACAGACTCTGCCTCTCTGCTGGCTCCATGCTTGCATTGTGGGTCCTCTGGACATAGTGTGCCCTGAAACTTGCCTGGGTTCTACAGGTGCTGTCACCAGCCTTGTGTGCCACAATTTAGAACATCCTACTTACTAAGCCTGCCCTCAGTACATAAATACCTGATGTGACCGATACCTATGGTACTTCGTTGTATGCTGTTTACACTTTAATTTAAATGGTTCATGGTGTATGATAAAATACTGTACATAGACAATCAGATGTTAGCATTACTTTTTATATAGTTTATTTTTTTGTATTTTCTAAGTTAACATAATATTTTTTATCATTATCTATAATACTCACTGTTATTGGAAATAGCAGTTTTGGCATTGAGCGACAACCATCTGAGAGTATATACCGTCTATGTGCCTACCTAGTTCACCACTGGCACCTCATCTAAAAATGTTCATATCTTATGTGTTAGCGATAGAAGATGCTATGATAGTGTAAAGGGGTTTGAGCTTTACCCCTTTAAATTCTTATGTTGCTATTTATATGTACATGTATATAATTGTTATGTACCTCCCTGTGATGTGTTTTCATATATCTCTTGCAGTTCTATTGTTGCTACATTATACTGTATTTAAGATAGGGACAGTGTAGTTAGGGAAAAGGGCCACTAGATGGGGGCACTGAGTACACTGCATATTAAGGCTTAGCTGTAGGACATTTAGGAGTTAACAATAGGAGGGGTTAGCTGGGGAATAAGATAGAGGGCCTTCCTGAATATAGTCAGTCAGAGGGTAGACCCCTGTGTGTGCTTAAGCGGCCTACGGCCTGGGCTGCTCGGCTTCCTCTTTATATGTAGAAGCCCAGCCGTCATTGGATTGTAGTGGAAGAGTGAGAAAGGAAGAGAAGAGTAAAGAACGCAGTATGCACAGCAACGTAATGGAAAGTGAAGTGAGAAGCAGAAGACGATAGAGTGAGTCACCGTAAAAGTGCGTGGGCATGTTAACCTTTGAAGTAGTGGACGACCCTGTAGGCAGTATTTCTGAGTCTGAGGCGAAGCAAGCTGAAAGGAGATATTTGGCAGTGGTGTTTTCACCAGGCACCTCGTTCTGCTATATCTTTGTGACTTATTCTGTGACATAGAGGAAGAAGCAAGGAAAGACAGAGAAATGTGCTGCTGGTATTGTGAAGAATGTGCTGGAAGTGTAATGGATGTGCTGTGTCCTGAAGACAATAAACCTGTTTTGTTTAAAGTTGCTTTGTACTTTGCCTCCTGTCCTTGAAACGCCAGGAAGAATGGGGGACACCGAAGGTGGAGAAGTAGCTGCCAGCACAGTGAGTACAGGTTGTGCTGATATGACGGAGAGACCCAGTCTGTCCGAGGAGAAGAGTCGGAGTAAGCGGAGCCCTGAGAATGGGGCCATGACTACAACCTTGTCGGCATCTTACAAGTGGCGTCAGCAGGTTCTCACTGCCCAATATGGCGGTGAAACTGCAGCGGGGGTGAAGAAAGACAAAGTGAAAGTGAATAAAGTGACCCATAGTGAGCGGGTTGAAGATAGCGTTGATGAGAAAATTATACTGAATGTGACCAAAATACTGGATTTGACAAAAGAAGAAATGGAGAGTGACTTTGTGAACACCAAGATGGCGGCCACCAAGATGAAGAGCTGTGGCGCCATAAAGGACTGTTCCTGTCTGCAAGGTACACTTCATGGGCGTGACGATGTCTGGATGGCGCCAAACAAGAGCTGTCAGTAATGCCAGGTCCGCCCCTGGTGGGAGTACTATGTACAGATGGACATTTGCCCCTTGCCACCCAATGCACATAAATGGGTGGGGAGGCAGAAAATGACCCCACCCTGGAACGGGTGAAGCCCTGCAGTAAGTGCCGAGTGCAGCTGTCCAGCGTCAGTATGGAACGAGATGTCGGTCATGATGTATCGGTGCGCCTGCAGAGGCATCAGGCGAACAGAATGGTGGTGGCGGCAGGACGAAGAATCTCGGCGCCCCGCCCGTGGTTGGGAAGATCTGCAGGAGCCCAAGGTTCTTACCCAGAGAGAAGACCCCTGGAAGATGACGGTGTCCGTGACAGCGGGGCCTGCGGGGCTGGAGCCAGGCAGCATGCCGGAGAGGCGTCCACCCGCAGCACAGACTGTTACGGAGCAACGAAGGAGCGAAACACTGCTGACCTACGCCGAGGAACCATCGTGCCCAGAAGCTGTTCCTGCCGGACGGCAGAGGACGGAACATCTGTTTACCCTGGGAGCCAGCTCCGGCGACACCAGCGAGTTGACGGAGCCCAACCAACCGGAGAAAAAAGGGAGCCACTGCCATGCCTGAGAGCACCGGTGACATCTGTGGAGAAGGAGCAGAGTCGGTGGAGTCTCCGGCCTTACGCATGGGGTGGTACCTATCGGAGATGAGGGCCAGCCGGAGTGGTCCAGTGAGTGCGTTAGAGGTGAGTGAGCCTCAATCCCAGCGAGCGATGGGTCAGACAGCCCTGGCCCCATCACCTCCCCGGGGCAGTGCTGACACTAGGACCAAGACCAGCGCCACCTCGCTCCCGCACTCCCGTCAGGCTTCTGTGGAAAACACCGGGCCCACATCATCTGCATGTCCGTCGGTGTGGATATCCAATATTATTGCACAGAAGAAGGCCAGAGAGTGCGAGATATGGGTGCTCCTTCATGAAAGAGGAGAGGTCGTAATGTCTGCGTGCCGCACGTATGGACAGCTCGTTTACACTAATGTGGAACGTGGCTACGGTTTCATTGAGGAGGACGGCACCCACGACAAAGTCTACATCAATGCCGCCCCCATTAAACATGGAAGAGTCCTACAAGTCGGGATTGGATCTCGTTCTACAAGGAGGAATGCAAAACGGGGCTACTATGCCGGGGTAGTTATCCTGTGCCCAGAGGAAAGCGACCTCACCGGAGAAGACACGGATCCATGAGCAGAGGTAACTGATGACGCCTCTGCCCCAAACCTCTCCAATCATTTCGGAGAATCTGTGGCTGCAGAGTCCTCTCCAGCCCACACCAGGGCCCGGGCATCAAGTGAAAAGACGGCGCGGGATACGCGTCGCTGAACTCTCCTTGGCCCCTTCCCTTTAAGTGCTAGTTGCACGTCTCAGGGACTGTTCCGCGTCCCCTCAGGGTAGGGAACCCTGCCACGCTCTATGGGAGAGCTGATGACGGTCCAGGGGACCTGTTGAAAAAAAGGAAAAATTTTTTTGCTTATTTTTGTTTATTCTGTTGCGCCCCATCTGTGTTTGGCAGAACTACATTTGAGTATATGACGGGCTCATGGGCAAAGAGCTCAGGCTGCAACTACGGACTGTGTATCGTTAAACAGCCCACTGCGTATGGCATAGAATGTGCTGTACACCAAGGAAGAGGTTGTACCCCTTTAAGTATGTTGAAAAGAAGGACTGATGGTGTGCCTGGACGGACTGTTTCAGAACATCAAAGTGAAGCTTGTAAATAAGTTGTGCTCCCCTCAAAGTAAGGGGGAGGGGCACCTGGTCGTAAGAAGTTTTTATATGGACACGTGCATCGTCGGACTAAAGAAAAGTGGACATTACTTTTACGTGTTCCTGCCTCATATTGAGAAAATGCTTTTCTAATCGTCCTCCTTGTGTGGAGTATGCTTTGTAAAAAAGTTTGATATATTAATATATATGTTTTTGCCAAAGAAATGCTAATATTATTGTCGCATTGTCGGGGACGACAATGATTTAAGGAAGGGGGTATGTAAGGGGGTGTGAGCTTTACCCCTTTAAATTCTTATGTTGCTATTTATATGTACATGTATATAATTGTTATGTACCTCCCTGTGACGTGTTTTCATATATCTCTTGCTGTTGTATTGTTGCTACATTATACTGTAGGTAAGATAGGGACAGTGTAGTTAGGGAAAAAGGCCACTAGATGGGGGCACTGAGTACACTGCATATTAAGGCAAGCTGTAGGACATTTAGGAGTTAACAATAGGAGTTAGCTGGGGAATAAGATAGAGGGCCTTCCTGTATATAGTCAGTCAGGGGGTAGACCCTGTGTGTGCTCAGGCGGCCTATGGCCTGGGCTGCTCGGCTTCCTCTTTATGTGTAGAAGCCCAACTGTCCTTGGAGTGTAGTGGAACAGTGAGAAAGGAAGAGAAGAGTAAAGAACGCAGTATGCACAGCAACGTAATGGAAAGTGAAGTGAGAAGCAGAAGACGATAGAGTGATTCACCGTAAAAGTGCATGGGCATGTTAACCTTTGAAGTGGTGGACGACCCTGTTGTCAGTATTTCTGAGTCTGAGGCGAAGCAGGCTGAAAGAGATATTTGGCAGTGGTGTTTTCACCAGGCACCTCGTTCCGCTATATCTTTGTGGCTTATTCCGTGACGTAGAGGAAGAAGCAAGGAAAGACAGAGAAATGTGCTGCTGGTATTGTGAAGAATGTGCTGGAAGTGTAATGGATATGCTGTGTCCTGAAGACAATAAACCTGTTTTGTTTAAAGTTGCTTTGGACTCTGCCTTCTGTCCTTGGAACGCCGGGAAGAATGGGGGACTCAGCAGTGGAGAAGTAGCTGCCAGCACAGTGAGTACAGTTTGTGCTGATATGACGGAGAGACCCGAGGAGAAGAGTCGGAGTAAGCGGAGCCCTGAGAATGGGGCCATGACTACAACCCTGTCGGCATCTTACAATAGGTACATCAGTACTGCAAGGAAAAAAGGCAGAAAAAAACAAGGAACACTGTAAGACAGGTGCTATTTTGTACTGACCTATGCACACCTATTAGTAAAACTAAACTCAGGATAAAAATAGGTTAAAGTAATCTGATCTTTTGTGTAAATTCTAACCTGGATCTTAAAAATACAGTTCCTTAATTTGGACTCTTCTAGATCAATGACACATTTCAACTAGAGGGACTAAAGGCCAAACCTGCAAATAGTCCAGTGTGTAAAAGGGTCTCCCAACTCTCCCTCAACAGATGCCATCAGGGGAGATAAGAATCCGGCGCATCCGATTTTGACATGTTGATCCTTTTTGTTCTCAGTCAGATAAGCCAATGCTAGTGGAACTTGGCAGCAGCTTTCTCATTGGTAACACATGGTAGAATCGGGAGAGATAGATGTCGGGCGAATGATCAGTTGAATCACTGTCTGGCTGTCAATTATGTATGGAAGGCCTAATGAGGATCGTCACCATGTCAAACAAGGATAGTTATTTTATACTAATTTATATGCTCTTTACAAGAGGGAATGTCGCACAGGAAATCTCTGGGGGCTTGTCTTTCTGCTACACTACATTATTACCCTATGAGCAACTCTCCCGGACAGAGATCTCCCTGAGAATCTGCCTCCAGAGGTTATTTGACATGAAAGGAGGCATTACTAGTGTGAGACATGTAATGACTGACAGTCTGCTCTCCTAATTTATTTGTCTCACATTGGTAACGCCACATTTCATTTAACATAAGCTCTGGAGATTCTCATGGAGATCTATGTCTGGCCAATAGATCTTAAAGGCTCATTTACATATAAGAATAAGGTGGATTTTTTTGGAATGAGAAATTGAATCACAGATACCAAGGTATAATTTTATTAATCTTCCTATGACCTGAGAGGGGTTCACATGTACATGGGCGCTCCCATAACAGTCTATGTGAGCTTGCATCTCCTATTTAGTATTTTAGGCTGGTAATGTCTAATTTACAGCCACCTATTTGCTTTATTGCAACTAGGGTCACGATATTGGACACCCATAGAACAAATTTGTGGCAAATTTGACACAGATTTTTGTGACTGTCCCATTTATCGAAGGTGGACTTGCAGAAATCCATGCACATGCTACAAAAACAAAAAAACAAAAGAACATTGGAATGTACGGAATGGATTTTTAGTTATGAAATTTCTGCAACAAATCCACTATGTGAGAACTTACCGTGTTGATGCAAATGTCCATCTAAAGGAAATATATGAGATCATCAGACAGTTTAGGCAGACTTGTGAATGGCGCTAGAAGAAATCTGTAGCTCGGCTAAGACCTATATAATTATATATTCATATAACAATGGATTTTTTTTGCCCTATTTATAATTTAACACCTCGGCCTGTGGTGATAATTGGTATGCACTAGACTTGCATTAAAGTAACATTACAATATCACAGCTTTTTAACACTTGCGAAAATCAGCCTCTGTTTTTTAAGTCCCTTGTCAAATGCTGGCCTGCAGCTTTCTCTTGTGGCTAGACTAATTAACAAGCTACACCATGGCTGTGCCCCACCTTGGCTGCAGACCAAGCTACGACAGCTACACACAATATATTAAAAAGATATAGGAATTTGCTCTAAGGATCTGTTCACATCTGTGTTCAGAGCCTCCAAAGGCAATTCTGTCAGATTTGCTGTATGTACCATGATTCTTGCTGTCAAAACTATGGAAATGGCAAGTGGCAAGGGAACAATGGACACCTTTGGAAGTCAATGATGGCAATCAAGGCTCATTGGTCTCTGTCATATGATGGATCGCAAGTTGTAGAACACGTACAGAAAAATAAACTATTCTTTGATATGGACATCTTATAATGGGTCCTCCGTACAGGGCCACCATCAAGGCTTTACTGTCATTACTGGTGTATGGGGCCCGGTGAGCAGAAGGAAAAGAGTGGGCCCGGACTGGGTGAGGCATGCTGGCAGCCTGCGCTGGGGCAGCACAGTCGAGCCACTGTATAAACGGCCTGGTAGACTGTGTGGCATGCTGAGGCCGGGGCTAATTAGTTTACTTTGCTTTATTAAGCCCCAGGACCTCAGTAACTCACAGCCACAGCTACTTACAATGTATGGCCACAGCAGAGGGGGCTGGCCACGTCTGACATCAGATGCTGTCGTCCCTCCTTCTGTTCCTAAGCTGCTGCCGGGTCCCTGCAGCACGTTATATATAAATCAATAAAAATATACCTAAAAAGAGTATTGTATATTTGGAAAAATATTTAATAGGTTAGAGTAGAGTAGGGCCTGGCCAAAAGAGTCTACCGTGTCGCGGTGCCTGGCTGAAAAAATCTTTTGGCCAAAACAAAAGCTGATGGCTATGTATGTGATATGGTGATGGGAACTGTTACTGTGTGATTGGTGAGGATGTGAGAGTTTTTCCAAGAGTGGGTGGTGGGACTGTGGAAGTTTGAGGAGTGGAGACGGAGCTGGGGTGGAGCCTGGGCGGATTCTCAAGGGGCAACGAAAATTGTGCCAGTATGGGGCCCTGAAATTCCTGATGGCAGCCCTTGACTCCGTGGATCCCCAACAATTAGCTAGGACAGAGAGGCTTTAAAGAGGACCTGTTAGCAGGTCAAAAGCTGTGGGTTTTAGCTCTTATTTTCCCACTTCTCTCCTGAGCGACTTGTCTGGCCCTAGGTGCTGGTAATCCACTAATTAAAGATAGTGAACTCTTTTAAACTCTGTGTTTTTTTATCAATTGGCCCAGGTGGTGCAACAGAAACAAAACACCCACACCATTAATCCCCTAACAGATTGGCATCACTCCCTTGCTCTGCTGCCAGTCTTCTCCAACAGACTTATGGCAACAGGGGGGCATCACATGACCACTGCAACCAATCAATTGCCGCTGATTAGCTGCAGCCTTGATATTTTATTGGATCTAGAAAAAAAACAAGGTTATTTTAGCTCAGGCAGAATATCAAGGCTATATCCAGTCAGTCAGCCACGTGACACCATTCCTACTGGAAAAGAAAATTAAGAGCAGAAACTTCCATAGCCAAATGAAGGAGTAGTGTTGGTTCGGTAGGGCAGTATGAGGTTTTTTTCCTTTTTACTTATGCACCATCTTGGGCCTATTAACAAAGTGTTTAAAACTTTAACAAAAGTGCTCTTTCTCTTGCTGACTTACAGTAGTCTGTTTTTGTATTCCATGATTGGACATTAATATATAAAATTGATTTCTAGTGAGAATTACGGTCTATGGTGAGCTGCCTGAAAGAGATTACCAAATTATTAACAAAAAAGGAAATTTACCCTCCCGTTAAAGGGGTTGTCCGGTGAGTAGGATAAGTGATAACCTGTTGATCGGTAAATGTTCCACTTAGACCAGCAACGATCGTCAGAAGGGGCACTTTTATTCCAGTTAGAATGGAGCAGTAGTGTGCATGCTTGATCGCTGCTCCATTCATTCCCTATAGGGCTGCCCAGCACTGTGCTCAGCCCAATAGACAATGAATAGAGTGGTGGCTAGACATGTGCACTTTATCTCGATTTTGCAACCGGGGATAAAAATACACCGTTCTGTTAATGGGTACAGGCCTCAGCAGTCAGACCCTCACTAATCAGCAAGTTAGGCAAGATGGTGGCACTGTGGTGCATAACATACCGAGCATAACTCCCACAAAGCTGTGGAAGCAAAACAGCAATAGAAGAATAAATATATATGTAATAGTAATATGTATTGAGACACAAATCACAGAAAAATGAAAAAAATAGGAAAAGTAATGCGACATAAGTCCAACAATGTTCAAAAAACATATAAGGATGACAAAAAATAGGTACACCAATAAAGCATCCCCATGATCATAATGTAATGTAATCACATGTATATGTGATACAAGATATAAATAATAAAAAACTCCTTTTTTATTTTTTGGATTTACTGGGCTGTGTGTTGCTGTTTCAATAAAATCAGTGTTTTCTCATCTGAAGATTATCACCAAAGGACTAGCTGCCTCGTGCCTCCTAGTCAACTGCTCTGTGTAACCCCACCTCCACCACCCCACCCAGCTCTCTGTCAATATGCAGTATAGACAGAAAACAGCCAATCAGCGGTGTGGGCGGGGTTATACACAGCTTGGAATTAGAGCACTGCTAGATCTGCAACAGAGAAAACTTTGATTTTATCACAATGACAGCAAGTGACCCATTGCTGGAATCAGGGTCTGCCCCTTCATCGTGCTGCTCTCAGATTACATAGCAAAAATCCAGTGATAGATTTCCTTTAAAGACATTTACTGTGGTGGCCAAAGGCAGAAAATAAGAAGGCAAAGAAATAAAGAATGATGACTGTTGCAAAAGTGTTTATTTTTTTTGCAATTATTGAAAATCACAATTTGCTGTCTCCATAATTAATTAAATAACAGTGCAGGTATGGTATGCGCTGCTTGCAGTCTCGCATTGCATAGCTCTCTGGAGTTGTTGCCTTATTGATAAATGCAAGCACTGTATTTTAGCTTTAGATGTACAATCCAGGCGAGTTCATTGTAAAATATTCCACTGACCACACAATCCCTACCACAATGGTCGGAATAAATGTTCAGGAAAAGTGATACCTGAATCACGACCTCGGCAGTGCATTAGAATTTCTAGATCATGCTGACATATAGGAACACTAATGCCATGAAAAAACACCTGGAACAAGAGGGCAGCTGTAGAAACAGGCTGCAAGGCAAGATGGCTGCACTGCGGTGCCTAGATGAAGGCCAGCTTTATGTCAGTGTCTATTAGTATGAAGGCCTAAGAGGAGTAATCTGCTTAGCAGAGCAGCGTGTAAAACAAATTCTCATATTCTAGCAGTTCTGAAAATTGCTGTATTTCTAGTTATCACATAATTGTATTTGCAGGTACAGAACATCCTACTATTGCAGACAATGGCTCAGACTGGGAGCCAGATGTCTCCTCTTTTTCTAGACAGCATAGATTTAAAAAAAAAAAGAAAAAGCTTGTGATGCTCAGGCAGATTATTCACGGAATAGTGATGATATCTAACATAATAATATCCTCTGCATAATAACAAGGGATCAATACCGTAGGCGCAGCTCTTCATGGAAAGCCTAACATAAGACCGCCAGGAAAGCCTAAGATAAGAACACCAGGAAAGCCTAAGATAAGAACACCAGGAAAGCCTAAGATAAGAACACCAGGAAAGCCTAAGATAAGAACACCAGGACAGCCTAAGATAAGAAAACCAGGAAAGCCTAAAGGGTATGCCACACTAAACAGCGTCGCTAACGAGATCGCTAAAAAACGTCACTATTTAGCGATCTCGTTAGTGACGTTGTTCAGTGTGGCATGTAGCAACGACGTGGCCCCTGCTGAGATCCTGCTGTGATCTCGTTCGTCGCTGACATCGGTCCGGACCCTATTTTTATCGTCGGCGTCCCGCTGGTAAGTATATATCGCTGTGTGGCACCTTTTTTTAGCGATTTAGCGGTATTTTTGTACCGCTAAAGTCGTTAAGGAGATCGCTAACCGCGATAGCGTCCTTAACGACATCACTAAATTAAGCCGCTACTAGCGATATTGAAACTATTCCGCTAGCGATCGCATTAGTATGCGTCGTTATCGTGATCGCTAGCGGGATAGTTTAGTGTGGCAGTACCTTAAGAATGCCAGGGAAAGCCTGACATAAGACCGCCAGGGAAAGCCAAACATAAAACTGCCAGGGAAAGCCTAACAAAAGACCGCCAGGGAAAGCCTAAGATAAACCACTAGAGAAAGCCCAACATAAGACCGCCAGGAAAGCCTAACATAAGAACGCCAGGGAAAGCCTAATATAAGACCGCCAGGGAAAGCCTAAGATAAGAACACCAGGAAAGCCTAACATAAGAACGCCAGGGAAAGCCTGACATAAGACCGCCAGGGAAAGCCTGACATAAGACCGCTAGGAAAAGCCTGACATAAGACAGCAAGGGAAAGCCTAACAAAAGACCGCCAGGGAAAGCCTAAGATAAACCACTAGAGAAAGCCCAACATAAGACCGCCAGGAAAGCGTAACATAAGAACGCCAGGGAAGCCTAATATAAGACCGCCAGGAAAGCCATACGACCGCCAGGGAAAGCCTAAGATAAGAACACCAAGAAAGCCTAACATAAGAACGCCAGGGAAAGCCTGACATAAGACCGCCAGGGAAAGCCTGATATAAGACCGCTGGGAAAAGCCTGACATAAGACCGCCAGGGAAAGCCTGACATAAGACCGCCAGGGAAAGCCTGACATAAGAACGCCAAGGAAAGCCTAACATAAGAACGCCAGGGAAAGCCTAATATAAGACCGCCAGGAAAGCCATAAGACCGCCAGGGAAAGCCTAAGATAAGAACACCAGGAAAGCCTAACATAAGAACGCCAGGGAAAGCCTGACATAAGACCGCCAGGGAAAGCCTGACATAAGACCGCTAGGAAAAGCCTGACATAAGACCGCCAGGGAAAGCCTGACATAAGAACGCCAGGGAAAGCCTGACATAAGACCGCCAGGGAAAGCCAAACATAAAACTGCCAGGGAAAGCCTAACAAAAGACCGCCAGGGAAAGCCTAAGATAAACCACTAGAGAAAGCCCAACATAAGACCGCCAGGAAAGCCTAACATAAGAACGCCAGGGAAAGCCTAATATAAGACCGCCAGTAAAGCCATAAGACCGCCAGGGAAAGCCTAAGATAAGAACACCAGGAAAGCCTAACATAAGAACGCCAGGGAAAGCCTGACATAAGACCGCCAGGGAAAGCCTGACATAAGACCGCTAGGAAAAGCCTGACATAAGACAGCCAGGGAAAGCCTAACAAAAGACCGCCAGGGAAAGCCTAAGATAAACCACTAGAGAAAGCCCAACATAAGACCGCCAGGAAAGCCTAACATAAGAACGCCAGGGAAAGCCTAATATAAGACCGCCAGGAAAGCCATAAGACCGCCAGGGAAAGCCTAAGATAAGAACACCAGGAAAGCCTAACATAAGAACGCCAGGGAAAGCCTGACATAAGACCGCCAGGGAAAGCCTGATATAAGACCGCTAGGAAAAGCCTGACATAAGACCACCAGGGAAAGCCTGACATAAGAACGCCAGGGAAAGCCTGACATAAGAACGCCAAGGAAAGCCTAACATAAGAACGCCAGGGAAAGCCTAATATAAGACCGCCAGGAAAGCCATAAGACCGCCAGGGAAAGCCTAAGATAAGAACACCAGGAAAGCCTAACATAAGAACGCCAGGGAAAGCCTGACATAAGACTGCCAGGGAAAGCCTGACATAAGACCGCTAGGAAAAGCCTGACATAAGACCGCCAGGGAAAGCCTGACATAAGAACGCCAGGGAAAGTCTGACATAAGAACGCCAAGGAAAGCCTGACATAAGAACGTCAGGGAAAGCCTGACATAAGAACGCCAGGGAAAGCCTAACATAAGACCGCCAGGGAAAGCCTGACATAAGACAGCCAGGGAAAGCCAGACATAAAACTGCCAGTGAAAGCCTAACATAAGAGCGCCAGAGAAAGCCCAACATAAGACCGCCAGGAAAGCCTAACATAAGAACGCCAGGGAAAGCCTAACATAAGAGCGCCAGGGAAAGCCTGACATAAGAACGCCAGGGAAAGCCAGACATAAGACCGCCAGGGAAAGCCTGACATAAAACTGCCAGTGAAAGCCTAACATAAGACAGTCAGGGAAAGCCAGACATAAAACTGCCAGTGAAAGCCTAACATAAGACCGTCAGGGAAAGCCTGACATAAGACCGGCAGGTAAGCCAGACATAAGACCACCAGGGAAAGCCAGACATAAGACCGCCAAGGAAAGCCTAACATAAGACTGACAGGGAAAGCCTAACATAAGACCGCCAGGGAAAGCCTAATATAAGACCGCCAGGAAAGCCATAAGACCGCCAGGGAAAGCCTAACATAAGAGCGCCAGGGAAAGCCTGACATAAGAACGCCAGGGAAAGCCTGACATAAGACCGCCAGGGAAAGCCAGACATAAAACTGCCAGTGAAAGCCTAACATAAGACCGCCAGGGAAAGCCAGACATAAGACCTGCAGGGAAAGCCTAACATAAGACCGCCAGGGAAAGCCTAAGATAAACCACTAGAGAAAGCCCAACATAAGACCGCCAGGAAAGCCTAACATAAGAACGCCAGGGAAAGCCTAATATAAGACCGCCAGGGAAAGCCTAAGATAAGAACACCAGGAAAGCCTAACATAAGAACGCCAGGGAAAGCCTGACATAAGACCGCCAGGGAAAGCCTGACATAAGACCGCTAGGAAAAGCCTGACATAAGACCGCCAGGGAAAGCCTGACATAAGAACGCCAGGGAAAGCCTGACTTAAGAACTCCAGCGAAAGCCCAACATAAGACCGCCAGGAAAGCCTAACATAAGAACGCCAGGGAAAGCCTAATATAAGACCGCCAGGAAAGCCATAAGACCGCCAGGGAAAGCCTAAGATAAGAACACCAGGAAAGCCTAACATAAGAACGCCAGGAAAGCCTGACATAAGACCGCCAGGGAAAGCCTGACATAAGACCGCTAGGAAAAGCCTGACATAAGACAGCCAGGGAAAGCCTAACAAAGAACGCCAGGGAAAGCCTAAGATAAACCATAGAGAAAGCCCAACATAAGACCGCCAGGAAAGCCTAACATAACAACGCCAGGGAAAGCCTAATATAAGACCGCCAGGAAAGCCATAAGACCGCCAGGGAAAGCCTAAGATAAAACACCAGAAAGCCTAACATAAGAACGCCAGGGAAAGCCTGACATAAGACTGCCAGGGAAAGCCTGACATAAGACCGCTAGGAAAAGCCTGACATAAGACCGCCAGGGAAAGCCTGACATAAGAACGCCAGGGAAAGTCTGACATAAGAACGCCAAGGAAAGCCTGACATAAGAACGTCAGGGAAAGCCTGACATAAGAACGCCAGGGAAAGCCTAACATAAGACCGCCAGGGAAACCCTGACATAAGACAGCCAGGGAAAGCCAGACATAAAACTGCCAGTGAAAGCCTAACATAAGAGCGCCAGAGAAAGCCCAACATAAGACCGCCAGGAAAGCTAACATAAGAACGCCAGGAAAGCCTAACATAAGAGCGCCAGGGAAAGCCTGACATAAGAACGCCAGGGAAAGCCAGACATAAGACCGCCAGGGAAAGCCTGACATAAAACTGCCAGTGAAAGCCTAACATAAGACAGTCAGGGAAAGCCAGACATAAAACCTGCCAGTGAAAGCCTAACATAAGACCGTCAGGGAAAGCCTGACATAAGACCGGCAGGTAAGCCAGACATAAGACACCAGGGAAAGCCAGACATAAGCCCGCCAAGGAAAGCCTAACATAAGACTGACAGGGAAAGCCTAACATAAGACCGCCAGGGAAAGCCTAATATAAGACCGCCAGGAAAGCCATAAGACCGCCAGGGAAAGCCTAACATAAGAGCGCCAGGGAAAGCCTGACATAAGAACGCCAGGGAAAGCCTGACATAAGACCGCCAGGGAAAGCCAGACATTAAAACTGCCAGTGAAAGCCTAACATAAGACCGCCAGGGAAAGCCAGACATAAGACCTGCAGGGAAAGCCTAACATAAGACCGCCAGGGAAAGCCTAAGTAAACCATGAGAAAGCCCAACATAAGACCGCCAGGAAAGCCTAACATAAGAACGCCAGGGAAAAGCTAATAAGACCGCCAGGGAAAGCCTAAGATAAGAACACCAGGAAAGCCTAACATAAGAACGCCAGGGAAAGCCTGACATAAGCCCGCCAGGGAAAGCCTGACATAAGACCGCTAGGAAACCCTGACATAAGACCGCCAGGGAAAGCCTGACATAAGAACGCCAGGGAAAGCCTGACATAAGAACGCCAGCGAAAGCCAACATAAGACCGCCAGAAAGCCTAACATAAGAACGCCAGGGAAAGCCTAATATAAGACGCCAGGAAAGCCATAAGACCGCCAGGGAAAGCTAGATAAGAACCCAGGAAAGCCTAACATAGAACGCGGGAAAGCCTGACATAGACGCCAGGGAAAGCCTGACAAAGACCGCTAGGAAAAGCCTGACATAAGAAGCCAGGAAAGCCTACAAAAAGACCGCAGGAAACCTAAGATAACCACTAGAGAAAGCCCAACATAAGACCGCCAGGAAAGCCTAACTAAGAACGCCAGGAAAGCCTAATAAAGACCGCCAGGAAAGCCATAAGATCGCAGGAAAGCCTAAGATAAGACACCGGAAAGCCTAAATAAACGCCAGGAAAGCCTGACATAAGACCGCCAGGGAAGCCTGATATAGACGCTAGGAAAGCCTGACATAAGACCGCCAGGGAAAGCCTACATAAGAACGCCAGGGAAAGCCTGACATAAGAACGCCAAGGAAAGCCTACATATGAACGCCAGGAAAGCCTAATATAAGACCGCCAGGAAAGCCATAAGACCGCCAGGAAAGCCTAAGATAAGAACACAGAAAGCCTAACATAAGAACGCCAGGGAAAGCCTGACATAAGACTGCCAGGGAAAGCCTGACATAAGACCGCTAGGAAAAGCCTGACATAAGACCGCCAGGGAAAGCCTGACATAAGAACGCCAAGGGAAAGTCTGACATAAGAACGCCAAGGAAAGCCTGACATAAGAACGTCAGGGAAAGCCTGACATAAGAACGCCAGGGAAAAGCCTAACATAAGACCGCCAGGAAAGCCTGACATAAGACAGCCAGGGAAAAGCCAGACATAAAACTGCCAGTGAAAGCTCTAACATAAGAGAGCCAGAGAAAGCCCAACATAAGACCGCCAGAAAGCCTAACATAAGAACGCAGGGAAAGCCTAACATAAGAGCGCCAGGGAAAGCCTGACATAAGAACGCCAGGGAAAGCCAGACATAAGACCGCCAGGGAAAGCCTGACATAAAAACTGCCAGTGAAAGCCTAACATAAGACAGTCAGGGAAAGCCAGACATAAAACTGCCAGTGAAAGCCTAACATAAGACCGTCAGGGAAAGCCTGACATAAGACCGGCAGTAAGCCGACATAAGACCACCAGGGAAAGCCAGACATAAGACCGCCAAGGAAAGCCTAACATAAGACTGACAGGGAAAGCCTAACATAAGACCGCCAGGGAAAGCCTAATATAAGACCGCCAGGAAAGCCATAAGACCGCCAGGAAAGCCTAACATAAGAGCGCCAGGGAAAGCCTGACATAAGAACGCCAGGGAAAGCCTGACATAAGACCGCCAGGGAAAGCCAGACATAAACTGCCAGTGAAAGCCTAACATAAGACCGCCAGGGAAAGCCAGACATAAGACCTGCAGGGAAAGCCTAACATAACCGCCAGGAAAGCCTGACATAAGACACCAGGGAAAGCCAGACATACAACTGCCAGTGAAAGCCTAACATAAGACCGCCAGGGAAAGCCAGACATAAGACTGCCAGGGAAAGTCTAAGATAAGAACACCAGGAAAGCCTAACAAAAGAACGACAGAGAAAGCCTGACATAAGACCCAGGAAAACCTGACATAAGACCACAGGAAAAGCCTGACATAAGACCGCCAGGGAAAGCCTGACATAAGAACGCCAGGGAAAGCGACATAAGAACGCCAGCGAAAGCCTACATAGG
>JARQOD010000001.1:436036276-436115517 GCA_033576555.1 Oophaga sylvatica | reverse complement strand
CAATTAGTCCTGAGTACGCTGATACCCCATATGTTGGGTAAACCACTGTTTGGGTGCATGGCAGAGTTTGGAAGGGAAGGAGCGCCGTTTGACTTTTTCAACGCAGAATTGGCTGGATGCCATGTCGTGTTTGGAGAGCTCCTGATCTGCCTAAACAGTGGAAACCCCCACAAATGACACCATTTTGGAAACTAGACCCCTCAAGGAACTTATCTAGATGTGTGGTGAGCACTTTCAACCCCGAAGTGCTTCACAGAAGTTTATAACGTACAGCCGTAAAAATAAAAAATCTCTTTTTTTTTTTACAAAAATGATTTTTTCGCCCCAATATTTTATTTGCACAAGGGTAACAGGAGAAATTGGACCCCAAAAGTTGTTGTCCAATTTGTCCTGAGTATGCTGATACCCAATATGTGGGAGTAAACTACTGTATGGGCGCACGTCGGGGCTCGGAAGGGAAGTAGTGACGTTTTGGATTGCAGACTTTGATGGAATGGTCTGGGGGAGTCATGTCGCATTTGGAGAGCCCCTGATGCGCCTAAACAGTGGAAACCCCCACAAGTGACCCCATTTTGGAAATAGACCCCACAAGGAACTTATCTAGATGTGTGGTGAGCATTTTGAACCCCGAAGTGCTTCACAGAAGTTTATAACGTACAGCCGTAAAAAATAAAAATCCTTTTTTTTTTTTTTTTTTACAAAAATGATTTTTTCGCCCCCAATATTTTATTTTCACAAGGGTAACAGGAGAAATTGGACTCCAAAATTTGTTGTCCAATTTGTCCTGAGTACGCTGATACCCAATATGTGGGAGAAAACGACTGTATGGGTGCACGTATGGGCTCGGAAGGGAAGTAGTGACGTTTTGGATTGCAGACTTTGATGGAATGGTCTGGGGGCGTCATGTCGCATTTGGAGAGCCCCTGATGTGCCTAAACAGTGGAAACCCCCCACAAGTGACCCCATTTTGGAAAATAGACCCCACAAGGAACTTATCTAGATGTGTGGTGAGCGCTATGAAGCCCCAAGTGCTTCACAGAAGTTTTACAACATACAGCCGTAAAAACAAAAAAATCTTTTTTTTTTTACAAAAATGATTTTGTCGCCCCCAGTTTTTTATTTTCCCAAGGGTAACAGAAGAAATAGGACAAATTGCACAATAACTCTTGTGGTCCAGAGTACGCTGATACCCCATATGCGGGGGTAAACTACTGTTTGGGCGCATGGCAGAGCTCAGAAGTGAAGGAGCACTGTTTGACTTTTTCAACGCAGAATTGGCTGGAATTGAGATCAGATGCCATGTCACATTTGGAGAGCCTCTGATGTGCCTAAACAGCAGAAACCCCCCAATTCTAACTCCAACCCTAACCCCAACACACCCCTAACCCTAGTCCCAACCCTAACCACAAACCTAACCCTAACACACCCCTAACCGTAATCCCAACCCTAACCCTATTCCTAACGTTAGCGCCAACCCTAACCCTAACTTTAGCCGCAACCCTAACCCTAACGGGAAAATGGAAATAAATACATTTTTTTAATTTTATTATTTTTCCCTAACTAAGGGGGTGATAAAGGGGGGTTTGATTTACTATTTATAGCGGGTTTTTATGATTGGCAGCTGTCACGCTAAAAGACGCTTTTTATTGCAAAAAATAGTTTTTTGCATCACCACATTTTGAGAGCTATAATTTTTGCATATTTTGGCCCACAGAGTCATGTGAGGTCCTATTTTTTGCGGTACAAGTTGACTTTTTTATTGGTACCATTTTTGAGCACGTGACATTTTTTGATCGCTTTTTATTTCGATTTTTGGGAGGTTAGAATGAACAAAAATCAGCAATTCATGAATTTCTTTTGGGGGAGGCGTTTATACCGTTCCGCGTGTGGTAAAATGATAAAGCAGTTTTATTCTTCGGGTCAGTACGATTACGGCGATACCTCATTTATATCATTTTTTTAATGTTTTGGCGCTTTTATAGAATAAAAACTATTTTATATAAAAAATTATTATTTTTGCATCGCTTTATTCTGCGAGCTATAACTTTTTTATTTTTTCACTGATGATGCTGTATGACGGCTCGTTTTTTGTGGGACAAGATGACGTTTTCAGCGGTACCATGGTTATTTATATCGGTCTTTTTGATCGCGTGTTATTCCACTTTTTGTTCGGCGGTATGATGATGAAGCATTGATTTTTTGCTTAGTTTTTTTTTTTTAAGGGGTTCACTAAAGGGGTTAACTAGTGGGACAGTTTTATAGGGGGGGTCGTTACGGACGCGGCGATACCAAATATGTGTACTTTTATTGTTTTGTTTTTTTTTTTACAGGAAAAAATGAATTTATTGGGGAATATTTTTTTTTTTTTATGATTTTTTTTACCACTTTTTATTTATTTTTTTTTTTACTTTTTTACTTTGTCCCAGGGTGGGACATCACAGTATTTTAGCAGATCGCTGGTGTGACAGTGTGCACAGCACACTGTCACACCAGCGATCGCTCTGGCATCGCTGCAGGCTTCTCAGCAGGCACTGAGGAAGCCGCCTCCCTGCAGGACCCCGGCGCCATCTTGGATCCGTGGACCTGGAGGGAGGACGGACCCTCGGAACAGCGCGACACATCGTGCTGCTCTGAGGGTCTCAGGGGAGCGCGCAGGGAGCCCCCTCCCTTCGCGATCCTCCCCTGTGCACCCGGTACACCGCGATCATGTTTGATCGCGGTGTGCCAGGGTTAATGTGCCAGGAGCGGTCCGTGACCGCTCCTGACACATAGTGCTGGGTGTCAGCTGTGATAAACAGCTGACACCCGGCCGCGATCAGCTGCGCTCCCCCGGGAGCGCAGCTGATCGCCCATGACGTACTATTCCGTCCATGGGAATTAGGTCCAGGGTCACATGGACGGAATAGTACGTCGGATGGAATAAAGGGGTTAAGAAGGTGAGAGATCAGCCTAAAACTTCACTGGGGGAACTTGTTAATGATCTCAAGGCAGCTGGGACCACAGTCACCAAGAAAACCATTGGTAAACACATTACGCCATAAAGGTTTAAAATCCTGCAGTGCCCGCAAGGTCCCCCTGCTCAAGAAGGCACATGTGCAGGCCCATCTGAAGTTTGCCAATGAACACCTGGATGATTCTGTGAGTGATTGGGAGAAGGTGCTGTGGTCAGATGAGACAAAAATGGAGCTCTTTGGCATTAACTCTACTCGCTGTGTTTGGAGGAAGAGAAATGCTGCCTATGACCCAAAGAACACCGTCCCCATTGTCAAACATGGAGGTGGAAATATTATGTTTTGGGGGTGTTTCCCTGCTAAGGGCACAGGACTACTTCACCACATCAATGGGAGGATGAATGGAGCCATGTACCGTAAAACCTTGAGTGATAACCTCCTTCCCTCTGCCAAGACATTAAGAATGGGTCGTGGCAGGGTCTTCCAGCAAGACAATGACCCAAAGCATACAGCCAAGGCAACAAAGGAGTGGCTTAAAAGAATCACATTAAGGTCATGTAATGGCCTAGCCAGTCTCCAGACCTTAATCCTATAGAAAAGTTATGGAGGGAGTTGAAGCTCCGAGTTGCCAAGCGACAGCCTCAAAATCTTAATGATTTAGAGATGATCTGCAAAGAGGAGTGGACCAAAATTCCTCCTGACATGTGCGCAAACCTCATCATCAACTACAAAAAAAGTCTGACTGCTGTGCTTGCCAACAAGGGTTTTGCCACCAAGTATTAAGTCTTGTTTGCCAGTGGGATCAAATACTTATTTCTCACTGCAAAATGCAAATAAAATTATATAATTCATACAATGTGATTTTCTGGATTGTATTTTTGATAGTCTATCTCTCAATATGAAAATTAACCTATACGTATATATATATACACACACACATATATATATATATATATATATATATATATATATATATATATATACACATATATATATATATATATATATATATATATATATATATATATATATACACATACAGTACAGACCAAAAGTTTGGACACACCTTCTCATTCAAAGATTTTTCTGTATTTTCATGACTATGAAAATTGTACATTCACACTGAAGGCATCAAAACAATGAATTAACACATGTGGAATTATTATTATAACAACTGAAAATATGTCTTTTATTCTAAGTTCTTCAAAGTAGCCACCTTTTGCTTTGATGACTGCTTTGCACACTCATGCTCTTGATGAGCTTCAAGAGGTAGTCACCGGAAATGGTTTTCACTTCACAGGTGTGCCCTGTCAGGTTTAATAAGTGGGATTTCTGGCCTTATAAATGGGGTTGGGACCATCATTTGTGTTGTGTAGAAGTCTGGTGGATACACAGCTGATAGTCCTACTGAATAGACTGTTAGAATTTGTATTATGGCAAGAAAAAAGCAGCTAAGTAAAGAAAAACGAGTGGCCATCATTACTTTAAGAAATGAAGGTCAGTCAGTCCGAAAAATTGGGAAAACTTTGAAAGTGTCCCCAAGTGCAGTTGCAAAAACCATCAAGCACTACAAAGAAACTGACTCACATGAGGACCGCCCCAGGAAAGGAAGACCAAGAGTCACCACTGCTTCTGAGGATAAGTTTATCCGAGTCACCAGCCTCAGAAATCGCAGGTTTACAAGCAGCTCAGTTTAGAGACCAGGTCAATGCCACACAGAGTTCTAGCAGCAGACACATCTCTACAACAACTGTTAAGAGGCCTTCATGGTAAAATAGCTGCTAGGAAACCACTGCTAAGGACAGGCAACAAGCAGAAGAGACTTGTTTGGGCTAAAGAACACAAGGAATGGACATTAGACCAGTGGAAAACTGTGCTTTGGTCTGATGAGTCCAAATTTGAAATCTTTGGTTCCAACCACCGTGTCTTTGTGTGACGCAGAAAAGGTGAACGGATGGACTCTACATGCCTGGTTCCCACCGTGAAGCATGGAAGAGGAGGTGTGGTGGTGTGGGGGTGACACTATTGGGGATTTATTCAAAATTGAAGGCATACTGAACCAGCATCTTGCAGCGGCATGCTATTCCATCCGGTTTGCGTTTAGTATGACCATCATTTATTTTTCAACAGGACAATGACCCCAAACACACCTCCAGGTTGTGTAAGGGCTATTTGACCAAGAAGGAGAGTGATGGGGTGCTACACCAGATGACCTGGCCTCCACAGTCACCAGACCTGAACCCAATCGAGATGGTTTGGGGTGAGCTGGACCGCAGAGTGAAGGCAAAAGGGCCAACAAGTGCAAAGCATCTCTAGGAACTCCTTCAAGACTGTTGGAAGACTATTTCCGGTGACTACCTCTTGAAGCTCATCAAGAGAATGCCAAGAGTGTGCAAAGCAGTAATTAAAGCAAAAGGTGGCTACTTTGAAGAACCTAGAATATAAGACATATTTTCAGTTGTTTCACACTTTTTTGTTAAGTATATAATTCCACATGTGTTATTCATAGGTTTGATGCCTTCAGTGTGAATGTACAATTTTCATAGTCATGAAAATACAGAAAAATCTTTGAATGAGAAGGTGTGTCCAAACTTTTGGTCTGTACTGTATATATATTATTTAATTTAGTTAGTGAAAAGGGGAGTAAGCGGATCTAAAGTGTAACACTGCTGTGATGGGGATCTCTCTCTGATCACAGCTGTTAAGACTTGGATGCAGGCTGTTCAATACAACCAGCACCCATGCTTTATGGAACAGACTCTGCCTCTCTGCTGGCTCCATGCTTGCATTGTGGGTCCTCTGGACATAGTGTGCCCTGAAACTTGCCTGGGTTCTACAGGTGCTGTCACCAGCCTTGTGTGCCACAATTTAGAACATCCTACTTACTAAGCCTGCCCTCAGTACATAAATACCTGATGTGACCGATACCTATGGTACTTCGTTGTATGCTGTTTACACTTTAATTTAAATGGTTCATGGTGTATGATAAAATACTGTACATAGACAATCAGATGTTAGCATTACTTTTTATATAGTTTATTTTTTTGTATTTTCTAAGTTAACATAATATTTTTTATCATTATCTATAATACTCACTGTTATTGGAAATAGCAGTTTTGGCATTGAGCGACAACCATCTGAGAGTATATACCGTCTATGTGCCTACCTAGTTCACCACTGGCACCTCATCTAAAAATGTTCATATCTTATGTGTTAGCGATAGAAGATGCTATGATAGTGTAAAGGGGTTTGAGCTTTACCCCTTTAAATTCTTATGTTGCTATTTATATGTACATGTATATAATTGTTATGTACCTCCCTGTGATGTGTTTTCATATATCTCTTGCAGTTCTATTGTTGCTACATTATACTGTATTTAAGATAGGGACAGTGTAGTTAGGGAAAAGGGCCACTAGATGGGGGCACTGAGTACACTGCATATTAAGGCTTAGCTGTAGGACATTTAGGAGTTAACAATAGGAGGGGTTAGCTGGGGAATAAGATAGAGGGCCTTCCTGAATATAGTCAGTCAGAAGGTAGACCCCTGTGTGTGCTTAAGCGGCCTACGGCCTGGGCTGCTCGGCTTCCTCTTTATATGTAGAAGCCCAGCCGTCATTGGATTGTAGTGGAAGAGTGAGAAAGGAAGAGAAGAGTAAAGAACGCAGTATGCACAGCAACGTAATGGAAAGTGAAGTGAGAAGCAGAAGACGATAGAGTGAGTCACCGTAAAAGTGCGTGGGCATGTTAACCTTTGAAGTAGTGGACGACCCTGTAGGCAGTATTTCTGAGTCTGAGGCGAAGCAAGCTGAAAGGAGATATTTGGCAGTGGTGTTTTCACCAGGCACCTCGTTCTGCTATATCTTTGTGACTTATTCTGTGACATAGAGGAAGAAGCAAGGAAAGACAGAGAAATGTGCTGCTGGTATTGTGAAGAATGTGCTGGAAGTGTAATGGATGTGCTGTGTCCTGAAGACAATAAACCTGTTTTGTTTAAAGTTGCTTTGTACTTTGCCTCCTGTCCTTGAAACGCCAGGAAGAATGGGGGACACCGAAGGTGGAGAAGTAGCTGCCAGCACAGTGAGTACAGGTTGTGCTGATATGACGGAGAGACCCAGTCTGTCCGAGGAGAAGAGTCGGAGTAAGCGGAGCCCTGAGAATGGGGCCATGACTACAACCTTGTCGGCATCTTACAAGTGGCGTCAGCAGGTTCTCACTGCCCAATATGGCGGTGAAACTGCAGCGGGGGTGAAGAAAGACAAAGTGAAAGTGAATAAAGTGACCCATAGTGAGCGGGTTGAAGATAGCGTTGATGAGAAAATTATACTGAATGTGACCAAAATACTGGATTTGACAAAAGAAGAAATGGAGAGTGACTTTGTGAACACCAAGATGGCGGCCACCAAGATGAAGAGCTGTGGCGCCATAAAGGACTGTTCCTGTCTGCAAGGTACACTTCATGGGCGTGACGATGTCTGGATGGCGCCAAACAAGAGCTGTCAGTAATGCCAGGTCCGCCCCTGGTGGGAGTACTATGTACAGATGGACATTTGCCCCTTGCCACCCAATGCACATAAATGGGTGGGGAGGCAGAAAATGACCCCACCCTGGAACGGGTGAAGCCCTGCAGTAAGTGCCGAGTGCAGCTGTCCAGCGTCAGTATGGAACGAGATGTCGGTCATGATGTATCGGTGCGCCTGCAGAGGCATCAGGCGAACAGAATGGTGGTGGCGGCAGGACGAAGAATCTCGGCGCCCCGCCCGTGGTTGGGAAGATCTGCAGGAGCCCAAGGTTCTTACCCAGAGAGAAGACCCCTGGAAGATGACGGTGTCCGTGACAGCGGGGCCTCCGGGGCTGGAGCCAGGCAGCATGCCGGAGAGGCGTCCACCCGCAGCACAGACTGTTACGGAGCAACGAAGGAGCGAAACACTGCTGACCTACGCCGAGGAACCAACGTGCCCAGAAGCTGTTCCTGCCGGACGGCAGAGGACGGAACATCTGTTTACCCTGGGAGCCAGCTCCGGCGACACCAGCGAGTTGACGGAGCCCAACCAACCGGAGAAAAAAGGGAGCCACTGCCATGCCTGAGAGCACCGGTGACATCTGTGGAGAAGGAGCAGAGTCGGTGGAGTCTCCGGCCTTACGCATGGGGTGGTACCTATCGGAGATGAGGGCCAGCCGGCGTGGTCCAGTGAGTGCGTTAGAGGTGAGTGAGCCTCAATCCCAGCGAGCGATGGGTCAGACAGCCCTGGCCCCATCACCTCCCCGGGGCAGTGCTGACACTAGGACCAAGACCAGCGCCACCTCGCTCCCGCACTCCCGTCAGGCTTCTGTGGAAAACACCGGGCCCACATCATCTGCATGTCCGTCGGTGTGGATATCCAATATATATTGCACAGAAGAAGGCCAGAGAGTGCGAGATATGGGTGCTCCTTCATGAAAGAGGAGAGGTCGTAATGTCTGCGTGCCGCACGTATGGACAGCTCGTTTACACTAATGTGGAACGTGGCTACGGTTTCATTGAGGAGGACGGCACCCACGACAAAGTCTACATCAATGCCGCCCCCATTAAACATGGAAGAGTCCTACAAGTCGGGATTGGATCTCGTTCTACAAGGAGGAATGCAAAACGGGGCTACTATGCCGGGGTAGTTATCCTGTGCCCAGAGGAAAGCGACCTCACCGGAGAAGACACGGATCCATGAGCAGAGGTAACTGATGACGCCTCTGCCCCAAACCTCTCCAATCATTTCGGAGAATCTGTGGCTGCAGAGTCCTCTCCAGCCCACACCAGGGCCCGGGCATCAAGTGAAAAGACGGCGCGGGATACGCGTCGCTGAACTCTCCTTGGCCCCTTCCCTTTAAGTGCTAGTTGCACGTCTCAGGGACTGTTCCGCGTCCCCTCAGGGTAGGGAACCCTGCCACGCTCTATGGGAGAGCTGATGACGGTCCAGGGGACCTGTTGAAAAAAAGGAAAAATTTTTTTGCTTATTTTTGTTTATTCTGTTGCGCCCCATCTGTGTTTGGCAGAACTACATTTGAGTACATGACGGGCTCATGGGCAAAGAGCTCAGGCTGCAACTACGGACTGTGTATCGTTAAACAGCCCACTGCGTATGGCATAGAATGTGCTGTACACCAAGGAAGAGGTTGTACCCCTTTAAGTATGTTGAAAAGAAGGACTGATGGTGTGCCTGGACGGACTGTTTCAGAACATCAAAGTGAAGCTTGTAAATAAGTTGTGCTCCCCTCAAAGTAAGGGGGAGGGGCACCTGGTCGTAAGAAGTTTTTATATGGACACGTGCATCGTCGGACTAAAGAAAAGTGGACATTACTTTTACGTGTTCCTGCCTCATATTGAGAAAATGCTTTTCTAATCGTCCTCCTTGTGTGGAGTATGCTTTGTAAAAAAGTTTGATATATTAATATATATGTTTTTGCCAAAGAAATGCTAATATTATTGTCGCATTGTCGGGGACGACAATGATTTAAGGAAGGGGGTATGTAAGGGGGTGTGAGCTTTACCCCTTTAAATTCTTATGTTGCTATTTATATGTACATGTATATAATTGTTATGTACCTCCCTGTGACGTGTTTTCATATATCTCTTGCTGTTGTATTGTTGCTACATTATACTGTAGGTAAGATAGGGACAGTGTAGTTAGGGAAAAAGGCCACTAGATGGGGGCACTGAGTACACTGCATATTAAGGCAAGCTGTAGGACATTTAGGAGTTAACAATAGGAGTTAGCTGGGGAATAAGATAGAGGGCCTTCCTGTATATAGTCAGTCAGGGGGTAGACCCCTGTGTGTGCTCAGGCGGCCTATGGCCTGGGCTGCTCGGCTTCCTCTTTATGTGTAGAAGCCCAACTGTCCTTGGAGTGTAGTGGAACAGTGAGAAAGGAAGAGAAGAGTAAAGAACGCAGTATGCACAGCAACGTAATGGAAAGTGAAGTGAGAAGCAGAAGACGATAGAGTGATTCACCGTAAAAGTGCATGGGCATGTTAACCTTTGAAGTGGTGGACGACCCTGTTGTCAGTATTTCTGAGTCTGAGGCGAAGCAGGCTGAAAGAGATATTTGGCAGTGGTGTTTTCACCAGGCACCTCGTTCCGCTATATCTTTGTGGCTTATTCCGTGACGTAGAGGAAGAAGCAAGGAAAGACAGAGAAATGTGCTGCTGGTATTGTGAAGAATGTGCTGGAAGTGTAATGGATATGCTGTGTCCTGAAGACAATAAACCTGTTTTGTTTAAAGTTGCTTTGGACTCTGCCTTCTGTCCTTGGAACGCCGGGAAGAATGGGGGACTCAGCAGTGGAGAAGTAGCTGCCAGCACAGTGAGTACAGTTTGTGCTGATATGACGGAGAGACCCGAGGAGAAGAGTCGGAGTAAGCGGAGCCCTGAGAATGGGGCCATGACTACAACCCTGTCGGCATCTTACAATAGGTACATCAGTACTGCAAGGAAAAAAGGCAGAAAAAAACAAGGAACACTGTAAGACAGGTGCTATTTTGTACTGACCTATGCACACCTATTAGTAAAACTAAACTCAGGATAAAAATAGGTTAAAGTAATCTGATCTTTTGTGTAAATTCTAACCTGGATCTTAAAAATACAGTTCCTTAATTTGGACTCTTCTAGATCAATGACACATTTCAACTAGAGGGACTAAAGGCCAAACCTGCAAATAGTCCAGTGTGTAAAAGGGTCTCCCAACTCTCCCTCAACAGATGCCATCAGGGGAGATAAGAATCCGGCGCATCCGATTTTGACATGTTGATCCTTTTTGTTCTCAGTCAGATAAGCCAATGCTAGTGGAACTTGGCAGCAGCTTTCTCATTGGTAACACATGGTAGAATCGGGAGAGATAGATGTCGGGCGAATGATCAGTTGAATCACTGTCTGGCTGTCAATTATGTATGGAAGGCCTAATGAGGATCGTCACCATGTCAAACAAGGATAGTTATTTTATACTAATTTATATGCTCTTTACAAGAGGGAATGTCGCACAGGATTCTCTGGGGGCTTGTCTTTCTGCTACACTACATTATTACCCTATGAGCAACTCTCCCGGACAGAGATCTCCCTGAGAATCTGCCTCCAGAGGTTATTTGACATGAAAGGAGGCATTACTAGTGTGAGACATGTAATGACTGACAGTCTGCTCTCCTAATTTATTTGTCTCACATTGGTAACGCCACATTTCATTTAACATAAGCTCTGGAGATTCTCATGGAGATCTATGTCTGGCCAATAGATCTTAAAGGCTCATTTACATATAAGAATAAGGTGGATTTTTTTGGAATGTGAAATTGAATCACAGATACCAAGGTATAATTTTATTAATCTTCCTATGACCTGAGAGGGGTTCACATGTACATGGGCGCTCCCATAACAGTCTATGTGAGCTTGCATCTCCTATTTAGCATTTTAGGCTGGTAATGTCTAATTTACAGCCACCTATTTGCTTTATTGCAACTAGGGTCACGATATTGGACACCCATAGAACAAATTTGTGGCAAATTTGACACAGATTTTTGTGACTGTCCCATTTATCGAAGGTGGACTTGCAGAAATCCATGCACATGCTACAAAAACAAAAAAACAAAAGAACATTGGAATGTACGGAATGGATTTTTAGTTATGAAATTTCTGCAACAAATCCACTATGTGAGAACTTACCGTGTTGATGCAAATGTCCATCTAAAGGAAATATATGAGATCATCAGACAGTTTAGGCAGACTTGTGAATGGCGCTAGAAGAAATCTGTAGCTCGGCTAAGACCTATATAATTATATATTCATATAACAATGGATTTTTTTTGCCCTATTTATAATTTACACCTCGGCCTGTGGTGATAATTGGTATGCACTAGACTTGCATTAAAGTAACATTACAATATCACAGCTTTTTAACACTTGCGAAAATCAGCCTCTGTTTTTTAAGTCCCTTGTCAAATGCTGGCCTGCAGCTTTCTCTTGTGGCTAGACTAATTAACAAGCTACACCATGGCTGTGCCCCACCTTGGCTGCAGACCAAGCTACGACAGCTACACACAATATATTAAAAAGATATAGGAATTTGCTCTAAGGATCTGTTCACATCTGTGTTCAGAGCCTCCAAAGGCAATTCTGTCAGATTTGCTGTATGTGTGTAGCCCTGGTGTTAGGCACACGCAGTACCCTGGAGAGTGTGTGGCGAGACAGCAGTTTAATGCTAAATATTCATTCACTCGACATATACTAGACACACCCTTTGGGTAGTGGAGTATACTCTAGAGGGAGTGGTCAAGGTAGTATGTGTTGGAGTGATTTTAGTGAGTCTAGTTCCTGTCTTCGGACAGTGAGGACATGTGGAGTCAGTGCCTAGACTTCTGAGAGAGAAGACGTCTGGAGGGAGGAAGGAGTCTAGCCAGCTCTATCATCAGTTCATATCGTGGAGTCTGGTACAGGTGTTTGAATTCACCTTAGTCTAGTCAGAGCTGCACCTCATCAGCATACATTTGAAGGAAAGAAGAAGTTTAGTACAGAAAGTCTTCAGCATCCCTGTCTAAAGGACGGTATAAGGTTCAGAGACGTGCTCCTGCCTTTTGATAACTGAGCATCTGTAGCTAACTTTGAAGGAAGGAAAAGAAAGAAGTGACTGCTCGACCCTTGGCTAGTGCGAGTGCTTATGTTACCAGCGTGGACAAGGCGAAAGGCACAGTGGTTTATTGGATTAGTGCTTACGGATTGAACAAGTCCTGCACATTGCAGCCGGTCACTGGGGACCGAAGGATCATTACTGTTTCAAGCAGAGTGATAAGAAAACCAGGAATCTACCGGACCCTAGGTCGCGGCAGACAAGCCCCTTATAGTCAGTACGTAACTGGGGTCAGGGGAAGTGAAGACTTTGAGTCAGTGCACGACAAGATAAGAATTCAGCTTCTTCGCAGGAAGGCTCCTAACACAAAGCTGACTGGGCAGGTACAGCTATAGATTAGCTGGAGATTTTGAGGGAACTACGCTTCAGGCTGGTTGTACTCGTTTTATTGGAAGTAAAGGAGGCCCCTAACTTGTCCAGCTGCTGTCTCAAGATACACTCTCCTTGGATCAGCCTCCCTGGGACCTGCTTGAACATCTTACAAGTAAAGGTATGGAAAGACGCTGACCGTGTGAGACTGAGTTATTATTGCATGCCTGCACAATCCCTACCTAACTACCGACCTGAGGGAAGAGTCCCACCTGTAGGGGACCCGACATCTAGCTGCCTCACCATCCCCTCAGAGATCTACAGCAGCGCTGGTACAAATTACCAGAGACTACAGGTGGCGTCACGAACTGTAAATATATCTATCCCCTGTAAATATATCCCCAACATACGCCAGACCGCCAGGGCCACAGACCGAGCCACAGCTACCTGTGACAATCCCCATAGACTTCTACGGGCTCGGCTCTGAGTACCCCATTGCCCTGGTAACCCACAATTGTGGTGGCGGGTCGACACATATGTACCATGATTCTTGCTGTCAAAACTATGGAAATGGCAAGTGGCAAGGGAACAATGGACACCTTTGGAAGTCAATGATGGCAATCAAGGCTCATTGGTCTCTGTCATATGATGGATCGCAAGTTGTAGAACACGTACAGAAAAATAAACTATTCTTTGATATGGACATCTTATAATGGGTCCTCCGTACAGGGCCACCATCAAGGCTTTACTGTCATTACTGGTGTATGGGGCCCGGTGAGCAGAAGGAAAAGAGTGGGCCCGGACTGGGAGAGGCATGCTGGCAGCCTGCGCTGGGGCAGCACAGTCGAGCCACTGTATAAACGGCCTGGTAGACTGTGTGGCATGCTGAGGCTGGGGCTAATTAGTTTACTTTGCTTTATTAAGCCCCAGGACCTCAGTAACTCACAGCCACAGCTACTTACAATGTATGGCCACAGCAGAGGGGGCTGGCCACGTCTGACATCAGATGCTGTCGTCCCTCCTTCTGTTCCTAAGCTGCTGCCGGGTCCCTGCAGCACGTTATATATAAATCAATAAAAATATACCTAAAAAGAGTATTGTATATTTGGAAAAATATTTAATAGGTTAGAGTAGAGTAGGGCCTGGCCAAAAGAGTCTACCGTGTCGCGGTGCCTGGCTGAAAAAATCTTTTGGCCAAAACAAAAGCTGATGGCTATGTATGTGATATGGTGATGGGAACTGTTACTGTGTGATTGGTGAGGATGTGAGAGTTTTTCCAAGAGTGGGTGGTGGGACTGTGGAAGTTTGAGGAGTGGAGACGGAGCTGGGGTGGAGCCTGGGCGGATTCTCAAGGGGCAACGAAAATTGTGCCAGTATGGGGCCCTGAAATTCCTGATGGCAGCCCTTGACTCCGTGGATCCCCAACAATTAGCTAGGATAGAGAGGCTTTAAAGAGGACCTGTTAGAAGGTCAAAAGCTGTGGGTTTTAGCTCTTATTTTCCCACTTCTCTCCTGAGCGACTTGTCTGGCCCTAGGTGCTGGTAATCCACTAATTAAAGATAGTGAACTCTTTTAAACTCTGTGTTTTATCAATTGGCCCAGGTGGTGCAACAGAAACAAAACACCCACACCATTAATCCCCTAACAGATTGGCATCACTCCCTTGCTCTGCTGCCAGCTTTCTCCAACAGACTTATGGCAACAGGGGGGCATCACATGACCACTGCAACCAATCAATTGCCGCTGATTAGCTGCAGCCTTGATATTTTATTGGATCTAGAAAAAAAACAAGGTTTATTTTAGCTCAGGCAGAATATCAAGGCTATATCCAGTCAGTCAGCCACGTGACACCATTCCTACTGGAAAAGAAAATTAAGAGCAGAAACTTCCATAGCCAAATGAAGGAGTAGTGTTGGTTCGGTAGGGCAGTATGAGGTTTTTTTCCTTTTTACTTATGCACCATCTTGGGCCTATTAACAAAGTGTTTAAAACTTTAACAAAAGTGCTCTTTCTCTTGCTGACTTACAGTAGTCTGTTTTTGTATTCCATGATTGGACATTAATATATAAAATTGATTTCTAGTGAGAATTACGGTCTATGGTGAGCTGCCTGAAAGAGATTACCAAATTATTAACAAAAAAGGAAATTTACCCTCCCGTTAAAGGGGTTGTCCGGTGAGTAGGATAAGTGATAACCTGTTGATCGGTAAATGTTCCACTTAGACCAGCAACGATCGTCAGAAGGGGGCACTTTTATTCCAGTTAGAATGGAGCAGTAGTGTGCATGCTTGATCGCTGCTCCATTCATTCCCTATAGGGCTGCCCAGCACTGTGCTCAGCCCAATAGACAATGAATAGAGTGGTGGCTAGACATGTGCACTTTATCTCGATTTTGCAACCGGGGATAAAAATACACCGTTCTGTTAATGGGTACAGGCCTGAGCAGTCAGACCCTCACTAATCAGCAAGTTAGGCAAGATGGTGGCACTGTGGTGCATAACATACCGAGCATAACTCCCACAAAGCTGTGGAAGCAAAACAGCAATAGAAGAATAAATATATATGTAATAGTAATATGTATTGAGACACAAATCACAGAAAAATGAAAAAAATAGGAAAAAGTAATGCGACATAAGTCCAACAATGTTCAAAAAACATATAAGGATGACAAAAAATAGGTACACCAATAAAGCATCCCCATGATCATAATGTAATGTAATCACATGTATATGTGATACAAGATATAAATAATAAAAACTCCTTTTTTTATTTTTTGGATTTACTGGGCTGTGTGTTGCTGTTTCAATAAAATCAGTGTTTTCTCATCTGAAGATTATCACCAAAGGACTAGCTGCCTCGTGCCTCCTAGTCAACTGCTCTGTGTAACCCCACCTCCACCACCCCACCCAGCTCTCTGTCAATATGCAGTATAGACAGAAAACAGCCAATCAGCGGTGTGGGCGGGGTTATACACAGCTTGGAATTAGAGCACTGCTAGATCTGCAACAGAGAAAACTTTGATTTTATCACAATGACAGCAAGTGACCCATTGCTGGAATCAGGGTCTGCCCCTTCATCGTGCTGCTCTCAGATTACATAGCAAAAATCCAGTGATAGATTTCCTTTAAAGACATTTACTGTGGTGGCCAAAGGCAGAAAATAAGAAGGCAAAGAAATAAAGAATGATGACTGTTGCAAAAGTGTTTATTTTTTTGCAATTATTGAAAATCACAATTTGCTGTCTCCATAATTAATTAAATAACAGTGCAGGTATGGTATGCGCTGCTTGCAGTCTCGCATTGCATAGCTCTCTGGAGTTGTTGCCTTATTGATAAATGCAAGCACTGTATTTTAGCTTTAGATGTACAATCCAGGCGAGTTCATTGTAAAATATTCCACTGACCACACAATCCCTACCACAATGGTCGGAATAAATGTTCAGGAAAAGTGATACCTGAATCACGACCTCGGCAGTGCATTAGAATTTCTAGATCATGCTGACATATAGGAACACTAATGCCATGAAAAAACACCTGGAACAAGAGGGCAGCTGTAGAAACAGGCTGCAAGGCAAGATGGCTGCACTGCGGTGCCTAGATGAAGGCCAGCTTTATGTCAGTGTCTATTAGTATGAAGGCCTAAGAGGAGTAATCTGCTTAGCAGAGCAGCGTGTAAAACAAATCTCATATTCTAGCAGTTCTGAAAATTGCTGTATTTCTAGTTATCACATAATTGTATTTGCAGGTACAGAACATCCTACTATTGCAGACAATGGCTCAGACTGGGAGCCAGATGTCTCTCTTTTTCTAGACAGCATAGATTTAAAAAAAAAAAGAAAAAGCTTGTGATGCTCAGGCAGATTATTCACGGAATAGTGATGATATCTAACATAATAATATCCTCTGCATAATAACAAGGGATCAATACCGTAGGCGCAGCTCTTCATGGAAAGCCTAACATAAGACCGCCAGGAAAGCCTAAGATAAGAACACCAGGAAAGCCTAAGATAAGAACACCAGGAAAGCCTAAGATAAGAACACCAGGAAAGCCTAAGATAAGAACACCAGGACAGCCTAAGATAAGAAAACCAGGAAAGCCTAAAGGGTATGCCACACTAAACAGCGTCGCTAACGAGATCGCTAAAAAACGTCACTATTTAGCGATCTCGTTAGTGACGTTGTTCAGTGTGGCATGTAGCAACGACGTGGCCCCTGCTGAGATCCTGCTGTGATCTCGTTCGTCGCTGACATCGGTCCGGACCCTATTTTTATCGTCGGCGTCCCGCTGGTAAGTATATATCGCTGTGTGGCACCTTTTTTTAGCGATTTAGCGGTATTTTTGTACCGCTAAAGTCGTTAAGGAGATCGCTAACCGCGATAGCGTCCTTAACGACATCACTAAATTAAGCCGCTACTAGCGATATTGAAACTATTCCGCTAGCGATCGCATTAGTATGCGTCGTTATCGTGATCGCTAGCGGGATAGTTTAGTGTGGCAGTACCTTAAGAATGCCAGGGAAAGCCTGACATAAGACCGCCAGGGAAAGCCAAACATAAAACTGCCAGGGAAAGCCTAACAAAAGACCGCCAGGGAAAGCCTAAGATAAACCACTAGAGAAAGCCCAACATAAGACCGCCAGGAAAGCCTAACATAAGAACGCCAGGGAAAGCCTAATATAAGACCGCCAGGGAAAGCCTAAGATAAGAACACCAGGAAAGCCTAACATAAGAACGCCAGGGAAAGCCTGACATAAGACCGCCAGGAAAGCCTGACATAAGACCGCTAGGAAAAGCCTGACATAAGACAGCAAGGGAAAGCCTAACAAAAGACCGCCAGGGAAAGCCTAAGATAAACCACTAGAGAAAGCCCAACATAAGACCGCCAGGAAAGCCTAACATAAGAACGCCAGGGAAAGCCTAATATAAGACCGCCAGGAAAGCCATACGACCGCCAGGGAAAGCCTAAGATAAGAACACCAAGAAAGCCTAACATAAGAACGCCAGGGAAAGCCTGACATAAGACCGCCAGGGAAAGCCTGATATAAGACCGCTAGGAAAAGCCTGACATAAGACCGCCAGGGAAAGCCTGACATAAGACCGCCAGGGAAAGCCTGACATAAGAACGCCAAGGAAAGCCTAACATAAGAACGCCAGGGAAAGCCTAATATAAGACCGCCAGGAAAGCCATAAGACCGCCAGGGAAAGCCTAAGATAAGAACACCAGGAAAGCCTAACATAAGAACGCCAGGGAAAGCCTGACATAAGACCGCCAGGGAAAGCCTGACATAAGACCGCTAGGAAAAGCCTGACATAAGACCGCCAGGGAAAGCCTGACATAAGAACGCCAGGGAAAGCCTGACATAAGACCGCCAGGGAAAGCCAAACATAAAACTGCCAGGGAAAGCCTAACAAAAGACCGCCAGGGAAAGCCTAAGATAAACCACTAGAGAAAGCCCAACATAAGACCGCCAGGAAAGCCTAACATAAGAACGCCAGGGAAAGCCTAATATAAGACCGCCAGTAAAGCCATAAGACCGCCAGGGAAAGCCTAAGATAAGAACACCAGGAAAGCCTAACATAAGAACGCCAGGGAAAGCCTGACATAAGACCGCCAGGGAAAGCCTGACATAAGACCGCTAGGAAAAGCCTGACATAAGACAGCCAGGGAAAGCCTAACAAAAGACCGCCAGGGAAAGCCTAAGATAAACCACTAGAGAAAGCCCAACATAAGACCGCCAGGAAAGCCTAACATAAGAACGCCAGGGAAAGCCTAATATAAGACCGCCAGGAAAGCCATAAGACCGCCAGGGAAAGCCTAAGATAAGAACACCAGGAAAGCCTAACATAAGAACGCCAGGGAAAGCCTGACATAAGACCGCCAGGGAAAGCCTGACATAAGACCGCTAGGAAAAGCCTGACATAAGACCGCCAGGGAAAGCCTGACATAAGAACGCCAGGGAAAGCCTGACATAAGAACGCCAGCGAAAGCCCCAACATAAGAACCGCCAGGAAAGCCTAACATAAGAACGCCAGGGAAAGCCTAATATAAGACGCCAGGAAAGCCATAAGACCGCCAGGGAAAGCCTAAGATAAGAACACCAGGAAAGCCTAACATAAAAACGCCAGGGAAAGCCTGACATAAGAACGCCAGGGAAAGCCTGACATAAGACCGCTAGGAAAAGCCTGACATAAGACAGCCAGGGAAAGCCTAACAAAAGACCGCCAGGGAAAGCCTAAGATAAACCACTAGAGAAAGCCCAACATAAGACCGCCAGGAAAGCCTAACATAAGAACGCCAGGGAAAGCCTAATATAAGACCGCCAGGAAAGCCATAAGATCGCCAGGGAAAGCCTAAGATAAGAACACCAGGAAAGCCTAACATAAGAACGCCAGGGAAAGCCTGACATAAGACCGCCAGGGAAAGCCTGATATAAGACCGCTAGGAAAAGCCTGACATAAGACCGCCAGGGAAAGCCTGACATAAGAACGCCAGGGAAAGCCTGACATAAGAACGCCAAGGAAAGCCTAACATATGAACGCCAGGGAAAGCCTAATATAAGACCGCAGGAAAGCCATAAGACCGCCAGGGAAAGCCTAAGATAAGAACACCAGGAAAGCCTAACATAAGAACGCCAGGGAAAGCCTGACATAAGACTGCCAGGGAAAGCCTGACATAAGACCGCTAGGAAAAGCCTGACATAAGACCGCCAGGGAAAGCCTGACATAAGAACGCCAGGGAAAGTCTGACATAAGAACGCCAAGGAAAGCCTGACATAAGAACGTCAGGGAAAGCCTGACATAAGAACGCCAGGGAAAGCCTAACATAAGACCGCCAGGGAAAGCCTGACATAAGACAGCCAGGGAAAGCCAGACATAAAACTGCCAGTTAAAGCCTTACATAAGAGCGCCAGAGAAAGCCCAACATAAGACCGCCAGGAAAGCCTAACATAAGAACGCCAGGGAAAGCCTAACATAAGAGCGCCAGGGAAAGCCTGACATAAGAACGCCAGGGAAAGCCAGACATAAGACCGCCAGGGAAAGCCTGACATAAAACTGCCAGTGAAAGTCTAACATAAGACCGTCAGGGAAAGCCAGACATAAAACTGCCAGTGAAAGCCTAACATAAGACCGTCAGGGAAAGCCTGACATAAGACCGGCAGGTAAGCCAGACATAAGACCACCAGGGAAAGCCAGACATAAGACCGCCAAGGAAAGCCTAACATAAGACTGACAGGGAAAGCCTAACATAAGACCGCAGGGAAAGCCTAATATAAGACCGCCAGGAAAGCCATAAGACCGCCAGGGAAAGCCTAACATAAGAGCGCCAGGGAAAGCCTGACATAAGAACGCCAGGGAAAGCCTGACATAAGACCGCCAGGGAAAGCCAGACATAAAACTGCCAGTGAAAGCCTAACATAAGACCGCCAGGGAAAGCCAGACATAAGACCTGCAGGGAAAGCCTAACATAAGACCGCCAGGGAAAGCCTGACATAAGACAGCCAGGGAAAGCCAGACATAAAACTGCCAGTGAAAGCCTAACATAAGACCGCCAGGGAAAGCCAGACATAAGACTGCCAGGGAAAGTCTAAGATAAGAACACCAGGAAAGCCTAACAAAAGAACGCCAGAGAAAGCCTGACATAAGACCACCAGGGAAAGCCTGACATAAGACCACTAGGAAAAGCCTGACATAAGACCGCCAGGGAAAGCCTGACATAAGAACGCCAGGGAAAGCCTGACATAAGAACGCCAGCGAAAGCCTGACATAAGATCGCCAGGTAAAGCCTAACATAAGACCGCAGGGAAAGCCTGACATAAGACCTGCAGGGAAAGCCTAACATAAGACCGCCAGGGAAAGCCTGACATAAGACAGCCAGGGAAAGCCAGACATAAAACTGCCAGTGAAAGCCTAACATAAGACCGCCAGGGAAAGCCTGACATAAGAACGCCAGGGAAAGCCTGACATAAGACCGCCAGGGAAAGCCAGACATAAGACCGCCAGGGAAAGCCTGACATAAGACCTGCAGGGAAAGCCTAACATAAGACCGCCAGGGAAAGCCTGACATAAGACAGCCAGGGAAAGCCAGACATAAAACTGCCAGTGAAAGCCTAACATAAGACCGCCAGGGAAAGCCTGACATAAGAACGCCAGGGAAAGCCTGACATAAGACCACCAGGGAAAGCCAGACATAAGACCGCCAGGGAAAACCTGACATAAGACCACCAGGGAAAGCCTGACATAAGACCGCCAGGAAAAGCCTGACATAAGACCGCCAGGGAAAGCCTGACATAAGAACGCCAGGGAAAGCCTGACATAAGAACGTCAGCGAAAGCCTGACATAAGATCGCCAGGTAAAGCCTGACATAAGACCGCTAGGAAAAGCCTGACATAAGACAGCCAGGGAAAGCCTAACAAAAGACCGCCAGGGAAAGCCTAAGATAAACCACTAGAGAAAGCCCAACATAAGACCGCCAGGAAAGCCTAACATAAGAACGCCAGGGAAAGCCTAATATAAGACCGCCAGGAAAGCCATAAGACCGCCAGGGAAAGCCTAAGATAAGAACACCAGGAAAGCCTAACATAAGAACGCCAGGGAAAGCCTGACATAAGACCGCCAGGGAAAGCCTGATATAAGACCGCTAGGAAAAGCCTGACATAAGACCGCCAGGGAAAGCCTGACATAAGAACGCCAGGGAAAGCCTGACATAAGAACGCCAAGGAAAGCCTAACATAAGAACGCCAGGGAAAGCCTAATATAAGACCGCCAGGAAAGCCATAAGACCGCCAGGGAAAGCCTAAGATAAGAACACCAGGAAAGCCTAACATAAGAACGCCAGGGAAAGCCTGACATAAGACCGCCAGGGAAAGCCTGACATAAGACCGCTAGGAAAAGCCTGACATAAGACCGCCAGGGAAAGCCTGACATAAGAACGCAGGGAAAGCCTGACATAAGACCGCCAGGGAAAGCCAAACATAAAACTGCTAGGGAAAGCCTAACAAAAGACCGCCAGGGAAAGCCTAAGATAAACCACTAGAGAAAGCCCAACATAAGACCGCCAGGAAAGCCTAACATAAGAACGCCAGGGAAAGCCTAATATAAGACCGCCAGGAAAGCCATAAGACCGCCAGGGAAAGCCTAAGATAAGAACACCAGGAAAGCCTAACATAAGAACGCCAGGGAAAGCCTGACATAAGACCGCCAGGGAAAGCCTGACATAAGACCGCTAGGTAAAGCCTGACATAAGACAGCCAGGGAAAGCCTAACAAAAGACCGCCAGGGAAAGCCTAAGATAAACCACTAGAGAAAGCCCAACATAAGACCGCCAGGAAAGCCTAACATAAGAACGCCAGGGAAAGCCTAATATAAGACCGCCAGGAAAGCCATAAGACCGCCAGGGAAAGCCTAAGATAAGAACACCAGGAAAACCTAACATAAGAACGGCAGGGAAAGCCTGACATAAGACCGCCAGGGAAAGCCTGATATAAGACCGCTAGGAAAAGCCTGACATAAGACCGCCAGGGAAAGCCTGACATAAGAACGCCAGGGAAAGCCTGACATAAGAACGCCAAGGAAAGCCTAACATAAGAACGCCAGGGAAAGCCTAATATAAGACCGCCAGGAAAGCCATAAGACCGCCAGGGAAAGCGTAAGATAAGAACACCAGGAAAGCCTAAAATAAGAACGCCAGGGAAAGCCTGACATAAGACCGCCAGGGAAAGCCTGACATAAGACCGCTAGGAAAAGCCTGACATAAGACCGCCAGGGAAAGCCTGACATAAGAACGCCAGGGAAAGCCTGACATAAGAACGCCAAGGAAAGCCTGACATAAGAACGTCAGGGAAAGCCTGACATAAGAACGCCAGGGAAAGCCTAACATAAGACCGCCAGGGAAAGTCTGACATAAGACAGCCAGGGAAAGCCAGACATAAAACTGCCAGTTAAAGCCTTACATAAGAGCGCCAGAGAAAGCCCAACATAAGACCGCCAGGAAAGCCTAACATAAGAACGCCAGGGAAAGCCTAACATAAGAGCGCCAGGGAAAGCCTGACATAAGAACGCCAGGGAAAGCCAGACATAAGACCGCCAGGGAAAGCCTGACATAAAACTGCCAGTGAAAGTCTAACATAAGACCGTCAGGGAAAGCCAGACATAAAACTGCCAGTGAAAGCCTAACATAAGACCGTCAGGGAAAGCCTGACATAAGAACGCCAGGGAAAGCCTGACATAAGAACGCCAAGGAAAGCCTGACATAAGAACGTCAGGGAAAGCCTGACATAAGAACGCCAGGGAAAGCCTAACATAAGACCGCCAGGGAAAGCCTGACATAAGACAGCCAGGGAAAGCCAGACATAAAACTGCAGTTAAAGCCTTACATAAGAGCACCAGAGAAAGCCCAACATAAGACCGCCAGGAAAGCCTAACATAAGAACGCCAGGGAAAGCCTAACATAAGAGCGCCAGGGAAAGCCTGACATAAGAACGCCAGGGAAAGCCAGACATAAGACCGCCAGGGAAAGCCTGACATAAAAACTGCCAGTGAAAGTCTAACATAAGACCGTCAGGGAAAGCCAGACATAAAACTGCCAGTGAAAGCCTAACATAAGACCGTCAGGGAAAGCCTGACATAAGACCGGCAGGTAAGCCAGACATAAGACCACCAGGGAAAGCCAGACATAAGACCGCCAAGGAAAGCCTAACATAAGACTGACAGGGAAAGCCTAACATAAGACCGCCAGGGAAAGCCTAATATAAGACCGCCAGGAAAGCCATAAGACCGCCAGGGAAAGCCTAACATAAGAGCGCCAGGGAAAGCCTGACATAAGAACGCCAGGGAAAGCCTGACATAAGACCGCCAGGGAAAGCCAGACATAAAACTGCCAGTGAAAGCCTAACATAAGACCGCCAGGGAAAGCCAGACATAAGACCTGCAGGGAAAGCCTAACATAAGACCGCCAGGGAAAGCCTGACATAAGACAGCCATGGAAAGCCAGACATAAAACTGCCAGTGAAAGCCTAACATAAGACCGCCAGGGAAAGCCAGACATAAGACTGCCAGGGAAAGTCTAAGATAAGAACACCAGGAAAGCCTAACAAAAGAACGCCAGAGAAAGCCTGACATAAGACCACCAGGGAAAGCCTGACATAAGACCACTAGGAAAAGCCTGACATAAGACCGCCAGGGAAAGCCTGACATAAGAACGCCAGGGAAAGCCTGACATAGACACCGGGAAGCTGAATAAGAACGCCAGCGAAAGCCTGACATAAGATCGCCAGGTAAAGCCTAACATAAGACCGCCAGGGAAAGCCTGACATAAGACCTGCAGGGAAAGCCTAACATAAGACCGCCAGGGAAAGCCTGACATAAGACAGCCAGGGAAAGCCAGACATAAAACTGCCAGTGAAAGTCTAACATAAGACCGCCAGGGAAAGCCTGACATAAGAACGCCAGGGAAAGCCTGACATAAGACCGCCAGGGAAAGCCAGACATAAGACCGCCAGGGAAAACCTGACATAAGACCACCAGGGAAAGCCTGACATAAGACCGCCAGGAAAAGCCTGACATAAGACCGCCAGGGAAAGCCTGACATAAGAACACCAGGGAAAGCCTGACATAAGAACGTCAGCGAAAGCCTGACATAAGATCGCCAGGTAAAGCCTAACATAAGACCGCCAGGGAAAGCCTGACATAAGACCTGCAGGGAAAGCCTAACATAAGACAGCCAGGGAAAGCCTAACATAAAACTGCCAGTGAAAGCCTAACATAAGACCGCCAGCGAAAGCCTGACATAAGATCGCCAGGTAAAGCCTAACATAAGACCGCGAGGGAAAGCCTGACATAAGACCTGCAGGGAAAGCCTAACATAAGACAGCCAGGGAAAGCCAGACATAAAAACTGCCAGTGAAAGCCTAACATAAGACCGCCAGGGAAAGCCTGACATAAGAACGCCAGGGAAAGCCTGACATAAGACCGCCAGGGAAAGCCAGACATAAGACCGCCAGGGAAAGCCTGACATAAGACCACCAGGGAAAGCCTGACATAAGACTGCCAGGAAAAGCCTGACATAAGACCGCCAGGGAAAGCCTGACATAAGAACGCCAGGGAAAGCCTGACATAAGAACGCCAGCGAAAGCCTGACATAAGATCGCCAGGTAAAGCCTAACATAAGACCGCCAGGGAAAGCCTGACATAAGACCTGCAGGGAAAGCCTAACATAAGACAGCCAGGGAAAGCCAGACATAAAACTGCCAGTGAAAGCCTAACATAAGACCGACAGGGAAAGCCTGACATAAGAACGCCAGGGAAAGCCTGACATAAGACCGCCAGGGAAAGCCAGACATAAGACCGCCAGGGAAAGCCTGACATAAGACCGCCAGGAAAAGCCTGACATAAGACCGCCAGGGAAAGCCAGACATAAGACCGCCAGGGAAAGCCTGACATAAGACCGCCAGGAAAAGCTTGACATAGACCGCCAGGGAAAGCCTGACATAAGAACGCCAGGGAAAGCCTGACATAAGACCGCCAGGGAAAGCCAGACATAAGACCGCCAGGGAAAGCCAGACATAAGACCGCCAGGGAAAGCCTGACATAAGACCGCCAGGGAAAGCCTGACATAAGACCGCCAGGGAAAGCCAGACATAAGACCGCCAGGGAAAGCCAAACGTAAGACCGCCAGGGAAAGCCTGACGTAAGAACGCCAGGGAAAGCCTGACATAAGACCGCCAGGGAAAGCCAGACATAAGACCGCCAGGGAAAGCCTAACATAAGACCGACAGGGAAAGCCTAACATAAGACCGCCAGAGAAAGCCTAATATAAGACCGCCAGGAAAGCCATAAGACCGCCAGGGAAAGCCTAAGATAAGAACACCAGGAAAGCCTAACATAAGAACGCCAAGGAAAGCCTGACATAAGACCGCCAGGGAAAGCCTGACATAAGACCACGAGGATTCTTAAATAGGTTCTGGAGGGCTTTGTGGGTGACTGAGGATATGATCATTTTATACAGAAAATACAAAAGAATACAAATAGCAAGTGTGGGGGACATGTGTCATAATACAGCAAGCTGCAGGGAAAGAAGCACCAGAACTACAGCGCTGATATGCCGGTAATGATCATCTTTGAACTTGACGAAGCTGCGCTTTTGTACAGACTGAGGTTAAGAACAGTTCGTACATGCCCTGGAGGGTTGGATAAAGACTCAAGACTAATCTATATCGGAATAAGTCTTATATTTGTAAATGAAAACAAACCTTATTTCTAGCAGATTGTTGCCAGAATAGATCTCTCTTAATGGGGGTTTCCACTACTTTAAAACTTATGGCGTAAAGACTGAGGGTGGGGAAGTCAAAGTAAAAACAACCTGTACGCACCTCTCGGTCCAGCCCTGACTCCGGTGTCCTCCACTGGTCTCCTGACATAATCAATGTCACGTGACTTCTGCAGCCAATCACATTCTGCCCGAAGAGGACAGTCCTGTTCAGATGGAATGTGTTAGGTTACATCTAATTATTGGGAGTCATCACATGACATTGATTATGCCAGGAGACCACTGGTGGATACAAGAGTCAGTGCGGAGGACTTGTGTCGGGAGACGGGGAGTGTACAGGTTTTTTACCTTTAATTCCACATCGCGGAACCATATGTCGTACGTTTTTAAGTAGCGTATATGTAAATGGGCTCTCTAAAGACATTTTGTAGACGGTTTAAAATGTAAGTGACATTTCAGTAAAACTGCTCTTGGGTTTAAGATGAAGCATGCCAAATATGATAATACCCCAGAAATTAGTGGTACATTGGAGGATGGACAAAAGCAGCAGGATTTCAGGAATAAGTCCCGGACATACTTGCTAATGCTCTTGCAGGAAAACTAAAGCCCCCGTCTCACACAGCGATATTGCTAGCGAGATCGCTGCTGAGTCACTAGTTTTGTGATGCAGCAGCGATCTCCCCAGCGATATTGCTGTGTGTGACATTCAGTGATGATCAGCCCCCCTGCTGGGTATCGCTGATCGTCGCTGAATGTCCTGGACATTTTTGTGATCGTTGGTCTCCTGCTGGCCAGCGCGCATCGCTGCGTGTGACAGGGGGGAGACCAGCGATCAGCTGGTAACCAAGGTACACATCGGGATTCCAGGCGCCGGGCAGCGCCTGGAAACCCGATGTGTACGTTGGATACCAGCGGCTGCTGCGAGGGAGCTGGTAACCAAGGTGCACGTGGGGTTTCTAAGCGCCGCGCAGCGCCTGGAAACCCGATGTGTACCATGGTTACCCTCTCCCTGCACCAGCGGGCTGGTATCCAACGTACACTGCGGGTAACTAAGCGACGCTACCTGCAGTGTCGCTGTCCTGATCGCTGCCTGTTTGGCAGCTCAGCAGCGATCATGTAGCGACACCACGATCCTGACAAGTGCATATCGTTGTCGGGATCGCTGGTGTGTCCTAGGTGTGACAGGGCCCTTACACCTGTGGGTCTTGTACTAACAATCAGGTCTTGCACTGACCTGTGCATCTGCAGCAGCCGCCATTAATATATGTCCTTCCTTCACTCTCACCAGGTGAGTAGTTCTCTTGGTGGGCAACTCTGTGTAACGTTTGATAAGACCCTATTTGCGCTTGTGTGTCTCCCTCTTTTCTCTGACTTGCAGGAAAACTGGGAGTGCGTTGTACAGAAGGTTGTTTTTTTTTCTCATTCATATCATGCCCCATATTTCAAGGCATAACCCTATTCCCGTCGCCATGAAGCGTCCCAGCACCACATGCAGCAGTCAGCGCTGCTTTCCGAGAGGTTGCTGCGGCTTCCAGGATAGTTTCCAACCAACTTTTTTGCGAGTCTCACAGATCTCCCTGTTTTCTGGGAGCCTCCTGGACATCCTGGGACAGTCAGTATGGTTTTAGTGCGTATGTAGGTGCTGTTTAGTGATGAGCGAACGTGCTGGAATAAGGTGTTATTTGACCATGCTCGGGTGCTAACCGAGTGTCTTCGGCGTGCTAGAATAATATGTCCCCGCGCCTGCATGTCTCCCTGCTGTTCAACAGCCAAAATACATGCAGGGAGAATGGTGGGTGGCCAAGAAGCTTTAAGTGATGTACGTCAAGCACCAATGTACTTCCAGACACAACTTCAAAACACTATTTGTTGCTGCTTGAGCATTGCTTTGGGGTCATTAACTTGCTTATCATTTAGAAGTCTGTACATTCATATAAATGGTTTGGGGGTGTAGAACTTTTTGACCGGTTCCCTAAAAAAATAATATAATATTGTAAAATACTAATAATAAGTTAAATCCACTGCCATTTTGTAACTGGGCAATTATCTTTTATCTGCTATACACACAATAGGCACTAGAGGGCGGTGGTCACTTGAAGTTACTGATTAAATAAGATGCTGCAGTTCTGCAAGAAAAGAAAATAAGAGCAGAGAGCTTAAAAAAAAAAATAATAAAAATGCCTCTGCGTGCTGGGTCTCCCTCTTTCTGGCAGGTTATTCTTAGCTTAGAAGCTCCGGGGATTTCAGGGAATACAAAAAGATGCATTTTCTAGATGTCATGAAAGCACGCTGTTATGTTAGTAAATGAGAAAACATCAGACTTATTCAGATATAGATTAGTTCTGAGTCTCCGTCTAACCCTCCAAGGCTTGCACGAACTTTTCTTAACAGTCAGCATGAAAGATCTATCAGGAATAGTGTTCCCTGCCGTGCATGTGTTCTGTAGGCAAGTACCGTGAACATTTGCAGGTTTTCCCATTAAAATCAATTAGAAGCTAATTCAAAGTATTATTGGAGCATTTTTTTAATGTGGATGTTGAAACCAAATTGGAGTCAAAATCCTTGTTTAAAAAAAAAAAAATCTATATGTGAACATACCCTAAGTCTAGGTTCACAAGTACTGACTGCGTTGTGGCCCAAAAGTACAGACACTCTATGCCAGTCTTTTGTGCAGGGGATTAGTGCAGATTTTAAATTTTGCTGGAAGACAGTTGCTTCACCTGCGACCATTAGGAAGAGCCATGCGGTTTTGCAATTGAAAGAGCTGAATCTCTGCAAAATTAAAGCGTTTATCCAGGACTATTTTTTCTTTTTTACTATGGGCCTAAAAATTATCAACTACCCACTTGTTCTACTTGGCGCTGGATCAGAGCAGTCACCTGCGCAACTATTAGGAAGAGCCATTCAGTTTAACAAATGAAAGAGCTGAATCTCTGCAAAATTAAAGCGTTTATCCAGGACTATTTCTTCTTTTTTACTATGGGCCTAAAAATTATCAACTACCTGCTTGTCCTACTTGGCGCTAGATCAGAGCAGCAGAGCAGTCACTGACTGCTCTTGCCAGTGATTCTACTGCTCAATGTCAACAGAGCAGCTCTTCTTCTGGGCTGGTCTGTTGACGAGGCATGGCTGCCGAAATCATGCTGATTGCCTGCTGGCTCCCCACAATTAGGCAGTGGGGAGCCAGCTGTATATCAGAAAGACGTCGGCAGTCATACCCCATAAACAGAGCAGAGCGGAAGAGAAGCAGCTGCTTTCTTGACCCGATATCAGTGGAAGCCGTAGAATCTCCGGCAGGAGTGGTCTGCATCCCTCTGTGCAAGCAGAGATCGGCATTGGGCGCAACAGGCAGATAATTAGCAACTATCTGTTAATTTTTGGGCATATAGTAAAAATAATAAATTCCAGGATAACCCTTTATGTGATTGTGCAGTGGCGCAGTCAGAAGACTGTAGAAGCAGAGGACTGCTGTGATTCATGGCTGCTGCGTGGAGTCACAGCCTTGTGAGTGTCATATAACCTCAGTGAGTATCACCATTTAAATGTAAATAAAAAGCAGCGATCTTAAGGATGGAAACAAAGAATATTGGTAATATGCAGACATTTAATACCACTAAGCTCTGTTTACATAATCCGGAACGCTCCTTTAAGAATTATGTTAATGGCGTAAGTCATTGGGCATAGAACATTTCATTTCCACGGAGCTTAGCACCATACGTTTCATTAACTTTACTTGTACACATTAAAAAAAGCTCAAATTTGATAGTACAAGCGATGAAAATGTAAGAATTGACATAAAACTGGAAAGAAATATTAGCCCTGCAGCACAAATGGATATTTCTGTGCTCTATAAGATTATCCTTTGCACAAAGCCAAAGTAATAAATTATGTGAGGTGTGATTTAAACCTCTGGAGGCTTCCTGGAAAATCTGGCTACACAAATCAGTTACTGAACACAGGAATAGTCGGAATGTAACAGAAGTGGAGGAGATCAGTGACCGACAGACGATTCAAAGGGAAGTACAGTCTATGGTGTCAATGTGACACTCCATCCTTACAGCTCAGCTTTATATTGTTCTAATACATCTAGAATCTACACAAAAACTTTAATCCTCATGGAAAATTCCAGATTGCTTTGTGTCTACAGTTCCTTAAAAGGAATCAGTCACCAGGTTTTTTCTCACCAAATCTGGGGGAAGAACAATGTAGAGACAGAGACCCTGATTCCAGTGATGTGTAATTTACAGGACTGTTTACTGCAGTTTTGATAAGGTCACAGTTTTATCAGCAGGAGATGATCACTAGAGGACTAGTAAACCTGTTGCTACGTAGTCTTCCATATTCACAAGCTCTGTATTAACTTCACCCCCACCGCTGATTAGCAGATTTACGCCTATGCACAGTGTACACAAATAGCTGCCAATCAGTGAAGTGGGTGGGGTTATACACAGCTCAGCATTCAGAGAACTGCTAGATCTGCAGCAGATAAAACAGGGATTTTATCAAACTGCACCAAGCAGCCCAATAAGTGATACATTGCTGGAATCAGGGTCTCTGCCCATATATCATTTTGCTCTCAGATAGGGTACCAAAAAACATGTCAACTGATTATCTTTAAAGGTGTTTTCTGGGAATAACTTTTCCCACCCCATCGGCTTCCACAGCGCAAAAATAATAAACTCAGGTGGTACTTGCCTTCATCCTTTGTTGACAGGCTGCAGTGGTGATGTCAAGTCTACAGCACACATAACTGTTGCAGCTAATCACTGGATTTAGTGGCTCGTCCAATTTATTCGGCAAAACCCAGTAATTGGCTGCAGCAATGTAGTTGTGACATTATCACTGAAGCCTGACAACAAATACCAGGGCAGTAGCTGTGACACAGCACCGGACCTGGGGAGGGTGAGTTTATTCTTGTAACTTAGCAGAAGCAGATGGGGAGAGAAAAGGTATTCTTTTTTGAAATTTGCAAAGGTGCTATATTTTAGGTGGACCTTCCCTTTAATATTGCCTGGATGTACACATTGGCCTAATAAAATGGGGTCAATTCTGAGTTTGTTGGATTCTGAAGGTTGGGTCACTGAGCAGCAGCTTCACCCCTTCCGGTTAAATCTCTGCTACTGTAATATCCTGCAGATTTTCCAAATGAAAAGTCTGGACAGAGTGGATCTGCAGCATAACCACCAGGTGAAGCCCCCATTCAACTAACACTGATATTTACAAAGTACAAAATCTATCAGCATTAAACTAGGCCAGCAAAGTTTATATACTGAAAATTACACTTATTTTCAGTTTGTTCTTCCTCTGACCAGTCTGGAAACAAATCTCTGGAGAATTGGACATCATACTGACCTATTGTTAGTTTGTATATTAAAAATATGTCAACAGGTTTTGCTGTGTAATCTGATAGCATCATATTGTAGGGGCTATGTGTAGCCCTGGTACACAATACCAGGAGGATGAGTGGAGAGGTAACAGTTAAGGGCTCTTCATAACATCACGTACACTTCGGACACACCCAGCAGGGGTGTGGAGGGGAGTGATTCATTCAGTCAGATTCCTGTCCTTGGACAGAGCAGACGTGTTCAGTCTGAGCCTGTTAGCAGTTCAGAAAGTGGAGGCTAGTACAGGTGGCCTAGTTCACCTCAGCCTAGTCAGAGCTGTGCCCCACTGGAAGACAGACTGAGATATCTACTAAGAGTGTGAGCAAATCGAAGGGCAAAGTGGAAGAGAACAGAGAAGTGCCATAGGTCAAGGATACCTGCACATTGTTACCGGTCACTGGGGACCGAAGGATCACTATAGCTTCAAGCCTAGTGGTAAGAAAACCAGAGGCTTACCGGACCTTAGGTCGTGGCAAGCAGCCCTGAAGAGTTAGTACGTAACTGGGGTCAGGGGAAGTGAGGACCTTGAGTCTCTGCAGGACAAGATAGGAATTCAGCTCTCCCACAGGAAGGCTCCGACCACAAAACTGACTGGGCAGAACAGCTTTGGAATAGCTGGAATTATAGAGGGAACTACGCTTCAGGCTGGTTGCACTCATCATCATTGGACAGTAAAGGAGGCCCCTAACTTGCTTAACCGTTGCCTCAAAGCTCATCCTCCATCAACCCCATCAGCCTCCCTGGGAACTGCCTTACCATCTTACAAGTAAAAGGTATGGAGAGACGCTGATGTGTGAGACTGAGTTATTTATTTGCATGCCTGCACAATCCCTACCTAACTACCGACCTGAGGGAAGAGTCCCACCTGTAGGGGACCCGTCATCTAGCTGCCTCACCATCCCCTCAGAGATCTACAGCAGCGCTGGTACAAATTACCAGAAGACTACAGGTGGCGTCACGAACTGTATATAAATCTATCCCCTGTAAATATATCCCCAACATACGCCAGACCGCCAGGGCCACAGACCGAGCCACCGCTACCTGTGACAATCCCCATAGACTTCCATGGGCTCGGCTCTGAGTACCCCATTGCCCTGGTAACCCACAATTGTGGTGGCGGGTCGACACAAAAACTTTGGCGTCACGAACAGGATACGAAACTTGCAGCATTGCGAGCCCTGTGTGCCTGTGGAGTGTTTTGGTGAAAAAGACTGTTGCTGTTGTTTGGCGCCAAATACCGCCATATTTGCCGCCAGATTCGCGCCCTAAGGCGCTGGAGAAGAAGGTGGGCGTACCTGAAAGAGCGCGCAAAGTCTTGGACACGCCCCCGGCTCTGACTCATCGGCAGGTCCTGCAACAGGAAGTGAACGCTCTGACATCAGAGCGCCTGCGACGAAGGTCCTGTTCTCACTGCGGTGCCTGTGAAATAGCAGCGTCTGAAACCGGTAGGCTCCGTTTAACCAAGGGGGCGCTAAGATGTCACAACAACCGGCTGACAGTGCGGCCCCAGCCGGAGTCCCCAATCCCGCACCGTCTGGTATTGTAGCGCCAGATGGGGGCGCAGGCCCTGCACCCAGTCCGGTAGTCCCGATCATGCCACTAACGCTCCCATATATGCCTGGGGCGAAATGGCTTCCCCAATACAGCGGTGAGCCAGGCACTTTAGCAAGCTTCAAGCGGAAGTTATGCAGCATCCTAGAAATGTACTCCATGCCTGAGAGACAAAAAGCTGCTGTGCTAATAGGGCAGCTAACCGGCGCTGCTGAGAGGGAAGTGGAGACTTGGGATACCGTTGATCAGGAGTCGGTACCTGCGATCTTCCTTAAGCTGCATGCCATATTTGAAGACCGCACAGAAACGGATCTCCGGATGGCCTTCTATCACTGTTCACAACAGCCAGGTGACAGCATCCGGGACTATGCTTGCCGACTACAGGGAGCCCTGAGAGCGCTCAAGCAGATTAACAATTTAAATGCTATCGAAGAGAATAAAATGCTGAAAGAACAATTTATACAGGGATTGAGATCCCAAGAGGAACGCAGAACTGTAAACTGGTGGTCCTTAGACCATCCGGATGCTACCTTTGATGCCCTAAAGGACATGGCAATAAAAGGGCTGCGGCCCCTGGGCAAACCCGAGGTGGCAACCCAACATCATCAGGCTGAAGTCACTCTGGAACCGGCAGTAACCCCTTTTCCCCGCTAGTGGCTGAAGCCAAAGCGCCGGTGACACCTCCTAGTGAATTGGACTGTCTGCGCTCAGAGGTGCGCCAGCTGACTAAAAATCTGGCTGCTGTAATGAGTGCCCTACAGCTGCGGAAAGAGGAGGAAGGGAAGATCTTGTTAGCTGACTGCCCAGAAGACGTCCCGTGGATGCACCGGAGAAGAAAGAAGACGTCGCCCCCCCGGAGGAGGACAACGCCACCCCCAGGAGTGACCTCTGATCAACACCCTCCTCGTCGAGAGATCATCTGTTATCGCTGCAACCGGAAAGGTCATCTGTCTCCACAGTGTCCTTTAAACGGGCAGAACCTGGGTCCAAGGGCCAACACCCAGGAGAATACCCGTCAGGCCCCCTAAACTGGAACCGCAGGTATGTGGGCGGGCGACCCTACCTGTCTATTATTCTAGATGGTATTGCTGTTCCGGCATTGTTAGACACTGGGTCGCAGGTGACCCTAATACCTGATGCCCTATATACCAAGTACTGGTCAATGGACAGTCTTAAACCTCCGAGCCTTGACTTTACCGTGTATGCTTCTAATGGTCTTCCTGTAGAAGTACTCGGGACAAAATGTGTAGATGTAAAGGTGGGCAGAGAGGAGTTGAAAGACCAGGGGCTTCTGGTAGTAAAGACTGTAAATGAGGAGAACGGTTTAAATATAATTTTGGGTACTAACATTATCGGTAATTGTTTGGGAGAAGTTGTGTTCTTGCTCCAACAGCTCGCTGAGATTGCCCGACCAAGGCAGAGAGGAGTAATCCAAAGAGAGATCCGGGCCCTGGTGTGTCAGCAGCAAGCGAAGCTTACCGACGGCGAAATTGGTAATGTACGGGTCACTGACTCGGATCCTATTGTGATACCCCCAATGAGTGAAATGATCATCTGGTGCAGGGCAGCCATAGGTCTGAGAGGACAGAATTACCAAGCTGTAGTAGAACCCCACCATTCAGAACATAGACCTACACTTATGACTGCTAGAGGAGTAGTAGAAGTGGTGAATGGAAGAGTACCGGTACGGCTTCTCAATTGGGGAGATGATGAGGTAAACTTACCCCGTTATGCAACCATTGCTAAACTACATGCTGTTGATAATAATTCTATTCTCCCGGCTGAGTCCTTAGACTCCTGTCAAATAGCGGAGGACAATGACCCAGCAACTCAGGTGGCGGAATGGTGTCAGCAACTCCATGTTGGGACGGACACCACTCCCACTCACCAGAAGCAAGGGGTATTACGGGTGGTGCAAGAGTACGCCCAAGTGTTTAGCAAGAATCCACTTGATTTTGGGATAATTAAGGGAGTACAACATCATATCCCTACAGGCAGTCATCCTCCCATCAAAGAGCGGTATAGGCCCATACCTCCAGCTCATTATCAGAAGGCTAAAGAAATGTTGAATGATATGAAGAAGGCCGGGGTGATAAGTGATAGTTGTAGCCCCTGGGCAGCCCCTCTAGTTCTGGTTAAAAAGAAAGATGGTAGTATGAGAATGTGTGTGGATTACAGGCAGGTGAACCGCATAACACACAAGGATGCATACCCGTTACCACGTATAGAGGAATCATTAGCTGCTCTGAAAACGGCTAACTACTTTTCTACCCTTGATCTGACTAGTGGTTACTGGCAAGTGGCTGTGGCTGAGGAGGATCGTGAGAAAACGGCTTTCACCACCCCAATGGGGCTCTGTGAGTTCGACAGAATGCCGTTTGGGCTCAGCAGTGCCCCAGGAACATTCCAGAGAGTGATGGAAAATTGTCTGGGACATCTCAATTTTGAAACCATGCTGCTATACCTAGACGACGTCATCGTGTATTCCAAGACATATGAGGACCATCTGAAACACCTGGCAGAAGTGTTTGAGTCCCTGTCCAGGTACGGGATGAAATTAAAACCCTCAAAATGCCATCTACTCAAACAGAAGGTACAATACTTGGGGCACATCGTCAGTTCGGAAGGAGTAGCGCCGGACCCAGAGAAAGTCACTGCCATCCAGAAGTGGCCGGAGCCGAAAAACCTTAAGGAAGTGCGACAGTTCCTGGGACTAACGGGTTACTACAGGAGATTCGTGAAAGATTACACGAAGAAGGCAGCTCCTTTACAGGACCTCCTAGTAGGACAATCCTTAAAGAGCAGAAACCCTCCCTTTAACTGGGGTAAAGAACAGGCTGAAGCATTCCAAAAGATGAAAGAGATCCTTACAGGTGATGAGATCTTAACCTATCCTGATTACAGCCAACCGTTCCTGTTGTACACCGACGCCAGTAATGAAGGTTTGGGAGCAGTTCTCAGTCAGAAGCAGAATGGCCAAGAAAAAGTCATCGCATATGCCAGCAGAAAACTCAGGCCAACTGAGAGGAATCCGGAAAATTATAGCAGCTTCAAGCTGGAGTTTCTGGCGCTGGTCTGGGCCATTACTGAAAGATTTAAGCATTATCTGGCCTCCAATCGGTTCACTGCGTTTACAGATAACAACCCCTTAACGCACCTGGAGACTGCCAAGCTGGGTGCCATGGAGCAGCGATGGATGGCTCGGTTGTCCAATTACCAGTTTACTATCAAGTACCGGGCAGGTCGAAAGAATGCTAATGCTGACGCGTTGTCCCGAAGGCCGCATGACTCTGATACGGAAGAAGAATCGGACGACCTGGAGGAAATTGAGCTACCTGCGTTCCATCGAAATGGGGTAGTCCACGAGCATCGAGTCAACAGAAAGCAGTATGGTGCAACATTAAATCCTTTACCCCATCACAGCTGGAGAGAGGCTCAGGACAGTGATCCAGTGGTCAGCCGCATCAAGGAGTTGTTAAAACAGGAAGGTTCCTCTTTGGAAAAGGATGCACCTATGTCAGCAAAGCTCCTGTGGAACGAGAAAAGCAGGTTGTTCCTATACCGTGAGAAGTTGTGCAGGAGATACGTCAACCCCAGAACCCACGAGATGGTCTGGCAAATAGTGGTCCCCAAGGCAGACGTCCCAATGGTGTTGGAAGCGTACCACGATCAAGCAGGACACTTTGGCTGGAGAAAGCTGGAGACCCTGTTGAGATGCCGGTTCTACTGGGTAGGGATGCGCAGCTCCATCGAGAGGTGGTGTCGGAACTGTGGACCCTGTGGTCTCAGAAGAAAGGACTACGGTAGTCAAAAGGCACCCCTGCAACCTATCCGGACGACTCGTCCCCTGGAGATTGTGGCCCTGGACCACGTCAAATTGTCGCCAAGTAGATCTGGATACTCATACGCCTTGACCATGGTGGACCATTACTCCAGATTTCTGGTGGTTGTTCCAGTTAAGGACCAGACCGCAGTGACGGCCGCGAAAACCTTTCAAGCAAGCTTCTGCAGACCGCATGGGTATCCGGAGCAAGTATTAACCGATCAGGGACCTGCTTTCGAAGCCGATTTATTCAAGGAATTCTGTCACATGTACGGGTGCAAGAAAATTAGAACAACACCATATCACCCTCAAACCAACGGTCTTTGCGAAAAAATGAACCATATTGTCCTTGACTTGTTGAGATCCATACCGTTGGAAGACAGGAATCGATGGCCGGACTTACTACCTGATTTGGTTGATTTGTATAACCATATACCTGTAAGTTCAACTAACTGCACTCCAGCTTATCTTATGAGAGCAAGGCCCGGAAAACTACCAATGGATCTAGAACTTGGAGTGGTAGAACCGGAGGCAGACGACGCCGTTGAAAACTGGGACATCAATCGGCAAGAGCAATACAGAAGAGTGCAAGTCTGCGTAGAGGAAAGTCTCAACAAGGCACGGGGAAAACAGGAAGATGTTTACAACAGAAATGCTCCTGCCAAGCCTTTGATGCCTGGAGAGGTAGTATTAAAAAGGAAAAGGAAGATGCACAAATTGGATAACCAGTGGGAGCAAGAACCCTACGTTGTACAAGATTCTAAATATGACAACAGAAAAGTTTGTATCATCAGTAAGGACGGAGGAAGAACAATAACCACTGTGTCCAGAGACCATTTGAAATTGTGTCCAGAACCCTTAAAGCGTTGTGAAAAGAACCCTGTCATCAATCAAGGAGAAAGAAAGGAAGAGGTCATACACACCGATCTGGGAGATTTTCCTGCGGATTGGCCCCGACTGGGAGATGCTGTGATAATTCCAGTGTTGCAGTTTTATCAGCCACAAGAGGAAGTTCTACCTCCAGTTGTGCCCGTGGTGCCAGTTGAGCCCGCTCAGGAGTTACCCATCCCAGCAACACCTCAACCTATGGAACCTCAAGAAGGATCATCTGAAGCAGCGCCCCATACTATGGGATCCCCTGGTGAAGCTGACTCACACCGCCCAGCCATCAGTACGCTTGCCAGATCCATAGAAAGATTGAGGCAGTTCTATAGTTTGCCGTTACGCAGTGCAGACAGATCGCAACTTGATATACCTGAAGCTACACCACGTAGATCAGAGCGAACCACCAAAGGGAAGTTACCCATTAGATATCAGCAGTAATTATAATAAATTAATGTGAAAACTGTAAAAAGTCTATATATATATATATGTGTTTTTCCCTATTATGTCTTATAATGGACTCAGAGGCTGAGGACTGAGCCAGCCCAAAAACTGTATCCTGTAAATAGTTGCACTAAGGTGCCTTTTAATGGTTTCACATGAAGCCTTGACTTACCTCTGAACAGAAAACCCGTGTGGTGTGGCACTGAGTGAGGTCTGCATTCGGATGTCCTGCAGCCCACCCAGGACCCACGTTGAAGGTTTGGTGCGGGTCCTTCACAAGAATACTGTGTATTTATTGAATGTTTTGATGCATTAATACTTTTTGTATTTTTCTATATTCAATGTTTTTGTTTTGCAACGTTCAAGACATCCTCACCTCCCGGATGGGACGAATTAATGTTTATTGTTGATGTTTAATGCATAAACAAAATGTCTCTTTGTGTTTTACAGCCCGGGAGTGCTGTCGTTTACCATGGGGGAATGTGTAGCCCTGGTACACAATACCAGGAGGATGAGTGGAGAGGTAACAGTTAAGGGCTCTTCATAACATCACGTACACTTCGGACACACCCAGCAGGGGTGTGGAGGGGAGTGATTCATTCAGTCAGATTCCTGTCCTTGGACAGAGCAGACGTGTTCAGTCTGAGCCTGTTAGCAGTTCAGAAAGTGGAGGCTAGTACAGGTGGCCTAGTTCACCTCAGCCTAGTCAGAGCTGTGCCCCACTGGAAGACAGACTGAGATATCTACTAAGAGTGTGAGCAAATCGAAGGGCAAAGTGGAAGAGAACAGAGAAGTGCCATAGGTCAAGGATACCTGCACATTGTTACCGGTCACTGGGGACCGAAGGATCACTATAGCTTCAAGCCTAGTGGTAAGAAAACCAGAGGCTTACCGGACCTTAGGTCGTGGCAAGCAGCCCTGAAGAGTTAGTACGTAACTGGGGTCAGGGGAAGTGAGGACCTTGAGTCTCTGCAGGACAAGATAGGAATTCAGCTCTCCCACAGGAAGGCTCCGACCACAAAACTGACTGGGCAGAACAGCTTTGGAATAGCTGGAATTATAGAGGGAACTACGCTTCAGGCTGGTTGCACTCATCATCATTGGACAGTAAAGGAGGCCCCTAACTTGCTTAACCGTTGCCTCAAAGCTCATCCTCCATCAACCCCATCAGCCTCCCTGGGAACTGCCTTACCATCTTACAAGTAAAAGGTATGGAGAGACGCTGATGTGTGAGACTGAGTTATTTATTTGCATGCCTGCACAATCCCTACCTAACTACCGACCTGAGGGAAGAGTCCCACCTGTAGGGGACCCGTCATCTAGCTGCCTCACCATCCCCTCAGAGATCTACAGCAGCGCTGGTACAAATTACCAGAAGACTACAGGTGGCGTCACGAACTGTATATAAATCTATCCCCTGTAAATATATCCCCAACATACGCCAGACCGCCAGGGCCACAGACCGAGCCACCGCTACCTGTGACAATCCCCATAGACTTCCATGGGCTCGGCTCTGAGTACCCCATTGCCCTGGTAACCCACAATTGTGGTGGCGGGTCGACACAGCTAAGACCCTGATTCTAATGATGTGTAACTTACTGGGCTCCTTGCTGCAGTTTTGATACAATCCCTGTTTTATCTGCTGCAGATTTACCAGTTCTTTGAGTGCTTAGCTGTGTATAACCCGTCCACACCACTGATTGGCAGTTTTCTGCCTATGCACAGTACAAACGGAAAGCTGCTAATCAGTGGTGTAGCAGGGTTACACAGGGATAAGACACCTAGCCTTGTGGTGATAATCTCCTGCTTAGAAAACACTGGATTTTATTTAAACAGCAACACACAGCCCAGTAAGTGACACATCTCTGGAATCAGGGTCTCAGCCCTACATCACGTTGCTCTCAGATTATATAGCAAAGAAGTACTGACAAAATCCTTTAAGAGCTTGATTGGCATTTGGGTCTTAATAATGGTGATTATTAGTAAAAAATAATGCCCCTTCATTGTGTGTGAAGCTGGGGGCTGCTTTAGTTTTCCTACGGTCAGTGGTAACATTTGACACTTATCCATTCTTTTGAGCGTCCCCCTCTCTGCAGACTATCCTTCCCATCGAATCTAATCTTCCAAGTGTAAACCACAATTAAGGAGCAGGTTACAATGTAAGCACGCCGAAACTTGTTTATAATCCATCACGCGGGCGGCACTCCAGCAATCTGAATAGACCTGCGAGGCATTTCTTGGAAAACTCACAATAATTAATTCATTTAATGGACCTTGAAAAACAGATTCTGTGTCGATAATTTCTTGGACCTAAAAGCTGCTGACTGATTTTGACAGGTCAGAATGACAATTTATGAAAAATCTTTACAATTTTGACCGACAGCTAATCATTTTACACAATGTCTCAAGATGATGAAGCTGGGGAGGCACTTCTCCAGTCAGTGTTCATACTGCCCAGTTGTAAGTTTCCCCAGCTACTGCGTCTAATGCCAGCTAATGCTAAAAAGAGTTGTATAAGATGAGAAGAAAAGAGAGCTGTTCCGTCATCATATGGGAACAGTGTCGTTATCCGAACACATTCGCTTATCACTATTGCTCAGCTGTTCTACCCTCCAGATATCCTAAGCTATGTATAGTCAGCCACTGTCCAAATTCAGAAGACTGTGAAAAATGGTCGGCGTATGGAGCATGATGTCTGGACTGGCCACGAGTCTCCTGACTCAAACTCAAAAGCCTCACAGGCAATATATGAGGCTTTCGAGTTCATGGCAGGAGACTCGTGGCCAGTCTGGACATCATAATCCATGGTTCAGAGACGTCTGAATTCATCCTTACAACTAGTTTAATAAAAAGGAGTCCCATACTTAGGTCGCAGTTACACGTCTTTATAAATTGGATCTGAAATCGGACCGCAATGCATGGGCTGGCCGTCGGCTCTGCCAACATGACCGTGACAGCTTCATAGAAATATATAAAGCTATCATGTTCAGGTTAGGATACCAGCGGCCAGTCCATGAATTGTGGTCCAGTCTCAAACCCGCGGCCAGTCTGTGAATTGTGGTCCAATCTCAAACCCGCGGCCAGTCCGTGAATTGTGGTCCAATCTCAAACCCGTGGCCAGTCCGTGAATTGCGGTCCAATCTCAAACCCGCGGCCAGTCCGTGAATTGTGGTCCAATCTCAAACCCGCGGCCAGTCCGTGAATTGTGGTCCAATCTCAAACCCGTGGCCAGTCCGTGAATTGCGGTCCAATCTCAAACCAGCGGCCAGTCCGTGAATTGCGGTCCAATCTCAAACCCGCGGCCAGTCCGTGAATTGTGGTCCAATCTCAAACCCGCGGCCAGTCCGTGAATTGCGGTCCAATCTCAAACCAGCGGCCAGTCCGTGAATTGCGGTCCAATCTCAAACCCGCGGCCAGTCCGTGAATTGTGGTCCAATCTCAGACCAACTGTGCGTTAAAAGTGTTCATCATGAGCCAACGGACTTGGATAAGGTGTTATTGGAGCATGGTCATCTGCTAACCGAGTGTCTTCGGCGTGCTTGAAAAATATGTTCGAGTCCTCGTGGCTGCATGTCTCGTAGTTGATAGACAGCTGCAACACATGCAGGGATTGCCAGTTTTTTAGACCGTCGCCTAACAGCCGAGAGACATGCAGCCGCAAGGACTCGAACATATTATTAGAGCATGCCGAAGTCACTCGATTAGCACTCGAGCAAGTGTGGATAATGCCTTATCCGACCACATTCGCTCATCACTAGTGTTCATGCATCATATTTTAATAGGCTTGTCAGAGTAAAAAAAATGGCAATTCCATCTCCATCCCGAGTTCCTCCATGTTCTTGTCTGTAATCAGTCTTTTATTGCCCAGGTGGAGGATTTGACAATGTGCCGTCACCTATTTGGTATCACCAATCTACTGCCAGAATGGAGCATACCATTCCATTTCGATAATTGCATTCTGGGGGCAGTAGGATTATTAAAAAGAGGAGCTCTTTGCAACAGTTTTTTGGCTAGAGCTTGGTTTACTTTATTTTTGCTATCTATAGGAGTTATATGTTGGGTGTATTTCCTGATGGAGCTGCCGCCAGGTGATGCACTAAAAAAAGAGCCTAACAGATGCAGTCCCAGAGTAAAAAAAAATGACTTATTTGGGTATTTGCACACGTTGACCATTTGCAACACATTTTTGCAGCAAAAGTTAGAGTGCTGTCAGGAAAACATCTGCTTAAAATGTGCGCATTTTTTTTTATTCCTACGATTCTGTATGGGTGAAAAACGCTGAAAAAATTGACGTGTTGCATATTTGAAAGAAAAAAAAAGCTATGATCTTTAAAATGTATAAGGAAAAAAATACTCAGATTTCCAAAATATCATCTACTTTGCTACTACTGTAAAACGCTGCTTTTGTTCTATGGCAAAAAGTCCTTTAAAAAAGTTCTTTAGCTACTTTATGCCGTGTTGGGAACAGACGAGGATCACTGACGTTATAAGGGGACACCCCCTGCTATTTTAGGGACCCATGAATGTTTTTTCCATCGTAAGCCAACTGTTATTATAAGTATGTTAGGAGAACTAGCAATCTAAATCGAGCTCATATACAAGAGTTCCACACAGTACAGGCATTCATTTATCTGCTCCGCTTCTGTACAGAATATTCCATCATTGAAATAGACGTCGTTCCTAGCAAAGTAAACCGGAGAGCATAGAAAGTAACTACACAGCGTCTGAAAGCCATGCACCACATTATCTCATTGATGTGATTTGTTGTGCAGTAAAACGGTTACAGCATAGATGAATAGGAAAAGATTTGCAGAAATTAATTGGATTAACAGAAAATGATGCCAAAGAAAGCGGAGAAGGAACGAAATGAGCTAAGGTGTAGATGACCGAAAAATGGTGAGAGCGGGAATACACAGGAGAGGAAGATGGGATAGCTTTGATCGAGATAACATAAAAAGAAGGTGGATAGGGAAAGATAAAATAAAATAAATTGGTTACTGGTTTATTTTTTTAGGTGGGGATGGTAGTAACTTGCTCACACCTGATATTCCGCGTTTCATCCATTTCGGTTCACCAAGTGCAATGAAGAAACTTTCTTGCCTTTCGTATTCCTCCTCATCTATTATTTTTACCCTTATCGTTTTCCTGTTGGGACATAAGAGAAAGAATGGTATATATAGGAATAGTATCAGAGCTTTCTACCTTATTTGACACCCTTTTAAAGATGCTAGAAAATGCTTTGACAACCTGTAGCCCTTCAGCCTAGGTTGGGTTAGGGGCCCGAGAGCCATAGGTTACCAAACTCTGCGTCTATTGATTGTTGGCAACGGAACAAGCCAAGATCAAAACATTGCCATGTAGTATTTTAGACGGGTTATTCATGTTCTGCTTGTCATATGAACCCTTTATAGGAAACTGTAACGCAATATTTCCAACCAAACTATAGAAAAGTCAAAGTTTTGATGAGCTCGAAAAAGAAAAACTCACAAGAAATTGCTAAAGTCGTTGTAACAGCATAAGAAAAATGTCACAAACTGATAGAGAAGACAATAATAGGCCTCATTCCTATGTCTGAATGGGCATTGTTGCCAAAAGCGACCATCAGATACCAGCTTTGGATTCTATAGGCCATAGACTCAGAGTTTATGTTTTTAGGAGGTTCCGGGATGTTAGTTGGTCAGAAATAAAGAGCAATATTCAAGAATCTAATAACTATACAATATATACCAATATTTACATATTGGTGGGTCCATATGAGGGCTGCAAGGCCCAATCACATATGAGCCTAAAGCATTCATAACCGGTCCATTGGGTTGGTGATATATGCTACATCAAAGGAGGGTGAAGCTGGGAAACCTTCTCTCTAGCCAAACATGTCCTGATTTTTCTCTGCGCATCCATAGCATATCTGTAGCGTTTCTGCCTTAAAAAAATCATGAGGCCATTTATTTTAAAAATCCACACAGCAGGCTAATTTACATGTCAAAATTTTCAGCATCATATAGAGGTTATTTTTAAAATCTCACTAACCTGGTTGATTCTGTATATAAAGAAGGGTCCTGGGCAGGGCAGCCCCCTCTATGATACCCATATGCCTTCTATTAAAAGAAAGGGGTTGTATTCTTCATCTTTTTTTAAGGTTAGGCTGTAGAATCAAAGTCCTACGCTTGATTCCAACTGGGGCAATAATATCAAGAGGTCTTTGTTTTTGTCAGTGGTCTTGCCAAACTTCAAAGTGCTTTAAGGGGTTGTCTGATATTTTTAATATGTGTGTGACAGCACATATTACAGCACACATAACCTTAAGGTAGCTTCACATATTACAGCACATTTAACCATAGGGTAACTTCACACAGGGTTTTTTGAGAAGGATTTGGAATCTGATCAGCTCCAAAATCCTCCACAAAAAAACAGATATTAATTCTCCTAGAATACTCTTCATATTCAATATCATTTAAAACCCACTTTGTTGTTCATATGCCGGGTTGTGTGAGCTTTTTTTCCACTAAAAAAAGAAAACCTCCTTTAAAGCGAATTTCTTATAAAATTGACTGTAGAGTTGACAATCAAATGTTAAAAGGCTACAAAACACTGTGAATAAACTTAATATTTCAAAAACCTCTTTAAAGGGAATCTGTCACCCCCCATTTTTTGACCATCAGCTGTGGCCACCGCCATCAGGGGCTTATGTATAGCATTCTGTAATGCTGTAGATAAGCCCCCGATGTCACCTGAAAGAGAAGAAAAACGAGTTATATTATACTCACACAGGGGCGGTCCGCCGTCTGGTCCGGCGCCTCCCATCTTCTAGCGAAGCCCTCCTCTTCTTAGGTTCCTGTCGCGGCTCCTGCGCAGGCGCACTGCTCTGCCCTGGCCAGTACTGCAGTGTGCAGGCGCCTGGAAAGGTCAGAGAGGTCCGGCACCTGCGCACTGCAGTACTCTGCTCTGCCCTCACCAGGGAAGATCAGTGCGCCTGCGCTGGAGCCGTGAAGGGAAGCTAAGAAGAGGAGGGCATCGCTAGAAGATGGGAGGCGCCGGACCGGACCGCGACGCCCATCGGACCAGACCGGACGGCGGAATGCCCCTGGGTGAGTATAATATAACTTGTTTTTCTTCTCTTTCAGGTGACATCGGGGGCTTATCTACAGCATTACAGAATGCTGTACATAAGTCCCTGATGGCGGTGGCCATAGCTGATGGTCGAAAAATGGGGTGACAGATTCCCTGTAAAAAAACTTTGGAAAAAAAAAACACCACCAAAAAAGGAGATGAATTCCATTTGAAAAACAGGTCAGATTTTTCTGCCACCAAAAACTCACCTCTTAAATTGTAATTGTTCCAGCGCTGTCATTTGCTCCCTGCCGGTCCTGCTACTGGTCGAATGCCAAATATCATTCACGTGACCAACACAGTCAATAACTGACTCTGCGGTTAGGTGTCGTATATGAAAGCACTGCTGCAGAGACCTGAAATCGTACCGATGAGGACCACTAAAGTGTTATATTAATATAAAAAGATCACATAAACTTCCTTAAACTTCTAAAGTTGAAAAATGTAAAGATGATAGTTTGTAGCTAAAAATTATTTTGTATATTACACTTCTCAACATTGAAATTGCAACACCAAGAAAGAAAAGTCTTAAAATTATGGAAATCACAGGATGGATAGACATGTTAATGATATGCAGATGATGAAAAAACAAAAACAAAGTTTTCAAAATATTTTGATTTCTTTACTCTGGAGTATGTGCAGAAATTCCAGCACTTACAGCCTCGGCTGCTATCAATTAGGTTATTAATGGTCATCTGAGGAATGTTCTGCAGTGCTGAAAGCACTTGGGCAAATCCTCAAGATTCCCAGCTGCCAGCTACTTTAGTAATTGCTAACCAATAATGTCCCAGATGTGCTCGATGAGAGACAAGTATAGAGACCTTGCTGGACATGTGTCGACCCGTCACCACAATTGTGGATTACCAGGGCAATGGGGTACTCAGAGCCGAGCCCATGGAAGTCTATGGGGTTGTCACAGGTAGCGGTGGCTCGGTCTGTGGCCCTGGCGGTCTGGCGTATGTTGGGGGGTATATTTACAGGGGATAGATTTATATACAGTTCGTGACGCCACCTGTAGTCTCTGGTAATTTGTACCAGCGCTGCTGTAGATCTCTGAGGGGATGGTGAGGCAGCTAGATGTCGGGTCCCCTACAGGTGGGACTCTTCCCTCAGGTCGATGGTTATGGTGAGGTTGTGCAGGGATGCAATCAAATAACACAGTCTCACACATCAGCGTCTTTCCATACCTTTTTACTTGTAAGATGGTTAGGCAGGTCCCAGGGAGGCTGATCCAATGGAGGATGTGTTTTGAGGTAGCAGCTGGACAAGTTAGGGGCCTCCTTTACTTTCACAATGATGAGTCCAACCAGCGTAAAGCGTAGTTCCCTCTATAAACTCCAGCTTCTCCAAGCTGTACTGCCCGGTCAGTTTTGTGGTCGGAGCCTTCCTGTGATGAAACTAGGTTCTTCTATGCTTGGCCTAGCTCAAAGTTCCTATTCCACCTGACCCCAGTTACGTACCGACACTCCAAGGGCTGCTTTCTGTTACCTAAGGTCCAGTAAGCCTCTGGTTTTTCTACCACCATGCGTGAAGCTATAGTGATGCTTCGGTCCCCAGTGACCGGTGACAACGTGCAGGACTTCTCCAATCCTATAGCACTCAGAATTTCTACCACTGTGCCTTTCGCCTTGTCCGCGCTTGTAGCATAAGCATTCCTCACTTCAAAGGTTATAAAAGTCAGTCCCTTTCTTAACTTCTTTCTTGAGCTTGTTGCCAGAATCTCAGTAATCTTCTAGGCAGGAGCACGTCTCTGAACCTTCACTGTCCTTGGGACAGGAGACTGAAGTATATCTGCAACTCCCTCTTCTTTCTCAATAAAAATCTCAGTCTGTATATCAGTGGGGCACAGCTCTGACCAGGCTGAGGTGATCTGGCTCCCCTCTACTGGCCTCCACTTCTCTGAACTGCACAATGAATCCCTCCTCTGTCCGAAGACAGGAAGCTGACTCCTCAGAGTCACTGACTGAACCTGAACACTCCCTGACGAATGGCTAAATACCCTAAGGGCGTGTCTAAGTGCGTGTTAGAATGAATGTTCATTGAGCATTAAACTGCTATCTCTCCACACATCCTCCAGGGTACTGCGTGTGCCTTCACACCAGGGCTACACAGACACGGTAGTACATTTAGGCTGCTCACAGTAGCACGAGCAAAATAGCTCCTGGGACACTATGGAGAAATGGCCATACCTCTAGTTCAACCATCAAATCAATACAATGCCGAGCACTTAGTGTACCTGGGATAAAGGGCAAAGGGGTTTGGCTACTATACATTAGGTCACCTCACACCATAATCTTGGGAGTAGAACCAATGTGATGTTTCCTTATAAAGGTCCCTTCAAAGCATTGCCCGTGTGGTTTCCAGATCAATCTCCAGCTATCATAGTGTACAAGTCAAAAGTGTGACTCATTGCTGAAGAGGACACACCTCCATTCCAGCCTTGGGCCTACATCTGGAGCCAACTTAAGGAAAGTCATGCATGAAGAGGCGTTTACGAGGGAAAATCACACCAATCCTACTCCTGAGATCATGGTGTAGGATACTAAAATTTATGGTAACTGGGCCCCTCTAGTCTTCATTAAAGGTACACTAACAGATCACCCTTACATTGATTTAGTGTTGGAACTAGTTGTATGGTAATTTAGTCAAAGCTTCCCAGAAGCCATTTTTGAACACGACAGCACCAGGCACATGTAATTGTGTCTGGACTTGTCTCCAATCAAGCTCATCTGGGACGACATTTCGGCAGCATTTACAATGGGAGCTGCCAGCGGCGGATGTTGATGATTTGAGTGCCCAGGTGCATTCAGTGTTGGCAAAACTATCTTCAGACAACCATTATTAGCCTCACTGAAGACTGTAAGTGCAGCGATTTCTGCACATGGCGCTCACACTCCATACTGAACTAAACACCTTCATGGTGTTGTAATGTCAATGTTGAGGAGTGTATATTGCATACCCATAGGGTGAATGAACAGTTGATATCAGTATTTCCTGTACAGCTGTGTAGAACATGTAGGCTGTACACATAATAATAAACACTACATAAAAAGTAATACATAACATATTTCTAAAATTACATGGATGGTACCAGGCAGAATATTTACCGTAAATCTGTGGCATACCTATAGCTGGTGCAGAAGAAGCATTCACACCTGTGTCCTGCTCCCGGAGGGAACCCATAGGTCCCTCTGCCACATGCATTGTAAGTGAGGGCCTGTTATGTATGAATTGTAATACATTAGGGAACTGTAACACATACTAATTTCTGATGGGTAATTATGGGCTCTACATAGTAACATAGTTATTAAGGCTGAAGGGAGGCTTTAAGTCCATCTAGTTCAACCCATAGTCTAACATGTTGATCCAGAGGAAGGCAAAAAAAAACCCAAGTGGCAAACAGTAAGCTTCACATTGAGGAAAAAAATTCCTTCCCGACTCCACATACGGCAATCAGACTAGCTCCCTGGATCAACGTAGTATCTAGGAAACTAGTGAATATAGCCTGTAATATTATACTTTTCAAGAAAGGTATCCAGTCCCTACTTAAATTTTAGTAGGGAATCACTCATTACAACATTAGACGACAGAGAGTTCCATAGTCTCACTGCTCTTACAGTAAAGAATCTGCGTCTGTGATTATGGCTAAACCTTCTTTCCTCCAGACGTAGAGAATGCCCCCTTGTCCCCGTCACAGGTCTATGATTAAAAAGACCATTAGAAAGGTCTTTGTACTGTCCCCTCATATATTTATACATTGTAATAAGATCACCCCTAAGCCTTCGTTTTTCCAAACTAAATAACCCCAAGTGTAATAACCTGTCTTGGTATTGCAGACCCCCAATTCTCTAATAACCTTGGTCGCTCTTCTCTGCACTAGCTCCAGTTCAGCTATGTCTTTCTTATACACCGGAGAACAGAACTGCACACAGTATTCTAAGTGTGGTCGCACCAGTGACTTGTATAGAGGTAAAATTATGTTTTCCTCATGAGCATCTATGCCTCTTTTAATGCATCCCATTATTTTATTTGCCTTTGCAGCAGCTGCCTGACACTGGCCACTAAATGTGAGTTTGTCGTCCACCCATCCACCCAGGTCTTTTTCAGTGACAGTTTTGCCCAGTGTTTTACAATTAAGCACATAATTATACATCTTGTATGTTCTACCCAAGTGCATGACCTTACATTTATCCCCATTAAAGCTCATTTGCCATTTATCAGCCCAAGCTTCTAGTTTACATAAATCCTCCTGTAATATAAAATTATCCTCCTCTGTATTTATTACCCTACAGAGTTTAGCGTCATCTGCAAATATTGAAATGCTACTCTGTATGCCCCCTACAAGGTCATTAATAAATATGTTAAAAAGATATCCTTACAGTTCTAGTTTTCCATACTTCTGTGTCTTTCTACTACTGCAGAAAGGTTGCATTGATGCCAGATTATGAGAAGAACAGTGTACAAATAAAATGTAATGTAAGAGATCAGTACAGATGTCATCTACAAATCATGTGGTAATTGACAGCATTGCTTATCTGGCACACTTTCACATTTTGAACCTTTCACACCAGCTACTGTAGACAAACTGTAAACCATTTGGATGATGATTTAACACGTCTTTAATTGACAACATATATCAAATTAAGAACCATAAACGGCTTGATGGAGACAATCAGGAAATCTCCACTGCACATAATTCTCCTGTACCTGTTGCCATGGGCCGGAAACCTATTTTCAGTGATGCTAATGGAGAAAGATCCCCGGAGTGGTACATCCGTCAATCACAGCATTCCCGGCACAAACAATATTATTGTGTGTTGTGTTTGTTTAGGAGGCAATGACTCACGCTGCACCTCTACCTGCCAAGAGACAGAAATATACCCGCACCACAGTAACCTGACATCTGTGCTTTGTCAAAGTTTCCGAAGTGATGCAGAAAAAGAGTACAAACCTGAAATGGCATTATATGAACAACATTCATTTTAGATATATTTTACAAAATGAATTCAAAATTAGGATTTTTTTTTTTGCTTGGGTTATCCTAGCGGAAGAACTCTTCTCCATCTGCACTATGAGTACAAATGGCTGCTTACTTGGTGACCCACTCTATGTGCTAGATCTGAACTTGCAAATCAGAATAAAGGCCACGGGTGTTCTGACCCAAACTTGACATTGAGAGCCTCACATACAGTACAGACCAAATGTTTGGACACACCTTCTCATTTAAAGATTTTTCTGTATTTTCAGGACTATGAAAATTGTACATTCACACTGAAGGCATCAAAACTATGAATTAACATGTGGAATTATATACTTAACAAAAAAGTGTGAAACAACTGAAAATATGTTTTATATTCTAGGTTCTTCAAAGTAGCCACCTTTTGCTTTGATGACTGCTTTGCACACTCTTGGCATTCTCTTGATGAGCTTCAAGAGGTAGTCACCGGAAATGATTTTCATTTCACAGGTGTGCCCTGTCAGGTTTAATAAGTGTGATTTCAGGCCTTATAAATGGGGTTGGGACCATCAGTTGTGTTGTGCAGAAGTCTGGTGGATACACAGCTGATAGTCCTACTGATTAGACTGTTAGAATTTGTATTATGGCAAGAAAAAAGCAGCTAAGTAAAGAAAAACGAGTGTCCATAATTACTTTAAGAAATGAAGGTCAGTCAGTCCGAAAAATTGGGAAAACTTTGAAAGTGTCCCCAAGTGCAGTTGCAAAAACCATCAAGCGCTACAAAGAAACTGGCTCACATGAGGACCGCCTCAGGAAAGTAAGACCAAGAGTCACCTCTGCTTCTGAGGACAAGTTTATCCGAGTCACCAGCCTCAGAAATCGCAGGTTTACAGCAGCTCAGATTAGAGACCAGGTCAATGCCACACAGAGTTCTAGCAGCAGACACATCTCTACAACAGTTGTTAAGAGGAGACTTTGTGCAGCAGGCCTTCATGGTAAAATAGCTGCTAGGAAACCACTGCTAAGGACAGGCAACAAGCAGAAGAGACTTGTTTGGGCTAAAGAACACAAGGAATGGACATTAGACCAGTGGAAATCTGTGCTTTGGTCTGATGAGTCCAAATTTGAGATCTTTGGTTCCAACCACCGTGTCTTTGTGCGACACAGAAAAGGTGAACGGATGGACTCTACATGCCTGGTTCCCACCGTGAAGTATGGAAGAAGAGGTGTGATGGTGTGGGGGCGCTTTGCTGGTGACACTGTTGGGGATTTATTCAAAATTGAAGGCATACTGAAACTGCATGGCTACCACAGCATCTTGTAGCGGCATGCTATTCCATCCTGTTTGCGTTTAGTTGGATCATCATTTTTTTTTCAACAGGACAATGACCCCAAACACACCTCCAGGCTGTCTGTGTAAGGGCTATTTGACCAAGAAGGAGAGTGATGGCGTGCTACGCCAGATGACCTGGCCTCCATAGTCACCAGACCTGAACCCAATCGAGATGGTTTGGGGTGAGCTGGACTGCAGAGTGAAGGCAAAAGGGCCAACAAGTGCTAAGCATCTCTGGGAACTCTTTCAAGATTGTTGGAAGACCATTTCCGGTGACTACCTCTTGAAGCTCATCAAGAGAATGCCAAGAGTGTGCAAAGCAGTCATCAAAGCAAAAGGTGGCTACTTTGAAGAACCTAGAATATAAGACATATTTTCAGTTGTTTCACACTTTTTTGTAAAGTGTAATGTATAATTCCACATGTGTTAATTCATAGTTTTGATGCCTTCAGTGTGAATGTACAATTTTCATAGTCATGAAAATACAGAAAAATCTTTAAATGAGAAGGTGTGTCCAAACTTTTGGTCTGTACTGTATGCCCATGAGTCTGCCGAGTTTGGGTCGGGAGACCAGCGGCTGGTCAGCGAGACATAGATGTTTAAATGCATTCTAAAGTGCATTGCCCTGGTGTAGCCTGTTCTTTCTAAAGGCTGAATCGCTAGATGATGTTTTGTACAGACTCGAAACAAGCAGGTGACATTAATGGATTTTCTCAATTTAGTTGTACAAAAAAAAAAAATGCATAAAATAGTGTAAGTTTACAAGCTTTTAGGTCATGACTTGACGTTAGCGTAATGAAGAAAAAAGTTAAAGGGGTTATATAGCCTTTTGAAAAGAATGGCTCATCTCTAGGATAGGCCATCAATTGTAAATTGTGAAAGAAGCGCAGCCTCTTCGTCATTTACAACAGCTTGTAGACTTCTTTTTAGCACCAAATTATTATGTTAGAGCAGTCATGATTGACTACTGGTTGACCACAGTGTCCACAGTTAGTCTGAGACACGCCTCCTGTCTTATCATTGGTTCAGGCTGTTCCCTCCCTCCTTAATGTAACCCTGCCTGCTGAGTAGAAACACAAGCCCATCACACTCTCACTAGGAAGTCAGTGTATCTTCAGGGAATTTTAATTTAAAGCAAGAGCAAAATGGTACTCGGACGCGTCCGCTCTTCGCCAGTCCTTACACTGGCTGCCCATTCATTATAGGATCCAATTCAAAGTACTGGTTCTCACCCACAAAGCTCTCCACAGTGCAGCACCCCCCTACATCTCCTCCCTCATTTCTATCTATCGGTCTAACTGACTGCTGCGCTCTGCAAATGACTTTCGACTAACCTCTGCACTAATCCGTGCCTCCCACTCCCGACTCCAAGACTTCTCCCGCGCTGCGCCAATCCTCTGGAATGCTCTACCACAAGAAATTAGGACTATCCACAATTTGCATGGTTTCAGGCGTTCCCTCAAAACACATTTGTTCAGAGCTGCCTATCACTTCATTAATCAAAGTCATTCTATGTGTAAGTGTGTGTGTGTAGCCCATTCACTATCTCCATCCATCCCTCACTCCCTCAAGATGGCTGGACCATCATTGTAAATGCACCATTGTATATAACACCTGTACTTTGTATCTCCCCACCTCATTGTAGATTGTAAGCTCTCACGAGCAGCGTCGTCTTATTTTGCTTAATTATTGTGTTTTGAAACTGTTAAACTGTAAAGCGCTGCGGAATATGATGGCGCTATATAAATAAAGATTATTATTATTATTATTATTAAAATGAATGTAAAATTCAGACTTCTAAACCACCAGTGAGAAAAAGATGATCCGCAGTCACAGAGGTAAATGCGCAATAGAAAAGAGTTTTCCAGAAGAATTTCAATAGATCTCCAGAATTAAAATCTACCAGAGACTCTAGGTGCAGGGACTTTCTCTTAGGGTAGGTGCACACAACAGTTTTCTCTCCATCAGAGAAAATTGGTCCTCTTATGCTAATCACCAATCATTTTGATTTTCCAATTTTCTCGGAGGTGGAGAGGGTAAACAAACAAAAAAAAAGTTTATCCACCTCCTCAATTGTCAGTTCGTGAAAATCGGATGGCACTTGGATGTCATCTGGGTGCAGTCCGATTTTTTTCATGGACTCACAAACTTGAATGGGCGAATGCAATCCGATTCTCAAAGGCAAATCATGCATGCTGCAATTTTTTTTTCCCTCGGACCTGTGCACAGCCCCAGAAAATAAAGGGGGAAAGAGTGCTATCCATCAAAACCAAGAGTAGCACTCATCCAATGTTTACGGTCGTGTGCACGGGCATTTACTATACAGAATACCATAAAAAAAAATCACTTAAAAGTGTAAAGCTTTGCTGAACATCTCAAAGCTGTAGAAGCGATTCTACCATCCCTAATCATCATTTTAAGGAAAAACAATTTATATTACTGTGGGTAGTGAACTTCTGACTATTGGTGCAATTCGTACAGGGGATAAAATACATGGAGACAGTGGAAAACTAGCTCGGGGCTAGCATGGATGTAAAGCCTTGTATTATACTGCCTTTAGGCTCTGTTTTCAGTTACCTCTGGGCTAAATCTCGCAAATTTTCACAAGATAATGAAATTCAGTTTATAAACAAGGCTTGTTATTTTCTACCGAATACAATCTCCTGAAAGAGGCATTGTGGTTATAAAAAGTTATCACGCCGTGCCACTATAGGTAATAATTACCTCCAGCAATTGCCAGAACAAGGCTCTGGAGTTCTATAATTTAATGGACTTTTGTTTGCTTCATTCACAGATTTTGTGAGGTTAAGACTGCCGATCGGTTGGTATTTACCAATTGGTGGTCGTTTAACCCCACAGTGGCTGCCAATATGCCTTTTTCAGAGAAGAGTGCCGCCCGATGGGCAAAAACAGAGCATGTGGCAGCTGTATACTATAACCCAGGGTTCCCCAACTCCAGTCCTCAAGGCCCACCAACAGGTCATGTTTTCAGGATTTCCTTAGTATTGCCCAGGTGATAATTGCATTGGGCCTTGAAGACTGGAGTTGGGGACCCCTGCTATAGCCGACATCCTGATGCATCAGTCACTACCCATGATAGTACCAAATGTGTCTGTTTAACCCCTTAGAAGCTGCTGTCAATAGCGACAGCGGCTCAATCTTTAAAACATCAGCACCCCGTAATCGCAATCATGTGCTCCCAATGGTTACCAAGTAATGGCCGTAGAATCTGCCAGCTTTGGTCACCTGTAAGGGTATGTGCAGACAATCCGGAAGTAGCAGCGCTTTGGAGGCAGCGTATGTTCTCTGTGTCCAAAGCGCTGCCGTCTATTGAACACAGGTGAATCCACATGTGATCACTGAGCTGTGTAGAATCACTGTGTCAAATACATTGTATTGGTGAAATTTCTCTTGCGGAGACTTGTGTCTCCGCAAGATAAACAGACTTGCTGCGATATGGAGAGAAACACCTCATGTCAGTCTCCGTGGGTGAGCCCCGAGTGTCTCTGGACGCATAGTGGGCATAGAATTTCTAGAAATCCCATCCACTATGCTGTAACATCTGGCCGCTGCGGGTTGGACGCTGCACAAGAATGCAGCGTCCAACCCGCAGCGTTTCCTGATCGTGTGCACATACTCTTAAGATGTAGGCAACATTTTAGCAGAAATTTTTTTTTTAATTTTTCATTCTTCCCGTGAAGCACCTGAAGGGTTAACAAACTTCCCAACAGAAATTTTGAATAATTTGAGTTTTTTTTTTTTTTTTTTTTTTAAATGGTGTCACTTTGAGGGGGGTTTTTAATATAGAGGTATTTCATAGTCACTTCAAAATTGAATATGTTCCTAAAAAACAAAACAAAGAAAAACAAAAAAATAATTAACCTGTTACAGTCAGCCAGGCACCTGTACTGTCACAGACATGTCTTACTGTATATGAAGCTGGAAAAACTCCCAACTGTAGAGGACGTTCAAGTAGATCTATTATTTATTTATTCTGCATTTATTTTGCATTGCTAATGTAGTGCTATCTTACTCCGTGCTTTACCTACCTCACAATCTAAATTCCCTATTAGTATGTCTTTGGAGTGTGGTGGCGAACGACAAGCCATCATTTACATTATATACTGCAAAAAGTATTGTGGTATCTCAGGTTCAAGTCCCCGAGGAACTAAAATTAAAGAAATAATTTTAAACTGTGCACTGTTTTTCAAATTAAAAAAATAAATAAAAATCAAACATATCTGGGATCACCACGTCCGTAAATATCCACTCTATCAAAATCTAAAAGTTATTTGCCCATACAGTAAAAGTCAAAAACAGAAAACAATATACTAAAAAGTCAGAATTGCTGTTTTTTCAGTCCCAGCTCCTCTCTCAAAAGTGCAATAAAAAGCATTCAAACATCCAACATATAAAATGGTGTCAGGAAAAAATGCCAGCTCACTACTCAAAAAACAAACACCCATACTGCTCTATGCACATAAGCATAAAAAAGTTATGGGTTTCAGAAAATTATGACAAAGACATTTTTTTTTCTTAACAAAGTTCCACATTTTTTTTCAACCACTAAAATAAGTTAAAGTTTGATATTGCTGTATTCGTACGGATCTGAGCAATCAAATTGCAAGGCCATTTTTATCACACAATGAAAACTGTAAAAATTAGACCCAAAAAACCCACAGCAGGCAGAGTTACATTTTTTCACCATTTCATCCCAGTTGGATTTTTTTTACCTGTAAACGAATGCCATCTGTCAAAATTACAACTCGCCTCACCAAAAATCAAGTCCACACACGGCTATGTTGATGGAAAAATTAAAAAAAAGTTAGGACTTGAAGAAGGAGAAGCAAAAAAAAAAAAAAAAAAAGGAAAATGCAAAAGAAAAATTGTCTGAGTGAGGCTGGTTTCACATTGGCGTCTTTTAGCGCAGCGCATCGTGCTGATCCGATCGCATGCGCCGTGCGCCCCTATCTTTAACAGGAGGGGCGCATGGTTTAGCGTTAGCATGCGATCTTCAGCATTTTTGTGCGCTAACGCTTTTTTGTCGTGAGCGACTTGGCGCGCCCGACGCAACATGTTGCACTTTTGGGTCCGTCCAAACTCGTTAAAAAGGCGTATGCGCTCGCATCGCGCACGGAAAGCGCCCAAACAACACATTACAGTCTATGTGATCGCAGACGTGTGCTGGGTGAGGCGCGGGTTAGCGCTCTACAACGCATGCGTTGTTTGAGATAACACATGTCTACACACTGGTTGAAACCACCCACTAAATCCCATATGTCAAAGTCAAGGCCCGCGGGCCAGATCCGGCCCGCGAATTGATTATCTATAGCCCCCTGGCAGGCGGGGCCCTGAGCAGGCGGGGGGGCCCACTCGCAGTCTGGCACCCCCGCGCCCGTTAGCGGAGGAGATCGGTGTCAGCGCCGTCACTGGGCCCCCCCCGCCTGCTCAGGGCCCCGGCAGCAGCTGGCAACAATACTTACCTCTCTCGTGCCTCTGCTGCCGCAGCTCCGGGCTCCAGGGGGCGCCGGCGCTTCCTCTCACAGCCGGCCGCTGAATGACGTCATCATTCAGCGGCCGGCTGTGGCACAGAGCGCGGGGACGCTGAACAGGTAAGACGTCTCTGTGTGTGTGTCTCTGTGTGTGTATGTAGTGCGGTGCTTTGTGTGTGTATGTATGTGTGTGTGTGTATGTATGTATGTGAGAGAGTGCTTGTGTGCTGTCTGTGTGTGATGATGGCAGGCATTGCTGATAATGGGGAGGCATTGATGATGGGGAGAAGATGATGATAATGGGCAGGCATTGATGATGATGGGGAGAAGATGATGATAATGGGCAGGCATTGATGATGGGGAGAAGATGATGATGGGCAGACATTGATGATGATGGGGAGGAGATGATGATGGGCAGGCATTGCTGATAATGGGGAGGCATTGATGATGATGGGGAGAAGATGATGATAATGGGCAGGCATTGATGATGGGGAGAAGATGATGATGGGCAGACATTGATGATGATGGGGAGGAGATGATGATGGGCAGGCATTGCTGATAATGGGGAGGCATTGATGATGATGGGGAGAAGATGATGATAATGGGCAGGCATTGATGATAATGGGCAGGCATTGATGATGATGGGGAGGAGATGATGATGATGGGCAGGCATTGATGATAATGGGGAGGCCATGATGATGATGGGGAGGCAATGATGATGATAATGGGGAGTCTTTCCACAGCGCCCTTTCCTGAGCTGTAACAGTGCAGAACGCAGTACAGCGCAGAGGAGAGCTCCATATTTTGTATGGAGCATTATATGGGGACCAGTATCCTGTATGGAGCATTATATTGGGTCCAGTATTCTGTATGGAACATTATATTGGGTCCAGTATTCTGTATGGAGCATTATATGGGGGGTGACATCCTGCATGGGGTATTATATGGGTGATGAGGGGGAGACTGTGGTGCCCATAATATTGTATGGAGGACTGTACTGTCCAGTCTGTACTGTGCGCTGTGAGGATTTGGCGGTTTTTGAGCTATTGTACAATTTACAATAGATATCACTCATGTAATGGAAGAAGTGAAGTATTTGGCATTGTACTGTACCCATTCTCTGCTGTATCTGTGCATCATGAATCGTGGTCTGTGTTAAAGGGGCCCACTGAGGCTCTTTCGCCCGGGGCCCATAAAAACCTGGAGCCGGCCCTGGCACCAACACTACATTTCCCACAATGCACCGGTAGCAGGGCCGGCGTCAGTCCGGCCCTCGGCTTGTAGCAAATTTTTTTTTTTGGCCCTCGGTGTGTTTGACTTTGACATCCCTGCACTAAATAAAGAAACGTTGTATGGTGGTAGTGTATATAAGATGTTGGCACTTCAGTCCACTACTCTACAGCCTGAAACAGATGAAGACAGAGCCAGACACACACAGAGCAAGACAGCTTCAGGAATTGTATTGGACTGCCTGGAAACTTGGATAATGCGAGTATAAAACCTAATGTCTTTATTTCCTTTTTTCTCAATTTCTTATGTACTAATGTCTATGTTTTTATTGCAGCATGTCTTCAGGAGAAGAATACATGCCGGCCCCTGGTGAACTGGCCCAAGCAGCGGGTGAAGTGAGTACCTTCCTTCCATACTGATTGGTAAGTAATCGCTGTTGCATGGACACATGTGGCAATTTTTTTTTTTCAGTCCACGTCATTCACAGCAGCGGAGGAAGAGCGGGAGCGGCCAGTCCGAGTGCAGGCGGGGAGGCGGCCTGTAAGTAAAGAGTGACTGATTTTTTTTTGTTTTGCCCATTCATTTTTTATTGCCTGTTTTTCCTATTCAGTCTTGCTTATTCTCAATCTTTCTTCTCTCTTGTTTTCCATCTTTTTCATCTACAAATGTTGACAAGATTAATGTTTTGCTTTCTTTTCTAGGCTCCACAACGGGATGAGGAACTTGCCCTGGATAATGACGCCCTAATCCAGTTGGTCCAGGAGCGAGTCCCGTTGTGGGACGTCATCCAATGCACTGTGACAATGTGGTGATCCGGCGGCTCTGGAATGAGGTGGCCGCAGGGCTGATGGATGGCTGGGACAACGCCTCTCCATGGGTCCGCGAGGATTTTAGTAAGTATTTATCTGTGTGATGCTGCAGTCACCTTGGCCGGGATCACACAACTGTGTGGGATGCTAGTAACTTCTGTGAGTTTCTAGCATCCCACACAGTTGTGTGATCCCAGTCTACAGAGCATTTTCTAAATCTTTTTTTTCCCACAGTGAACAAGGTTTGAACCCGCTGGCGCTCAATGAAGGACCGCTTCAACAGGGACCTGAGGCTGGAGAACAGGGTTGCCAGTGGTGCTATGGCAAAGACCACAAGAAAATATCACTATCATCGGGCTTTGGCTTTCTTAAGACCGGTCTTTGCCACCAGAGCGTAAGTATTTTGTTGTTGTATTGTATTGTATTTTTCTATTCCACAGGACTTGGCGTTTGTAAATGCATGATAGTAATGTTTTGGTTTTTTTTTTCACAGCACCTGGAGCAGCACCCTGCAACCTGGTCCTGAAGCGGTCCGTCAGAGAGCTGCCTCGGACCCGTCCCAGCCATCCACCAGCCAAGAAGCACCTTGCAGGCAGGTAACACAGTCAGCTGGGGATCAGGAAGCTGGTCCATCAGGTCTTCCCACAGGTTATGCGAGTACTTCCCGCCCGCGGCAGAAGGCCTCTGACAGGAATCTCATGCCGAGTTTTTGCATTTGAGCTCGGTTTTTCAAGATAAACAGAAGGCGTTGGGCGACAGAGTGGATAGCGGTTTGGCACTAGTGGCCTAATGCATCCATTCTGTCGAGCAACGCCTTGACTGTCTTGAAGCCGAGCTCAAAAGACCAGCGCACCATTTTTTCCAACAAATTGAACGGGGCATGACGGAATACCTTACTCCTGATCTCCAGCTGACTGTGATGCATGCCTGCAACAATGCTTACACGCAGGCTATGCAGCAGAGTCGATACGTGCAGCAGCAGTCAGTGGTGCCTTTCCCAACCGTTCCACCACTGACTCGCTTCACCGCACTACCGACTTCTGCTGCATACCACTGCACGGCCACCAGCATTCCAAGCCATGCTGGACCACACTACACCACACACAGTCACAGTGCAGCTGGACACTCCCCCGCCACCACGATGCCAAGCGCTGCTCCAGTTTGGAGTTCCTCCACCCCTGCTTGGCCTGCACCCTTGCTTGGACCACCACCACCGAGCAGCAGCTGGGGGACCCGCATTCCATCTTCAGGGCCTCGGACCCCGGCAGGAGGTCCAGCAGCCCACGGAGGTTCCCAAGACACACCAAGTCTCCAAGCACCAGGAGGTCCCCAAGCCACAGGAGGTCACCAAGCCACAGGACGTCCCCAAGCCACAGGACGTCCCCAAGCCACACGAGGTCTCCAAGCCACACGAGGTCTCCAATCCACACGAGGTCTCCAATCCACACGAGGTCTCCAATCCACACGAGGTCTCCAAGCCACATGAGGTCTCCAAGCCACACGAGGTCCCCAAGCCACACCAGGTCCCCAAGCAGCAGGGCCTCAAGCAGCAGGACCACAAAGAAGAAAACAAAGACGGGACGAAAAGGACAGAAAAAGAGTTTTGTCCTCCCACCCCCCTCACCTCCCACTGTGTTTTTTCCGCTGCCTTCCCCACCACTTTCATCTCCCCTTCCCCTCGAACCCCTTCGTCTCCCTCCCAAAGTCAAACCTCGTCGCTCCACACCCCCAAGTTACCTCCTTCTTCACCCAAATGTCGTCCACATTAATTTTTTTGTTTTTGCCTGGTCAAAATAAATGTCAATTTTTTTGCCCCCAAACTGTTTGTTTGCATTGTGTCTTTCGCCGCCTATACACACTGCGCCGTACACTTTGTGATTTTGCCAGCACATAGCACCAGTACTGACACATGCTTCTTGTGTCAGTCTTGGAGCTATGTGATGGCAAAATTACAAATATATGACTTGTATTTCAACACCAGTCTCTTCAGTCTAGAAATATTATTAGACTGAATAGGGGATGTTTCTGATTGCAAGGCATATCTATTATCACCTTGCCAGGTCTCATAAAGAGTGATTTGAGGATGGTGTGTTTTGCCCATCTACATTTCACTCTTTGTGACACAAGGCCAGGGATTGTAGATATACCCTTTAAGTAACCACATCCTCTGTTCAGTCTACTAATATTTCTACACTGAAGAGACTGGTTTTGACATTACAGGTCATTTGTGATTTTGCCACCACATAGCTCCAGTACTGACACATGCTTCTTGTGTCAGACCTGGAGCTATGTGGTGGCAAAATCACAAATATATGACTTGTATTTTCAACACCAGTCTCTTCAGTCTAGAAATATTATTAGACTGAATAGAGGATGTTGCTGAGTGCAAGGCATATCTATTATCACCTTGCCAGGTATCATAAAGAGTGATTTGAGGATGGTGTGTTTTGACAATCAACATTTCACTCTTTGTGACACAAGGCCAGGGGATTGTGGATATACCTAATTAACCACATCCTCTATTCAGTGTGTGTTGAATAAACTGAAAAGATGATGGCGAAAATACACGCCATATCTACAATCCCCTGGCCTGGTATCATAACTATCTATCACACCTGGCCAGGTGACTATACCTATGAGTTGTCATCTGCAGTGTCGCTTCAGTCTGCATCATCTATTGCACGCAGACTGGAGAGATGCTGCTGGTTACTCATATGTGTATTCACCTGCCCAGGTGTCATAAAATTCAGAAGTCAGGATTCTTTTTTTTGGCATCCTCACTTCAGCATGACACGCCAGGCCAGGCTTGTAAAAGTTGTATAAACTTTATCATCTCTCCAGTGTGCGTGCATACTGAAGCCACAGTGGAGATACTACAACTAATATTTATAATCATAGGTCAGGCGTCATAAAGAGTGAAGGATGCCAGTGCATCCCAAACTCACTTTTTGTAACATCAGACCAGGTGTATAATATTTGTGGTATTGTGCAACTATTCCGGACAAGGTGGAGATTCCAAGCCGGTACTGAAAGTGTAGTGAAGAGAGGGTCTCGCCAGAAGCCAGGAAGCTGCAAAAAAGATGAAAAAAAAAAGTGATTGTCCAGACTTTGGCAAAACACAGACCTGAAAAAAATTACTGTTAATTGCAGAACTAGAATTCAGCCATAATTTAGTAAATGGCAGAACAAAAACAATACACGCATTTGTTTAATATTACATACCGTAATGTGACGAGGAGCTGTTCCTCAGGAGGAATCGCACGACGGAGCTGTGTGTCCTGTCTCCGGATGGCTCCTTCAACACGAGCAAGCAAATCCCTAAAACTTTCTTGGGACATTGGTGTATAGTCCGAAAATTTAGCCAGGTTTGCCTGGAGCTCGCTGAAGAAGGTGTGGTACGCTCCACGGCTCTCCAGGACTTCAATAATCGGATGTCTCCAAAAACGCCGCCGCTGACGTCTTCGCTCTCTCTCTCCCTTTGTTGCTGGCAAGCAAAAGACTGAAACAGCGCGATGTCCATATCCAAGTTTATGCGAAAACTCTTCCAACGCAGATCCATGGTGACACAGGGAACACCAGCAAAATCTGAAGAATTCAGCTGAACAGGGTCTATTTAAAGAAGTCCCATGACACTCGCCCACTTGTGTCCCATTGATGGGGTCTGTTTCAAGGATTTTCCTCTTGTGCAATGTGTGACTCATGAGTCTAAAAAACGCAAACGCATGCAAAACGCTATATAAACGCATGTACACGCTACGTTTTTTGTCGTTATGCGTACTTTGATGCGTTAAAAAAACATGCGCTTATTTGCGTTTTTGCACACGTTTTCGGTAGCGCACGAAGCGCTGCGCTAAAAGACGCAAATGTGAAATTAGCCTGAAAGGGTTAAAGTAACTGGAAATTTAATTGTACTGAAAAATCAAAATCCGCTATACCAGATGAAGATGATCATGAATATTTGCTTATTCTATCCTTTTATATAGTAGACGGTTTCTTCAGTGCCGGCTGGCGTGTAGCTTGAAGGAAGTGAAGTGCAGAAACATGGGGGGCGCTCTGCAGGCGGACTCACGCTGGCTGACTCACAGTATGGCGGTTTTATGTTTGTGATTGTGATCAGCAAGTGAAGGCAGATAATCACATGAGTGTCAGCAGAGCAGCACACTTGTACTCCCTTTTTATCAAATATAGGTCAAGTGACAGTACTGCATTTCATTACTTGTTCGCATGCTGACGATGGAGCTCCTCACAACGCTGCCAATAACACGGTGACCTGGATAGAGAAGATCTCCTCTGGGTACGGACTTGAAGATGCAGATCAGAGGATGCCACCTATTATAACTGCAGTGATGGGGCTTGTCAGACATTATTAAAGGAGTGATATATGAAGATACATAACCAATAACTGTTCTGCTCTACATAGTGCGGCACAGACATAAAGGGATTGCCAAAAGCCTCCAATTATTAGCGGACTTCCACCACCTTATTCCATAAGATTTTTGCTTCACTTTTTGGCAGTAGTATTATTTGAAGACGAAACATCTTTTAATTTTTATTTTATACCCAATAGTGCACATGAAAATAAGCAACTTTGTAATAAATCTTAGCAGAGAAGTCTGCTTTTTTTTCTCCTCCTGGACTGATTCTTTCACTCTCCATTCATGGGATAAATCTGTATACGAGATAGGAGATGCCTGTCGGAGCTCACAAACTTCAATGGAGAAGAGGGAGGAGCTAGAGACAGACATAGACATTCAGTGGCAACTTCTCCATAGAAAATGTTGAGCACCAACTGCCATCTCCAATCTCAGTAATGAGAAAATTAACATTCAAAGAAGGCTGATTTTACCCGTGAATTGAGAGTGAAAAATCAGTGCAAGACGAGAAAGATTTCTCTGATAAGGTATATTACCAAGTTTCTAATTTTCATATGTACTATTAATCTTTTTTTCACGATAAATCGAAACAAATGTTACTATTTAAGTATTCTTTAGTAGAATTATTTTAATCCTCAGTTAGCACCAGTGCTGTTAGAGTCGGTATAAAATGGACTGACTCAGACTCCTAAAATATACAATACATTGGGTACAGTAGTACAATGCAGGATGTGCTTTAAATGTTTCCATAATAATTTGGCAAAGTTATGAAAAGTTATCCTATAAATGTCTGTTCTGTTCCTGATCTAAGGATCTCGCCTTTTAGTAGAGATGAATCTGTGCTACACTTAATGTACATGATCAGTAGTGACCAATGTTGTGAATGGGTTTGAGATGAGTTCTGAGCAGAGACTCCCTCTGGTGGTTACAAGCGGTACTGGTCTGTTCAGTGAAGATTGTGAGGACTGGGAATCAGGTGTTACTGACTGGTCTTATATAAGGGAGTCACCTTCCCATCAGGGTTGCCGGTGATCAATTGTTCTGGTCTGAATCCTTCATTCCTGTTTCCCTTGTAGCCTGCTGTGTCGTGTCTGCATCTCCTGCTAACAGATAAGACATTTTCTTCTTTTTGTTTTTGTACTATATTTTTGCATTTTGTCCTGCAATTCTGTGGGGGCCGTCTGGGTCCCCTCCGGGGGCTTTTGCCCTCTCAGTTTAGTTCAGCCACTGATGTTTGTACTTTTGCTTTTTCCAGTTTTTTCAGTGGCTGCTGTTTTGATTTTGTTACACCAGAGAACTAATTTAGGTGGTAGAGGTCGTGTGATCTCAGGCGTTTTTGAAATTAGTAGAGTTGGTGCTTTTCAGGGTTTTCTGGGATTGCAGTAAGTACCCTTCCTATCCTTTTCTATTTAGTTAGTTTGGGCCCCAGCGTTTGCTCATACTATTTTCTTTCTGTGTCAGTATTTCTTCTTGTCTAACCGCCATTACTTGTTTGGGGGCTTTCTATTATCTTTGGGGTTCTGCTCCGGGGCAGATAGCTTTCCTATTTCTATCTTTAGGAGTAGTTAGTTTCTCAGGCTGTGACGAGGCGTCTAGGACCAACGTAGGAACGCTCCACGGCTGCCTCTAGTTGTGGTGGTTAGTCAGGGTACTGCAATCTCATAGATTCCAACTGCTCTGGTGTATTCCCTTTTTTACCTGCACTCCTCAGCTACCGAAACATAACAGTATCACCGGCCAAAAAATTGAAAATTGTATGGTACTCACAGAAGGGAAAAAATATTGTGAAAGAAAAAAGGTTGTCAGAGTTGTCAGAGATATTTTTCTGTTTGTTGCATTTTTTTTTTCCTCTGTATCTCTGGGTGCTGGGGAGGATCTTTTCTCTCAATGGAGTTTGCACGGTTGTCTGGCCGTGTGGATCAGCTTGCCACTGAGGTTCAGAGTATTGCTGCATATCTTGCTAGGTTGCCTGTTGTGGAACCTAGGATCCCCATGCCAGATTTGTTTTTGGGGGATCGAGCTAAGTTTCAGAATTTCAAAAATAATTGTAAATTGTTTTTTGCCTTAAAATCTAAGTCCTCAGGGAACGCAGCGCAGCAGGTTCAAATTATCATCTCTCTCCTGCGCGGCGATCCTCAGGATTGGGCTTTTTCCCTGACACCTGGGGATCCTGTTTTGAGTGATGTTGATGCATTTTTTCAGGCTTTGGGGTTATTGTACGATGAGCCTAATGTCACTGATCAAGCTGAAAAAGCCTTGTTGGCATTAAATCAGGGGCCTTATGACGCTGAGTTATACTGTCAGAGATTCCGTAGGTGGGCAGTCCTGACCAAATGGAATGACGACGCTTTGGCAGCCCTTTTCCGGAAGGGTCTGTCAGATAATGTAAAGTATGTTATGGTGGGATTCCCTGTCCCCTCTGGTCTCAATGATTCTATGTCATTAGCGATTCAAATTGACAGACGTTTGCGTGAGCAGAGAAGTATGCGTGGAATGGTGTTGCCTTGTGAACCAGCTTCTGAACCCATGCAGTGTGATAGAGTGGTGTCTGGGGCACAGCGTCATGAGTTTCGAAAGCGCAATGGGTTATGTTTCTACTGTGGTGATGCCTCTCATGCTATTTCAGTCTGCCCTAAGCGGGGAAGACGTTTTGCACGCTCAGTTGTCTTGGGTAGTGTTCAGACTAAGTTTTTATTAACTGTCACTCTGATATGCTCTCTGTCCTCATTTTCTGCTCAGGCTTTTGTTGATTCTGGAGCAGCTATTAACCTGATGGATTATGATTTTGCTAAACGTTGTGGGTTTCCCTTGATACCCCTACAGAAGTCTATTCCCCTACTGGGGATCGATTCTACCCCTTTGGCTGAGAATAAACCCCAGTTTTCTACTCAGGTGATAATGAGGGTTGAACCTGATCACCAGGAGTGCTGCAAATTTTTGGTTCTGTATAATCTGCATGACATTATCGTGCTGGGTTTCCCTTGGTTACAGTCTCATAATCCTGTTTTGGATTGGAAATCTGTGTCTGTAACCAGTTGGGGCTGCCAATGTGTTAATACCAACACTCCTGTTTTTTCTGCCTCCCCCCAGGCTCAGGATGTTCCTGACTTTTTAATTGATTTTTCTGATGTGTTTAGCGAAAGTAAATCTGCATCCTTGCCTCCCCATAGGAGCTATGACTGCGCTATTGAATTAGTGCCGGGTAGTAAATTCCCTAAAGGTCGCCTTTTTAACTTGTCTGTACCTGAACATGACGCTATGCGGTCTTATATCAAGGAATCATTGGAGAAGGGTCATATCAGACCATCCTCTTCACCCTTAGGTGCCGGTTTTTTCTTTGTGGCCAAAAAGATGGTTCATTAAGGCCGTGTATTGATTATCGTCTCTTGAACAATATTACTGTGAAATATCAATACCCGTTACCCTTGATTTCTGACCTGTTTTCCAGGGTGAAAAACGCTACTTGGTTTACCAAGCTTGACCTCAGGGGGGCGTATAACCTTATTCGCATTAAGCACGGGGATGAATGGAAGACGGCATTCAATACCCCTGAAGGGCATTTTGAGTACCTAGTGATGCCCTTTGGGCTCACTAATGCTCCTTCCGTCTTCCAGTCCTTCATGAATGACATTTTCAGGGATTTTGTGGACAAATTTCTGATTATTTGGATGATATCTTGATTTTTTCTAATGACTGGGACTCTCATGTGAAACATGTTCGAACTGTGTTCCAGATTTTGAGAGAGAATGCTCTGTATGTGAAGGGATCAAAGTGTCTTTTTGGCGTACAGAGGATCTCATTTCTGGGATTCATTTTGTCCCCATCTGTTATTGAAATGGACCCGGTCAAGGTTCAGGCCATCTGTGATTGGGTCCAACCTACTTCATTAACGGCTCTTCAGAGATTTTTGGGTTTTGCCAATTTTTATCGTAAATTTATTGGTAATTTCTCGGTTATTGTTAAACCATTAACTGATTTGACCAGAAAGGGTTCTGATGTGGTGAATTGGCCTCCTGAGGCAGTCTCTGCGTTTCAGGAACTTAAGCAGAGATTCACTTCTGCTCCTGTTCTACGGCAGCCTGATGTTTCTCTGCCATTTCAGGTGGAGGTTGATGCCTCTGAAATTGGGGCAGGTGCCGTTTTGTCCCAAAAAGATCCAGAGACCTCTAAAAGTAACCCTTGTGCCTTTTTCTCTCGAAAATTTTCTCCTACTGAACGTAATTATGACGTGGGTAATCGGGAGTTATTGGCCATGAAGTGGGCTTTTGAAGAGTGGAGACATTGGCTGGAGGGAGCCAAACATCAGGTGGTGGTCCTTACGGACCATAAGAATCTGGTCTATCTGGAATCTGCCAAGCGACTCAATCCTAGACAGGCCAGGTGGGCCTTGTTTTTCACACGTTTTGATTTTGTGGTTTCCTTTCTTCCTGGCACTAAGAATGTTAAGGCGGATGCCCTCTCGAGGAGTTTCCTTGCGGACTCTCCTGAGTTATCTGATCCTTCTGTTATTTTGAAAGAGGGTGTAGTTCTTTCCACCATCTCGCCCAATTTGAGACTTGCTCTGGAGGGGTGTCAGGAGGATAGGCCCGAGTGCTGCCTGTTGGAAAATTGTTTGTCCCGGACCAGTGGAAAAAGAGTGTGATGTCTGAGATTCATTGTTCCGCGTTGGCTGGGCATCCCGGAATTTTTGGTACCAGAGACTTGGTTAGTCGGTCCTTTTGGTGGCCTACCTTGTCTCGTGATGTCAGGGAATTTGTGCAGTCCTGCGGGACTTGCTCTCGCTCCAACCGCTTGCTCTGCTTAGTGGTTTGTTGATGCCATTGCCTGTGCCCAAGAGACCATGGACCCATATCTCTATGGATTTCATTTCCGACCTTCCTGTTTCTCAGAGAATGACCACCATCTGGGTAATTTGTGATAGGTTTTCCAAAATGATACATCTTGTGCCATTACCTAAGTTGCCTTCCTCCTCTGAATTGGTGCCGTTGTTCCTTCAGCATGTGGTTCGTTTACACGGCATTCCTGAGAACATTGTGTCTGACAGAGGAGTCCAGTTTGTTTCCAGATTTTGGAGGACTTTTTGTTCTAAACTGGGTGTTCAATTGTCTTTCTCCTCGGCATTTCATCCTCAGACCAATGGTCAAACTGAGAGAACAAACCAGACATTGGAGACTTATCTTAGATGCTTTGTGTCTGCTGATCAGGATGACTGGGTCTCTTTTTTACCTTTGGCTGAGTTTGCTCTTAATAATAGGGCTAGCTCTGCCACTTTGATGTCTCCGTTTTTCTGTAATTCTGGGTTTCACCCTCGATTTTCTTCAGGACAGACGGAGGCTTCTGTCTGTCCAGGTGTTGACTCTGTTGTGGAGCGTATGCAACAGATTTGGGACCAGGTAGTGGAGAGGTTGTCCCTCTCAGGAGAAGGCCCAGCGGTTTGCTAACCGGCATAGGACTGATGGTCCTCGGTTTAAAGTGGGGGACTTGGTCTGGTTGTCCTCAAAGAATATTCCTATGAGAGTAGCATCTCCTAAATTTAAGCCTAGGTTCATTGGACCTTATAAGATCATTGAGATTATTAATCCTGTTTCTTTTCGTTTGCTTCTTCCAGGGACATTTAAGATCCATAACGTGTTCCACAAGTCCTTGTTGAAGAGGTTTGTTGAGCCAGTGGTTCCTGCTGCTGTGCCTCCTGACCCTGTTTTGGTTGAGGGCAATCTGGAGTATGTGGTTGAGAAAATATTAGATTCTCGTTTTTCTAGACGGAAACTCCAGTATTTGGTTAAGTGGAGAGGTTATGGTCAGGAAGACAATTCTTGGGTGTTTGCTTCGGACATCCATGCTAGGAGACTCATCCGTGCGTATCATAGAACTCATCCTGACCGACCTGGTTGCTCAAATGAGGGTTCGGTGACCCCTCCTCAAGGGGGGGTACTGTTGTGAATGGGTTTGAGATGAGTTCTGAGCAGAGACTCCCTCTGGTGGTTACAAGCGGTACTGGTCTGTTCAGTGAAGATTGTGAGGACTGGGAATCAGGTGTTACTGACTGGTCTTATATAAGGGAGTCACCTTCCCATCAGGGTTGCCGGTGATCAATTGTTCTGGTCTGAATCCTTCATTCCTGTTTCCCTTGTAGCCTGCTGTGTCGTGTCTGCATCTCCTGCTAACAGATAAGACATTTTCTTCTTTTTTTTTTGTACTATATTTTTGCATTTTGTCCTGCACTTCTGTGGGGGCCGTCTGGGTCCCCTCCGGGGGCTTTTGCCCTCTCAGTTTAGTTCAGCCACTGATGTTTGTACTTTTGCTTTTTCCAGTTTTTTCAGTGGCTGCTGTTTTGATTTTGTTACACCAGAGAACTAATTTAGGTGGTAGAGGTCGTGTGATCTCAGGCGTTTTGAAATTAGTAGAGTTGGTGCTTTTCAGGGTTTTCTGGGATTGCAGTAAGTACCCTTCCTATCCTTTTCTATTTAGTTAGTTTGCTGCACTTTATGTTCATGCTCAGTAGTGACCAGTGCTGTGGGGTCATAGATGAGATGTATCTGTGCTGCACTTTATGTACATGCTCAGTAGTGACCAGTGCTGTGGAGCCATAGATGAGATGAATCTGTGCTGCACTTTATGTACATGCTCAGTAGTGACCAGTGCTGTGGAGTCATAGCTTAAATGAATCTCTGCTGCACTTTATGTACATGCTCAGTAGTGACCAGTGCTGTGGAGTCGTAGATGAGATGAATCTGTGCTGCACTTTATGTACATGCTCAGTAGTGACCAGTGCTGTGGAGATGTAGATGAGATGAATCTGTGCTGCACTTTATGTACATGCTCAGTAGTGACCAGTGCTGTGGGGTCGTAGATGAGATGAATCTGTGCTGCACTTTATGTACATGCTCAGTAGTGACCAGTGCTGTGGAGTCTAGATGAGATGAATCTGTGCTGCACTTTATGTACATGCTCAGTAGTGACCAGTGTTGTGGAGATGTAGATGAGATGAATCTGTGCTGCACTTTATGTACATGCTCAGTAGTGACCAGTGCTGTGGAGATGTAGATGAGATGAATCTGTGCTGCCTTCATGTACAGCTCAGTAGTGACCAGTGCTGTGGAGTTGTAGATGAGATGAATCTGTGCTGCACTTTATGTACGTGCTCAGTAGTGACCAGGCTGTGGAGTCGTAGATGAGATGAATCTGTGCTGCACTTTATGTACATGCTCAGTAGTGACCAGTGCTGTGGAGATGTAGATGAGATGAATCTGTGCTGCACTTTATGTACATGCTCAGTAGTGACCAGTGCTGTGGAGTGTAGATGAGATGAATCTGTGCTGCACTTTATGTACATGCTCAGTAGTGACCAGTGCTGTGGAGTCATAGATGAGATGAATCTGTGCTGCACTTTATGTACATGCTCAGTAGTGACCAGGCTGTGGAGTCATAGATGAAATGAATCTCTGCTGCACTTTATGTACATGCTCAGTAGTGACCAGTGCTGTGGAGTCGTAGATGAGATGAATCTGTGCTGCACTTTATGTACATGCTCAGTAGTGACCAGTGCTGTGGAGATGTAGATGAGATGAATCTGTGCTGCACTTTATGTACATGCTCAGTAGTGACCAGTGCTGTGGGGTCGTAGATGAGATGAATCTGTGCTGCACTTTATGTACGTGCTCAGTAGTGACCAGGCTGTGGAGTCGTAGATGAGATGAATCTGTGCTGCACTTTATGTACATGCTCAGTAGTGACCAGTGCTGTGGAGATGTAGATGAGATGAATCTGTGCTGCACTTTATGTACATGCTCAGTAGTGACCAGTGCTGTGGAGTCGTAGATGAGATGAATCTGTGCTGCACTTTATGTACATGCTCAGTAGTGACCAGGCTGTGGAGTCGTAGATGAGATAAATCTGTGCTGCACTTTAAGTACATGCTCAGTAGTGACCAGTGCTGTGGACATTGTAGATGAGATGAATCTGTGCTGCACTTTATGTACTGCTCAGTAGTGACCAGTGCTGTGGAGTCATAGATGAGATGAATCTGTGCTGCACTTTATGTACATGCTCAGTAGTGACCAGTGCTGTGGAGTCATAGATGAGATGAATCTGTGCTGCACTTTATGTACATGCTCAGTAGTGACCAGTGTTGTGGAGAGATGTAGATGAGATGAATCTGTGCTGCACTTTATGTACATGCTCAGTAGTGACCAGTGCTATGGAGATGTAGATGAGATGAATCTGTGCTGCCCTTTATGTACAAGCTCAGTAGTGACCAGTGCTGTGGAGTTAGATGAGATGAATCTGTGCTGCACTTAATGTACATGCTCAGTAGTGACCAGTGCTGTGGAGTCGTAGATGAGATGAATCTGTGCTGCACTTTATGTACATGCTCAGTAGTGACCAGTGCTGTGGAGTCGTAGATGAGATGAATCTGTGCTGCACTTATGTACATGCTCAGTAGTGACCAGTGCTATGGAGTCGTAGATGAGATGAATCTGTGCTGCACTTTATGTACATGCTCAGCAGTGACCAGTGCTGTGGAGTCATAGATGAGATGAATCTGTGCTGCACTTTATGTCATGCTCAGTAGTGACCAGTGCTGTGGGGTCGTAGATGAGATGAATCTGTGCTGCACTTTATGTACTGCTCATTAGTGACCAGGCTGTGGAGTCGTAGATGAGATGAATCTGTGCTGCACTTTATGTACATGCTCAGTAGTGACCAGTGCTGTGGAGATGTAGATGAGATGAATCTGTGCTGCACTTTATGTACATGCTCAGTAGTGACCAGTGCTGTGGAGATGTAGATGAGATGAATCTGTGCTGCACTTTATGTACATGCTCAGTAGTGACCAGTGCTGTGGAGATGTAGATGAGATGAATCTGTGCTGCACTTTATGTACATGCTCAGTAGTGACCAGTGCTGTGGAGTCGTAGATGAGATGAATCTATGCTGCACTTTATGTACATGCTCAGTAGTGACCACTGCTGTGGAGATGTAGATGAGATGAATCTGTGCTGCACTTTATGTACATGCTCAGCAGTGACCAGTGCTGTGGAGTCGTAGATGAGATGAATCTGTGCTGCACTTTATGTACATGCTCAGTAGTGACCAGTGCTATGGAGTCATAGATGAGATGAATCTGTGCTGCACTTTATGTACATGCTCAGTAGTGACCAGTGCTGTGGAGTCATAGATGAGATGAATCTGTGCTGCACTTTATGTACATGTCAGTAGTGACCAGTGCTATGGAGTCGTAGATGAGATGAATCTGTGCTGCACTTTATGTACATGCTCAGTAGTGACCAGTGCTGTGGAGTCGTAGATGAGATGAATCTGTGCTGCCCTTTATGTACATGCTCGTAGTGACCAGTGCTGTGGAGTCATAGATGAGATGAATCTGTGCTGCACTTTATGTACATGTTCAGTAGTGACCAGTGCTATGGAGTCGTAGATGAGATGAATCTGTGCTGCACTTTATGTACATGCTCAGTAGTGACCAGTGCTGTGGAGTCGTAGATGAGATGAATCTGTGCTGCCCTTTATGTACATGCTCTGTAGTGACCAGTGCTGTGGAGTCGTAGATGAGATGAATCTGTGCTGCACTTTATGTACATGCTCAGTAGTGACCAGTGCTGTGGAGTCGTAGATGAGATGAATCTGTGCTGCACTTTATGTACATGCTCAGTAGTGACCAGTGCTGTGGAGATGTAGATGAGATGAATCTGTGCTGCACTTTATGTACATGCTCAGTAGTGACCAGTGCTGTGGAGATGTAGATGAGATGAATCTGTGCTGCACTTTATGTACATGCTCAGTAGTGACCAGTGCTGTGGAGTTGTAGATGAGATGATTCTGTGCTGCACTTTATGTACATGCTCAGTAGTGACCAGTGCTGTGGAGTCGTAGATGAGATGAATCTGTGCTGCACTTTATGTACATGCTCAATAGTGACTAGTGCTGTGGAGTCGTAGATGAGATGAATCTGTGCTGCACTTTATGTACATGCTCAGTAGTGACCAGTGCTGTGGAGTCGTAGATGAGATGAATCTGTGCTGCACTTTATGTACATGCTCAGTAGTGACCAGTGCTGTGGGGTCATAGATGAGATGAATCTGTGTTGCACTTTATGTACATGCTCAGTAGTGACCAGTGCTATGGAGTCGTAGATGAGATGAATCTGTGCTGCACTTTATGTACATGCTCAGTAGTGACCAGTGCTGTGGAGTTGTAGATGAGATGAATCTGTCTGCACTTTATGTACATGCTCAGTAGTGACCAGTGCTGTGGAGTTGTAGATGAGATGATTCTGTGCTGCACTTTATGTACATGCTCAGTAGTGACCAGTGCTGTGGAGTCATAGATGAGATGAATCTGTGCTGCACTTTATGTACACGCTCAGTAGTAACCAGTGCTGTGGAGTCGTAGGTGAGATGAATCTGTGCTGCACTTTATGTACATGCTCAGTAGTGACCAGTGCTGTGGAGTCATAGATGAGATGAATCTGTCTGCACTTTATGTACATGCTCAGTAGTGACCAGTGCTGTGGAGTTGTAGATGAGATGATTCTGTGCTGCACTTTATGTACATGCTCAATAGTGACCAGTGCTGTGGAGTCATAGATGAGATGAATCTGTGCTGCACTTTATGTACACGCTCAGTAGTAACCAGTGCTGTGGAGTCGTAGGTGAGATGAATCTGTGCTGCACTTTATGTACATGCTCAGTAGTGACCAGTGCTGTGGAGATGTAGATGAGATGAATCTGTGCTGCACTTTATGTATATGCTCAGTAGTGACCAGTGCTGTGGAGTCGTAGATGAGATGAATCTGTGCTGCACTTTATGTACATGCTCAGTAGTGACCAGTGCTGTGAATTTGAAGCAGTGGAGTCTGAGGTTTGGTTTACCAACTCCACAGACCTGGTTAGCAGTATGACGTGAGAATTGTTAATTAGGTTACGTTATGTTACTGCATTTACTTTATTTATGAAGGTAATAAAAATGCAGCATTTACCGTATTTTTCTGACTATAAGGCGCCCTTTTTTCCCAAAAAATGTTTGTGGAAAATGGGGGAGCGTCTTATAGTCCGGATGTACTTACCAGGAGTGTGGTGGAAGCAGGAATCGGGCGATTCTGCTGGCCCTGAGCTGGGAAGAGGGGGTGTTCGATGGTCCAATGCTGCATGTCGATGCTTTAACTCCCATTCCACGCTGGTGCAGCAGGTTCGGCGGTGCTCTGTGGTGCAGGGGCTCCGACAACGTTTTGTGAAAGCCCAGAGCCCCAGGACATCATCCATTGCTGCGATGCTGTGGCCTCCAAGAAAATGGCTGTGGGGGGCAGTGCATGTGCAGTTTGAGATCTCGGGAACGAGATCTCGTCCTGGGATCTCGGTAGACGAGATCTCAGTGCCGAAATTTCAATCTGTGCATGCGGCGCCCGCGGTGGCCATTTTCCTGGAGGCCACCGCATCGCAGCAATGGATGTGCGGGGGTTCTGGGCTTTCACAAAATGTCGGCGGAGCCCACACACCACCAAGTAGCGCCGAACCTGCCGCACCAGCCTGGGATGGGAGTCAGATCGTCGTCGGACCACCAAACACCTCCTGTGAACCCGCACCACCAGCGCTGCCTCTCCCTCCCCCTCCCCTGGTAAGCTGAATTCGGACTGTAAGATGGACCCCCATTTGTTGCATTAATTTTTTTTACGTATTTTCCTTATGAAAATTTGGGGTACGTTTTATAGTCCAAAAAAATACGGAAGGTACTGTCTGCTACTCTTACTGCCATATTAAAATATATGTCCAGTATACTAGTATTATATGAGAGTAATTGCGGCAAAATGGGGCTCTACAAAGTACTTACTTTTTAGGAAGGGTGAATACTTGTGTACTCTGAAGTTTTCAGTTATTTTGTCCTATTTGTTTTTTGCTTCACAAGCAGAAAAGTGTAGTAGAACTTTTTCTATGTCTTAGGAGCTTTAAAAAAACAACTGGTGAATGAGGGAGTGTAGATGACTCAAAATTTAACCAAAAGCAATTTTTGTTTTTTTTCCCTCTGACGCTCCCTATTGACAAACATACTCGAGTCTTAACCAGGTCCTAAAACTGTCTTATGTTTTCATATTTAAAAGAAATCTTTTACATGACCTTCCAGCGTTGCACTGAAATTAATCCTTTATTAATATGCAAATTCCCTTTGCAAGTGCACTGGTGGCTGTATCTGTACACTTGCAGTCCTCAGCTCCTCTTACCTTCTCCCAGGCAGGATGGCCCTTGGTTCATGATTGGCAGTGGAGACACAGGATCTGCTGCACAACATCACCTCTGATCTCCAGTGTCAAGAAGCAGTGGTGGGGAGAAGAAAGGAGCTAGCGAATGCAAGTACATCGACACCCCCAACAGTGCACTTAACAAACTAATTTGTAAATTAATAAAAGATTAATTTAGGGCTATATGAGGGCAATAAAATAGGTATCGTTGGAGATGTTACACTCTATTCAGCTCAATTTCTGGTGTATTAGTGAAAATGTTACTGACAGATTCCCATAAATTAATAAAGTATACAGAAATATTTAAAAAACTAATAAACAATAATGGTGTTCACAGCAACCAACCTAGTTATACTGTATAATCACCATTTCCAAAAGTGCAACAGAAACATGTCAGGGGCATTGACTAGCTTCCTGCAGGCAAATCTACTGATTATCCACCTCGCAATAATGTCTTCCTTCCTAAATCCTGACTATGAAGTCTGAAAGTGATCAGGGTGTAGACAATGTGACATTCTTTCCATGTGAGGTTTTCTAACTTAATTTCATGTTTCCGCTCTATTTCATTAGTAATCCATGAAATGAACCCAAACCGAGGAAGATCGAGGCCTTTATAGGTAAAAGGTGGAAGGACTGAGCCTTGGATGCTACATGCCAGGCGGTATCAATAAATCTGTACCTTGGCTATTGTCTTAAAGGGTTTGTCACATCTTCATTCTTCAGGAGTGCACCAGAATGCTCCTGATGATTGACCATTCAGACCAGCAGCATAGTTGAGCCACTAGTCCAAACTGTGTATTCTTAGATGCTCCAAGCAAAGATAGTCTTGCCTCTGCAGCATCAAAAGAGTGAAGACACTAAAGTTTGCTGAATACTAAAATTCTATAAGCTTCAGAGTAGAGTTCGCAACCTTTGGGCTACTTGTCTACTGCTGGAGTCACTGCTTCAAGAGCCACCACACACAGACGTATCCAGGACATGGGCTACAAGTGTCGCATTCCTTGTGTCAACCCACTCATGACCAATAGACAACGCCAGAAGCGTCTTACTTTTCAGATGAAAGTAAATTTTGCATTTCATTTAGAAATCAAGGTCCGAGAGTCTGGAGGAAGAGTGGAGAGGCCACAATCCAAGCTGCTTGAGGTCTAGTGTGAAGTTTCCACAATTAGTAATGGTTTGGGGAGCCATGTCATCTGCTGGTGTAGATCCACTGTGTTTTATCAAGACCAAATTCAGCGCAGCCATCTACCAGGAAATTTTAGAGCACTTCATGCTTCCCTCTGCCGACAAGCTTTTTGGAGATGGAAATTTCATTCTCCAGCAGGATTTGGCACCTGTCCACACTGCCAAATGTGCAAATACCTGGTTTAAAAACAACAGTATGACTGTGCTTGACTGGCCAGCAAACTCGCATGACCTTAATCCCATAGAGAATCTGTGGGGTATTGTCAAGAGGAAGATGAGAGACACCAGACCCAACAATGCAGACGAACTGAAGGCTGCTATCAAAGCCACCTGGGCTTCCATAACCCCTCAGCAGTGCCACAGGCTGATCGTCTCCATGCCATGCTGCATTGATGCAGTAATTGATGCAAATGAAGCCCCAACCAAGTATTGCGTGCATTTACTGAACATACATTTCAGTAGACCAACATTTTGGATTTTAAAATAATTTATCAAGCTGGTGTTATAAAGTATTCTAATTTACTGAGCTAACGACTTTTGGGTTTTCATTGGCTGTAAGCCATAATCATCAACATTAACAGAAATAAAACACATGAAATAGATCACTCTGTTTGTAATGACTCTATATAATATGAGTTTCACTTTTTGTAATGAAGAACTGAAATAAATTAACTTTTTGATGATATTCTAATTTTGTGACAAGCACCTGTATATGGGTGCCTGTAATGTCTTCACTGTAAAACAAGTAGCTAAAGACCAGGTGGACCACCAGACCATCAGCACTGGAGCAGTGGGAATTTACAGTATTGATTAATATTCACACTGCCTGCTGTTAAGTTTGTTTTCTAAACCCGGATAACCCCTTTTAACACATCCTATGATGGAAAATTACAGCCAGACCCATGGAGTACAGGTATTTATAGTGTGTTAATGATCAAATTGACTTCTACGACAACAGTACTGCATATACAGTATATTTTGGGGCTCCAAAGCTGTTGGTAGTACTGAATAGTGGGAGTCATCTCCAAGTTAAAGTGTTTCAGGTTGGACCCAAAGTCTAACATTGGGAATACTGACAGCCACTTGAAAAGGAAAGGGAAACTGCACATAAGATAAATCCAACTTGGACGGGTGAAAGCATCCACTCAAATCATTAAAAATGATAGCAACATTCCCCAAAAATCCAATAAAAAAGTGGTTAATTGCGTCACACGTGCGACAAGGGAAGCAACATTTCAGGTTTTCTATACAGCTTGAAAACGGCTATACAGCAGAGCTGAAATGCTGCGTCTTTGTCTCACGTGGTTTGAAGTAATAAACTATAAGTTTTTTGGGGAGTGCTGCTCTGTTCTACACACTGGAGATCCTAACAGTGTGCAATGTATATACTGTTAGGATTCTGCACTTGTCACTCTCCTGGTGGTCATCATGGGACCGCTCACGTGTCTTGCATTCCTGTGGCTATGTGCTGACTGCTTTCTTTTCCTACTTCACTCAATACTCCATGAATGAATTGCTGGGATTTCATCTCTACATCAAGTCTCCTTTAACATTATTTATAACTATGGCTTTGATATTGCTGCATTAAATATATATCACATGTTCGTACAAAGTCCAGGCCAAAGATGAAAAAATAGATGGCAATAGATGGTACCTGGACCAGTTGAAGCGTCTGATCGGTGCGAAACGGCCATCGTCCTTCGCTGCATCCATGTACTGCTTGGATTGAATAAAGAAAGGATTGTTTTACTGCATCATGGAGTGCCACCTATTTTTCTTCCTCATTGGCCTAGACTTTGTATGAGGCTGATCGTTTCAGGTGGCACCTTGGTTTTTGCAAGCCCTACACTGCTGGTCCACCGACTAAGATTGAAAAGGTATGTTTTAAGTTGTTTGGTGCTGGTTTTTCTCATTTTCCACATATATCACATGTTCCCCTGGTTTCAGGGTTTACCTATAAAGCATTGTTAGCAGTCAGTGTTAACCAAGCTGGTGTTAATGGTTAGCTAGAGCACAAAGGAACAGGTGAGGATAGAAGAGAGATTAATGAAGAGCGGAGTAATTTTTGGCAAACCACTTTTCGATGAGTGGCATCTTCCCAGATACTTGGCTACCTGAGGACTACCAACAACTGGAGTGCCAACAATTACCCAGCCACGGGGTTGCAGAATTCAGGAGCGGAGGCTGTTAGTGTGACAAAGCTGCTACTACACCTTTCTGCACACTCATGTCCACAACGTGTGGCGCCCTCAGTT
>JARQOD010000001.1:435982738-436036176 GCA_033576555.1 Oophaga sylvatica | reverse complement strand
AATAAACTAAATAAAACAGGGCCCCAGAGATAAATACAAACTACTAGAGCAAACCACAGATTTCTCCTCAACAATTCCACCTAACCACTTAGCTTTAGCACACAGCACAGAAATAAGAATCTTTCACCAGCAGGGACAAGAAGGTCGACGATTTTTAAAATAGAAAGAGCTAATGACCAGATCAAAGCACTGAAATGGAGCTGAAATGTTTCTGACCACATAGAAAGAGTTGTTAACCTCTTCAGCACCAGAAAAAAAACTAAATCCATTTAATTGGACACAAATCTCACCACTCTACAAAACCTGCAAATTATTACCCGTGACAGTTTCTATTTTTTTTTGAGTGCCCAGTGGGGAGAGGGGATTGCATGTCACTTCCTTTTGAAGTGGACCCAATGGAGTCCAATCCAAACTTGGCTTTCTCGTCCAATCAAAAATAAGTTTCAGGTAAAAGCAAATAAATACAAAAACTCCCCAAAAAAGGAAAGTTTTCCATGAGCAAAACCCATCCACTTTTGAATGCCTCAAAAAACTGTGTATGATCATAGCTTAAAAGACATAAAATAAGGGCAATTTTAGAAGTAATATCAAATCACATAGTGTAAAGTAACATTATTAATGTAATTAAAGTGGCTGTCCCCTACTTGGAAAACCCCTCTGAAATGTTGTAGACCCCTCGTTCCAACGAAATTGGGCCCGCAGATCACATGACATTTTTAAAGCCATATGATGGGCTGCAGGCTTACATTTTCCTAAGACAACTTGGATGATTGCAGGAATGTGGCAATGCACCCAATTTTGGGCTCTGATTCACACACTCTTTTTGGCATAACAATGAGTCCCACATTGCTGGAACACCACTTCGCAGTAGGGAGTAATAAGGTTTTTTTTTTTAATTTTACAGGGAACTACAAAAATTTAAAGGGCTCTGACTCATTCCCTTCGAGCTGTAAAGCCCGTTCTGATAAAATGAGGCCCTGTAAAAACAATTTAAAAATTTCCCTTTAAGACTTAGCGGGGTTGTCCACTTTAACTTTTTTTTTAACAGATGTTTTTGTGGACATGTTTTTTGGCACTTGTACAGTTGTCCTCCACACAGACTGCCCAGCTTCCTGTTCTTACAATTCGCCGATGAGGAGCAATGATCAGACCGTCTACAGCCGCCTCCAACTGAAAACCAATTTCCATGTCAGTGTTATTTCTCTACATTGGTCTACGGCCCCTGTAAAGCACACAAGCGATGTTAGCCACACGCATAAACCCTGGGCCCTAAAGGCTCTTTCTTCTTTGCAATTCAAAACGGTGTAATACAATTGGAAGATAGAAATCATCCATCATTACTAACTCCAGAGCAGTGTAAAAAATAATGAGTGAAGCAAATTCTCAATTCCTGGAGAGAAGTAACCCCGCTAAACGCTGCTCCTTATAACACAGAAGAAATTCTCCTGCCTTGCACAGCATGGTCAAATGGCCCCCTTGAATAAAGCACCTCATACGGTGGCTGTTTCTCTCGCCCCCCAGCATAACAAAAACACCCACATGGCAGAAGGGTTTTTTTAACAGGGAAAATGCAAAGTACTACATCTGGGAAATAAAAATTAAAAAAGATATACAAATGGGAGGAATGGGCTAAGCCACAGCACATGTGAAAAAGACTTGGGTATACTAATAAAACACAGAATGAACATGAGTCAACAGTGTAAAGCAGCATAAAAAAGGCAAATACAATTCGGGGGAGTATTAACAGAAGCATACATCTAGATCACTGAATCATTATTCCCTACTCCTCTTTGGCAACCCATCTGGAATACTGTGCCCAAATTTTTGGGTACCACATTTTAAAAAAACATCAATAAACTGAGCAAGTTCAGAGAAGACGACCAGAATGGGGGTCCTGTCTGCAAACCATGTCCTATAGGAACGGTTAAAGGATTTGGGAATGTTTAGCTTGCAAAAAAAAAAGACTGAGAGGAGACTTAATAGCTGTCTACAAAAATCTCAAGGTGTCACACTGTAGAAGGATTATCTTTATTCTCATTTGCACACGAAAGACTAAAGCAATGGGAAAAACTGAATGGGAGGGAAAACAGATTAGATATTAAAAAAAACTTTTTGACAGTTAGAGGATCAATGATGGAACAGGTGCCACAGAGGGTGAGTTCTCCTTCAATGGGAAATCTTCAAAAAGAGGCTGGACAGACATCTATCTGGGATGATTTATGAAACCTGCTTTGAGCAGGGGGTTGGGGCCATTGACCAGGAGTCCCTTCCAACTCTACCATTCTATGATTCCATGTGTATACCATTCCCCCACCTCTTACACAAGAATGGGGCTTTGCAGTGCAGTTCCGTTCAATCCAGCTGCCAGAGCAGAAAAGGTTGTCAGACCCAACCAATTGATGTTGATCACCAATCCAAAGGGTAAGTTCTGTCTCTACAAAACCTTTAAAGCAATTGTGGAATTCACAGCAAATTTAATCTGTATCTCCTATTGATAAATAAACAGTCTCATGACTCCTATGTGATGTTAACAGCATCTCAATTTATCATGTGATTATATACATATCTGTCTCCTATTTATGTATACGCAACCTCGCTTGAGTTTAAAATTTACATGAGCAGTGATGAATTTCCCACTGAAGAGACCTGCAGTGTAATATCATCTTGTTTGGCATGACTTACTGCTGCGAGTTGTTTTCAAAACTTATTTCAAAGAGTCACCCCGCGCTCCAACCAACAAAAACCTGGAAAAACAGATGTGAGTAGCAACAACAAAAACCACCTAGCATCACAGCGCACCAAAGAGAAAGATATGATGGGAGAATTATTTAAATTTTGAGGAAATGCAGCAGACTATATTTTAGATTCATAATTAATACAACCCGAAATTATTTTAAAAGATTTAAAAGGCCCCTTGGGAAAAAAAGGTTCCCCCCCCTGTTGAAAGGTATGAAACAGGAATGTCTGCCGAGAACTTTGGTATTCTATGCTCACAGAACAAAGTGCTGTAGAAGTATGGTCGCCTGTCTAAAAGGCTAGTAAAATAAGTCAAATTCACTTCTGTTAGATGATTGGGGTTTAAAGTCACACAATTGGGCTAAGTCTAACTGCACACTACGGGGATGTGCACACGATCAGTAATTGCTGCAGGTTTGATGCTGCGTACTCATGCAGTGTCAAACCCGCAGCGGCCAGATGATATAGCATGTCCACTACTCATCCACATACTTCCGCGAATCACCCGCGAGACGGACATGCAGCGCATCTTCCAGACTGCAGACTGTCAATTTCTTGTGGAGAACCCTAGTCTCCACAAGATAATTTCACCCAGAGAATGTATTGAATGCGGTGATCCGCACTGTTCAGTGAACACGTGGAGTCACCTGCGTTCAATAGTCGGCAGCACTTTGGACGCAGCGAAACATATGCTCCGTCCAAACATGTTCTACTTCCAGATCGTGTGCACTCCCTAAAGCTCCTAGTTTAGGTTTCTAGGTAATATTAAAAAGTCAAATATTGTAAGAAAAAAAGTCAGTAACTTTATAATATATGCTGTCCATTAATCCATTGCAATTTGAGGTTTTCTAGATGCTGTCAATAATAATAACCTTCCTTAGAGAGAGCGCTCTGATACACTACAATGAACTGTGCCTATGTAAACAGCATGTTTTGGGGAAAACTTTCAGCCTCTAACATAAGTCATCAATATTTCCAATTACTCACAGAAATCAGAGCTCTTGAAATGAGGAGAAATTGTGTTACCACCTGGCTCTGCTTCCCGTCACCTTGGTCCACTGCCTTCTGTTGTGCTCCACCTTGGTTTTGCAGGTTTCCTGAGACGGCTCAATTACTCCATCGCCCTAAATCCTATTTTAGGTCCTTTAGGACACACACTTGTGTTTTAGGATTAAGAATCTTTGTTCACTGCACCTGATACTGTAACCCTGATTTCCTGCATGTGCCAAGTCCCCTGTCACGGGCAGTTGTAAAAAATGCAGGGGACAAGGAACCTGGGCCACTGAACTGCCCCTAAAGCTAAGGGAGGACCTGTCTTTCCTTAACTTAGGGTACGCTTAATGGTAGCGAGGCCCAAGTCCCCGACCTGTCCCTGTCTCCTGTTTAGCCCTGAGCTAAACCCACCAACCCCCTCCCCTGGGTGAACAGGAATATGTGAATTATACCAAAAACAACCAAAAGGAAAGTCAGACACCTAAGGGTTAATCAACTAAACAATAAACACTTAACTTTCCAGAGGAAGAAATATTACCCGCTGAAACTCAGGTGACCTTATAAAGAAGTGGCAGTGGTCGCCACCTACTCCTGACAAGTAATCAGGCATGCAATTCCACCAGCGGCTACCAGGGCAAAGACTGAGATTAACCCCTACTGGCCAACAGGAAAGAGGTTTCAACATGCAGAGAGATCTGCCACAATCCAAATGTGGATCGTGACAGTACCCCCCTTTAAGAGGGGCCTCTGGACCCTCAACACCGCACCTCATATACCTATGGTGAGAATGCCTCGATCCACCAGGGTTCACCCCAGCAGTCACCTGACTGTCAGGTCTATGGCAAACGCGGACAGATAGAAGTGGCCATAACGTATGCTCCGGAGGTACCACAAATCTCCAGAGTGCCGACCTGGGAATGATTATGTACGGGCATAACTGGGGTAACTACAGCTGGTAAGTTCCCGGGCCAAAGAATGGCTGACCACCCATTGGCCCGATCACCTGAGAACTCCAGACTCCAGCAGCACACTTCCACGGGATGTTTTTGGTGGACACCCATACATACCGTTCACAACACAGGTCCGGACCTGAACGTTTCATTGCCACACACGCATTTGCCACAAGACGGTGAACTCTTTAGGAACTGACAACAGAGGTGTCCCCCTGTGTCACCACACTCACACATTTTTCAGAGGAAACCACCACCCTACCCTGACCCCTCCTCCTAAAGGGCTCCGACTCACAGGGTTGGCTAGTGGTGAGGGTTTGGACTTGCCCCAACTCCTTGGCAGCACCTCTGCTGCCCCCACTGGAGAAGAAGGGGAAGGTTGCAGAAAGACAGCAGAGACAGTAGACCCCAGGCAGCAGCCCTCACACGACTGACCCCACTGACTACCTCCCTGGAACGCCAATCTATGACCGGGTTGTGTTTTGTCCGCCAAGGGAGGCCTAAAACGATGGGTATTGGCATACCCTCCAAGACATAGCATGACAGGGACTCCTCATGACAGTCCCTATACGCAGGCGCATATCATGCACACCTGGGTCCCCACTCCCCTGGCTGAGTGTGAAAAGAGTCAATGGCTGAATGCCTAATGGTTTAGCTAGCGTCTTACACATCAGGCCATTGGTCCGGACAATGTGAGCATTCACCAAATTGACCTCCTGCTCCACTGTCCACAAGCACCGATATACCCTTAGATACACCGCCAATCACCACTCTCGCAGTCAGGGTACACTCAGGGAAGAAGTGGAGGAAAAATACACTCCCTGGTCCCTCCCTCCACACACCAGGGGGATGCGGCTTCTTAGATGGCACAGGTATTTTGGCGCAGCTGGGCAACCCCAATGAAATGACCATCTGCCCACAAAAGAAACATGCCCCACACCACGTCGAACCGCAGCAACCCCGTTTGGGAACCACTGCTCCCACCTGCATAGGTTCGTCCGCTGCCAACTGTCTCCTCCTCCCTAGTAAGGAGAACAGGGGGCAGTTTTGGGGTATGCCTCCCCTGAGGCATCTATTCACCTGGATGGCAAGGGACATGACAGCCTCCAAGACCTGGGGCAGCATACTGCACCAGAGTACCTGCAACCTTGGGACAGACCCTGCACAAAATGACTTCTAAGGGCAGGATCATTCCACTGTGTGTCAGTGGCTTATCTCCTGAACTCCGAGGCAGTACTTCTCAACCAGCCGGGCCCCCTCTTTGATTTTATGGAGTCGGGATTCCACCAGGAGACGCCATCAGGATCTCCATACACCAGCGCCAGAAGCCGCAAAAAACCCATCCACCAACCATAAAGATGGTGAATCAGCCGGCAGGGAGAAGGCCCAGATTGGGGGTCACCTTAAGAAGGGAGACAATAATCCCCACACGCTGTTTCACTCCCTGATGAACGGGGCGGAGCCTGAAATACAATTTACAGGCCTCCTGAAAGACCAAAATTTATCTCTCCTCCAGAAAACTTGTCAGGGAAGCTATCTTAGGTTCTGGTTGAACCTGCATCTGAGCCGAGGCCCAGAACCCAACCAACTGCTGTAGCTGCTGCATCACCTCACCCCGCAGCAACTTAAGCTCATCTGTGAGGGTCTTAAGCAGCTGGGCAAAGGCCTGCATTTGGGCCATGGCTCACACAAAAGGAAAGGAAAAGAAAAAAAAAACTGTATTCGTTGGTAATAATGTCACGTGGCAGTTGTAGAAATGCAGGTGACAAGGAACCTGGGCCCCTGAACTGCCCCTAAAGCTAAGGGAGGACCTGTCTTTCCTTAACTTGGTGTACGCTTAATGGTAGCAAGGCCCAAGTCCCCGACCTGTCCCTGTCTCCTGTTTAGCCCTGAGCTAAACCCACCAACCGCCTCCCCCGGAGTGAGACAGAGAATAATGTGAATTACACCAAAACCACCAAAAGGAAAGACAGACACCTAAGGGTTAATCAACTAAACAATAAACATTTAGCTTTCTCTGCTGTTAAGCTCCGCACAGCAAGTAAGGCCCCAGATGAGGGAAGCAACTGAAGTACCACTGCTCTCAGCAGCTCCTGGCACCAGCTAGGTTGGTTTCCAAAGAAGCAATATTACCAACACCAGCTGACACTCAGGTGACCTTATAAAGGAAGTGGGAGTGGTCGCCACCTACTCCTGACAAGTAATCAGGCATGCAATTCCACCAGCGGCCACCAGGGACAAAGACTGAGATTAACCCCTGCTGGCCAGACAGGAAAGACGTTTCAACATGCAGAGAGAGATCTGCCACAGATCCAAATGTGGATCGTGACATGCCCACGTGCCTTTATGCCAGCTTCGCCAACGCCCTGGACCTGTGCCCACCCAGACCTGGGGTTTAGTGGATACATCTCACATGGAGAGCCTTATAAGTTGAAGCACAATAGTAGATTAAAAAGTTTTTTCTTTTTACAATCATTTAAACTTACTATCATAGAACTGGAAGAAAAAATTAATGGGAGATTCAAAAAAGTACAGATAGCCAATCCTTATGGCAAGCTATTAACGTCCATTTTTAAGCAATAGGAAGGAAAGCAATGGAGTGACAAATACATCCCTGGCACTGTCTGGGCTGCGCAGTACCAAATAGATCCATATAGACCGCTAATGCAGCAAATGAGCCACATCACTCCAGGATGAACCATCAATGCCAAATACTGGTTGCAAATGACTTTATGGACCGTCAACAATAAGCCAACAGAAATTTGGGGTTGGGTGGTGCATTATAAAAAGTCCATTGTCCTGCACTGACACAGAATTTTTCATAGCATTCACAACATATATCTGCATTGCAACAGCAGAAAAGCAGCATCCAGAGTACCTGAAATATATTCATGGAGGATAAAAAAGAGTCTTAAATGACATAACCAAGTAACCAAACCGAAGATAAAATATGAACTTTCATTTGGAAGTGGTTCATTCCCTTTGAGTAACAACACAATGACTTCTCCAATACAGGAAATAAGACAAAGCCAGACATGAAAGAGGGCACCATGTCTTTAAGAGATGCAGCCGGCTATTATATGAGGTTTTACTGCCTCGTAATATAATTCTAAAGTCAGCAAAAGAAAATCTAGCTTTGTAAGGTTTCAAAAGGCAGTAGACAGCTCGATCTGTGAAAAACTCCCCTGGAGGTAAGATAGCTGACAGTGTATGTAAATTTGGGATAATAACTGCATGCACTTGTACAGCACAGATCTGAAACCTGGTAGATTGTGAGTTATGATCTGGGCTGAGCTGCCTATGGAAAGAACATGGGGAGCAGGAAGCCTGCATGCGAATCCATTCAATTGGAAATGACCCGAAGCTTCCAAGATAACAATCTGCCATTTTCCTTTCCACTTCAATCCACTCGGTCTACAATTTTCTGCATTTGCAGCCTAATCCTTCCAGCCATCTACCGTGGCTCAGCTTTTAGCCGAAAGCATGGGATTTGAAATCTATATTTAGAGTTTTTTTCAGTGGAAATCCTGTGTTACTATGGTGATTCTGGGAGGCAATGAACATCGGGCATATAAAAGAAAAAAACCAAGCCTGATAATACGTAGCAGGCTATTTCTTGATCCCTTTTTGTAGCACGGGACGGGGTCTCCTAAATGTGTGCTTCAGTAAACGCTACAGACCTGTCATGTATAGGAGCACTGATCATGAAAGGAATAAGGAGATCCAATGACAGATATATTTTCTGTACTAAAGCTTGTGTCAGCGCATTAAGGTCCAGGTCCACCACACCTAACACACTAAGCTTCCTACCTTACCAAGTTCTGACCCTTGGGTTGGGTTGCCTACTTGCGAAAGAGAAGCTCAATACACTACCCTTCCTGGATACACAATTCCTCCCCAATGAGGGGCTTTGGTGTAATTATGCTCTATGTAAGGACAGGTCTGGTGGCCATTTATGAATCTTGACATTGGTCACGACATATATTTTATTAATATCGAAGGCGCCAAGAACATCCCAGTTGGTCTTCGCTGTGCCGTATAACCATATCATGCCTTTTCTTTTGAGCTAGACTACAGCGTCTCCATATTGTCTGTGTGTCAATGTTGTCATGTCAAGGGGTCTTCTATTCAAGATTAAACGTGCTTTAATATGTACATTTACACTCCTCAACATTGAAATTGCAATACTAAAATGGAAAATTCATGGAAAGCATAAGATTGATAGACATGGTAATGAAATGCAAATGGTGAAAAATGGAAACACATTTTTTATAACCTTTTAAATTATTCAGTTTAGAGTACGAACACCAGATACAGAAATCCCCGCACTCATAGCCACGGCTGCTATCAAAGAGGTTTTTTAATGGTCGTCTGAGGAATTTTTTGCTGCGCTGAATGCACTTGGGCAAATCATCAAGGTTCGCTGCTGACAGCTCCCTGTATAAATACTGACTAGTGACGTCCCAGAGTGCTCTAAAGCAGGGGTCCCCAACCGCTGGTCCGCGGCCCAGGATCAGGCCGTTGCAGTTCTGTTGCTGGGCCGGGAGCCACGGCACAGAATTCTAGCCACACATGGAGCTTGCGGCTGTAGCACTGTAGTGACACTACAGCCACCGGCTTCCAGAAGACTGGATATTCACCCTCAGTTCCTGCATCCCTGTCGGCCGCAGCAGCTTCATCCAGTGCTGAGTGTGACGTAGTACCGCTCATTAAGGTCATGAATATGGAGGCGACTCCACTCCCATAGGGATGCATGCATATACATGACCTTAATGAGCGGTACTACGCGACCGCACTGCACAGAGGAAGCTGCCACGGCCGACAGGGATGCAGGGAATTCAGCGACGGTGGGGAGGGTAAGTATGAGGGAGGATGGGGAGCCCACCAGCATACAAGAGTGGGAGCAGAGCCTTGTATACAAGGGAGGGAGCGGAGCCTTGTATACAAGGGTGGGAGCGGAGCCATGCATACAAGGTGGGAGCGGAGCCATGTATACAATGGTGGGAGTGGAGCCTTGTATACAAGGGTGGGAGCGGAGCCATGCATACAAGGGTGGGAGCGGAGCCATGCATACAAGGGTGGGAGTGGAGCCTTGTAAAACAAGGGTGGGAGCGGAGCCATGCATAACAAGGGTGGGAGCGGAGCCTTGTATACAAGGTGGGAGCGAAGCCTTGCATACAAAGGTGGGAGCGGAAGCCTTGCATACAAGGGTGGGAGCGGAGCCTGTACAAGGGTGGGAGCGGAGCCATGCATACAAGGGTGGAGCAAGCCTTGTATACAAGGGTGGGTGCGGAGCCTTGTATACAAGGGTGGGATCGGAGCCATGCATACAAGGGTGGGAGCGGAGCCTTGTATACAAGGGTGGGAGCGGAGCCTTGCATACAAGGGTGGGAGTGGACCATGCATACAAGGTGGGAGCAGAGCCATGCATACAAGGGTGGGAGCGGAGCCTGTATACAAGGGTGGGAGCGGAGCCTTGTAATACAAGGGTGGGAGCGGACCCATGTATATAGGATGGGAGGGTGGGAGCGGAGCCTTGCATACAAGGGTGGGAGCGGAGCCATGCATACAAGGGTGGGAGCGGAGCCTTGTATACAAGGTGGGAACAGAGCCATGCATACAAGGTGGAGCAGAGCCATGCAACAAGGGTGGGAGCGGAGCCTTGTATACAAGGTGGAGCGAGCCTTGCATAAAAAGGGTGGGAGTGGAGCCATGCATACAAGGGTGGGAGCAGAGCCATGCATACAAGGGTGGGAGCAGAGCCTTGTATACAAGGGTGGGAGCGAGCCTGTATACAAGGGTGGGAGCGGAGCCTTGCATACAAGGGTGGGAGTAGAGCCATGCATGCAAGGTGGGAGCGGAGCCTTGTATACAAGGGTGGGAGCGGAGCCTTGTATACAAGGGAGTCACATTCACATTATAAATGTTATTTTTAAATGATAAGTATGCACTACTACTAAACTACAACCCCTTATCCACCGAATTCTTTGTCAACCATGGGACAAAGTAAAAAAGAGCAAAAATAATATGGTAATCAAAAATACATATTTTATTAAACAATTAGAAAAATAGTTCACAACAATTTTATTAAAAAATGCAAGATAAAAAGAGACGAAAATATATCTCCTAAATGTTCAATATAGCTGCAAAGCAAAAGAAACCAAGACCTCCAAATTAATTTTTACAATAATAGTTATCAATTGCAAATAGTGTTGAGACCTCTTAATATACCACACATGTGAAAATTAATAAGTGCAACATGCATCTCGTTAAAGAGAACACATGTGCAAATTCAAGAACTGCTTAAACCACTCCTAGCAATCAATAGTTAAATTTGACCAAAGTCATAGGAATTATAGAGTGGAGTATACATTCACTAAGAAAATCACTAAAAGACTAATGGATATAGCATTTACTCAAAGAGGTCACACATGTGTAGGCTAAAAAAAGGCATGGGCCACTTGTGTCATTACAAAAATTGAACTTGACCTTAGTCATATATTGATACACATGACTCAGTGGAACACGCATTTCTCATAGCATCTACACATAATGACAACATGATACACAAATGCACAATATCTATTGGGACCCTTGGAATCATTTACCTGGATCCTAGCAGCATTAAGAAATGAATGGAGATTGCCGTCCCTCTGCCCCGACGTGCACGTTTTGCCCTGCTTCTTCGGGGGCGTGTCTGGAGCAGAGGGTGTGTGCGTTTAAATATACGGCTTAACCAATCCGAAAGGCTACTCAATTAGCCCTTACAATCACTGGCACCAGATACCTATGCGGCACATGCGTAAATGGAGCACCGCTCTCATACAAATCACAATGGAGCGCGGTCACGGTGAAGCTCCCATAATCCACCACAGTAATCATGTGACCAGATCGGGTAACGTCAGCGTTGTATGCCGCACCCACATTGTTTAGAGCGTGCAACCACCCAGCGCATGCGCACTATATCAAATGTCAGTGATAGCAAATATAGTGGATAAAATCCATGAATCAGGTCAGTGATAAACGCAAATGTGAATAAGGACATTATCGATGAATTATAATGTTACAAACATAACTAATACTCAGTTAAATACTTGAACAACATATAAAAACTAATGAATCAAAATGTCACATTAATATTATAATATACATAAGTGGATAAATGTGATAATAAATCACTAAATGTAAAGACCTTGACCATCAAAATCATTACATTACTAAATCTTAAAGTGATTAATAATATTAAAGATTAAATATTAAATAATAAATAATAGTGCATACATGTGGAAAAAAATAATAAATTGATGCAAATAATCAAAATTCATGGATATACAAATTCTTGAATACAAAATAATTGTCATGTATAGTGTACAGTTCCTATAGCGTCTTGTGCTTGGGTGAGAGGAAAACACATGAGACATAGGTTGATATGAAATGACTTGTATTACTTCATACAAGCATGCAGAAAAGGTCACACAGTTTGCAGGAACAGAGGCAGGAGAACACAGCAGGCCAGAGTAACTTCAAGCTCTACAATAACTCTCCAAGCAGGTTCAGGATCTCTTCTCTGTACCGTAATTCCTCTGCAAACATGGATTCACCAAACAGCAGGGTTCCAGAGTCCAAAAGTGTTCCAAGGTTCCTCAGTAGGAAATAGCTGGAGTCCAAAATCCTAGGTTTCCAGGAGTCAGGTCACAGGCTGACTGAGGCTTGATTCAGGAGCACTGATTGTTCAGCTGAGGCTGCTTAAGAAGCAAGAGGGAGAGAATCAGGGCGGGAACATGAAAACTGGAAACTCCATATTAACTGAGGGCAAGAGCTGCAGAAAGACAGAAAGCAAAATGGCCGACGGAAAACTGAGTTTCAAGGAACATGTCAAAAGAGACAAAGAACCTTACATTACTCCCCCCTTAAGGACAACTCCGGTTGACCTCAGACCAGGCTTGTCAGGGTACCTCTGATGAAACTGGCGGAGCAGGCGAGGAGCATTTACATTATTGACTGGTTCCCATGAGTTGTCCTCCACTGGGTAGCCCTGCCATTTAATCAAATATTGCAACTGATTTCTGTACAACCTGGAATCTAGAATCCTTTCCACCATAAATTCTTCCTGACCATCGACCAGCACTGGGTCAGGGCAAGGAGAAGAGCGTCCAGGAAACGTATTGGGTGTTGCAGCCTTTAGTAGGGATACATGAAAGACAGGGTGGATTCTCATAGTTCTGGGCAGTTGAAGACGACAAGCAACAGCACTTATAATCTTACTGATCTTATAAGGTCCAATGTACTTATGTCCCAATTTAGACGATGGAATCTTTATTTAAGATTTCTGGTTGACAGCCAGACCAAATCTCCTACCTTGAAAGCTGGTGCAGGTTTACGAAATTTATCTGCTGCTTTCTTGTACCTTTCCTGAGCCAATTCTAGATTTTCCTTTAGAAGATCCATATTCTTTTGTAAAGAAGTGATTCTTTCAGCCACTGCCGGCAAGGGCGTATCTATGGGAAATCGAGGAAGAATGTTAGGATGATAACCTAGATTGGAGTAAAAAGGAGACTGCTTAGTGGAGGCGCTCTGAGAGTTTATATAAGAGAACTCAGCCAGTGGAAGTAGATCCACCCAATCATCCTGTAGGTGGCAGATAAAGCAGCGGAGATACTGCTCCAGGGTCTGATTGGTTCGTTCTGTCTGTCCATTAGTCTGGGGATGAAAAGCAGAAGAAAGGTTTACTTTAATGTCCAATGCGGCACAGAAATTTTGCCAAAACCTTGAAGTGAATTGCACCCCTCGATCCGAAATGACCTCATCCGGTACTCCATGTAAGCGAAACACATTCTTAATCATCAAGTCTGATGTCTGTTTTGCAGTGGGTAAGCCGACACAAGGGATAAAATGAGCTGCCTTTGTTAGACGATCAACCACCACTAGAATGGTGTTCTTCCCTTGAGAGGTTGGTAACTCCACAATGAAGTCCATAGAAATGGATCCCCACGGGCGGGACGGGGTGGGAAGAGGTTGTAACAGACCAGTTGGTGAGGAGCGAGGTGTTTTGCATCTTGCACAGACTTCACATGAAGTGACATAGTTTAAAACATCTTTCCTGTAAGTGGGCCACCAAAAGAAACGAGAAAGAAATTCTTGTGTCTTTAGAATTCCCCTATGCCCGGCTATCTTGGAATCGTGGATGAGTTGCAATACTCTCAATCTGACTGTTTCAGGTATATACAGACGTTGTCCCTGAATCCACACACCATTCTTAAAGACAAGACTTACGTCCCTTGGGGGTTGAGCCAACAAAGAATCCGCATGGTATGCTTACTTGATGTCCTTAAGTAGGTCTTGATTATGAATCACTCCCAGGAATCTAGAGTCAGGAAGAATAGTCTTAGGAGGAGTAAGTGGACGTGTCTCTGCTGAATGAATCCTAGAGAGTGCATCAGCCTTTCCATTGCGCGATCCTGGTCTATAAGAAATGACAAAATTAAATTGGTTTAGGAAAAGATTCCAGCGAGCCTGGCGAGGAGTCAGGCACTTAGCCGACCTGATAAATTCAAGGTTACGATGGTCTGTCAGGATGACTATTTGCTGTGCAGCACCCTGAAGAAGGTGTCTCCATTCCTTGAAGGCGGCAATAATGGCCAACAATTCTCTATTGCCCACATCGTAGTTCCTCTCAGCCGAAGACAACTGCTGGGAAAAGAAGGCACAGGGATGCAAGACATTCTTCTCACCTGTTCTCTGAGAGAGTATAGCTCCAACGGCACAGTCTGAAGCATCCACCTCTATTATGAAGGCAAGCTCGGGGTTGGGATGTACTAAGATAGGTGCGGTGGTAAATTTATTCTTTAAACAGGAAAATGCTTCCTGAGCTTGCGGGGTCCAGGAGAACCTAGACTGTTTCCGGGTAAGTTGGGTGATAGGTGACACTACCTCAGAGAAATTCCTAATGAAACGTCTATAGAAGTTGGCAAACCCGATGAAGCGCTGCACCTCCTTCACATTTCTAGGAATTGGCCAATCCTTGATGGCTTGGGTCTTGCTTCCATCCATACTAATCCCTTGCGTAGATAGTACATATCCCAGAAATTGAATTTCGGTCCTATGGAATTCACACTTTTCAAGTTTGATGTAGAGATGGTTTTGTCTTAGGCGTTCTAAGACCATTCTCACATGTCCATGATGTTCCTCTGTGGAGTTAGAAAAAATTAGAATATCATCCAGATAAATCACCACAAATGTATCTAGGAGATCCCTGAAAATGTCATTCACCAAGTTTTGGAAAGTGGCTGGGGCGGTACTCAGACCAAAAGGCATAACTAGATATTCGAAGTGTCCATAGCGTGACCTGAATGCAGTCTTCCATTCATCCCCAGGTCTAATACGGACCAAGTTATAGGCCCCACGGAGATCCAGTTTAGAGAAAATTTTGGCGTGCCCACTCTCTCCAACAACTCAGGGATTAAAGGCAATGGATAACGGTTTCTAATAGTAACCTTATTGAGTTCCCTATAGTCTATGCAGGGTCTCAGAGATCCATCTTTCTTCTTCACAAAGAAGATGGGTGCACCTGCGGGAGATGAAGAGGGGCGTATGAAGCCTTTGGCTAGATTTTCATCTATGTAGTCCTTCAAAGCTTTTAGCTCGGGCCCCGCTAGGGGTAGATCTTACCAAAAGGTATCTCGGCTCCAGGCAATAATTCGATTGGACAATCATATGGACGGTGAGGAGGAAGCTGATCAGTGTTCTTCTTGTCACATAAATCCACATAGTCCTGGTATAAAGCTGGTAGTTCAGGGACTGACATGGTTCCTTTAGGAACAGAGCAAGCTGAAACTCCTTGACTCATCTGTTTCTCCGGAAAGTGTAATTCCTTGGTCTCCCAGTTAATCGTAGGATTCTGCGCCTGCAGCCATGGTAGCCCTAGAATAATGGGAAAGTGGGGAGAAGAGATAAGCATAAAAGACATTTTCTCCTGATGATCTTTACCCATAAGGACCCTCAAAGGCTCTGTTTCCTGATCCACTGGTCCAGAGGTCAGCAGGGAGCCATCCACAGTCTCCATCTGTACTGGAGTAGCCTTCTTCACTGAACGTATCCCCTGTTTCAGAGCAAAGGAGATATCCATAAAATTTCCACTTGCTCCTGAGTCAATCATAGCAGAGCTAGACACCCAGACTGAGTCCACCCAGAGTTTGATGGAAAGGAAGCAATGAGAATTATTTCTTTTACAACTCAGCTGGGACACCGCTGAGGAAACTTGAAAAATTGCAGCGTTTATACCGTCATTGTCCCCAGAACTAACAGAGTTTAAGTCCGAAAAATCAAGATCTCTTGCAGCAGATCTTTCTGGAGTCTGAGGCTCGGACATGACAGAGCTCCTCTCGCAACACTCACAGTGAATGACTGCTGCAGTAGTCTTACGAGAACGGCTGGGGCAGTTTATAATGAAGTGCCCTGACTTACCACAGTAAAAACATAGATTTTCCTTTATACGATGTTCTTTGCGTGCATCACTAACTCGTCTTTGTAAAGAGTCCACCTGCATGGGTTCAGGTTCTGGTTCCCTTGTGATCCTACTCAAAGGTTCCTTAGCTGAGGAGGGAGGTAGGAAAAGGTTAGTGCGATTATTTTCGAACCATCTCTCTTGTCTGCGTTCAGTCAGACGAGCATCAATACGGATACAATAGTTAATAAAGTCACCTAACGCAGTGGGAGGGTCGGCACGAGCAAGTTCATCCTTAATCAGTGGAGACAAGCCTTTCCGAAAAATAGATTTTTTGGCGGAAGTGTCCCAAGTGGTATCAAGAGCCCATCTCCTGAAATCCGAGACATATTCGGCTACTGAACGCTTACCTTGGCGCAAAGTTAACATGGCTGCTTCAGCTGTTGCACCTCGATTGGGGTCATCAAACACCTGCCCCATGGCTGAAATAAAAGCATCAAGGTGATTCAAACAATCATCCTCAGTCTCAATCAGAGGGTTTGCCCACATCAAAGCCTTATTGGTAAGCAACATGATTATAGTAAGCACTTTGGATCGTTCAGTGGGAAATTGTGAAGCATGTGCAGAGAAAAATAGATTGCATTGGTTAATAAATCCCCTGAATTTCTCACGTTCACCGCCAAAACGAAAAGGAGGTAACTTGGGGATACCAGAACTCAGGGTTATGGCAGGAGCCTGGACTCGTTCCTCTAGAGCCTCAATCCTGGCTCGCAATTCCTGGGTAGTCTGTCCAAACACTTGCAAATTATGATTAGTGAGGTCCTGTAGGCTTGCAAAACGGGTCTTTATAGTCTGTATATCTGCAAGGATTGTATCAGTCACTCCGCAAAGCTCCTTTATGCGGGCCTCCATCTTCCAGATCTTTTAAGGCAGAAGTGCTGGAAGGAGAAGAGGAAAGGAAAAAAAAAAAAACAATAGTGTTTACCTGTGGTAACACTCCAGAGTAACATTTAAGGGAATGCGCTCACCTGGAATGGTTGTAGAAAGTCACAACCACTGTCATCACAGAAGGTATTAAACGGACATCTGATATCCACAGTCACAGCAGACACGGCTTTCCCAGACCCAGCAGACACTAAACGTAGGCTCCTGAATCTTGTCATGTATAGTGTACAGTTCCTATAGCGTCTTGTGCTTGGGTGCGAGGAAAACACATGAGACATAGGTTGAAATGAAATGACTTGTATTACTTCATACAAGCATGCAGAAAAGGTCACACAGTTTGCAGGAACAGAGGCAGGAGAACACAGCAGGCCAAAGTAACTTCAAGCTCTACAATAACTCTCCAAGCAGGTTCAGGATCTCTTCTCTGTACCGTAATTCCTCTGCAAACATGGATTCACCAAACAGCAGGGTTCCAGAGTCCAAAAGTGTTCCAAGGTTCCTCAGTAGGAAATAGCTGGAGTCCAAAATCCTGGTTTCCAGGAGTCAGGTCACAGGCTGACTGAGGCTTGATTCAGGAGCACTGATTGTTCAGCTGAGGCTGCTTTAGAAGCAAGAGGGAGAGAATCAGGGCGGGAACATGAAAACTGGAAACTCCATATTAACTGAGGGCAAGAGCTGCAGAAAGACAGAAAGCAAAATGGCCGACGGAAAACTGAGTTTCAAGGAACATGTCAAAAGAGACAAAGAACCTTACAATAATCTTCATCTCTTGACTTCTTTCCTCTTTTATAAGATGACTTCCTTTATCTTCAATAGAATAGTAGGCCATCAAGAAGCGCAGAGATCCCATTTTTAGCCTACACATGTGTGACCTCTTTGAGTAAATGCTATATCCATTAGTCTTTTAGTGATTTTCTTAGTGAATGTATACTCCACTCTATAATTCCTATGACTTTGGTCAAATTTAACTATTGATTGCTAGGAGTGGTTTAAGCAGTTCTTGAATTTGCACATGTGTTCTCTTTAACGAGATGCATGTTGCACTTATTCATTTTCACATGTGTGGTATATTAAGAGGTCTCAACACTTTTTGCAATTGATAACTATTATTGTAAAAATTATTTGGGAGGTCTTGGTTTCTTTTGCTTTGCAGCTATATTGAACATTTAGGAGATATATTTCCGTCTCTCTTTTATCTTGCATTTTTTAATTAAATTGTTGTGAACTATTTTCTAATTGTTTAATAAAATGTGTATTTTTGATTACCATATTATTTTTGCTCTTTTTTACTTTGTCCCATGGTTGACAAAGAATTCGGTGGATAATGATTATTGTTTAGAGCAGATACTGATTTGTATAATTTTGGCACTTTGGTATTATATTAAACTACAACCTCGTCCATAGCCCCGCCCTCTTATGACCAAAGCCCCACCCCTGCCACACCTCCATCCCTGCCCTGCCGGGCCATGGAAGAATAATCTTGCTTGAAGCCGGTCCCTGGTGCAAAAAAGGTTGGGGACCACTGCTCTAAAGGAGACAAGTCCGGAGACTCTGCAGGCCATGATGGCACATATAGGCCACACAGGCTGCTCACAGCAGAATGAACAAGCGGCCTGGTGTTGTCGTGTTGAAACACAATTCCTCGGAATTGCATGATATCATGACTTTTTTTTCATGGTGTTGTGATTTTAATGTGGAGGCTACACTCTACAGGAGAGAGAGGACCCCACTGACCATAAGAGGCTACACTCTACGGAGAGAAGAGAAAAAGAGGACCTCACTGACCATAAGAGCTTACACTCTACATGAGAGAGAAAGAGGACATCACTGACCATAAGAGCTTACACTCCACAGGAGATAGAGAGGACCCCACTGACTACAAGAGGCTATACTCCACAGGAGAGAGAGGAACCCATTGACCATAAGAGGCTACACTCTACAGGAGAGAGAAAGAGGACACCACTGACCATAACAGCTTACACTCCACAGGAGAGAGAGGACCCCACTGATTATAAGAGGTTACACTCCACAGGAGAGATAGAGGATCCCACTGACCATAAGAGGCTACACTCTACAGGAGAGAGAAAGAGGACCCCACTGACTATAAGAGGCTACACTCTACAGGAGAGAGAGGACCCCACTGACCATAAGAGCTTACACTCTACAGGAGAGAGAGAGGACCCCACTGACCATAAGAGGCTACATTCTAAAAGGAGAGAGAAAGAGGACCCCACTGACCATAAGAGGCTACACTCTACAGGAGAGAGAATACCACACTGACCATAAGAGGCAACACTCTACATGAGAGAGAGAGGACCCCACTGACCATAAGAGGCTGCATTCTAAAGGAGAGAGAAAGAGGACCCCACTGACCATAAGAGGCTACACTCTACAGGAGAGAAGAGGACACCACTGACAATAAGAGCTTACACTCTACAGGAGAGAGGACCCCACTGACTATAAGAGGCTACACTCCACAGTAGAAAGAGAGAACCCCACTGACTATAAGAGGCTACACTCCACTCGAGAGAGAGAGGACCCCACTGACCATAAGAGGCTACACTCTACAGGAGATAGAGAGAGGACCACACTGACCATAAGAGGCTACACGCTACAGGAGAAAGAGGCCCCCACTGACCATAAGAGCTTACACTCTACATGAGAGAGAGAGGACCACACTGACCATAAGAGGCTACACTCTACAGGAGAGAGAGGACCCCACTGACCATAAGAGGCTACACTCTACAGGAGAGAAAAAGAGGACCTCACTGACCATAAGAGGCTACACTCTACATGAGAGAGAAAAAGGACATCACTGACCATAGGAGCTTACACTCTACATGAGAGAGAAAGAGGACATCACTGACCATAAGAGCTTACACTCCACAGGAGATAGAGAGGACCCCACTGACTACAAGAGGCTATACTCCACAGGAGAGAGAGGACCCCATTGACAATAAGAGGCTACACTCTACAGGAGAGAGAAAGAGGACACCACTGACCATAACAGCTTACACTCCACAGGAGAGAGAGACCCCACTGACCATAAGAGGCTAACACTCTACAGGAGAGAAAGAGGACCCCACTGACTATAAGAGGCTACACTCTACAGAGAGAGAGGACCCCACTGACCATAAGAGCTTACACTCTACAGGAGAGAGAGAGACCCCACTGACCATAAGAGGCTACATTCTAAAGGAGAGAGAAAGAGGACCCCACTGACCATAAGAGGCTACACTCTACAGGAGAGAGAATACCACACTGACCATAAGAGGCAACACTCTACATGAGAGAGAGAGGACCCCACTGACCATAAGAGGCTACATTCTAAAGGAGAGAGAAAGAGGACCCCACTGACCATAAGAGGCTACACTCTACAGGAGAGAGAATACCACACTGACCATAAGAGGCAACACTCTACAGGAGAGAGAGAAGGACCACACTGACCATAAGAGGCTACACTCTACATGAGAGAGAAGAAGACACCACTGACCATAAGAGCTACACTCCACAGGAGAGAGAGAGGACCCCACTGACCATAAGAGCTTACACTCCACAGGAGAGAAAGAGGACACCACTGACAATAAGAGCTTACACTCTACAGGAGAGAGGACCCCACTGACTATAAGAGGCTACACTCCACAGTAGAAAGAGAGAACCCCACTGACTATAAGAGGCTACACTCCACTCGAGAGAGAGAGAGGACCCCACTGACCATAAGAGGCTACACTCTACAGGAGATAGAGAGAGGACCACACTGACCATAAGAGGCTACACTCTACAGGAGAAAGAGGCCCCCACTGACCATAAGAGCTTACACTCTACATGAGAGAGAGAGGACCACACTGGACCAGATAGAGAGGCTACCACTCTACAGGAGAGAGAGAGGACCCACTGACCATAAGAGCTTACACTCTACATGAGAGAGAGAGACACACTGACCATAAGAGGCTACACTCTACAGGAGAGAGAACCACACTGACCATAAGAGGCTACACTCTACATGAGAGAGAGAGGACCACACTGACCATAAGAGGCTACACTCTACAGAGAGAGAGAGAGACCACACTGACCATAAGAGGCTACACTCTACAGGAGAGAGAAGACCACACTGCCATAAGAGGCTACACTCTACAGAGAGAGAAGAGGACCACACTGACCATAAGAGGCTACACTCTACAGGAGAGAGAGAGGAACACACTGACCATAAGAGGCTACACTCTACAAGAGAGAGGCCCCACTGACCATAAGAGCTTACACTCTACAGGAGAGAGAGAGGACAACACTGACCATAAGAGGCTACACTCTACAGGAGAGAGAATACCACACTGACCATAAGAGGCTACACTCTACATGAGAGAGAGGACCACACTGACCATAAGAGGCTACACTCTACATGGAGAAGAGGACCACACTGACCATAAGAGCTACACTCTACAGGAGGAAGAGGACCACACTGACCATAAGAGGCTACACTCTACAGGAGAGAAAGGAACCACTGACCATAAGAGCTTACACTCTACAGAGAGAGAGGACCCACTGACATAAGAGCTACACTCCACAGGAGAGAAAGAGGACCCCACTGACATAAGAGCTACACTCCACAGAGAGAGAGGACCCCACTGACATAAGAGGCTACACTCTACAGGAAGAGAGAGGACCCACTGACATAAGAGGCTACACTCACAGAGAAAGAGGACCCCACTGACCATAAGAGCTACACTCTCAGAGAGAGAGGACCACAGACATAAGAGGCTACACTCTACAGAGAGAGCCCACTGACCATAAGAGCTTACACTCTACATGAGAGAGAGGCCACACTGACCATAAGAGGCACACTCTACTAGGAGAGACCACTGACCATAAGAGCTACACTCTACAGAGGAGAGAGGACCAACACTGACCATAAGAGGCTACACTCTACAGAGAGAGAGAGACCACACTGACCATAAGAGGCTACACTCTACAGGAGAGAGAATACCACACTGACCATAAGAGGCTACACTCTACAGAGGAGAAGAGGACCACACTGACCAAAGAGGCTACACTCTACAGGAGAGAGAGAGGATACACACTGACCATAAGAGGCTACACTCTACAGAGAGAGAGGACCACACTGACCATAAGAGGCTACACTCTACAGGAGAGAGAAGAGGACACACTGACCATAAGAGGCTACACTCTACAGGAGAGAGAAACCACACTGACCATAAGAGGCTACACTCTACAGAGAAGAGAGGACCACACTGACCATAAGAGGCTACACTCTACAGGAGAGAGAGAGGACCACACTGACCATAAGAGGCTACACTCTACAGGAGAGAGAGGCCTATCCAGTGATTGTGTAGCTGGAAAATGACTCTGCTGTAAAAACTGTGCTCCACTGGGAACCACTGATCTGTGATGGCCCCAGTACTGACCACCACTGTACAAGGTATGATAATCCGACAATATGTCACAGCTGCAGGGCATTATGTGGAGGGCCGCAGCAATGCAAAATTTAATTTGCCCACTCTCTGGTCCTGCAGCAGTGTGGAAAATGGTGCAGGGCAAGTTTTTGTTTTCTGCAAATCGAATCTGTGTTTGAATTTGAGTGCTATCGAGAATTTCATGAAATTCAACAGAAACTCGATCCTTCTGCAGATCGATATGCTCATCTCCACCTGCCATGGATTAAACTCACCAAGGCCAAGTCTATGGGTCCACAAAAAACGCAGACAGCGCACTGTTGGCATTCTAGCTGCATCCTAATAATGTACATTTTTGGCTCAAGTCACACGAGCGTAAATTTTATCATCCGAGAGTATGGGTTTAATTATGTAAATCAGTGTTCCCCAACTCCAGTCCTCAAGGCCCACTAACAGGTCATGTTTTCAGAATTTCCTTAGTATTGCCCAGGTGATAATTGCATCATCTGTGCAATACAAAGGAAATCCTGAAAATATGATCTGTTAGTGGACCTTGAGGACTGGAGTTGGGGAACACTGATGTAAATCATACTCTGATGAAACTCTGATTACAGAGTGATCTGATTCTCTTGGATGAGAAGATGGAGAAAAAAAAATATCTCCATTCTTTCCATGCTGTCAGTGCACTGAGACCTGGCTGCACTCAGATGTCTCCAAAGTCCAGTCTGATGGTTTCCACACACTCATTGACTTGCATTGCCGAGTGCAATCAAAATATCAGATCAAACTCGGGCATGCAGCAATATTTTTCTTGGACCGACACGGTCTAAGGAAAAAATCTGACATGTGTATGGCCCCATAGAATAACATTGGTCCAAGTGCGACCTCTGAAAGAATTTAAACATTGCTTTCCAGCAAATATCTGTGTGCTTCGTCAATGTGAAACGCACTACACCGCATAAGTGTGAACGCAACCAAGAACCTTATAAAAAAAAAACTGCCCACGGCCTTTAGGCATACACACTTTTTTGACATTAAATGGTGATAATCTTTAGCTTACTTGAATGTGAGTGATGCACTGATGTCCATTTCTAATACCATGACAATCGACTGCACTAAATGTCCAATTGTTTGTGACATTTAAATATTTGAAGTTCATGTCTCAGAAAATAAATCATACTCAAGCAGACAAATTTGGATGTGACTGCTGAGAAATGTACACGGCATTTTAGATTCTATTTTCACAAAAATGGCCCTATAGCCTGTGCCATTATCAGCAAAATTATGTGGCCAATTAAAAAGTTATTGGCATGTATGTGAACTCACCTGTTTGGACTAATGAATACTATAATTTTGTTTAGATGCCTACAAAAAAATAGCATAATTGATCAGTCTTTGCAAACTTATGACTTTTGGAAATATAATTCATGACCTTATTTGCCTTTTTCTCTCCCAAACATTATGCTGCAGTGCTATTTCACTACTGCCTAGTTTTCATGCACCTTTAGAAGTGTATTTTAACTGCTGCTCTGCCAGATCCATACACTGCATTCAATCTGTTTTCAGGATTTTCCCTCACTCAGCTTAAAGATTGGGTAGAGAGATTCAGAGAGAGAACATACAATACATAGAAAGTTTGTTGTGTACAGATTTTTGTTGATCCGCAATTAAAAGCAGCTCCTAAAAGAGCATGAATGGACAATATGACATCCTAGATCTGAATGAATGAAATATTTTAATTGAATACTTTGTTCTGTACAAAGTTGAATGTGCTGACAACAAAATCACACAAAAATCATCAATGGAAATCAAATTTAATAACCAATGGAGACCTGGATTTGGAGTCACACACAAAATTAAAGTGGAATGTAATGTCCTTAAAACAAGTCAAAATGATGCTCAGTAGTGTGTATGGCCTCCACGTACCTGTATGACCTCCCAACAACACCAGGGCATGCTCCTGATGAGGCAGCGGATGTTCTCCTGAGGGATCTCCTCCCAGACCTGGACTAAAGCATCCACCAACTCCTGGACAGTCTGTGGTGCAACATGACGTTGGTGGATGGAGCGAGACAAAATGTCCCAGATGTGCTCAATAGGATTCAGGTCTGCAGAGGAGCCAGTCCATAGCTTAATGCCTTCATCTTGCAGGAACTGCTGACACACTCCAGCCACATGATGTCTGACATTGTCCTGCATTAGGAGGAACCCAGGGCCAACCGCACCAGCATATGGTCTCACAAGGGGTCTGAGGATCTCATCTCGGTACCTAATGGCAGTCAGGCTACCTCTGGTGAGCACATGGAGGGCTGTCCGACCCTCCAAAGAAATGCCACCCCACACCATTACTAACCCACTGCCAAACCGGACCAGCTGAAGGATGTTGCAGGCAGCATATCGCTCTCCACGGCGTCTCCAGACTCTGTCACGTCTGTCACATGTGCTCAGTGTGAACCTGCTTTTATCTGTGAAGAGCACAGGGCGCCAGTGGCGAATTTGCCAATCCTGGTGTTCTGTGCAAATGCCAAGCGTCCTGCACTGTGCTGGGCTGTGAGCACAACCCCCATCTGTGGGCGTCGGGCTCTCAGACCATCCTCATGGAGTCAGTTTCTAACCGTTTGTGCAGACACATGCACATTTGTGGCCTGCTGGAGGTCATTTTGCAGGGCTCTGGCAGTGCTCTTCCTGTTCCTCCTTGCACAAAGGCGGAGGTAGTGTCCTGCTGCTGGGTTGTTGCCCTCCTAGGCCCCCTCCACGTCTTCTGGTGTACTGGCCTTTCTCCTGGTAGCGCCTCCAGCCTCTGGACACTACGCTGACAGACTCAGCAAACCTTCTTGACACAGCTCGCATTGATGTGCCATCCTGGATGAGCTGCACTACCTGAGCCACTTGTGTGGGTTGTAGAGTCCGTCTCATGCTACCACGAATGTGAAAGCACAACCAACTTTCAAAAGTGATCAAAACATCAGCCAGAAATCATTGGTAGTGAGGTGTGGTCTGTGGTCCCCACCTGCAGAACCACTACTTTATTGAGTGTGCCTTGATAATTGCCAATAATTTATTCCATTTGCACAACAGCATGCAAAATTGATTGTCAATCAGTGTTGCTTCCTAAGTTTGATTTCACAGAAGTTTGATTTACTTGGAGTTATATTCTGTTGTTTAAGTGTTCCCTTTATTTTTTGAGCAGTGTATATATATATATATATATAAAACAGACTATATACTGTCACCCAAACCGACCAAAGAAGACTTGCACGGTCTCGGGGGTGAAAAATACAATTCTATCCCTTTTGAATTTAAGCAGAGAACTGAAAGGCACAAAACACAAGTCTTCAGTTAGCAAAAGCTGTAATTGTATACATAAGAGACAGCGAGGAATTACAGAACTGCAGGCAGTGCACCACCACAATGACTTGTCCTCTGTGAGCCGATCCTCCGCTTGCTTGGAGGGGGAGGTCGCCTCCTCTTCCTCTTAGTGACATGTTTCTTGAAATTACAATCATTTTCTAAAAATAACAGCTTGTAGCAGAGATAACTTCCCTGCTGAGAAAATGTTAATTTCACAATCTCCCCATGGCAACATCACTCCATGTTTAAAGGGCCACAATCATTAGTTCCCACCATTATGAAAATGTATTTCTAAGTGTGGCTTTAAGAAAATGTAAATGCTCCGAGATCCAGATAATGTTTGTGATTTTCTTCAAAGATGTAATTTCAGTAATTTTTGTGATGGAGAAATGTTTCCTGGGTTGTTACTCTTCCCATACAGACTAATTAGCAGCACGGAGCTGCGTGACTATGAATGCCACGGAACAGGTAGCTGCATTATTACTAATTAGTGGATTGTTTGCTTGTCTCCCAGGTAACCTGGACCAGGATGAAAGGATTACACTAGGGGAGAAGATGAAATAATTAGCCACAAAATCCCTGACAATAATTGTCAGTCAGTGTGATATCAGTTAAGAAGCCTGAAATGATGGACGGTAGTTGTGTGTGTATACATGCATACAGGTCAGTTTTTGTAATCAGGGACCTAATAGCTGTGGGGTGATCAGATGTTCCACATTTTTGGACAATGATTTCACACTTTGTCTTTTTTAAAGTGTATGGCAGACAAATGCAGGCAAAACCCCACCGTTCGGCAATGGCCAACACACGATCACTGTTGAATGTGAAGCCGGATAGTATGATCTTACTCTTAGTCAGTATCTTCCAACACCTACATCTGCCAATTTATTTAACCCCTTAGTGACAGAGCCAATTTGCAGCTTAATGACCGGCCAATTTTTACAATTCTGACCACTGTCAATTTATGAGGTTATAATTCTGGAAAGCTTTAACGAATCCCGCTGATTCTGAGACTGTTTTTTCGTGACATATTGTACTTCACGTTAGTGGTAAAAAAATTTTTTATAGGACTTGCGTTTATTTATGAAAAAAACGGAAATATGGCAAAAATTTTGAAAATTTAGCAGTTTTCAAACTTGAAATTTTTATGCCCTTAAATCAGAGAGATATGTCACACAAATTTCTTAATAAATAACATTTCCCACATGTCTACTTTACATCAGCACAATTTTGGAAACAATTTATTTTTTTGTTAGGAAGTATAATGGTTAAAAGTTGACCAGCGATTTCTCATTTTTACAACACCATTTTTAGGGACCACATCACATTTGAAGTCACTTTGAGTGGTCTATATAATAGAAAATACCCAAAAGTGACACCATTCTAAAAACTGCACCCCTCAAGGTGCTCAAAACCACATTCAAGAAGTTTATTAACCCTTTACGTGCTTCACAGGAACTGAAGCAATGTGGAAGGAAAAAATTAACATTTAACTTTTTTGGCAAAAAATTTACTTCAGAAGCAATTTTTTTATTTTCACAAGTGTTAAAAGAGAAAATGAACCACAAAATTTGTTGTGCAATTTGTCCTGAATACGCCGATACCCCATATGTGGGGTGTAAACCACTTTTTGGGCGCACGGCAGAGCTCACAAGGGAAGGAGCACTGTTTGACTTTTTCAATGCAGAATTTGGAGAGCCCCTGATGTGCCTAAACAGTGGAAACTCCCAACAAGTGACCCCATTTTGGAAACTAGACCCTTAAGGAACTTATCTAGATGTGTGGTGAGCACTTTGAAGCTCCAGGTGCTTCACAGAAGTTTATAATATAGAACCGTGAAAATAAAAAATCATTTTTTTCCTCAAAAATGATTTTTTAGCTCGCTATTTTTTATTTTCCCAAGGGTAACAGGAGAAATTGGACCACAAAAGTTGTGCAAATTTCCTGAGTACGCTGATGCCCCACATGTGGGGGAACCACTGTTTGGGCGCATGGGAGAGCTTGGAAGTGAAGGAGCGCCATTTTGGAATGCAGACTTTGTTGGCATGTTCTGCGGGCATCATGTTGCGTTTGCAGAGCCCTTGATGTGCCTAAACAGTAGAAATCCCTCACAAGTGAACCCATTTTGGAAACTAGACCCCCCAAGGAGCTTATCTAGATGTGTGGTGAGCACATTGAACCCCCAAGTGCTTCACAGAAGTTTATAAACGCAGAGCCGTGAAAATAAAAAATATTTTTTTTCCTCAAAATTGATTTTTTATTTTCCCAAGGGTAACAGGAGAAATTAGAACCCCAAAATTGGTGTGCAATTTGTCCTGAGTACGATGATGCCCCATATGTTGGGGTAAACCACTATTTGGGCGCACGACATGGCTCGGAAGGAAGGGAGCACCATTTGACTTTTTGAAATTGGCTGGAATCAATGATGGCTCCATGTCGTGTTTGAAGACCCCCTGATGTGCCTAAATAGTGGAAACCCCTATATTCTAGCTCCAACCCTAACCCCAACATATCCCTAACCCTAATCCCAACCCTAAACCTAATCCCAACCCTAATCTTAACCCTAATTCCAACCCTAACCCTAATTCCACCCCTAACCCTAATTCCACAACCCTAATTGTAACCCTTTATTTCATTATATTTCCCTAACTAAGGGGGTGATATTTACTATTTTTTTATTTTGATCACTGTGATAGGGTTTATCACAGTGATCAAAATGTACATTGAATGAATGAATCTGCCGGCCGGCATTTCTTAACCGGACCAAGATGGCGGCGCCCACCGGAGGAGGCAGGAGGGTCCGGGGACACCGGGAGTACCGGTGGGGGGATCGGGGCCCCTAAGTGAAAGCAGAATCGCTGCTTTTTTTTTTTGTGGTCGCCGTTATAACGGTTAATAACAGCGATCGCAAAACCGACCCAAATCATGTTCTCTGGGGCCGAGACTCCGGAGAAAATCCGACTCTGGGGGACACTTTATACTTTTTCCACTGTGGTTTAAGTACCCTTAACTATCGTCGTTAAAAGGCGTATCGGCGGTCGTTAAGGGGTTAAAGGGAATCTGGCTTAGGATGGTTGATCCTACTGACATTTATATGGGCATGTGGATTTTAGGAAGCTGAATAAAATTATACCTTGATATCTGTGATCCGATGTCTTATTCCAGAGATATCCATGTTTTTCTTAATGTGTAAATGAATTGTTAAGATCTATGGGCCGGACATAGATCTTCCTGAGAATCTGCCACCAGAGCTTATTATAAATGAAAGGGGACGTTACACACTGGTGACACCTCCTTTCATTTATAATAAGTTCTGGAGGTAGATTCTCGGGAAGATCTATATCCAGCCCATAGATCTTAGGCTAGGTTCACATTTGCATATATATGCGCAGCGTATCATCTGCATACGCAAACGCATACAAAAAGGCATGTAAACGCATGTTTATGCTGTGGTTGTTTATCCACATCATCTTATGCCAAAAAAAATGCTGCATGTATACGTTTGTATGCCTTTTTTGCATGCGTTTGCGTTGTTTTTGCGCATGTCCTTGCGAACCAATGCGTTCCCATAGACAGTAATGCGTTGTTTTGACGCATTGATCCGCATGCGCATGACTGCGCATATTTGACAGATTTTTGATGCTTCAAAAAAATGCAACGTGTTGCATTCGCCGGAAACCGCCACACACCGCGAAATGACGCATGCATACGCGTTTGCATGCGAACATGTCTCTGCGTACACCATGTTAAAGATATGTAAGCATGACGCATGCGGATCTATATGGATGAAACGCTGCGCACACAGACGCAAATGTGAAACCAGCCTTAACAACTAATTTCAACATTTAGAAAAACATGGATATCTCTGGAATAAGACATCAAATCATAGATATCAAGGTATAATTTTATTCAGCTTCATATGACCTACAAGTCCATATACATGGCTTAGAGTTGATCGTACTGACAGATGCCTTTCTTATAAGATTGTCTAAAATTTTTAAAAGATGTCTGAGGGTAGGAAATGAAATGAATTAAACTAAAAGAGAAAAAAAAACATTACTTACCTATTCAATTTCCCGCTACTCTAGTGGTCCTCAAAACGTCCTGCAGTGAAAAATGTTCCATTCATTAACCATATGACCGCACCAGCCAATCACTGGACTCAGTGATTCCATGCTCCACAGATCAGCATCACTGTTGAAGCCAGTGATTCGCTGCTGCGGTCATGTGAATGGTAGACTGGTCCAGCAAGGATCACAGAGGCGGTGGCAGATTGAATAGACGAGTTGATGAGCAGATGGGCTCACACAATTTGAGCAAAATGTGCTCTAAAGCAGCTCATATTCATAACCACTGTAAATGCAGCATGATGCTGATCGAATTAATAAAAATATGACACAATGTGTCCTTTCTGCTGCTGTATCCGTGTATTTATTATTATTATTTTATTTAGTTGTATAGCGCCAACATATTCTGCCGCACTGTACATTTAATGTCATCATTCCCATAGAAAATGTACTTCTCTGGGTGAAATCAGACAGTACATCTGAGCGCACACACTACTGTCCCTAGGAAGAAAACCCAGGAAATGGAAAGGGATGCCCGGTGGTAGGGAAAGAAAAAAGAAGACCAGAAATACACAATATATATATGAATAAATTGCCTTTATTAATCTAATGGCACGCTAGAAACAACAATGACCATGTATATAAAAATATATAAAAAAATATATGTAAAAGAAGAGGCATACAAAATGACAAAGGCTGATACAGCTATAAATGAACACCTGCATGCATTTCAATTAGACCATATACAAAGAAGTAAATAATATATTTATATATATGAAGCAGAATAAAAAGGCTCAGGTAATGTGACCAGGCAAAAAGTCCACATTATATGTGACTAAATAACATATAATTTAAAGTGCCATGTGCAATAAATTGGCTCAGTAATATCATAAATGAGGCCAAAAACATAAATAATGTGCACACACTAGGACAATTAGAGTGCCGTGTGTAGTGCATCGGCCAGAATATGTGGGGTAAAATGAAATACAAACAGTACCCACACCAATAGAACAAAGAATGTGGACTAAATTACCTGGGAGCCTCAGATCAGCACAGTATGCCTCAGAGAACGCGCCCCGACGTGCGTTTCTGCGAAGGAATATATTCCGAAACGCGCGTCAGGGCGCGTTCTCTGAGGCATACTGTGCTGATCTGAGGCTCCCAGATAATTTACTCCAGGTTGGGGGATATATATATAAATGGATGGAGGATATTATATATTAGATAGTGGCCCGATTCTAACGCATCGGGTATTCTAGAATATGCCCGCACCACTCCCCCAGCAACACCCACATCCAATCCGGAAGCAGCTGAGCAGAGAGGTGGGCGGGACATGCCGAGAAGGAAGCAGCGGCATGCGGCAGGAGATGACCTGTGGCTACAGTCGGGAGATCGGCGGCTAGCGCCGCTGATCTCCCAACGATAGCAGTGGCGTGCGGGGTTCAAATCCTGTGCCAATTCGCGGCCGGACTGCGCCTGTTACTGATTGGTCGCGTCCGGCGCGACCAATCAGCGACGCGGGATTTCTGTTACAGACAGACAGGACTAGACGATTATATATCAGGATGGGGGGGTCCAAATCTTGTATCGGGGCAAAGTTACGCCACTGTTAAGCCCTAAAAGATTTTTTTTCAAGTTTTAGAGCGTTTGGGGGAGACTCATTTTTGAAGAGTGGGCAAGAAGTTCCTATTACTATTATACAAATTCTGACAGGATTGTGTCCCTTTGTAGTTTGTATAGTAAATGGCAGAACACGGTAATGTCACTAGTTAGACAGTGAGTCCAGATATAGGCAATAAGTCCGCACCAGTCAGATCTTTGCATACTACAATATAAGGACTCAGATGTTCTAGAAAACCCTCTTGGATTCGGCATTCTGATCTTTTTAGCAACTATACTACACTGCAGACTGACACAATGCAGCGATTCTGCTGACTGCACACAGAAGATGAACTTTAAGTGCTGACAGGAAATACCCTTTGGAGCACAAAGACCACGGGGCAGGTTATTACTGTATACTACATTCTCTCATTTGACAAGTCTGGCAATGAAATCAGCACCATTTGCAGACATCAAGGTGTCCACCTCAGCTAAACCCTGACACGATCCCTCTGTGGCTAATTGTAACTAGCATTTGCCGCGGTATTGAATGCCAAAAACAGCTTTAGGAAAAGCCTGTCATAGCACATAAGAAATGAGAGGTACAGTAGGTATGGATTCTTTTAAATTTACGTATTAAATTAGATTATTTGTGGGGGACTAATTTGTGCAACCGGTAAGATTAATCTGTGCTGAAAATGATGTCACTACGAATAGGATATAGCTCGGTGGATTCGATTGCAAGAAAAGTAGGATTATTGTTTCTGGCTTATGTAGCCATTTTTTTTCTCTGTTAGGAAACCAATTTAGTTGCTCCAAGATTAAAAACAAATTGCAATATTAAAGAGTGGCTATAATTTTATACGGTATTTTGACGTGGCGTAGTGACATGACAGAAGTTTTGATGGCTAGGGATCTTGATGCTGAGTTCCCCTACTAATTGCTAAAACAATGGGGCACTGGTGATTCATTTCTGGAGTTTGGAGCATTTGAAATATTGATCAATAGACCATCCCAAAATCTCGATATCCATTAATCAAAACTCTTGACACGTCAAGTTTTTACAGTGACAAGTACACTTTTAAAATGTACATGTTTTGCGCCTACAGCTGTTATGTAGACATGTCTTCATGGCAGACTACAAGTACAACCTGATTAATCTGATCCTATATGTATACAATGAACACCATGTGGTGCTGGAGAAGGAAGTTATCAAAACCGTGGATAGCAAGAAGAACAAACAAATCAATTATGAAACAAATCAAGCCAGAAACATCATTTGAAGCAGAGATCACCAAGCTATGACTTGCCTACTTTGGACACATCATACAAAGAGCGCAATCACTAGAGAAGGACATCATGGTCGGAAGTATGTAAGGAACAAGGCAAAAAGGAAGATCAGCAACCCAATGGCTTGATATTATGAAGATAATGGCGGAGAAGATCCTAGTAGACCTATAAAGGCTTGCACAAGATCGATCTTCCTACAGGTCGGTCATCTATCAAGTCGCCATGGCTCGAGATCGAGCTGAAGACCATTACAATAAATAAAATATGTATACTCTCTTGCATCTCTCTCCTACTTGCTAGTTCACTGAAGCCTGCAGGTATCAGACTGCATAGGGTCTAGTTGTAGTTTCTGGGGAATGACTACAGTGTCTGATGTGAAGACCTCACAGTAAACGGCCCCAGATGTAATTGCAGGATCTGTAGCAATATCCCCAGTCCTGACCTGTAACCCTCAATCTTCCAATTTTTTGTCTTTTTTTCATATGGATTGGAAATTGGATCTACCATGCAATGAACCTCATCTGCACATCTATAGCCAATGTATCACATCCGTGGGCTCCAAGCAATAGATCGTAGTTTCTTTAAATAGCAAATTTCCTTTAACAAGCGTAAATTAAGTTCTCCAAGCTGCCAGTTATGCCTACACAGTGATTTGACCCACATCTTCACAGCGTCAAACCTAGACCATTCTATTAGTAAGCAGGAGGCTGCTCTCCTGTGTGTGATTTACCGCTATAACCATCATATTAAATGTAGAAGCAAACACAAGACCATCTGTTAAACCCATGGGGGTTTCTTTCGGGCTCCTAAAAGAAACCAGATCTGCAGATCCAGAACTTGCACACAGAGCTCATTCTGACAGCTCTTTCCTTGTGGGTCTCCATCCAACTTTGTACACTGCAAAACTAAACGGGTTAATGTTTGTGCGATTGTCAATGTATTACTGTACTATTCTTCTGTATTTATACTATTTGACTTCTACGCATACAAACATGATGGTTACTTAGAGCCCAGTCTCCCGGAAGATAGCAATATATCTTCTGCTGTTTTATCCTCGCAGTGGTCAACTTCCTTCCAAGACACTGGACATCATGTCTTAAGAGATGGCTTGGGGAGCGGAGATTACAGACATGCTTGATTGTAAGATGCCACCATGTATGATATTAACAGCCATTTATAAAAATATCTGTGCAGCGGTAATCATTATGCATTGTATAGGGTGGGTCGTATGGAGGACCTGATGAGATCTTCCATATAATAGGGGCTCATTCAGATGAGTATAATTTCAGTTTGTCTGCTGTTCGGACCAGTTGAAGCCAAGATCCTACTGCACATGAATGATAGTTAAGTAGGAAAAAAAATTGTGGAATAGACAATACCCTGCATGTTCTTGCCCCAGGCTATGGCATTCAAGAAAAGAAAAAAAAAACCTGAGGTTTTCAAAAGTTTTAGGCTAAGTTCACACGTTGCGGAATTGCCGCGGAAATTTCCGCGGCAATCCCGCACTTCTCCCGCGGGAAATACGCACTTTTTTTGTATGCGTATTCCCGCCAGAATAATAGCGTTTTGCAAGCGTAATTAGCTTGCAGAATGCTAGCGTTTTCCTAGCGATCTGTAGCATCGCTTGGAAAACTGATTGACAGGTTGGTCACACGAGTCAAACATAGTGTTTGACACGTGTGACCAACTTTTTACTATTGATGCCGCCTATGTCGCATCAATAGTAAAAAGATCTAATGTAAAAATAATAAAAAAAATAATAAATAATGATATTCTCACCTTCCGGCGCCCCCGCAGCCTTCCCGCCTTCAGCGACGCTCCCAGCAACTCCCGGTCCCAAGGATGCATTGCGACAAATCACACCGATGACGTAGCATCTCGCGAGACCGCTATGCCATCTGGGTGATTCTCGCAAAGGACTCTTGGGACCGGGAGTTGCCGGGAGCGTCGCTGAGGCTAAGTGCACACGTTCAGGAATATTTGCGTTTTTTTCGGTAAAAACGCGAAAAAAACGCAAGCATTAAGCATCCTATACATGTTAATTGATTCCGCATGTTTTGGCCACATGTTGCCTTTTTTTTTCCATGAAAAAAACGCTTCGCGGAAAAAATAGCAACATGTTCATTAATTTTGCGGAATGTAAGCGGTTCATGTGCGGTGGTACCCAGGGTCTGGAGGAGAGGAGACTCTCCTCCTGGCCCTGGGTACCATATCCCTGGTAAAACAATAATTAAAATAATAAATAATGATATTCTACCTTCCGGCGGCCCCCGCAGCCTTCCCGCCTTCAGCGACGCTCCCGGCAACTTCCGGTCCCAGGAGTCCTTTGCGAGAATCACCCAGATGGCATAGCGGTCTCGCGAGATGCTACGTCATCGGTGTGATTTGTCGCAATGCATCCTTGGGACCGGGAGTTGCCGGGAGCGTCGCTGAAGGCGGGAAGGCTGCGGGGGCCGCCGGAAGGTGAGAATATCATTATTTATTATTTTTTTTATTATATTTACATTAGATCTTTTTACTATTGATGCGGCATAGGCGGCATCAATAGTAAAAAGTTGGTCACACGTGTCAAACACTATGTGTGACTCGTGTGACCAACCTGTCAGTCAGTTTTCCAAGCGATGCTACAGATCGCTAGGAAAACGCTAGCATTCTGCAAGCTAATTACGCTTGCAAAACGCTATTATTCTGGCGGGAATACGCATACAAAAAAAGTGCGTATTTCCCGTGGGAGAAGTGCGGGATTGCCGCAGAAATTTCCGCGGCAATTCCGCAACGTGTGAACTGCGGGGGCCGCCGGAAGGTGAGAATATCATTATTTTTTATTTTAATTATTGTTTTACCAGGGATATGGTACCCAGGGCCTGGAGGAGAGTCTCCTCTCCTCCAGACCCTGGGTACCACCGCACATGAACCGCTTACATTCCGCAAAATTAATGAACATGTTGCTATTTTTTCCGCGAAGCGTTTTTTTCGCGGAAAAAAACGCAACATGTGGCCAAAACATGCGGAATCAATTAACATGTATAGGATGCTTAATGCTTGCGTTTTTTTCGCGTTTTTACCGTGGAAAATACGCGAAAAAAACGCAAATATTCCTGAACGTGTGCACTTAGCCTTAAAGGCCATGTACATCTCCACACATAATTTTCTTTATTTTATTGTTCATTTGCTTCCTAAATGCAAAGTTACGCAATTTTCTAAATAGTCATTAAAATTTGAACTATTTTGCTGCTACAAAGTCTCCTGAAACATATATGTCTATAGGATGTTGCGTTTGAGTCAGGAGATTTGCAGCTGGTTCATTTGTGGTGCTTGGTACTTGAATCGAAAGCCCAGATGTGTGAATCTGGCCTTAGAGATAGCAAGATGGGAACGGGCTGTTCACATATATTGGGTGCTATGTCCGGTATGGCTGCCAATGGAGATCCTGCCTAAATACATACATCATAAGCAAATTTGGAGAAAACAGAAATTGATGCAATCTACTATATGGTATTAAGAAAGACGGAGAAACGTCTACGCCCATGGGATGAAGTCAAACCATCTGGCAGTCCTAGTAGTAATTAGCAATCCATTTTAATTAACGGAGCAAGGTTAAACCTAAAAGGAAACAATACCCGTGGAAATAAGTTGAGCTTAATTACCTTTACAAATCTGTTGCATCTCTTGCCAATATGCTGCCGGTTCCCTTTATGTAATCCTCGCCCAGTTACAGTATGTGTATACACCTTCCATACACTTCTAAAGTCTGTTACCAAAGGAGTTATCTAAGCATGCTCGTGTGCTGACCGAGTGTTTTCGGTGTGCTCAAATAATATGTTCGAGTCCCGGCGCCTGCATGTCTCGCGGCTGTTGACAGTCGCAAAACATGCAGGGATTGACTGTTTGTTAGGCAATCCCTGCATGTGTTGTGACTGTCGAACAGCCGCGAGATATGCAGGCATGGTGACTCAAACATATTTTTCGAGCGTACTGAAGACACTCGGTTAGCATCGAGCATGGCGGGTAACACCTTATCTCAGCAAGTTCGCTCATCACTTTTAGGTAACAGACTTTAGAAGTGTATGGAAGGTGTATAAAATCCTACTTTACATGTAGTTCTCCAAAATATCACAGCCTCGGAGCCTGGTTACATTATGTACCCCAACATCTGGGCATATAAATGCTATACAGAATGATCCTACAACTTTTAACAGAAAATGTATTTATGCAGATGAGGAGTTGGGTATAGTTAATTTAGGTGAAAGACCAAAAAGAAAACAGGAAAGAAAAGGAAAGTATTCATTCACTCCCCACACAGCTCAATTACTTTATTCTATGATATGTTATTTAGGGAAACAAAGAGACCTATCCTTTATGTGATCAGAACTCCCTTCGATCAGCAGAACCAAGATGTACATTGCAGCAGGGTTGTAGCCCGGTCAGGGTTTTCCCAGACACACTACTAAGCCATATGTGCATCTGTGCCTGGTATATTTCCATTGGTGGGGTTTTTGGGGTCGAAAACCCACTCATCAAACACTGATAGCCTTTCCCTAAGGCGTAGTCAAATGGCCGTATAAATCGGACTGAGATCGGATTGTAATGTATGAACTGGCTGGCGGCTCTCCCGACCTGTGACAGCTTCATGTATTTCTATGCAGCTGTCAGGAGAGCTGCTAGCCAGTCCATGTACTGCATTCCCATCTCTGTCCGATTTATACGGCCCTCTGACTGCGCTCTAATGATAGTCCATCATTTTATATTTCCCTAAACCCCCTATAAAAAAATAGGATTTTACAGCTGAGCTTTTGTTTTGAGTCTATGGATACCTTTGACATGGTAAAAATGAATGTATGCATGTTATATACCGTAATTGGTTACTAAACTGAACTAATTCTGTCAGCAATTTTCATTCTTTCATTTAGTTTGATATGCAGTTTACAACCTGATCCAATCTCCCGAGTATTCTCTTGTGGGAGCGTCTCACCCAGTAATACAGGCTGGATGTGAGATCTGTGTATTCATTTTCATTAGCTCATATATCAGCACTGCTTCTATCCTGCACTTACTTTCGTCCTTTTCTGTAGTCCGTTTTCTTTCACCCTGAGACTATAGCTGCTTGCTTCTCTCTCCCACTCTGGATATCTGTGCATAGAACCCTTCCTGCAGTATCTCTTACAGCGAGAGAAGAAGTTGGGGTGACAGACAGCCATAAGAAGCAGAAACTCTGATGGGTTTCAATCAGTTTTTCGAAATCAAGGACTTAGGCCTCTTTCACACTTCAGTCGTGCGACGTCAGTCAAAATCCGTCAAAATGTGAAAAAAACGGATCCACCAATTTTTTTGGCGGATCCGTTTTTTTTTCCCATTGACTTGCATTAGTGACGGATTTTGACGGATGGTCGTCCGTTATGTCCGTTTTTTGACGGATCCGCCAATAAATTGGCGTCCGTCGTTTCAGAAAAACGTCAAATGCAACGTTTTTTCGCCATTTTGTATAATGGCCGCCTATGGGCGGCGGATCCGCTGGCATCCGTCTTTGACGGAATCCACCAGCGGATCCGTCGCTTCCATAGAAAAGCATTGAAAATGCTGCCAAAACTGTCCGGGGTCTCTCTCTCTCGACATGCGTACCTGCATTTTCCGGGTAGAAAATTTATTTTTCCGGGTTGAAAAGTCCATGACGGATCCGTCAGAAAAGTGATCCGCTTGCATCCGTTTTTGCACTTTTCTGGCGGATCCGCCATTTTCACTCTTTGACGGACGTCACACGACTGAAGTGTGAAAGAGGCCTTCAACATACTCTACAGCTGCAAATTAGTAGAACATTTTTGAAGAAGACTATGCAGAAAGTTGCTTAATGTTGTACTTAGGAATCAAGCATACAATAAAACAAGCTATTCAAAGTTATACATAGCTTTTAAGCTGGACCTATTACCGGTGTGCTGCAGTCTTATTTTTTGATTTAAAATATGCATCAAGTGCAACTAGTAGTTATTGTGAGTATAAGTATTATTTTCCTTCTTCATAACAAGTTTGATGCATAAATATTTTATAATAAATATTTTATAGTTTATTCAGTGATTACATTTACTTGTGAATTGTGATATCAATCATGGTTATATATTTAGTCTGGGAGTTTTATTTCTTATTTGATTCAATGGATTCTGTTGGATTGTCATATTCAATCGTAAAGGTTTTGTGCTGTAGGATCTCTTAATTCTTAGAGTAAAAGTTCTCAACCAAATATTTAAAAGAAGACACGACTTCTATCCCGCACAGAAATATCAGAGGTTGGCAGCAGGTGGCAGCAGTGAGCCAAAACATGACCTAAATCTGATAGGAACAGTTATTGAGATGCAGTTCAGGTGCGATATTGGGTCAGCGAGATGAATTCTGATCATTTCACAACGATTGTACATATGCGCAAGTCCTCATTCAGATGTCCGGTTTTCACAAAGATTTCTCTCTGTGTTATTAACTATTTAGAGTCTCACGTGTCCGTGTATTATAGCAGACCAGACAATGAGACGCGTCCAATTTCCATCCAGGTCACGGATCAAACTAGCCAATGCAAGTCTATGGGACCATGAAAAAAAAAAATCGGATGCCCTCTTTGTACTGTCCGATTTTCATTTTGATAGGAAGAGGTTGAAAAATCTTGGATGGCCAAAAAATTAAAACTGACACAATAACCAAACACTGATGAAAGTCGGTCAGCTTTTTTTTTGTGTATCTGTAAATGTAGTTTACATAAGCTCTGGTTAGAAAAAAAAAACAGACCAGAAAAAGAATATATTTACCATTCAAATAATATAAGTGATAAATTCCATTTTCTGTGGGTTACATCAATTTACATCAAGTGTAAATTGGCCGTATTCTTCATTTTTTACCCAGTTTTATCCCCTTTTTTAATCACTTTTATTCCATTTCCTTCTCACTTAAATCTTCCCATTTACTTTTTCCTACTTAATATCTGCAGAACATACAGAATCTCCCTTCTCAGGAATAGTAGTTGTATCGAAGAGATGATGATGGTCTATTAAGAATAATTGGTGAATATTCTTTAACTTTTTCTCATTGGATAGGTCATTTCTCAAATAAAATCTTTACAGGATTTTTTTAAAACTATTAATTACGTTCAGCCTGTATTCCAGAAGCAGCACCCCCTTTTCCTAAAGGCTGTGTTTGGTATTGCTGTTTGGACCCTTCAAAGTAAATATAAGAAAATTGCATTGTCACACACGGTTCATAGACAACAAGAGTTTATTAATTTCCGCCCTAATTAATTTAACTGGAACGATACAAGGATGCCTGGCCATGTGTGTGGTGGCAGCATATTAGGCTGAGTCTAATTATTTACCAAGCCTTCCAAGCAGCAGGAAAGTAAAAGAATGAGAAACATAAATGTAAAGATGAAGCACAGAGCAGCGGGCAGAAGAGAGAAATGCTGCAGACAGGATTCTAGCCAGGAGCCATGGCAAAGCTTCCACACGGAGATGGAAAGAGACAGCGACATGTAACAGGGCTGACTCTGTTCACCAGGCAAGACCTTCTCTGTGCTATGGAGAAGCAAATGACTGGGCACCTGCACTTCTCTTACTAGAAGCAACACAATCCCACATAGACAACACATCCAGAAGCTACACAATCCCCCAATAGATGACACATCCAGAAGCTACACAATCCCCCATAGATGACATATCCAGAAGCTACACAATCCCCATAGATGACACATCCAGAAGCTACACAATCCCCCAAGACACTATCCAGAAGCTACACAATCCCTCATAGACGACACATCCAGAAGCTACACAATCCCCCATACAAGACACATCCAGAAGCTACACAATCCCTCAATAGATGACACATCCAGAAGCTACACAATCCCCCATAGAGACAATCCAGAAGCTACACAATCCCCATACACGACACATCCAGAAGCTACACAATCCCCATAACATCCCGAAGTACACATCTCGTAGAAACACACCAGAATACAATCCCTCATAGACCACACATCCAGAAGCTAGACAATCCCCCATACAAGACACATCCAGAAGCTACACAATCTCCCCATACAGACACATCCAGAACTACACAATCCCCATAACGACACATCCAGAAGTACACAATCCCCCTAGATGACACATCCAGAAGCTACAAATCCCCCATCAGACACACATCCAGAAGCTAACAATGCCCCATACAGAGACACATCCAGAAGCTACACAATCTCCCCACAGACGGCAAATCCAGAAGCTACACAATCCCCCATACAAGACACATCCAGAAGCAACACAATCCCCCATAGATGACACATCCAGAAGCTACACAATCCCCCTACAGACGACACATCCAGAAGCTACACAATCCCCCATACAAGACACATCCAGAAGCAACACAATCCTCCATAGATGACACATCCAGAAGCTACACAATCCCCCCACAAACGACACATCCAGAAGCTACACAATCCCCCACAAACGACACATCCAGAAGTTACACAATCTCCTGTAGACAACGCATCCAGAAGCTACACAATCCCTCAGACAACACATCCAGAAGCTACACAATCCCCCATACAAGACACATCCAGAGGCTACACAATCCCCCCACAGACGACACATCCAGAAGTTACACAATCTCCTGTAGACAACACATCCAGAAGCTACACAATCCCCCGTAGACAACACACCCAGAAGCTACAAAATCCTCTATAGACAACACACAGAGAAGCTACACAATGCCCCATACAAGACACATCCAGAGGCTACACAATCTCCCCACAGACAGCAAATCCAGAGGCTACACAATCCCCATACAAGACACATCCAGAAGCAACACAATCCCCTACAGACGACACATCCTGAAGCTACACAACAACCCATTGATGACCCATCCAGAAGCTACACAATTCCCCATACAAGACACATCCAGAAGCTACACAATCCCCCATAGACGTCACATCCAGAAGCTACACAATCCCCCATAGACGTCACATCCAGAAGCTACACAATCCCCACATAGATGACACATCTAGAAGCTACAGCATCCCCCCCCACAGACAACACATCCAGAAGGTAGACAATCTCCCCATAGACGACACATCCAGAAGCTACACAATCCCCCCACAGACACATCCAGAAGCTACTCAATCCCCCCACAGACAACACATCCAGAAGGTAGACAATCCCCCCCATAGACAACACATCCAGAAGCTACACAATCCCCTAATAGACGACACACCCAGAAAGCAGTGTAGCTCAGGACGGGCCCCCTCAGAGCGCAGGGCCCGGGGCGACCACCCCCTCTGCCTCCCAATAGCGCAGGGCCAGGGGCGATCGCCCCCTCTCCCCCGGTAGCTATGCTACTGTTATGGACACAACACCTAAAATAACCTTAGAATCCATGACTGGAGGAAAAATATTTCCAGGTAACAACTCACTTTAGTATAGAGATCTCATCACGGGACCTGGGCAGCACTTGTGGAAATGAAGAATCCTTGATGGTATAAATTAAAGGTGTTTGAACTTTTTTTTTTACTTTGAAAAAGGTGCCAGTCTGGTGTCGAAACACATCGGTTAATAAGCACTTATTTCATACCATCAAGGATTCTTCATTTCCACAAGCACAACCCAGGTACCGTGTAAGTGAAGTGACGTCTCAGAAATTGGGAGAACAAATTTTTTTTCTTTACAAATTTCAGATTTTTTTTTCCAACACATAATGAACACATAAAAAACAAAATTCAAAAACAATGGCAGATTTGTGTTTTGTTTTAGCAATTTCACCGCACCTGGAATATTTTTGTTAGTGATTTACGGAACACTGTATGATAAAATGAATAGTGCCATTCAAAAAGACATATTGACCCACTCTACTATGGCTGTGTCAACAGAAAAATAAATAGTTATGGTTCTTGAAACAAGAGGAGAAATAAAGCACAAAAATATAAAAAAAAACTCCCAGGTCTTTAAGGGGATACTAGTTATAATGTAGAGGCTATAGCTCATGGTTGAGCCTTCATATAGCTAATAAAAGGGGGTTCCAAAAAATCAGCCGACTACTGATCTGACAATGATGGCCTCTTCTAAGTAGCAGGTTCCTCACCTCTCCCTATAGAAAATGCATACATGCTTAAGGGGATCGCAAGGAATGGTTCTCAGCTCACCACTTGTACGCCACCTTAAAACACCTCTAATTGTGATAAGAGCTGCCTGTAGGGTTGAGGTATGTGCTAGCAAAATAGGCGAACTGATCAGGAATCCCAATTTCTCAAATCACTCGCTGAAGTAAGACATGAGCGTGTAAATGGGGAGTATATAATTCTTTTCTCTATGTTTGATGATAAGGTGCCCCATTTTCCTGCACTTCTAACAGAGAAAAATACACTATGTCACACATCTGCCTCTGCTTCTCTCATCTGAACAAAGGATTGAACATGTTAAAATCCAATAGGCCAGATCTTTGTTTCGTCCAATAGCAGACACCAAGTAAATAAAGGATCCCATCTTCTACATCTTATAAAACTAGAGGATGCTCTTGAAGCGGTTGCCTTGAGATCTAAGCAAGAATCGGTTACAAAATGTCAAAGAAATCACACATTATGTAAAAAAAAATGCTATTACGCACAGATCTGTGGCTAATAGGAGTTGTATTATCAATATTCAGTATTTGCCTTGGTCCAGAAGAACAAATCCGGTGGCCACTACTCTTATAAAGCCTCTCCAATTGGCATTACATATAAAGACACATGCAAAAGACCAAAGGGATGTGCACGCTGCTCACATGATTGCAGGGATGGCGATTGTTTTTGGACCTTAGATGAGTGTTCCTCCAGGGATTTTGCTATTTTTGTTAGAAAGAGCTGTCATCACCAGTTATTCCCTTGCACACCAGCACATAGGTATACTGCAGTCAGGATGTTCCTTAACATGTGATGCTGTAATTTAAAGATCATTTAGTGCTACATTTGTTAATACAGTTGTGCAATCATCTGATTTATTATACTTTAATGCTTAATGAATGACTGTAAATGAGAAATCTGCATAATGACTTGCTTTATCCGACACTATACCATTCTAAGATGCGGGAGAAAGAATGGGAGATATATGTCGTTATGTCGTAACAAGGCAAATGAGAGAAATTGCCTATCAAGAAATGTTGCCGATACTGTTGCCTTAGGCCATGTTCACACAGTCAGTATTTGGTCAGTATTTTACATCAGTATCTGTAAGCCAAAAGCAGGAGTGGAAAAATCAGAGGAAAAGTAGAATAGAAACACGTCACCACTTCTGGATTTATCACCCACTCCTGGTTTTGGCTTACAAATACTGAGGATAAATACTGACCAAATACTGAACATGGACTAAGGCAAACTTCACTGTCTTTCAAAACGGCACATAAGTGTGACTGTTATGTTTCGGTAGCTGAGGAGAGATTGCAAAAATAGCCAAAAAGCAATACACCAGAGAGGCTGGAAACTATTGGGTTGCAGGACCCTAAACTATCCGCCACACTAGAAGTAGCCGTGGTGCGTACCTACGGTGATCCTAGACGCCTCGTCACAGCCGGAGAGATAGCTACACCTAAAGGCAGAAAGATGAATGCTATCTGCCCCGTAGTAGAATCCCCAAAGAAATAGGAAGCCCCCAAAAATGTAATGGCGGTTAGACCAGAAGAAAATACGAACACAGACAGAAAATAGAATGAGCAAACACTGGGGCCCAATCTGTCTAGATAGAAAAGTATAGGAAAGAATTCTGACTGCAACCCAAAAAACCCTGACAAAAATACCAACACGTCTGATTAACAAAAAACCTGAGATCACACGATCTCTACCACCTAAATCAGATCTCTGGTGTAATACACAGCAATTCAGCAAATAAAAAGTGACATAGGAACAGAACAAAAGTGCAAACACAAACTGAGCACAATTGCAGAGCCAGGCCCCAAAAGGGACCAGGCTGAAGTCTACTGCTAAGCAGCAAACCAGCAAGAAAATCCAACCAGAGGAAAAAAAAACAGCAAATCACTTATCTGAATGAGAGCAGGAATGCAAGCTGAGCTCCAAACAAGATGTGGAAGAACAATTGATTACCGGCAAGGCTGAAGGGAGTTCAGGTCACTTATATCAGACTATTCAGAGCCAGCTGAAGGCCATTCAGCAATTAGTTCATTACCCTCAGCAACCACCGGAGGGAGCCCCAGCTCAGAAGTCGGCTCCAGAGTATTCACAACACGTGACTGTTACAACTTTAATGAGGCATACAAGCTTTACGGTACTCATGGAGAAACACAATACTCCAACAGTCTCTAGTGGAAACAGTCTAATAGCAAAGAGCTCTGTGGTGCCGACTTCCTCTTTAAGGAGGATCTTTTTTTTTTTTTTTACTTTAAATATTTTTATTGAGTTTTGACAACATTGATATGAAAACAGAACATTCCGATTACATTCAATAATAACAACAATAAAAAAGTTGATGGTTGGTAACATTAAATTATCGTTAGACATTAGAATGGGAGTATAACCAGCTTGATGAGGCATTAATACTAGGCCTTGCATGAACCAAATAATTGTGTGTGTGCTAGAGTAATGCAAAGAAGAAAGAGGGCGAAAATAGAAAGAATGGGACGGAAAAGGAGGTGGGGGGACAAAAAAAATAACTTATTGAACCAGCACTTCAGAGACCACATCTACCTCGACATTCTATGCTAAGTATTATTTTCTGATAACCAGATTGCCAGGTCATTCCCCTCCCTGAATAATATCGGACATGTCCATTGGTGATGAAAAGCTTTGAGGCAAATGTTATCATGTGTAATCATGTTTTCCAGCTTCATAATATTGTTAACCTCTTCCACTCATTCACCCAAAGTGACGTGGAATAATTGACTTAACAGCTGTTGGAAAGCGTCTGAAGATCTTTCTTTGCCTTTGAGATTGAATCCGGAGTAATGGAATGTCGGCCTGTTTGGGGGAGGGTATGACTGCTACTAGCGAGACTATTGTACACTGAGAATATTGAATTCCATAACCCAGAAACCAATTGGCATTCCCACCATGTAGAGTACAGACCAAAAGTTTGGACACACCTTCTCATTCAAAGATTTTTCTGTATTTTCATGACTATGAAAATTGTAGAATCACACTGAAGGCATCAAAACTATGAATTAACACATGTGGAATTATACATTACACTTTACAATAAAGTGTGAAACAACTGAAAATATGTCTTATATTCTAGGTTCTTCAAAGTAGCCACCTTTTGCTTTGATTACTGCTTTTTGCACGCAGAAAAGGTGAACGGATGGACTCTACATGCCTGGTTCCCACCGTGAAGCATGGAGGAGGTGGTGTGATGGTGTGGGGGTGCTTTGCTGGTGACACTATTGGGGATTATTCAAAATTGAAGCGGTGAGCGGTCCAGCTCACCCCAAACCATCTCGACTGGGTTCAGGTCTGGTGACTGTGGAGGCCAGGTCATCTGGCGTAGCACCCCAACACTCTCCTTCTTGGTCAAATAGCCCTTACACAGTCTGGAGGTGTGTTTGGGGTCATTGTCCTGTTGAAAAATAAATGATGGTCCAACTAAACGCAAACCGGATGGAATAGCATGCTGCTGCAAGATGCTGTGGTAGCCATGCTGGTTCAGTATGCCTTCAATTTTGAATAAATCCCCAACAGTATCACCAGCAAAGCACCATCACACCACCTCCTCCATGCTTCACGGTGGGAACCAGGCATGTAGTGTCCATCCGTTCACCTTTTCTGCATGCAAAGCAGTAATCAAAGCAAAAGGTGGCTACTTTGAGGAACCTAGAATATAAGACATATTTTCAGTTGTTTCACACTTTTTTGTAAAGTGTAATGTATAATTCCACATGTTTTAATTCATAGTTTTGATGCCTTCAGTGTGATTCTACAATTTTCATAACCATGAAAATACAGAAAAATCTTTGAATGAGAAGGTGTGTCCAAACTTTTGGTCTGTACTGTATGTAACATAGACCGACTGCACCGCCACTCCACCAGCACAAGTCAGACACAGAGGAGGAGATCCTATGTAGTGGGACAACAGTATCGTCCAGACAGAATCTTGTAGTTTTTCTCCTGAGCACGGCAAGTAATAGGTAATTTGTGGGAGAATATGACTGCTTTGTGCCAATCCTCCTCTGAAATCTGACTACCTAATTCCTTCTCCCAAGCCGTTTTTTGGTCGTTGGTGTCCCGCTGGTGAGCCTGAATCGCTGAGTGTGACACCCTTTATGAACGACTTTACCAGCATCGCAGGTGGGACTAGGTTTTCCCAATGACTGCAGAGGTCGTTATACAGATCGCTGATCTCTGATGAGTTGTGTTTGGAATCTAACTAGCGATCACATAGTGATCGCACTAGTGATCTCGCCAGGTCGTGTCATTGTCGTGATCGCTAAGTGTGACAGTGCCTTAAGGGTCATTGCAGGTGTCTCTTTGTGTTGCTTTGTGTATACAAGATAGAAGTTTAGTATAGGGACCTACTTGAGTGATTAAAGTTTAAAATGGAGTGAGTTCATCCATTATACTAACCAGAGATATGTGAGAATTTATAAATGACCTGAGCTGGAATAAGCCAGTCAGGATAGACGCCTACCTGGACTAGAGCCACCAATTTAATTAGGATCTTTCTTTGGATTTTATTTTTATTAAAACTGAGCACTTCCACCATTACTGTGACTCCACTGATTATGGAACAGTTTTCCTTTTTCTTCTGTGCCCCTCTGTTCCAAAGTTACGCCGCCAGGTAATAATGGTGCAGATTTTCCATTTAAGCAACTGGGCGTATACCACAGAATCTCTCTGTGGGCGTGGCCATGGTGTGATTGGCCCACATCAGGAAGTGAACGCCACAGAGAAGTTCAATTGGTAAAAGGGAAGATCTGCACAACTACTACTAACTGGGGGGGCACAACTTTGGAACGAAGGGCACTGAAGAAAAAGGAAAAACTGTGCCAAATCAACTAAGCAATGGCAATTGGAGGATGTACTCAGTTTACATTAAAAAATTAAGTTAAAGATCCTCTTTAAAGGGAATCTGTCAGGTCATTTTTTAGTACGATACTAATGGCATCCTGAAATAGGGCTTTGGGCAACCCTTTCAGAATCTATAACACTTATTGCTGTAGCTTCTCCGGTTGTCTTGCTGTAATCATCGGAGAATTTACAGCTGCTCACCTGCTGGTCAAGCATATGTAAATCCGAAAATACAGCTATGTGCAGGAGCCCTTATCTAGGGCAATTATCTCTGCAAGGAGCCACTGTGCAGCTTATAGCTACGTAGCACAGGGCCACAGAGACAGATGACCTGCCATGCAATCTCCATGGACACAGTTCTGCGGTTTGCATGAGACCGTAGTTACCAAGTGCCATCATTCCAAGGACTCGCATGTGGGAGTTGTGCTACAGATTTGATCAGCAGACCCAGCTTGTATCAGTAAAAATAACACAATATTCCACGGTAATTATCTAACTTCATTACCAGTTCATGGACTTCTAAATCTGTAACTTATCTGATGTACATTAGGCAACCAAAAACCATTTTATGAGCAAATGGCAGCTAATGAGTCATTGCGTCTTGTACTGAGTGCATATGGTGCTGGGCACATTCATATTTTTAATGTTACCATTAATACATTATGTGCATTAAGCCTCTCCCCAACAGAGGGCTACAAGGAAGAAAATGGCAGTGTTTCTTTCTTGCTAATGCAAAATTCTTTTACTTTAACTGGAGCTAAAGATAACACGCTGTTCTTCTACAATATGTTATGCATCATAAAACATGACTCCTTGTCCCCCAAATAAAAAAAGAAGCCTTTCAATGTGCCAGTGTCTGCTGGTGGTAAAAATAGAAAGCCACCATCAGTATCACTTCGGCAGCCTTGCTTTGCGCTCCCATGCACACGTCAGAAGCTGCTATTATAACACAATTTGACATCCTGTTCATTCCCACCTTGATGGTGTCCTCTTTGCTATTGTGTGAGTGATGGCAGGAAAGAGAGGTTTCCTCGTTACACATCAAGTCTAGATAACATGGAGCTCATGAAGGTAGAGCGCCTTTGTACTGGAAAAAGCACATAAAACAAAACTCCCAATGTCGTACTGACACATGGCGTCAGAGCAGAGACAACTAAGAAAATTGTTTGTCCTCTGTCCGCAATAGGATCGACAATCAAAGTTCCTATATTGGGCGCACGTTCACTTTCAGGCCACTTATTGACTCATTAAGCAAGATGGGAGGAAACCTAAACGAAGAGTATCCAAACTAAATACAAGCTCCACTCAGCCGTGAAAAAAATAGCCTCATGGTCACTGAGCTAAGCTTGGGGATCTGCAGGCCATTGCTTGGGGACACAGAAGCTTGGGGATCTGCAGGCCATTGCTTGGGGGCACAGAAGTTTGGGGGTGTAAGGGAGGGCCCGGACTGTAGTCGTGACCTGGATTACCGTAACATCCATGTCCAGCCCTTTTCATACATGAAACGGTGTTCTTCCCTCTGGCGTACCTGCATCTCCAGATTCCACTCCTCCTGGGCACCTCCCAGGCATCGACAGTCCTTCTTCCTTGAAACCCCCAGTAATGGAGACACAGTACAGAATAACTTGAACACATTTTTTACTTAACTCTTCACACGTTACAACCACAGTTGGCACAACAGGTGTTACATTAGTTTCCTTTTCTCTCCCTGCCTTGCTGTCACTTCTATGCAGTACAGTCATGGCCAAAAGTTTGAGAATGACACAAATATTATATTTTCACATGATCTGCTGCCCTCTGGTTTTTATGTGTGTTTGACAGATGTTTTTATCACAGACAGAAATATAATTGCAAACATATGAGTAACAAAAGCTTATATTGACAGTTAGAATGAGTTAATGCAGCAAGTCAATATTTGCAGTGTTGACCCTTCTTCTTCAGGACCTCTGCAATTCTCCCTGGCATGCTCTCAATCAACTTCTGGACCAAATCCTGGCTGATAGCAGTCCATTCTTGCACAATCAATGCTTTCATTTTGTCAGAATTGTTAGGTTTTTGTTTGTCCACCCGTCTCTTGATGATTGACCACAAGTTCTCAATGGGATTAAGATCTGGGGAGTTTCCAGGCCATGGACCCAAAATCTCTATGTTTTGTTCCCTGAGCCATTTAGTTATCACTTTGCTTTATGGCAAGGTGCTCCATCATGCTGGAAAAGGCATTGTTGATCTCCAAATTGCTCTTGGAGGGTTGGGAGAAGTTGCTCTTGGAGGACATTCTGGTACCATTCTTTATTCATGGCTGTGTTTTTAGGCAAGACTGTGGGAGAGCCGATTCCCTTGGCTGAGAAGCAACCCCACACATGAATGGTTTCAGGATGCTTAACAGTTGGCATGAGACAAGACTGGTGGTAGCGCTCACCTTGTCTTCTCCGAATGAGGCGTTTTCCTGATGTCCCAAACAATCGAAAAGGGGATTCATCAGAGAAAATAACTTTACCCCAGTCCTCAGCAGTCCACTGCCTGTACCTTTTGCAGAATATCAGTCTGTCCATGATGTTTTTTCTGGAGAGAAGTGGCTTCTTTGCTGCCCTCCTTGAGACCAGGCCTTGCTCCAAGAGTCTCCGCCTCACAGTGCGTGCAGATGCACTCACACCTGCCTGCTGCCATTCCTGAGCAAGCTCTGCACTGCTGGTAGCCCGATCCCGCAGCTGAAACACTTTTAAGAGACGGTCCTGGCGCTTGCTGGTCTTTCTTGGGCGCCCTGGAGCCTTTTTGGCAACAATGGAACCTCTCTCCTTGAAGTTCTTGATGATGCGATAGATTGTTGACTGAGGTGCAATCTTTCTAGCTGCGATACTCTTCCCTGTTAGGCCATTTTTGTGCATTGCAATGATGACTGCACGTGTTTCTTTAGAGATAACCATGGTTAACAGAAGAGAAACAATGATGCCAAGCACCAGCCTCCTTTTAAAGTGTCCAGTGGTGTCATTCTTACTTAATCATGACAGATTGATCTCCAGCCATGTCCTCATCAACACCCACACCTGTGTTAATGGAGCAATCACTGAAAAGAGGTTAGCTGATCCTTTTAAGGCAGGGCTGCAATGATGTTGAAATGTGTTTTGGGGGATAAAGTTCATTTTCTAGCCAAATATTGACTTTGCAAGTAATTGCTGTTAAGCTGATCACTCTTCATAACATTCTGGAGTATATGCAAATTGCCATTAGAAAAAGTAAAGCAGTAGACTTTGTAAAAATTAATATTTGTGTCATTCTCAAAACTTTTGTCCATGACTGTACATGCCCAGACCGTACAGTCACAGACTGCTCCCCAGTTCCTTTCAGGCCTGACCTCACCATAATGACACTTCCTTCAGCCTGCTTCGCCTCAGTACTGAATTCATCAATCATTACGTTTGGTGGCCCCCGGTGAAGCATCCGGCCCGTTTGTACCAAACGAGTCGAAGCTCCAGCCAACTTCTGCCCTAAAAGCATTGGCCCAGGCGGTAAGATGCCACATCTTTCCTCTCTGTTTAGGCCCACTGTAAGACTATGCAGCGGCCGTGGGTAACGTGGGTTGCTGTCCTTTAACGTTGCGTGGCTGCCGGTTGTCCGGGCCTAAGCCCTTGTGGACACTTGAGCACGCTGACTCTGTCTGAGCTAACTTCCTAAGAACCTATCACTACTACCCGGCAGCCCCTCCTACACTTAACCCTATGTGAAACTACCTAGCAGCTACACTTAACAAGGCCCACTAGTATGCCCCACCTAGTGGCCCGCAACAATACTACACTTACCCAGATATTTTATTATTATTATTCATTTTTATAGCGCCATTTATTCCATGGCGCTTTACATGTGAGAGGGGGCGAGTATAGACAAGTACAATAAATATGAGCAATACAGGACACACATAAGTACAGAAGGAGAGAGGACCCTGCCCGCGAAGGCTCACAGTCTACAGGGGATGGGTGAGGATACACTAGGAGAGGGTAGAACTGGTCGTGCGGTGGTTCAGTAGACTGAGGATCACTGCTGGTTGTAGGCTTGCCGGAAGAGGTAGGTCTTCAGGTTCTTTTTGAAGATTTCCATGGTAGGCGAGAGTCTGATGTGTTGGGGTAGAGAATTCCAGAGTATAGGGGAGGCACGGGAGAAGTCTTGTATGCGGTTGTGGTAAGAAGAGATAAGGGGAGAGTAGAGAAGGAGATCTTGAGAGGATCGAAGGTTGCGCGAGGGTAAGTAGCGGGAGACCATGTCACAGATGTATGGAGGAGACAGGTTGTGGATGGCTTTGTATGTCATAGTTAGGGTTTTGAACTGGTGCCTCTGGACGATAGGAAGCCAATGAAGGGCTTGGCATAGGGGAGAGGCTGGGGAATAACGGGGAGACAGGTGGATTAGTCGGGCAGCAGAATGTAGGATGGATTGGAGTGGTGCCAGAGTGCTAGAGGGGAGGCCAGAGTGCAGGAGGTTGCAGTAGTCAAGGCGGGAGATAAGGGCATGCACTAGTGTTTTTTGTGGTGTCGTGGTCAAGGAATGCACGGATCTGGGAAATATTTTTGAGTTTGAGACGGCAGGAGGAGGCTAGGGTTTGGATATGTGGCTTGAAAGAAAGGGCAGTGTAAGGTTCTGTGTACATGTTCCTGAAACTCAGTTTTTCCGTCAGCCATTTTACTTTCTGTCTTGCTGCAGCTGTCTTGCCCTCAGTCAATATGGAGTTTCCAGCTTGCATGTTCCCGCCCTGATTCTCTCCCTCTTGCTTCTTAAGCAGCCACAGCTGAGCAATCAGTGCTTCGGAATCAAGCCTGCAGTGTACCTGTGACCTGACTCCTGGAAGCCTTGGACCTTGTACTCCAGTTATTTCATATTGTGGAACTTTGGAACACTCGTGGACTTTGGAACCTTGCTATTTGATAAATCCACGTTTGCATGCACTTATGGTAACAGAGAAGAGATCCTGAACCTGTTGTGGTTAGTGTCTGCTGGGTCTGGAAAGGCTGTGTCTGCTGTAACTGTGGATATCAGATGTCCGGTTGTACTTTCTGTGATGACAGGGTTGTGACTTCTCACAACCATTCCAGGTGAGCAATTCCCTTAAGTTTTTTTTTTTCTGCAGTGTTACCATAGGTAAACACTATTGTTTTTTTTTTCTTTCCTCTTTTGTGTCTGCTGTAACTGTGGATATCAGATGTCCGGTTGAACTTTCTGTGATGATAGTGGTTGTGACTTCTCACAACCATTCCAGGTGAGCAGTTCCCTTAATTTTTTTTTCTCTCTGCAGTGTTACCACAGGTAAACACTATTGTTTTTTTTTCTTCTCCTCTCCTTCCAGTACTCCTGTCTTAAAAGATCTGGAAAATGGAGGCCCGCATAAAGGAACTTTGCGGAGTGACTGATAATATCCTTGCAGATTTGCAGACTATAAAAACCCGTTTTACAAACCTACAGGACCTCACTAATCACAATTTGCAAGTGTTTGGACAGACTGCCCAGGATTTGCGAGCCAGGATTGAGGTTCTAGAGGAGCGAGTCCAGGCTCCTGCCGTAGCCCCGAGTTCTGGGATTCCCAAGTTGCCCCCTTTTCGTTTTGGCGGTGAACGTGAGAAATTCAGGGGATTTATTAATCAATGCAATCTTTTTTTTTCTGCACATGCT
>JARQOD010000001.1:435904962-435982638 GCA_033576555.1 Oophaga sylvatica | reverse complement strand
CCCAACCCTAACTTTAGCCCCAACCCTAACTTTAGCCCTAACCCTAAAGGGAAAATGGATATAAATACTTTTTTTATTTTATTATTTTTCCTTAACAAAGGGGGTGATAAAAGGGAGTTTGATTTACTATTTATAGTGGGTTTTTAAAGCTGGTTTTTATGTTTGGCAGCTGTCACACACTAAAAGACGCTTTTTATTGCAAAAAAATAGTTTTTGCATCACCACATTTTCATAACTATAATTTTTTGATATTTTGGCCCACAGAGTCATGTGAGGTCTTGTTTTTTGCAGGACAAGTTGACATTTTTAGTGGTACCATTTTCGGTCACATGACATTTTTTGATCGCTTTCTATTCCGATTTTTGGGAGACAGAATAAGCAAAAACCAGCAATTTATGAATTTCTTTTGGGGTGGGCGATGACACCGTTCCGCGTGTGGTAAAATTGATAAAAGCTTTATTCTTCGGGTCAGTACGATTACAACGATACCTCATTTATATCTTTTTTTATGTTTTGGCGCTTTTATACAATAAAAACTATTTTACATAAAAAATTATTTTTGCATCGCTTTATTCTGCGAGCTATAACTTTTTTATTTTTTCGCTGATGATGCTGTATGGTGGCTCGTTTTTTGCAGGATAAAATGACGTTTTCAGCGGTAGCATGATTATTTACATCTGTGTTTTTAATCGCGTGTTATTCCTCTTTTTGTTCGGCGGTATGATGATAAAGCATTGTTTTTTTGCCTTTTTTATGGTGTTCACTAAAGGGGTTAACTAGTGGGACAGTCTTATAGTACGGGTCATTACGGACGCGGCGATACCAAATATGTGTACTTTTATTGTTTAGAATTTTTTTATTCAAATATTTATTTAGTGATAGAATAAATATTGATTTTTTTAAATTATTTTTTATTATTTTTTTTAAAATATTTTTACAATTATTTAAAAATGTTTTTTTATTTAAGTCTTACTTTTACACTTTGTCCCACTATGGGACACTCATTTTGTGCAGGCAGATCGCTTCTATAGCATGCAGATCTGCAAGCAATATAAGCTGTCAGCGCTGCAGTTTCTGTACACTGACCTAAGAGACTTCCTGACATGCACTGCGCATAACAGGAAGTCTCTCAGCTCTGGTAACTCTAATGTCATCATGATGACATCGGGTTACCATAGGAGTGATCGGGACCCCGCGTCATGCCGCGGGGTCTCCAATCCAAAGGCAGAAGGGCTGTCAGCTCCTCTGCCTGCTCCGGAACGCTGCGATCATGTTTTATCACAGTGTTCCGGGGTTAAAGTACCAGGAGCGGTCTGTGACTACTCCTGGCACTTAGTGCCGGGTGTCAGCTGTGAGAATCAGCTGACACCCGGCCACGATCGGCCGCGCTGTGAGCGCGGCCGATCGCATATGACGTACTATCTCGTCAATGGTCATAGGGGCCCAGGTCACATGGACAGGATAGTTTGTCAAATGTCAGAAAGGGGTTAAATATTGTCCCTGAATCCATATCCAAGAGATCCAATAGATTAATAGATTGCTTTTACATATGTAAACAGCAGCACACTGTTTGATTGCCTACCATTGGAAGCAAACCTCTCCACCTTCCCAACTAGATCTGTATTCTCACATCAAAGATATCAAGAACTCTTAAATACTGGGCAGCCCTTAATGACAATACTGTAAAGAGATTTAACCTTGTTTGGTCTCCTTGGGATTCCTTTTGGTCCATGTTAAATATATGACCTCTATGAGTTGGACATAACTAGGTCGTAACATTCCACATCATATCCCCCCCATTCCTTTGTCTGAGTCTATGTGTTTGTAAAATTTTACTCTTTATCTACTTGAAAATATTTAACTATTAGGGTATGTTTCCACATTCAATAAACGCTGCAGATTGGATGCAGCGTACAGCCGCAGCGTCCAATCTGCAACGGCCAAATGTTACAGCATACTGGAGGGGATTTTATGAAATCCCATCTCCACTATGCGTGCAGGGACGTCTCCGGCAGCCCTGCGTAACCGGTGTAGGGATGTGCTCTGGTAGGCAGTGGCAGGGCCACAGTAATGAGGCAACAAACAGGCTTAAAGTCCAACTTCAGTGGTTTAATGTCACTTTAAACAGCAGGTTTAACAGAAAATAAAGAAAAACACAAATTTACTCCAGCTTGGAGAACCACTGGTCTCAGACTCACCCTTGCATGGGAAGGGGTTAACTAAGCCAGGTGCCATTCCCAGGGTTGTTTGAGTCTTGTTGCTAAAGCTCTGCAGCATGGGTAGTCCAACAAAACAAATCCAGCCTACTTCCTCATACCTTGCACACACACTCACCCTGTGCCAAACAACAATCTCCATTACATGGCCCATAACCCCACTCACAGGTGAGGTACACATCACATGGGCTGATCACATAGTCGTGACATCATTACAAGTCCTCCACTTTATCCTGCTGGGAGAAATATATCTTACATCCAGCAGTACACCCTTGGCTGCACCACACCGAACATGCGGCACGTCTTTCTAGACCGCACCATGTCTATTTATCTTGCGGAGACACTCAGTCTCCGCAAGATAAATATCACAGTCTTATGTATAGGATGCGGTGATTCACCGTGCGTACAAAAGCTTTTGGACATGTGCTGTAAGGTGGTGAAATAATACTATTCCCTTGCTCTCCCTCCGCAGTAGTTCTTTATCGGTTTCTATTGTATCCGGTGGTACTGCTACATGTCGTCGTGTATTGCCACCTGGAGTCAATGGTATTGCCACACTTTGAGTTGTGTTACCATTCTTGTAAATGTGTTGTGTTTTGCTATGTTTCAGGTAGGGAAAATGCAGTTCACCCTTCGGACACCAGAGGGGCTCTTTAGCATGTAGAATTACTGTTTAGATAGGGTTAAGTGTAGGAGGGGCTGCCGGGAGTTAAGGCTAGGTGAGAAAGGAAGTTAGTTCAGATGGGGCCAGGGTGCCCGAAGTGTCCACATGGGCTATAGGCCCTGGACGGCTCAGCAGTCCGGCAACGTTAAGTACATGCAGCCCACGTTATCCATGGCCACTGGGCATCATCGCAGTGGGCCAGTACAGGAGAAGGTAGATGTGACGACAACCTGGGCGGACACTTTTAGGGCGGGAGTCGGTTGGAGTGAGGAGGTAAAGGAAGTTGGAGCTTCAAAGGGAACGGTACAGATGGGCCGGATGCTTTTCCAGAGGCAACCAAACCGGGTGGCTGATGATTTCGAGTCTGGGGCGAAACAGGCAGAAGGAATTGTCATCATGGCGAGGTTAGGCCAGGAAGGATCTGAGGAGCAGTCTAAGATGGTCCGGTCCAGACATGTGCCACACAGAAGCGTCAGTGAAGTAGGGAAAGATGAGGAAACAAGTGAATTCCGTGATGTGCCAACTGGGGATGTAACGTGTGAAGTTCTAAGTAAAGAGAATGTTCAAGTTATTCTGGACTGTGTCTTCATTAATGGGGGTAGCCTGGAAGAGGGGCCGTTGCCGCCTGGGAAGTGCCCATGGAGACCTGAACCTGGAGACGCAGGTACGCTGAACAGTGGAATACAGTTTTCTGTGAGGGAAGGTCGGGACACAGATGCTTCCATGTCTCTGGCCATGACTACAGTCCTGGCCTCACCTTACACTGCATCCAAAGTGCTGTCAGTACTGACCATGGAAACATACCCTTACTATAGTATAAGATTAGTTGTTAACCTATAAATGATACTGAAAAATCTAAAATGCCTAATTATTTTTTCTTTTCCTGTAAAATTTGAAAAATTTTCAATCAAAATTACAATTTAAAAAAAGAGAAATGAGTTTCTCCATTAACCCCTTAACCCCCAAGGGTGGTTTGCACGTTAATGACCAGGCCAATTTTTACAATTCTGACCACTGTCTCTTTATGAGGTTATAACTCTGGAACACTTCAACGGATCTTCACGATTCTGAGATTGTTTTCTCATGACATATTGTACTTCCTGATAGTGGTAAAATTTCTTCGATATAATTTGCGGTTATTTATGAAAAAAATGGAAATATGGCGAAAATTTTGCAATTTTCAAACTTTTAATTTTTATTCCCTTAAAACAGAGAAATATGTCACACAAAATAGTTAAGAAATAACATTTCCCACATGTCTACTTTACATCAGCACAATTTTGAAACCAAATTTTTTTTTTGCTACGAAGTTATAAGGGTTAAAAGTTGACCAGCGATTTCTCATTTTTACAACAAATTGTACAAAACCATTTTTTTTAGGAACCACCTCATATTTGAAGTCACTTTGAGGGGTCTATATGGCAGAAAATACCCAAAAGTGACCCCATTCTAAAAACTGCACCCCTCAAGGTACTCAAAGCCACATTTAAGAAGTTTATTAACCCTTCAGGTGCTTCACAGGAGCTGAAGCAACTTGGAAGGAAAAAATGAACATTTAACTTTTTAGTCACAAAAATGATCTTTTACAAAGAATTTTTTTTATTTTCACAAGGGTAAAAGGAGAAAATGGACAGAAAAAGTTGTTGTGCAATTTCTCCTGAGTACGCCGATACCCCATATGTGGGGGAAAACCACTGTCTGGGCGTACGGCAGGGCTTAGAAGGGAAGGAGCGCCGTTTGACTTTTTCAAAACAAAATTGGCGGGAATTGAGATTGGACGCCATGTCGCGTTTCGAGAGCCCCTAATGTGCCTAAACAGTGGAAACCCCCCACATGTGACACCATTTTGGAAACTAGACCCCCTAAGGAACTTATCTAGATCTGTTGTGATCACTTTGAACCCTCAAGTGTTTCACTAAAGTTTATAATGCCTTGGTGTGAAAAAAAAAAAAAAATTCCACAAAAATGATTTTTTTGTCCTCAATTTTTGATTCTTCCCAAGGAAATTGGACCCCAAAAGTTGTTGTCCAATTTGTCCTGAGTTCGCTGATACCCCATATGTGGGGGAGAAATACTGTTTGGATGCACCGCAGGGCTCGGAAAGGAAGTAATGACGTTTTGGAATGCAGACTTTGATGGGTGTCATGTTCAGTTTGCAGAGTCCTGATGTGCCTAAACAGTGGAAACCCCCACAAGTGACCTATTTTGTAAACTAGACCCCAAAGGAACTTATCTAGATGTGTGGTGAGCGCTTTGAACCCCAAGTGCTTCACAGAAGTTTATAATGCCGGACGTGAAAATAAAAAAATATTTTTTCCACAAACATGATCTTTTAGTCCCAGTTTTTATGTTCCCAAGGGTAACAGGAGAAATTGGACCCAAAAAGTTGTTTTCCAATTTGTCCTGAGTACGCTGATACCCTATATGTGGGAAAAAACTACTGTATGGGCACACGTCAGGGCTCGGAAGTGAAGTAGTGACGTTTTGCATTGCAGACTTTGATGGAATGGTCTGCGGGTGTCATGTCGCGTTTGGAGAGCCCTAATGTGCCTAAACAGTGGAAACCCCCACAATGACCCCATTTTGGAAACTAGACCCCAAAGGAACTTATTTAGTGTGTGTGAGAACTTTGAACCCCAAGTGCTTCACAGAAGTTTATAACGTAGAGCCATAAAAATAATAAATCATATTTTTTTCTACAAAAACGATATTTTCGCCCCCAATTTTTTATTTTCCCAAGGGTAACAGAAGAAATTGGACCCCAAGAGTTATTGTGCAATTTGTCCTAAGTGTGCTGATACCCCATATGTGGGGGTAAACTACTGTTTGGTCGCATGGCAGAGCTCAGAAGGGAAGGAGCACCGTTTGACTTTTTCAACGCCGAATTGGCTGGAATTGAAATCAGATGCCATGTCACATTTGGAGAGCCCCTGATGTGCCTAAACAGTGGAAACCCCCCCAATTCTAACTCCAACCCTAACCTCAACACACCCCTAACACTAATCCCGACCCTAATCATAACCCTAACCACAAACCTAACCCTAACACACCCGTAACCCTAGTCCCAACCCTAACCCTAACCCTAATGGGAAAATGGAAATGAATACATTTTTTTAATTTTATTATTTTTCCCTAACTAAGGGGGTGATAAAGAGGGGTTTGATTTACTATTTATAGCGGGTTTTTATGATTGGCAGCTGTCACGCTAAAAGAGGCTTTTTATTGCAAAAAGTAGTTTTTGCATCATCACATTTTGGGAGCTATAATTTTTCTATATTTTGGCCCACAGACTCATGTGAGGTCTTATTTTTTACGGGACAAGGTGACGTTTTTATTTGTACCATTTTTGGGCACATGACATTTTTTGATCGCTTTTTATTATGATTTTTGGGAGGCAGAATGAACAAAAACCAGCAATTCATGAGTTTCTTTTGGGGGAGGGGCGTTTATAGCGTTCCGCGTGTGCTAAAATTGATAATGGAGTTTTATTCTTCGGGTCAGTACGATTACGGCGATACCTCATTTATATCATTTTTTTATGTTTTGGCGCTTTTATACAATTAAAACGATTATATATAAAAAATAATTATTTTTGCATCGCTTTATTCTGCGAGCTATAACTTTTTCATTATTTCGCTGATGATGCTGTATGGTGGCTCGTTTTTTGCGGGGCAAGATGACGTTTTCAGTGGTACCATGCTTGTTTGTATCCGTCTTTTTGATCGCGTGTTAGTCCACTTTTTGTTCAGCAGTATGATGATTAATCATCATTTTTTAGACTTGTTTTTTTTTTTTTAAGGGGTTCACTAAATGGGTTAACTAGTGGGACAGTTTTATAGGGTGGGTCGTTATGGACGCGGCGATACTAAATATGTGTACTTTTATTGTTGGGTTGTTTTTTTTACATTAAAGAAGTGAATTTATTGGGGAATATTTTTTTTTTTTTCATTATTTAGGATTTTTTTTTTTACACATGTTTATTTTTATTTTTTTAACATTTTTACTTTGTCCCAGGGTGGGACATCACAGTATGGGGTCAGATCGCTGGTGTGACAGTGTGCACAGCACTCTGTCACACCAGCGATCGCACAGGCAGTGCTGGAGGCTTCTCAGTGCCTCCCTGCAGGACCCGGCGGCCATCTTGGATCCGGGGTCCTGCAGTGAGGAGAGTCCCTCGGAACAGCGCAACAGATCGCGCTGTTCTGAGGGTCTCAGGGGCCCCCTCCCTGCGGATGCTCCCCTGTGCCCCCGGTACACCGCGATCATGTTTGATCGCGGTGTGCCAGGGGTTAATGTGCCGGGAGCGGTCCGTGACCGCTACTGACACATAGTGCCGAGTGTCAGCTGTGATAATCAGCTGACACCCAGCGGCGATCAGCTGCGCTCCCCCGTACTATTCTGTCCATTGGAATTAAGTACCAGGTCACATGGACGGAATATTACGTCCAATGGGATTAAGGGGTTAACTAAAAATGTATAAATAGGGAATGTGAGAAAGGAAATGTTGTCAAATCAGCTCACCACTTCTGTACTAGAGATAAGTATTTCTGTCTACCCTGGACTTTCCTCTCTGTGTTCTGGGTGTTGTGCATGGAATATGCACTGGTCTGGCTTCCAAGTCAAATGGATTTTATTAATATGTGCACATTCTGCCAATCTTTTTATCCTATATGATAAGTAGTAGTTAAGGTTTAACTACTTTCCTTTGGTGCTGGAGAACATTGCCTTTTGGACCATTGAGAGCAACCTGAAAATGGGTTTTCTAGAAACCATAAGAGTCCAAAGTATTAGACAGCACTGTCACGATAGGCTGCAGCCGCCGAGAAGCGGCCCAGCCCATAATCTACGCTGACCGACCACCATGGCGTAGGGCGGGCGTCCCCCGGGGTCGCAATATGGACCCTCCATACCGCAGAGGGGCACCCGGGCCTACCCAAACTAGGGAAGGGCAGAGACCGGGGTTCTGTGGCAGCTGAGCATGTGGACAAGGAAGAGACACGTAAAACTTGATTACACCGCACAACTTCAGGTATAGGGAAGTAAAGTTTACTAAAGTAAATAAGTGAAGACACACAGTACATAAATCAAACATGACTATGCAAGGCTCCCGATTCCACACCTTCCAGAAGGGTATCACCCAGAGGACTCCAAGGTACCAACGGATCACAGCGGCACACATAGGTGGGACATCAGGACACAGGCATGACATCAGGGTACTCAAGGTCATCAGAACGTAGACAGGACACATGAGGACATCAGGATCATGAACTCAGGAACACGAACTGGACCTCAGGAACATGGACACAGGAACATGGAATCAGGAACACGAACTGGACATCAGGAACACGGACTGGATCTCAGTAACAGGAACCGGACATCAGGAGACTGGACATCAGGAACACAGACTGGATCTCAGGAACATGGACCGGACATCAGGAACACGGAATCAGGAACATGGAATCAGGAACACGGACCGGACATCAGGAACATGGACTCAGGAACATGGAATCAGGAACACGGAACCAGGAACACGGACAGCACATCAGGAACACGGACTGGATCCCAGGAACTCGGACCGGACATCAGGAAACTGGACATCAGGAACACAGACTGGACATCAGGAACACGGACTCAGGAACATGGAATCAAAAACACGGACCGGACATCAGGAACACGGAATCAGGAACACGGACAGGACATCAGCAACATGGACTGGACATCAGGAACACGGACTGGATCACAAGACCAACACTGGCATCGGACTCCAGACATCTGGCAACGATCAGCAGGCTCCGGACATCAGGCAGGGAAGGATTGGATCCGGACATCTGGAAGCAATCTAAAAAGGAACCCAAGCGGTCTGGTGCAAGCCTCGCCAGGCTCAACTGGAGCCGGCCAGGGATTGCACCAAAAACAAGCTGAGCACAGAGTAACAGAAACTTAGCACACCCACACCGGACTCCTCCTTCCAAGATGAACCCAGGTTGTATCAAAGGAAGTCAGTTAGCAAAAGATCACAGTCACTGGGCACAGGGTTCAGGACACAGAAGGACTTCAGGAACATAACACAGCAGAACAGTTCAGACAGTCAGGTACAGGACAAGTACAGGATCAAGGATTCAAGCATGGAATTACCGCCTCCAGGATAGGCGCAGGGACGGGCACAGGATCAGGGATTCAAGCCTAGAATTACCGCCTCCAGGATAGGCGAGCCTGGAATTACGCCTCCAGGATAGGCTCAGGGACGGGTACAGGATCAGGGGTTCAAGCCAGAATACGTCAGGATAGCACTGGAATTACCGCCTCCAGGATAGGCGCAGGACGGTAAGGATCAGGGATTCAAGCCTAGAATTACCGCCTCCAGGATAGGCGAGCCTGGAATTACGCCTCCAGGATAGGCGCAGGGACGGGACAGGATCAGGGATTCAAGCCTAGAATTACCGCCTCCAGGATAGGCGAGCCTGGAATTACCGCCTCCAGGATAGGCGCAGGGACGGTACAGGATCAGGTTCAAGCCTAGAATTACGCCTCCAGGATAGGCAAGCCTGGAATTACGCCTCCAGGATAGGCGCAGGACGGGTAAAGGATCAGGATTCAAGCCTAGAATTACCGCCTCCAGGATAGGCGAGCCTGGAATTACCGCCTCCAGGATAGGCGCAGGGATGGGTACAGGATCAGGGATTCAAGCCTAGAATTACCGCCTCCAGGATAGGCGAGCCTGGAATTACCGCCTCCAGGATAGGCGCAGGGACAGGTACAGGATCATGGGTTCAAGCCTAGAATTACCGCCTCCAGGATAGGCGCAGGGACAGGTACAGGAACACACATGGCAAGATTCAGAAGCTATATGAGTAGCTAAGGCCCCGCTCATAGGGCAGGGAGCCTTTATATATAAGCTGCCCCTCAGCAATTGGCTGGGGACAGCATTTCAAGTACACACACTAACCCTGATAAAAGCAGGGCAGGTGTGGCCGCGCACCCTATGCAGCCAGACACAAATCAGCACAGCAAGGGCACCTGGAAATGGCTGCAGCCTAAACACACGTAGTAAGTCATGCACCACTGCAGAGGACCTTGACCTACGGGTAGCTTCCACAGCAATAGCCAGGGTGGTCATGCAGCGCAGCGGAGACACCCACGCATGCACGGCTACGCAGCGGAGCTGGGAACTGAGCAGCATCCATACAGTTAAAGGATAACAGTATCCCAGCTCAATTAGGGGGAAAAGGAGCAAAGGGTTAACGCACAGACATGCATTGTCACGCCGACAACCAAGTACAGACAGAACAGCGTGACAAGCACTTGATGCTCTAGTTAAAATCCTCCAAGTTTTATTGAAATCCAGTATAAAGAGAAATACAGTTTTCATTAGCTCTGTTCAAGTGGGATATAAATCAGAAAAACATAGGCAACAATAGCACTTTCCACGGAATGTGTTTCTGACTGGTACTGCCATTGGTCTCCTGTAGTAACCACTTAAACTCAAGTTAGATAACTTGCAGTCTTTTACCCAATTTGCACCTTTTTTCGGTAGTTGCTTCTTTCTAAGTCCCAATTAACTTGCTTCAAGTTCTATGCTTGACAAAGTTCAGAGGTTCTGGAGAAGACATTTGAACAGGGCAAAGAGGGTGAGGAGAGCGGACTGATTGATTATTTGAAAAGCTAAGCTGACCCCCTTCCCTGTCTACACATTGAAAAAGGGGTGAAATAAAGGGTCAGGCAGCCCTTTTTAGACCCTATCCCGGTCACATGCCAACACAGGAAACGCTATCCTGTGTCGAGCATATTGTAGGGCCAGACGCGAGACAACTGGAGACCAGAATGAAGTGTCTAGAATAGGAACAGGGCATGCAGGCATTTAAGGCTGGTTTCACATTAGCGTTGCACTGACCTGCGTCGGTCAGCGCATGGCCGTCGCTAAGCTCCGCCCCGGCCGTGCCGCCTCCCGATCGCTCCGCCTATGGGCGCATGACGCTGCATGCGACCTGCGGACCCTATTTTTAGCATTGGGTTTGCAGGCCGTACGCAGGTTGTGCACAGGTATGCGTTTTTCCGGCGCAAGCGTCCTTTTGACGGTGCACCGACCTGTGCCCAACACACCGTGTTGCATTTTGGTGCGCTCGGCGCACCGTCAAAAGGACGCATGCGCCGGCAAATGCATACCTGCGTACGGCCTGCGAACCCAATGCTAAAGATATGGTGCGCAGGTCGCATGCAGCGTCATGCGCCCCTAGGCGGAGCGATCGGGAGGAGGCGCAGCCGGAGGCGGAGCTTAGCGGCGGCCGTGCGCTGAAAGACGCAGGTCAGTGCAATGCTAGTGTGAAACTAGCCTAAGATAATTGGTATCCATGGATGATTTGCCATTCAGCACAATACACACCCGCAAAATACATATAATACAACTACCATACCCATAACACATATACCACAAGTTTTAATGTCTACCTTTTTTTAAGGGGGTGAATGTGCACATAAATAATAGAAGTAAATAATTATTACAGTGATTAATATGCATGTAGTTGATAACACGTAAAGGAAAACATCACTTTAACAGAGAGCGTGTTCTGACAAAGCTCAGTTTATTATTCATGCACATTCACCATTTATCTTGGAAAATCATTTATATTTATTATTTTCTTTACGTTTAATGCTTTCATCTACACTGTTATTCTCTGGGTATTTTATATTTACTTTGAGTTATTAATAAAGCAGTGAATTTCTTGCCGACGCCAAGTCTAAAGGATCACATCAATGCAAATATTCTAACAGGTATTATGGAAGGATGATGGAGGTGAATATTTGCCTCACAGGATTCTTAAGTTAACATTTGGAATGGAGATTAAGTGATAACCTACAAACAACCCCATAACAGGATATGCTCCAGTCTTTCCTTTGGTAGACCTAATTTAAAAATCGCCTAAAATCGAACTTGTCAACTTTTCTGGAACATCCAGGGAGCTCCCAAGAAAAAGGGTGAAATCCAAGAGTCCCAGAAGAGTTAGCATCACAAAATGTTCCCAATTAGAACTTGTGCGTGATGCCAGAAGACTCCATCATTAGATGAAGCCATGGTATCCAATTGCACATTCAAGGGATGGAAGACAGTATATGAAGAAGACAGGGGATGTAGAAAGTGCATGATCTGTTAAAAAAAAAAAAAAAGGGGTTGGTGAAAAAAAGTTCACTGAACAACTTGGTGAATATTGTTGGCCTATGAAATGCGTGAAATTGAGATGCAGTTCCAGGATCAGTTACTTGTAGGGAGTAGTGCGGATGAGTGCAGTCTTGGAGACTGAAGCTTCATTAATCAAATACTGATGACCTATCTCGAGAGCACAGTCAGATGGCTGTATAAATCGTAACGATATAAGAACGCAATGCATGGACTGGCTGGCGGCTCTCCTGACCCAAGAGTGACAGCTACATGTATTTCTATACAGTTGTAGGGGAAGTTGCCAGCCAGTCCATGCACTGCATTCCGATCTTGTTCTGATTTATACAGCCGTCTGACTGCACCCCAAGAATACACTATTAATATCTAAGTCTCATAAATTCCGTTTACATCTAAATTGACAATTTATCACACTAAGTGCCTCTTTTCCAATGCCAGATATAAAGGCTATCAACGTCACATCCCAATAATCCAAAGCAACTATTAAAACGGACAATGATCTCTCCAGATCCATTCTTTTTACCCTGCATCTACCATGACAACCGGTAACAGCTCCCATACACAATAGATGAATGCCGGCCAGACCCACCGCCCAATTTCAATGCCCAATCCTTTTGTTTTCAGGGTAGATATATCTACTGCTCTCTGTACTCTCTTCTCTTTGAAAACCTAGCCAAGTGTTTATGTCTATGGTGGAGTCGGGAGACATACCTGTTTGGCAGGCAGCTATCCAATGTGTATAGCCAATTTAAGTGTCTTTCTCCACAAAAGATTCCTTGCTTGTTAACATCCAACACAAGACCATAGTTGTTATGGTTATTTGTCACCTAAATGCACTTATTCTTGCATTGCTAGAAATCCCGGTCCCTTTTTAGGATTTTTAGTATACATCTTTAACATATAGGTGTGGGGTTTTTTTGTTCACAGTTTTGGGGATATTACTCTTATTGGGTTTAAGAAAAGTTAGGTATAATTTGGCACGTTAGCTTTTAGTTTGCGTAGAACTCGCAATAGTATATTGATCATTACTTTAGACAACTGTGAGCTACAGTTTTTTATCGGTTACCGTTTCAGATTTTATTCTTGTCCCATTAACCTAAGGAAAAGCAAGAAGTTTTAAAAAATAAATAAATAGTATTGAGGGTTATCAAAAATCCATAACCATTGTTGGATCAGTATCCAAAGAGATTCTAGGAGATATAACAGAAGCTCAGGGGTGATAGGAATAGAACTGAGATTAACCAAGTTAAGACTCTACAAGTAGAACTTTTAAAAATATTTTTGGGTAGATTAATTCTTCAAGTAATCTGTACAGCTCACATTGGATAGATTTCTTTATAAATAGCTTGCTTCAATAAGCTGTTGCTATGGTATCCTCAAGTAAGTGCGTCAGTAGCACCATTAACTCGAGACCGTGATGTCTTCGTAGAGAAGAATAAATCAAGCATGATGGTTTTTTATTTGCCAATGACCTGCACGTGTTACAACTCTCCAGTTGGTCTTTTCTGTATATGGTAAACACTTATTAGACGCTCTTCACTTATCAAGCATCAATGCTCAAATGAAAAGAACTGCCATGGGATAAAAAGAAACTAGTTAAGTCCTGTCTTTTCACCAAATCATTATGAAAAGTTGTCATTTCTTAATAATAATAATAATAATCTTTATTTTTATATAGCGCTAACATATTCCACAGCGCTTTACAGTTTGCACACATTATCGTCTACAAAGCATAAGAAAGCTATACCTCGGTTTTACCATAAGGTCATCTGTTCTGAAATGATAAATTGTAATCTTTAGGTGTATTATTAGGTGTAAAGAACCATTCTAAATGTGAAAAAAACAAAACAGTAACATACTTTAGTATGTGGTTTTGACCCTATTCCCTTAGTTTAAGTTCTCACATAGCAGTTGAGGCATGATTAATGACTTGTTGTTATGTATCTAAATAAACAACCTTTGGAACTGGCTCCAAAAAGAAGAATAGGTGGAAGAAAGAATATGGCTTTTCCTTTTAAATCTTTATGGTTGCAATGTTAATTTTCAACCAATTGATTTTGTAATGTGTATGGGAGTGTCAAGACTTCACTCAGATGGCCGACATCAAGCTGAAAGAAAGCGTCTACCAGAGTCCTCTTCTGCAGGAGCCAAGGATCAGGCATGTTGTAATTTGACATGCCACACGGATCCTTTGTTCTGAAGTGGTAAAGTCTGGCAGTAGCTAATTCTCCTCTCCCCATTGAAAACATGTGTATAGCCACAACTACAGCTGTTACGCATCTGTCCTAGGTCCGGGCTGTGCTCACCTCACACCATACCGCTGAACTCTTGTGATCTACAGTGGGTACGGAAAGTATTCAGACCCCTTTAAATTTTTCACTATTTGTTTCATTGCAGCCATTTGGTAAATTCAAAAAAGTTCATTTTTTTCTCATTAACCCCTTTACCCCCAAGGGTGGTTTGCACGTTAATGACCAGGCCAATTTTTACAATTCTGACCACTGTCTCTTTATGAGGTTATAACTCTGGAACACTTAAATGGATCTTCGCGATTCTGAGAATGTTTTCTCGAGACATATTGTACTTCACATTAGTGGTAAAATTTCTTCAATATAACTTGCGTTTATTTTTGAAAAACACACAAATATGGCGAAAATTTTGAAAATTTTACAATTTTCAAACTTTGAATTTTTATTCCCATAAAATAGAGAAATATGTCACAAAAAATAGTTAAGAAATAACATTTCCCACATGTCTACTTTACATCAGCACAATTTTGTAACCAAATTTTTTTTTGTTAGGAAATTATAAGGGTTAAAAGTTGACCAGCGATTTCTCATTTTTACAACAAAATTTGCAAAGCCATTTTTTTTAGGGACCACCTCACATTTGAAGTCACTTTGAGGGGTCTATATGGCAGAAAATACCCAAAAGTGACACAATTCTTAAAAGTGCACCCCTCAAGGTACTCAAAACCACATTCAAGAAGTTTATTAACCCTTCATATGCTTCACAGGAGCTGAAGCAACGTGGAAGGAAAAAATGAACATTTAACTTTTTAGTCACAAAAATGATCTTTTACAAACTTTTTTTATTTTCACAAGGGTAAAAGGAGAAAATGAACAGATAATGTTGTTGTGCAATTTCTCCTGAGTACGCCGATACCCCATATGTGGGGGAAAACCACTGTTTGGGCACATGGCAGAGCTTGTAAGGGAAGGAGCGCCGTTTGACTTTTCAAACCAAAATTGGCTGGAATTGAGATTGGACGCCATGTTGCATTTGGAGAGCCCCTGATGTGCCTAAACAGTGGAAACCCCCCACAAGTGACCCCATTTTGGAAACTAGACCCCTAAGGAACTTATATAGATCTGTGGTGAGCAATTTGAACCCCAAGTGCTTCACACAAGTTTATAACGTAGAGTCGTAAAATTAAAAAATCATATTTTTTCCACAAAAATGATCTTTTCACCCCAATTTATATTTTCCCAAGGGTAACAAGGCCCCAAAAGTTATTGTGCAATTTGTCCTGAGTACACTGATATATGTGGGGGTAAACCACTGTTTGGGTGCATGGCAGAGCTCGGAAGGGAAGGAGCGCCGTTTGACTTTTTCAACGCAGAATTGGCTGGATGCCATGTCGTGTTTGGAGAGCCCCTGATGTGCCTAAACAGTGGAAGCCCCCCACAAATTACACCATTTGGAAACTAGACCCCTCAAGGAACTTATCTAGATGTGTGGTGAGCACTTTGAACCCCCAGGTGTTTCACTAAAGTTTATAACGCCCGAGCATGAAAATAAGAAAATCATATTTTTTCCACAAACATGATCTTTTAGTCCCCAATGTTTTATTTTCCCAAGGGTAACAGGAGAAATTGGACCCCAAAAGTTGTTGTCCAATTTGTTCTGAGTAAGATGATAGCCCATATGTGGGAGAAAACTACTGTATGGGCACACATCGGGGCTCGGAAGGGAAGTAGTGACGTTTTGGATTGCAGACTTTGATGGAATGGTCTGCGGGCAACATGTCACGTTTGGAAAGACTCTGATGTGCCTAAACAGTGGAAACCCCCCACAAGTGACCCCATTTTGGAAAATAGACCCCCCCAAGGAACTTATCTAGATGTGTGGTGAGCACTTTAAACCCCGAAGTGCTTCACAGAAGTTTATAGCGTACAGCCGTACAAAAATGATTTTTTTCGCCCCCAAATTTTTATTTTCACAAGGGTAACAGGAGAAATTTGACCCCAATAGTTGTTGTCCAATTTGTCCTGAGTACGCTGATACCCTATATATGAGAGAAAACTACTGTATGGGCACATGTCGGGGCTCGGAAGGGAAGTAGTGACGTTTTGGATTGCAGACTTTGATGGAATAGTCTGCGGGCGTCATGTCGCATTTGGAGAGCCCCTGATGTGTCTAAACAGTGGAAACCCCCCACAAGCAGGGTGGATAAAAATCAATGATTTTTTTAAAAAAATCAAAAAAATCGGATTTTTTTGATTTAAATCGGATTTTTTTGATTTAAATCGGATTTTTTTCAATAAACTGCTTTTTGAGGAAAATATTTTACCATCCAAAGGTTCTTCCATCATGAGATAAAGCTGAGTTGTTTAACTCAGTAGAATAAAGGCTGTATATGTGTAACATTCACAATGCCATGCTCTTCCAGAGGTTTCTGTAGGATTAGTGGGCAGTTTCTCTCCTATATTATCACAGACGCTCGCTTTACTTACGCAGTTCTCAAAACTGAATTTGACTCCGCAGAGGTCCCAGCCTCTTCTTCACGGCAAAAATGTTACAACATGAACAGAGTTGAGAAGAAGACCTTAATCCTATTGTTCTACAAACCTATGAATACAGAATCAATCTCTTCAGTGCCAAGTCCAAGAAGTTAGACAATATGTTTCTGATTGTTTGGAGTGGAATAGATCTGCACAACACAAGAAGAATGTGAATCTAAGTGTGAGGAGGAGGAAGGGCAAGCAGACAAGAAAATGAAAGTGAAACTTTGAGCACAATACTGCAGCATAGCCACAGACAAACAAGTCTGGATCTGTTTGTGTGTACGATCTGAGGTTTATTACATTCTTTCCTTATAATGGCAGCAGGCCGAGAAATAAAATCTGAAAAATAATTGTAAAATGTTTGGTATTTCCACTTTTAAACACTAGGCAGAGCAGCTGCTGAAATATAAACTGCTAGCTCGTATTGCGACAGTAGTAAATGCAGGCGGGGTCTGATCACGTGTGACTTCTCTCCTCCGTTACTAGGTGTTTATAATAACAGAGGATGTAGTTTAGGCTCACAGAGCGGAGCCATTGCGGAGCCATTTTGTTGGGGACTGCCAGTGATACTGACAAGTAGGCTGTCACTGAGGACGACCGGCAGCATCTATTCTGTTAGTTCATGCTGCTCGCTGTATTATAAACTGAGCACAGATACGTGGAGAGTATCACACACTGGGATTATTCACAGCACATGACACACTGCATGTATCTAGATACAGTGCTGAGTGTAGTGTATCGCATTATGGGATTAGATACACCGGTCTGGGGCATATCGCGCATGATGAAATTAGATACACCGGTCTGGGGCGTATCGCACATGATGAAATTAGATATACCGGTCTGGTAGAAACTTTGATTTAAATCACTGATTTAAATCAAGCCTTACTGACTAGTGATTTAAATCGTGATTTAAATCGTGATTTAAATCAGTTTGATTTAAATCAAATCCACCCTGCCCACAATGACCCCATTTTGGAAAATTGACCCCCCCAAGTAACTTATCTAGATGTGTGGAGAGAACTTTGAACCCCTAAGTGCTTCACAGAAGTTTATAACCTAGCGTCATAAAAATAAAAAATCATAATTTTTTTCCACAAAAATGATATTTTCGGCCCCAATTTTTTATTTTCCCAAGGGTAAAAGAAGAAATTGGACCCGAAGAGTTATTGTGCAATTTTTCCTGAGTACGCTGATACCCCGTATGTGGGGCTAAACTACTGTTTGGGCGCATGGCAGAGCTCTGAAGGGAAGGAGCATCGTTTGACTTTTTCAAAGCAGAATTGGCTGGAATTGAGATTAGACGCCATGTCACATTTGGAGAGCCCCTGATGTGCCTAAACAGTGGAAACCCCCCAATTCTAACTCCAACCCTAACCCCAACACACCCTGTTGTGAATGGACTTGAAATGAGTTCTGAGCAGAGGCTCCCTCTGGTGGTTACAAGCGGTACTGGACTGTCCAGTGAAGATTGTGAGGAGTGGGAATCAGGTGTTACTGACTGGTCTTATATAAGGGAGTCGCCTTCCCATCAGGGTTGCCGGTGATCAATTGTTCTGGTCTCAATCCTTGAGTCCTGTTTCCTTTGTAGCCTGCTGTGTCGTGTCTGCATCTCCTGCTAACAGATAAGACATTTTCTTCTTTTTGTTTTTGTGCTTGATTTTTGCATTTTGTCCTGCACTTCTGTGGGGGCCTTCAGGGTCCCCTCCGGGGGCTTTTGCCCTCTCAGTTTAGTTCAGCCACTGATGTTTGTACTTTTGCTTTTTCCAGTTTTTTCAGTGGCTGCTGTTTTGATTTTGTTACACCAGAGAACTAATTTAGGTGGTAGAGGTCGTGTGATCTCAGGTGATTTTGAAATTAGTAGAGTTGGTGCTTTTCAGGGTTTTTTGGGATTGCAGTAAGTGCCCTTCCTATCCTTTTCTATTTAGGTAGTTTGGGCCCCAACGTTTGCTCATACTATTTTCTGTCTGTGTCAGTATTTCATCTTGTCTAACCGCCATTACATGTTTGGGGGCTTTCTATGTTCTTTGGGGATCTGCTCCGGGGCAGATAGCTTTCCTCTTTCTATCTTTAGGTGTAGTTAGTTTCTCAGGCTGTGACGAGGCGTCTAGGACCAATGTAGGAACGCTCCACGGCTGCCTCTAGTTTTGGTGGTTAGTCAGGGTACTGCAATCTCATAGATTCCAACTTCTCTGGTGTATTGCCTTTTTTACCTGCACTCCTCAGCTACCGAAACATAACAGTATCACCGGCCTAAAAATTGAAAATTGTATTGTACTCACAGAAGGAAAAAAAATATTGTGAAAGAAAAAAGGTTGTCAGAGTTGTCAGAGATATTTTTTCTGTTTGTTGCATTTTTTTTTTTTTCCCTCTGTATCTCTGGGTGCTGGGGAGGATTTTTTTTTTCTCTCAATGGAGTTTGCACAGTTGTCTGGCCGTGTGGATCAGCTTGCCACTGAGGTTCGGAGTATTGCTGCCTATCTTGCTAGGTTGCCTGTTGTGGAACCTAGGATTCCCATGCCAGATTTGTTTTTAGGGGATCGAGCTAAGTTTCAGAATTTCAAAAATAATTGTAAATTGTTTTTTGCCTTAAAATCTAAGTCCTCAGGGAACGCAGCGCAGCAGGTTCAAATTGTCATCTCTCTCCTGCGCGGCGATCCTCAGGATTGGGCTTTTTCCTTGACACCTGGGGATCCTGTTTTGAGTGATGTTGATGCATTTTTTCAGGCTTTGGGGTTATTGTACGATGAGCCTAATGTCACTGATCAAGCTGAAAAAGCCTTGTTGGCATTAAATCAGGGTCTTGATGATGCTGGAGTTATACTGTCAGAGATTCCGTAGGTGGGCAGTCCTGACCAAGTGGAATGACGACGCTTTGGCGGCCCTTTTTCGGAGGGTCTGTCAGATAATGTAAAGGATGTTATGGTGGGATTCTCTGTCCCCTCTGGTCTCAATGATTCTATGTCATTAGCGATTCAAATTGACAGACGTTTGCGTGAGCGGAGAAGTATGCGTGGAATGGTGTTGCCTTGTGAACCTGCTTCTGAACCCATGCAGTGTGATAGAGTGGTGTCTGGGGCACAGCGTCATGAGTTTTGAAAGCGCAATGGGTTATGTTTCTACTGTGGTGATGCCTCTCATGCTATTTCAGTCTGCCCTAAGCGGGCAAGACGTTTTGCACGCTCAGTTGTCTTGGGTAGTGTTCAGACTAAGTTTTTATTAACTGTCACTCTGATATGCTCTCTGTCCTCATTTTCTGCTCAGGCTTTCGTTGATTCTGGAGCAGCTATTAACCTGATGGATTATGATTTTGCTAAACGTTGTGGGTTTCCCTTGATACCCCTACAGAAGTCTATTCCCCTACTGGGGATCGATTCTACCCCTTTGGCTGAGAATAAACCTCAGTTCTCTACTCAGGTGATAATGAGGGTTGAACCTGATCATCAGGAGTGCTGTAAATTTTTGGTTCTGTATAATCTGCATGATATTATCGTACTGGGCTTCCCTTGGTTACAGTCTCATAATCCTGTTTTGGATTGGAAATCTGTGTCTGTAACCAGTTGGGGCTGCCAATGTGTTAATACCAACACTCCTGTTTTTTCTGCCTCCTCCCAGGCTCAGAATGTTCCTGACTTTTTGATTGATTTTTCTGATGTGTTTAGCGAAAGTAAATCTGCATCCTTGCCTCCCCATAGGAGCTATGACTGCGCTATTGAATTAGTGCCTGGTGGTAAATTCCCTAAAGGTCGCCTTTTTAACTTGTCTGTACCTGAACATGACGCTATGCGGTCTTATATCAAGGAATCATTGGAGAAGGGTCATATCAGACCATCCTCTTCACCCTTAGGTGCCGGTTTTTTCTTTGTGGCCAAAAAGGATGGTTCATTAAGGCCGTGTATTGATTATCGTCTTTTGAACAATATTACTGTAAAATATCAATACCCGTTACCTTTGATTTCTGACCTGTTTTCCAGGGTGAAAAACGCTACTTGGTTTACCAAGCTTGACCTCAGGGGGGCATATAACCTTATTCGCATTAAGCACGGGGATGAATGGAAGACGGCATTCAATACCCCTGAGGGGCATTTTGAGTACCTTGTGATGCCCTTTGGGCTCACTAATGCTCCTTCTGTCTTCCAGTCCTTCATGAATGACATTTTCAGGGATTTTGTGGATAAATTTCTGATTGTTTATTTGGATGATATCTTGATTTTTTCTAATGACTGGGACTCTCATGTGAAACATGTTCGAACTGTATTCCAGATTTTGAGAGAGAATGCTCTGTATGTGAAGGGATCAAAGTGTCTTTTTGGCGTACAGAGGATCTAATTTCTGGGATTCATTTTGTGCCCATCTGTTATTGAAATGGACCCGGTCAAGGTTCAGGCCATCTGTGATTGGGTCCAACCTACTTCATTAAAGGCTCTTCAAAGATTTTTGGGTTTTGCCAATTTTTATCGTAAATTTATTGGTAATTTCTCGGTTATTGTTAAACCATTGACTGATTTGACCAGAAAGGGTTCTGATGTGGTGAATTGGCCTCCTGAGGCAGTCTCTGCATTTCAGGAACTTAAGCAGAGATTCACTTCTGCTCCTGTTCTACGGCAGCCTGATGTTTCTCTGCCATTTCAGGTGGAGGTTGATGCCTCTGAAATTGGGGCAGGTGCCGTTTTGTCCCAAAAAGTCCAGAGACCTCTAAAAGTAACCCTTGTGCCTTTTTCTCTCGAAAATTTTCTCCTACTGAACGTAATTATGACGTGGGTAATCGGGAGTTACTGGCCATGAAGTGGGCTTTTGAAGAGTGGAGACATTGGCTGGAGGGAGCCAAACATCAGGTGGTGGTCCTTACGGACCATAAGAATCTGGTTTATCTGGAATCTGCCAAGCGACTCAATCCTAGACAGGCCAGGTGGGCCTTGTTTTTCACACGTTTTAATTTTGTGGTTTCCTTTCTTCCTGGCACTAAGAATGTTAAGGCGGATGTCCTCTCGAGGAGTTTCCTTGCGGACTCTCCTGAGTTATCTGATCCTTCTGTTATTTGAAAGAGGGTGTAGTTCTTTCCGCCATCTCACCCAATTTGAGACTTGCTCTGGAGGGGTGTCAGGAGGATAGGCCCGAGCGCTGCCCTGTTGGAAAATTGTTTGTCTCGGACCAGTGGAAAAAGAGTGTGATGTCTGAGATTCATTGTTCCGCATTGGCTGGGCATCCCGGAATTTTTGGTACCAGAGACTTGGTTAGTCGGTCCTTTTGGTGGCCTACCTTGTCTCGTGATGTCAGGGAATTTGTGCAGTCCTGCGGGACTTGCTCTCGCTCCAAGCCTTGCTCTCGCTCTAGTGGTTTGTTGATGCCATTGCCTGTGCCAAGAGACCATGGACCCATATCTCTATGGATTTCATTTCCGACCTCCCTGTTTCTCAGAGAATGACCGTCATCTGGGTGATTTGTGATAGGTTTTCCAAGATGATACATCTTGTGCCATTACCTAAGTTGCCTTCCTCCTCTGAATTGGTGCCTTTGTTCCTTCAGCACGTGATTTGTTTACACGGCATTCCTGAGAACATTGTGTCTGACAGAGGAGTCCAGTTTGTTTCCAGATTTTGGAGGACCTTTTGTTCTAAACTTGGTGTTCAATTGTCTTTCTCCTCGGCGTTTCATCCTCAGACCAATGGTCAAACTGAGAGAACAAACCAGACATTGGAGACTTATCTAAGATGCTTTGTGTCTGCTGATCAGGATGACTGGGTCTCTTTTTTGCCTTTGGCTGAGTTTGCTCTTAATAATAGGGCTAGCTCTGCCACTTTGATGTCTCCATTTTTCTGTAATTCTGGGTTTCACCCTCGATTTTCTTCAGGACAGACGGAGGCTTCTGTCTGTCCAGGTGTTGACTCTGTTGTGGAGCGTATGCAACAGATTTGGGACCAGGTAGTGGAGAGGTTGTCCCTCTCTCAGGAGAGGGCCCAGCGGTTTGCTAACCGGCATAGGACTGATGGTCCTCGGTTTAAAGTGGGGGACTTGGTCTGGTTGTCCTCAAGAAATATTCCTATGAGAGTGGCATCTCCTAAATTTAAGCCTAGGTTCATTGGACCTTATAAGATCATGGAGATTCTTAATCCTGTTTCTTTTCGTTTGCTTCTTCCAGGGACATTTAAGATCCATAACGTGTTCCACAAGTCCTTGTTGAAGAGGTTTGTTGAGCCAGTGGTTCCTACTGCTTTGCCTCCTGACCCTGTTCTGGTTGAGGGCAATATGGAGTTTGTGGCTGAGAAAATATTGAATTCTCGTTTTTCTAGACGGAAACTCCAGTATTTGGTTAAGTGGAGAGGTTATGGTCAGGAAGACAATTCTTGGGTGTTTGCTTCGGACATCCATGCTAGGAGACTCATCCGTGCGTATCATAGAACTCATCCTGACCGACCTGGTTGCTCAAGTGAGGGTTCGGTGACCCCTCCTCAAGGGGGGGTACTGTTGTGAATGGACTTGAAATGAGTTCTGAGCAGAGGCTCCCTCTGGTGGTTACAAGCGGTACTGGACTGTCCAGTGAAGATTGTGAGGAGTGGGAATCAGGTGTTACTGACTGGTCTTATATAAGGGAGTCGCCTTCCCATCAGGGTTGCCGGTGATCAATTGTTCTTGTCTCAATCCTTGAGTCCTGTTTCCTTTGTAGCCTGCTGTGTCGTGTCTGCATCTCCTGCTAACAGATAAGACATTTTCTTCTTTTTGTTTTTGTGCTTGATTTTTGCATTTTGTCCTGCACTTCTGTGGGGGCCTTCAGGGTCCCCTCCGGGGGCTTTTGCCCTCTCAGTTTAGTTCAGCCACTGATGTTTGTACTTTTGCTTTTTCCAGTTTTTTCAGTGGCTGCTGTTTTGATTTTGTTACACCAGAGAACTAATTTAGGTGGTAGAGGTCGTGTGATCTCAGGTGATTTTGAAATTAGTAGAGTTGGTGCTTTTCAGGGTTTTTTGGGATTGCAGTAAGTGCCCTTCCTATCCTTTTCTATTTAGGTAGTTTGGGCCCCAACGTTTGCTCATACTATTTTCTGTCTGTGTCAGTATTTCATCTTGTCTAACCGCCATTACATGTTTGGGGGCTTTCTATGTTCTTTGGGGATCTGCTCCGGGGCAGATAGTTTTCCTCTTTCTATCTTTAGGTGTAGTTAGTTTCTCAGGCTGTGACGAGGCGTCTAGGACCAACGTAGGAACGCTCCACGGCTGCCTCTAGTTGTGGTGGTTAGTCAGGGTACTGCAATCTCATAGATTCCAACTTCTCTGGTGTATTGCCTTTTTTACCTGCACTCCTCAGCTACCGAAACATAACAACACCCCTAACCCTAGTCCCAACCCTAACCATAACCCTAACCACAAACCTAACCCTAACACACTCCTAACCCTAATCCCAACCCTAACCCTAATCCTAACTTTAGCCCCAACCCTAACCCTAACCGAAATGGGAAAATGGAAATAAATACTTTTTTTTAATTTTATTATTTTTTCCTAACTAAGGGGTGATAAAAGGGGGTTTGATTTACTATTTATAGCTGGTTTTTATGTTTGGCAGCTGTCACGCTAAAAGACGCTTTTTATTGCAAAAATAGTTTTTGCATCACCTGTTATGATTTGGTAGCTGAGGAGGTCATGAGCAAAACACAGTCAAAGCAGCAAGACACCAGAGAGGCTGGAACCTAATGGTTGCAGATCCCTAAACTAACTCACAACTAGAAGTAGCTGTGGAGCATACCTACGGTGATCCTAGACGCCTCGGCACAGCCAGAGAGTTGGCTACACCTGAAGACAGAAAGAGGAAAGCTAACTGCCCCGGAGTAAAGCCCCCCAAAGAAATAGAAAGCCCCCAAACATGTAATGGCGGTTAGACAAGAGGAAAACACGAACACAGACAGAAAATAGAATGAGCAAATATTGGGGCCCAAATCTGTCTAGAAAGTAAAGTACAGGAGAGAAATTCTGTCTGCAACCCAGAAAAACCCTAATAAAAATACTAGCACTTCTGATTACAAAAAACCTGAGACCACACGATCTCGACCACCTATATCAGATCTCTGGTGTGACACACAGCTACTCAGCAACAAAAAATATCAATGGAACAGAGAACAAGTGCAAATACAAAATGAGAACAGAGGGCAGTTTGGCAAAGTCAAAATCCATCAGGTTAATAGCTGCTCCTGAATCAACAAAAGCCTGAGCCGAAAATGTGGACATGGAGCAAATCAGGGTAACAGTCAACAGAAATTTAGTCTGAACACTACCCAAGACAACTGAGCGCGCAAAACGTCTTCCCCGCTTGGGGCAGATGGAAATAGCATGAGAAGCATCACCTCAGTAGAAACAACAACCTATTACGCTTTCGAAACTCATGACGCTGTGCCCCAGAAGTCACTCCCTCATACTGCATAGGCTCAGGAGCTGACTCACAAGGCAACACAATCTCACGCATACCTCTGCGCTCACGCAAACGTCTGTCAATTTGAATAGCCAATGACATAGAGTCATTGAGACCAGAGGGAACAGGGAATCCCACCATAATATCCTTTACAGTCTCTGCGAGACCCTTCCGAAAAAGAGCTGCCAGAGCATCATCATTCCATTTAGGACTGCCCGTTTTCGAAATTTCTGACAGTACAGCTCAGCAGCTTCATGACCCTGATTCAATGCCAACAAGGTTTTTTCCGGTTGATCAGTGACATTACGTTCATCGTACAATAACCCCAGAGCCTGAAAAAACACATTAACATCATTCAAAACAGGATCCCCAGGTGTCATGGAAAAAGCCCAATCCTGAGGGTCGCTGCGCAACAGGGAGATAACAATTTGAACCTGCTGTGCAGCGCTTCCTGAGGACTTAGGCTTCAGGGTAAAAAACAACTTACAGTTATTTTTACAATTCAGACCGATCCCCCAAAAATAAATCTGGCATGGGGATCCTAGGTTCCACAGCAGGCAACCTAGTGATATAGGCAGCAATATTCAGAACCTCAGCGGCGAGCCGCTCAACACGACCTGACAACTGCACAATCTCCATTGAGGACAAAGAAAAATTCCTCCTCAGCACCCAGGGAGAAAGAGGGAAAAAATGTAACAAGCAGAAAAAAGAAAAAAAAAAATTTCTGACAACTTTTTTTTTTTTTTCCTTTAAGCTCACTATCCTTCCCTTCTGTTGAGTACCATAGAATTTTCAGTCTGGCTGGTAATACTGTTATGATTTGGTAGCTGAGGAGGACAGGAGCAAAACACCGCCAAAGCAGCAAGACACCAGAGAGGCTGGAACCTAATGGGTTGCAGATCCCAAAACTAACCGCACAACTAGAAGTAGCCGTGGAGCGTACCTACAGTGATCCTAGATGCCTCGGCACAGCCGGAGAGTTGGCTACACCTGAAGACAGAAAGAGGAAAGCTAACTGCCCCGGAGTAAAGCCCCCAAAGAAATAGGAAGCCCCCAAACATGTAATGGCGGTTAGACAAGAGGAAAACACGAACACAGACAGAAAATAGAATGCAAATGTTGGGGCCCAAATCTGTCTAGAAAGTAAAGTACAGGAGAGAAATTCTGTCTGCAACCAGAAAAACCCTAATAAAAATACCAGCACTTCTGATTACAAAAAACATGAGACCACATGATCTCGACCACCTATATCAGATCTCTGGTGTGACACACAGCTACCCAGCAATAAAAAATATCAATGGAACAGAGAACAAGTGCAAATACAAAATGAGAACAGAGGGCAGCGCAAGCCCCCAAAGGGAACCATGTTATGTTTTGGTAGCTGAGGAGGCAGGAGCAAAAAACCGCATAGGCAGCCTGACACCAGAGAGGTTGGAAACGAATAGGTTGCAGACCCCTAAACTAACCGCACAACTAGAAGCAGCCGTGGAGCGTACCTACGGTGGTCCTAGACGCCTCGGCACAGCCGGAGAGATAGTTATCCCTGAAGATGGAAAGAGGAAAGCTGACTGCCTCGGAGTAGACCCCAAAAGACTAGGAAGCCCCCAAACATATAATGGCGGTTAGACAAGATGAAAACACGAACACAGACAGAAAATAGATTGAGCAAACGCTGGGGCCCAAAACTGTCTAGATAGGATAGTACAGGAGAGAATACTGTCTGCAACCCAGAAAAACCCTAGGAAAAATTCCAACAGTTCTGAATCCAAAAACACTGAGACCACAGGGTCTCGACCACCTATATCAGATCTCTGGTGTGGACACGTAGCTACCCAGCAGCAAGATATCACAAGAACTGAGCAAATGAACAAATACAAAAAACGAACGGAGACCAGCCAAAGCCCCCAAAGGGGACCCGGCTGAATACAAAAAGCATTCAGCAAAAAGCAAGGAATTCAAACCACAGTAAAAAAAAATGAAAGAGACTTATCTGAAAGCAAGCAGGAGACAGCAGGAAAGCAAGCTGAATTCCAACCTAGACCAGGAAGCATAATTGATTACCGGCGAGGATCATGGGAGTCCAGTTCACTTATATCAGGCCAGTCATTACCACCTGACCACCACTCATTATTTACAGGTGTAGGGCTCTTGGTTTTCAACATTGGTTCAATACACTCAGCAACCACCAGAGGGAGCCTCAGCTCCGAAGTCGTCTCCAAAATGTTCACAACAGGACCAGGCTGAAGTCCAAGGCAAGACTGCATAAAGCAAGAAAAATCCAACCACAGAAAAAAAAAACAGAAAGTCACTTATCTGAATGATAGCAGGAAAGCAAGCTGAAATTCCAACAAAGACCTGGAAGCAACAATTGATTACCGGCGAGGATCATGGGAGATCAGCTCACTTATATCAGGCCAGTCAGCCCCACCTGACACCCATTCCTTAATTGGTTCAATACCCTCAGCAACCACCGGAGGGAGCCTCAGCTACGAAGTCGTCTCCAACACATTCACAACAATCACCACATTTTGAGAGCTATAATTTTTGCATATTTTGGTCCACAGAGTCATGTGAGGTCTTTTTTTTTCCGGTACGAGTTGACGTTTTTATTGGTACCATTTTTGGGCACGTGACTTTTTTGATCGCTTTTTATTTAAATTTTTGGGAGGTTAGAATGAACAAAAATCAGCAATTCATGAATTTCTTTTGGGGGGCGTTTATACCGTTCCACATGTGGTAAAATTGATAAAGCGGTTTTATTGTTCGGGTCAGTACGATTACGGCGATACCTCATTTATATCATTTTTTTATGTTTTGGCGCTTTTATACAATAAAAACTATTTTATACAAAAAATTATTTTTGCATCGCTTTATTCTGCGAGCTATAAATTTAAAAATAAATTTTTCGCTGATGATGCTGTATGGTGACTTGTTTTTTGCAGGACAAGATGACGTTTTCAGCGGTACCATGTTTATTTATATCCGTCTTTTTGATCGCGTGTTATTCCACTTTTTGTTAGGCGGTATGATGATAAAGCATTGTTTCTTGCTTTGTTTTTTTTTTTTAAGGGGTTCACTAAAGGGGTTAACTAGTTCTATAGGGCGGGTCGTTACGGACGTGGAGATACCAAATATGTGTACTTTTATTGCTTTGTTTTTTTATTTACATGAAGAAATGAATTTATTGGGGAATATTTTTTTTTCCCTTTATTTTGGAATTTTTTTTTTTTACACGTGATTTTCATTTTTTTTACTTTTTTACTTTGTCCCATTATGGGACATCACTATATAAGGTCAGATCGCCGATCTGACAGGCACTGCTGCAGGCTTTCTCAGCGCATGCTCTCAGCAGGCACTGAGGAAGCCGCTTCCCTGCAGGACCCCACGGCCATTTTGGATCCGGGATCCTGCAGGGAGGACGGTCCCTCAGAACAGCGCGATACATCGCACTGTTCTGAGGGTCTCAAGGGAACACGCAGGGAGCCCCCTCCCTGCACAATGCTTCCCTGTGGCCCCGATACACCGCGATCATGTTTGATCGCGGTGTGCCAGGGGTTAATGTGCCGGAACGGTCCATGACCGCTCCTGGCACATAGTGCCGCTGTCAGCTGTGATAATCAGCTGACACTCGGCCGCGATCGGCCGCGCACCCCCCGTGGGACGTACTATCCCGTCCGTGGTCAGATTGTCCCAGGTCACATGGACGGGATAGTACGTCCAATGGCAGAAAGGGGTTAATGTACACTCTGCATCCCATCTTGACTGAAAAAAATAGAAATGTAGCAATTTTTGCAAATTTATTAAAAAAGAAAAATTTAAATATCATATGGACATAAGTATTACTGTATGTAGGCTTTGCAGATGGCCTGGCACAATCCCATGTGATGTGCCTCAGACTACATAAGGCCTACCAACTGTGTCTTGGTATTATGAATTTCTTGATGCTTTCTGCTAACTGTTCCCGATCTTCCAGGACTTCTGCTACCTGCTCTAATTCTTTCAGGACCTCGGGTACCTGTTCCTGCTTGTGGCTTCCAGGACTTCTCCTGTCCGCCTGAGGCTTCCAGTACCTCTGCTACCTGTTCCCAGTCTCCCAAGACTTCTGCTACGTGTCCGCCTACGGCTTCCAGGACCACTGCTACTTGTCTGTGCTTTCTAGGTCTTCTGCTACCTGTCTGCGGCTTCCAGGATCTCTGATACTGATAAGGGGGGTGTCTGATCACTAGTGAGCCAAATAGAATTCACTCAACATTTCTCACTGTATAAATTTCAATATGAGACAAGATAGGATTAAAGAAGAGTAGGAAATTGATTACTGGAATTTTTTGTATTTTTTCTATATTTCATGTCCTTTTAATATATTACTGCATGAGTTCAAAGGTTAAAGGTTTTACCTGCCACCATCGATCCTATAATAAAGGTTGTATAGGCTTTGCCATACTCCTACTCATGTCGACCAAAGATATGTACATGAAGACATGAAATTCCCACCAGCATGAAGCATTCAGAATCATTTAACATGGTAATTACATGAGCTAAAATGGGGCTGGTGGGAGGTATAATTGTAAACACGGATGACACAGCGAGTAAGCCATTTGACATTGTTATATCATATTCTGACACCAATTAATACAGTATATTCTTGTTGCCATACTGTTTAAACCTTGCTAAATGACTTAATTTTCTCAATGACATGATCAATGTTACACTTACATTCTGAACTCAAATTATCTGTGCAAGAAAATTCCAGTGACTTTGATAAGCCCTTCTACAATTTTCATCAAGAAAAGCATTAGCATGGTTAAAAAGATATGTAGGGTTTCACAAGAAAATAGACACATTGACTATGTAGTCTGATCTGCAGGTGGCACAGCAGGGTGGGCTGTGTATACTGGAAAAAAGCAGTAGCATAATGATCAATGTCTAGTGTAACCATGACCTCGCTTAGAAGGCAGTGGTTAGTATCACACTTAATGGGTATCTGCATCTAAAAGCATGAGTTTATTCAAAAAGAATGGTGGTGCAGAGAGCCATTGGTTCCCTTCTCCACCATGTATTCTAGAAGGGAGGACGCTAAAAACGAGGACTCCTGTGTAAAGGCATTATTACTAGCTTCAATATATGGAAGCACGAGAGGACAACTACTGTGTGGGGATGAAAAGGGGCACATTACTACTGGAAAGTGGAATATAGAAGGACTTTACTACTGCTTGAATAAATAGGGACACAATAGATTCACCCCAATATGTCATTTCATTTTCTGTTAAACCTAATTCCAACTAAACTTTCCAATTCCCACAAGGATTAGCCTAGGCCCATCCCTACAATTAAGGCCTGCATATACCTCCCGGCTGATGCCATATTACAATCATTCAGTTGCATAACTAAGACCTTGATTCCATGTTGAAAATATATATATCACGTGGCAATTTTTTTTATCTGCGCCCCAATGGATACAAAACTTGGTTAAATCTCAGTATGAAAATATAAGAATAATTGTTTTGACATTTTTCAAACCAATTATTAAACTATAAAAAATTATCACTTACACCATGAATCATCATAATATGCCAGTGAAACATGTGGGCCAATAAGCTTTTTCAGTGGAAGGATACTCCGGAAATTGTCTAACAAACTGGCAAACTGGGTTTGTCCGTGTGGATAGAAATACAATGCTCTATTCTCATAGGCTAGTTTCATGCCGAGAGCACCAAAATGCAACACGGTGCGTTGGGCGCAGGTCGGCGCACCGTCAAAAGGATGCATGCACCGGCAAACGCATACCTGCGCACGGCCTGTGTACCCAATGCTAAAGATAGGGTACGCAGGTCGCATGCAGCGTCGTGTGCCCATAGGCGGAGCAGCCAGGAGGAGGCGCGGCCGGGGGCGGAGCTTAGCGGCGGCCGTGCGCAGACCGACGCAGGTCAGTGAAACGCTAGTGTGAAACTAGCCATACATAGTCATTTTGAATGTATAAACCCAATGACCAATATGTATTAATATAGCAACATGTTACAGGTGCTTCTCACAAAATTAGATCATCAAAAAGTTAATTTATTTCAGTTCTTCAATACAAAAAGTGAAACTCATATTCTATAGAGTTATTACAGGGTGATCTATTTCATGGCTTACAGCCAATGAAAACCCAAAAGTCATTATCTCAGTAAATTAGAATACTTTATAACACCAGCTTGAAAAATGATTTTAAAATATGAAATGTTGGCCTACTGAAATGTATGTTTAGTAAATGCATTCAATACTTGGTCGGGGCTCCTTTTGCATCAATTACTGCAACAATGCGGTGTGGCATGGAGGCGGATCAGCCTGTGGCACTGCTGAGGTGTTATGGAAGCCCAGATTGCTTTGATCGCAGCCTTCAGCTTGTCTGCATTGTTGGATCTGGTGTCCCTCATCTTCCTCTTGACAATACTTCATATATTCTCTATGGGGTTAAGGTCAGGCAAGTTTGCTGGTCAATCAAGCACAGTGATACTGTTGTTTTTAAACCAGGTATTGGTACTTTTGGCAGTGTGGACAAGCACAAGCTTGTCCATGTGAGGGAAGCAGGAAGTGGTCTACAAGTTCCTGGTAGATGGCTGTGCTTACTTTGGTCTTGATAAAATACAGTGGACCTACACCAGCAGATGACATGGCTCTCCAAACCATCATTGTGGAGACTTCACACTAGACCTCAAGCAGCTTGGATTCTGTGCCTCTCCACTCTTTCTCCACACTCTGGGACCTTGATTTCCAAATGAAATGTAAAATTTACTTTCATCTGTAAACAACACCTTGGACTACTGAGAAACAGTTCAGATCTTTTTATCCTTGGTCCAGGTAAGAAGCCTCTGGCATTGTCTATTGGTCATGAGTGGCAATGACTCCAGCAGCAGTCCTCTCCTTGTGAATCTCCCAGAAATTTTTGAATGGCTTTTTCGTAACAATCCTTTCAAGGCTGCGGTTTTCCCCGTTGCTTGTGCACCTTTTTCTACCACACTTTTTCCTTCCACCCAACTTAATATGCTTGGGTATAGCACTCTGTAAACAGCCAGCTTCTTTAGCAATGACCTTTTGGGGCTTACCCTCCTTGTGGAGTGTGTCAATGACTGTCTTCTGGACATCTGTCAATTCAGCAGTCTTCCCCATGATTGTGGAGCCTACTGAAACAGACTAAGGGACCTTTTTAAACGCTCAGGAAGCCTTTGCAGGTGTTTTTTGTTAATTATTCTAATTTACTGAGATAATGACTGTTGGGTTTTCATTGGCTGTAAGCCATAATCATCAACATAAACAGAAATAAACATTTGAAACAGACCACTCTGTTTGTAATGACTATATAATATATGAGTTTCACTTTTTGTATTGAAGAAGTGAAATAAATTAACTTTTTGATGATATTTTAATTTTTTGAGAAGCACCTGTATAAAAGCATTGCTTATAGACATCCCACATCTATATTTTAACAAAACTCAAATATAAATCCTATATGTTCTAGTCACATGAAAACAGATATTCTGATGCACAGGCAGTTTATTTCCAGGTGGGTCTGTGAGGGGCGATGCAGATTGTACATGCAATTCCCCATTAAATTATTCAATTCCCACCACAACAGACTTGTTATTTTTACTTTTAATTTGTATCTTGTCATACAAGCCAAGATTTGTGAGTGGAGTGGGAAATTCCGTTCCCCAAACATCTGCACAGGACTGTCAAAAGGGAAAGGGTTAAATGGCTTTTACAAATCTGGAGCTCCATAGACATGAAGGATCAGCTCAGCTCATCTATTCCAAGCCACTCTGCTGATGCTCTGGGAATCCTTTCCTCTCAGCAGAAATGAGATCAGACCAGCCAGGTGCTCTGTCACTTCAGCAAGCGGGACAGGAGTGCAAGGAATTTGGAGACATTTCGGGGGTGGTCCGAGGAGGACGAGGGGTGGCGGTTACTCTTTTATTTCTGTACAACGTGCACCATAGGGCAAATAAATCAGCAAGTTACTATAACTATATATATATATTTATACAGATCATATATATTATATTATACATATTATATTATACATGTAGTGTGTGTGTATATGTACAGGTCCTTCTCAAAAAATTAGCATATAGTGCTAAATTTCATTATTTTCCATAATGTAATGATTACAATTAAACTTTCATATATTTTAGATTCATTACACACCAACTGAAATTTGTCAGGTCTTTTATTGTTTTAATACTGATGATTTTGGCATACAACTCCTGATAACCCAAAAAACCTGTCTCAAAAAATTAACATATTTCAACCGTCCAATAAAATAAAAGTGTTTTTTAAAAACAAACAAAAAAACCATCAAATAATAAAGTTCAGTTATGCACTCAATACTTGGTCGGGAATCCTTTTGCAGAAATGACTGCTTCAATGCGGCGTGGCATGGAGGCAATCAGCCTGTGACACTGCTGAGGTGTTATGGAGGCCCAGGAAGCTTCGATAGCGGCCTTAAGCTCATCCAGAGTGTTGGGTCTTGCGTCTCTCAACTTTCTCTTCACAATATCCCACAGATTCTCTATGGGGTTCAGGTCAGGAGAGTTGGCAGGCCAATTGAGCACAGTAATACCATGGTCAGTAAACCATTTACCAGTGGTTTTGGCACTGTGAGCAGGTGCCAGGTCGTGCTGAAAAATGAAATCTTCATCTCCATAAAGCATTTCAGCCGATGGAAGCATGAAGTGCTCCAAAATCTCCTGATAGCTAGCTGCATTGACCCTGCCCTTGATGAAACACAGTGGACCAACACCAGCAGCTGACATGGCACCCCACACCATCACTGACTGTGGGTACTTGACACTGGACTTCAGGCATTTTGGCATTTCCTTCTCCCCAGTCTTCCTCCAGACTCTGGCATCTTGATTTCCGAATGACATGCAAAATTTGCTTTCATCAGAAAAAAGTACTTGGGACCACTTAGCAACAGTCCAGTGCTGCTTCTCTGTAGCCCAGGTCAGGCGCTTCTGCCGCTGTTTATGGTTCAAAAGTGGCTTTACCTGGGGAATGCGGCACCTGTAGCCCATTTCCTGCACACGCCTGTGCACGGTGGCTCTGGATGTTTCTACACCAGACTCAGTCCACTGCTTCCTCAGGTCCCCCAAGGTCTGGAATCGGTCCTTCTCCACAATCTTCCTCAGGGTCCAGTCACCTCTTCTCGTTGTACAGCGTTTTCTGCCACATTGTTTCCTTCCAACAGACTTCCCATTGAGGTGCCTTGATACAGCACTCTGGGAACAGCCTATTTGTTGAGAAATTTCTTTCTGGGTCTTACCCTCTTGCTTGAGGGTGTCAATGATGGCCTTCTTGACATCAGTCAGGTCGCTAGTCTTACCCATGATGGGGGTTTTGAGTAATGAACCAGGCAGGGAGTTTTTAAAAGCCTCAGGAATCTTTTGCATGTGTTTAGAGTTAATTAGTTGATTCAGAAGATTAGGGTAATAGGTCGTTTAGAGAACCTTTTCTTGATATGCTAATTTTCTGAGACAGGTTTTTTGGGTTATCAGGAGTTGTATGCCAAAATCATCAGTATTAAAACAATAAAAGACCTGACAAATTTCAGTTGGTGTGTAATCAATCCAAAATATATGAAAGTTTAATTGTAATCATTACATTATGGAAAATAATGAAATTTAGCACTATATGCTAATTTTTTGAGAAGGACCTGTATATATTAGTGGGGAGAATAAGTATTTGATACACTGTCAATTTTGTAAGTTTTCCCACCTACAAAGAATGGAGAGGTCTGTAATTTTTAGCGTAAGTACACTTCAACTGTGAGAGACAGAATCTAAAAATAAAAACAAGAAAATCACATTGTATGATTTTAAATCATTAAATTGCATTAAATAAGTATGGTCTCACACACACACGAGTGAAACAACTATTGAACACATCACCAATTTTCTAAATAAATATATTTCTAAAGTTTACATCACTATAGGAATCGCCATGGCTCCCTAATCTATATCATTTGGAAGGGTTTACAAACTGGAGTTTAAGGTCTCTTTCACACTTCAGTCGTTCGACGTCAGTCAAAATCCGTCGAAGCGTCAAAAAAACGGATCCGCCTTTTTCTTTTGGCGGATCCGTTTTTTTGTCATTGAGTTGCATTAGTGACGGATTTTGACGGATGGGCGTCCGTTCGGATCTGTCATAATTTTGGCGTCCGTCGCTTTTTGAAAACGTCTATAGTAAACGTCCATTTCTGGGATTCAAAAGTTCATAACGGATCCGTCTAAAAACGGATCCGTTGCATCCATTTTTGCCATTTTACAGCGGATCCGTTTTTTCACCCTTTGGCAGATTTTAACTGACGTCGAACGACTGAAGTGTGAAAGAAGCCTAAAAGGAGTAGAAAGATTTACACATGTTTTAGGGGGAAATTCACTCCAGGCGTTCTCACAAATACAAAATGAATATGGACCCACACAGAATTAAGTATCTTCAGTTACGACATGCATATCAGGCAGGCAAAGGGTCTCATCCTAAATAACAGAGTGCCTCAAAATGATGTAATACAGAGAATAGCCAGCACACATAACTCTGGGGGGGCTAATCTCATTACTTTATAAGTATCTGTTGGACCTTGTATTAACAAAACACCCCATACGGTCAAAAAATGTGAGGGCATGATAGGTATTGAAGAAACTCTGTGGTCTGAAATACTGGAAAGAGTTTCACAGCTGTCTCTGAGTGAGTCCCATAGATTCTCCCACTTACAGGTATTACACCAGTCATATAGATCACCTCAATTTCTCCACAATATAGGGCTTCGACCAGACTGCCTATGTGCTAGATGTAAAACATCCCCAGCTAACATGCTTCATATGATGTGAACGTGCTCAGCTTTGGAAACTTTCTGGAGGGATGTACAGTAATAGCGATCATTAATAGAACATACTCAGTCGATACAGATCCCTCACCATTAGTATGTATACTGGGATATATAGAAGATCTGAGCACTGACAAACATGGCAAAATAGCGGTAGCAAACTGATAGCTCAGCATTGGTTATCATAGCAGGCGCCCACAGTAACAGAATGTACCATATTTTTCGGACCATAAGACGCATTTTTTTCCCAAAAAATTTTGGGGTAAAATTGGGGTGCGTCTTATGGTCGCAATATACTCACAAATCCGGTGACGGCGGCGGTCCCGATGCAGCCTCCCTGTGCTCTGTGGTGCGGTGGTGTCGGGGCCCTGTGATGTGGCGGCAGCGGGGCTCTGTGCTGCGTGGGGGGCTCTGCCGGCATTTCGTCAAAGCCCCCCCCAGCTCCACTGCTGCAACGCGGTGGGTTCCTGAAAGATGGCCGCCCGTGGCCTCCGGAAAGATGGCCGCCGCATACTCAAATTCAAATCTCAGCAACGAGATCTCTTCCCGAGATCTCGTCTCCCAAGATCTCTTCCCGAGATCTCGTCTCCCGAGATCTCTTCCCGAGATCTCGTCTCCCGAGATCTCGGGACAAGATCTCGTTGCGGAGATCTGAATCTGAGCATGCACCGCCTCCAGCGGCCATCTTTCCGAAGGCCCCTCGCGGCCATGTTTCAGGAGGCCTCCACGTCACAGCAACGGAGCTGCGGGGGCTTTCGGCCTTTGACGAAATGCTGGCGGAGCCCCCACGCAGCACAGAGCCCCGCTGCCGCCACATCACAGAGCTCCGACACCACCGCACCACAGAGCACAGGGAGGCTGCATCTGGACTGCCGCCGCCACTGGATTTGTGAGTATATTGCGAGCACAACCACCCACAGAGCACAGCCACCCACAGAGCACAGCCACCCCACAGTGCACAGCCACCCAACAAAGCACAACCACCCCACAGTGCACAGCCACCCACAGTGCACAGCCACCCCACAGTGCACAACCACCCCACAGAGCACAACCACCCCACAGAGCACCCCTGAAACACAGAGCACCACCACCGCATCAGCCTGGGTCACCGAACGACCCCTGTGACCACTCCTCTACCTGTGCTGATCCCTTCGCTGGTAAGCTGAATTCAGACTGTAAGACGGACCCTCATTTGACACATTTTTTTTTTCCCTATTTTCCTTCTCAAAATTTGGGGTGCGTCTTATGGTCTGGTGGGTCTTATAGTCCGAAAAATACGATATAAATAAAACCAATTGGTCATTAAATCTGGAACAAAACATATATTTGCAAAGGAAGGTCATCTCCAAATTTGAAAAAAATCTGGGCTCTGTGAATTGACAGCTCTGGCCTAGCATCCAGAGAACTGCAAAGATTTCGACTAGGTTTGTTTTGATTTATGATTCAATTTAACCCCTTAGTGACAGAGCCAATTTGCTACTTAATGACCAAGCCAATTTTTACAATTCTGACCAATGTCACTTTATGAGGTTATAGCTGTGGACCGCTTCAAAGTATCCCACTAATTCTGAGACAGTATTTTCATTACATATTGTACTTCATGCTAGTGGTAAAAATTTCTTCGATATAACTTGCGTTTATTTATGAAAAAAACGGAAATTTGGCAATAATTTTGAAAATTTCGCAATTTTTAAACTTTTAATTTTTGTACCCTTAAATCAGAGAATGATGTCACACAAAATAGTTAATAAAAAACATTTCCCACATTTACTTCACATCAGCACAATTTTGGAAACATATTTTTTTTTTAGGACGTTATAAGGGTTAAAAGTTGATCAGCGATTACTCATTTTTCCAACAAAATTTACAATACAAAACTATTTTTTTAGGGACCACCTTACATTTGAAATGAGTTTGGGGGGTCAATATAACAGAAAATACACAAAAGTGACACCATTCTAAAAACTGCACTCCTCAAGATGCGAAAAACCACATTCAAGAAGTTTATTAACCCTTCAGGTGCTTCACGAGAACTAAAGCAATGTGGAAGGATAAAAAATGAACATTTTACTTTTTTCACAGAAAATTTACTTGGAAACAATTTTTTTTTATTTTCACAAGGATATCAGGAGAAAATGGACTACAAAATTTGTTGTGCAATTTCTCCTGAGTACGCCGATACCCAATATGTGGGGAAAAGCCACTTGGTGCATGGAAGGGCTCAGAAGGGAGGGAGCACCATTTGACTTTTTGAACGCAAAATTGGCTGAAATCAATGGTGGTGCCAAGTCGCATTTGGAGAGCCCCTGATGTACATTAGCAGTAGAAACTCCCCAATTCTAACTCCAACCCTAACCCCACCACACTCCTAACCCTAATCCCAACCCTAACCCCAACACACCCCTAACCCTAATCCCAACCATAACCACAAAACTAACCCTAACAAACCTCTAACCCTAATCCCAACCCTAACCATAATCCCAACCCTAACCCTAACTTTAGCCCAACTCACTTTAGCCCAACTCTAACCCTAATGGGAAAATGGAAATACATATTTTTTTATTTTATTATTTTTTCCTAACTAAGGGTGTGATAAAGGGGGGGGGTTTGATTTACTATTTTCTTATTTTGATCACTGTAATAGGATCTATCACAATGATCAAAATGAACAAATAGGAAAAATTTCCTATTGTTGTCGGGAGCCGGCAGGCAGATCTCGGCGAGTGTACTGCGCATGCGCCTGCCATTTTCACACGGAAGAAGATGCCGGCGGCCCGGGGGATTTCACAGGGGGATGCAAGGACAGCGGAGGTACCGGGCGGATCGGGGAACCCATCACATCAGAGGAGAGAGAAATAAAATGGGAAATCTGACTTTTTTTTTTTCCGGTCGCTGTTATACCGTTAATTACGGTGATCGCAACACCAGGATTGGTAAAAACCGACCCGAATCATGTTCTCTGCGGTCTCGGCTATCTCCGGTAGCCGAGATCCTGGAGAAATTCCAACTCTGGGGGCCGCTATACCCCTATTTGCTCAGCGCCGTTGGCACTGTGGTGTAAGTACCCTTAACTGTCGCCGTTAAAAGGCGTATCGGTGGTCGTTAAGGGGTTAAAGAGCTGATAAGTGCTATTTTCCACATTCGGCAGCTTTAGACACGTATATAACTGGCCCAAATCAAGATTTAGATTCCCCATTAATACTGTTACGATAGTTATTATTCATATTGTATGACGTCTAATCTGCTGTGGACAGAACTGTGAAACATTAACCTCAAAATGTCATGTTTAAAAGGGTGATATGTTGTGGGGGGGATAGAAGAGGGACTGGGTCCCTTTCATGTTGTTTTTTACTGTTGTGTCACAAAAAAATAATTTTAAAAATAAAAAATATTTGATTTAAAATATATATATATTTCAATAGGTGCTATTGACATGAAATTCTCACCAGATGTCGGCAACAGCCCATCCAATCCACACAGGCAAATAAATCATCAGAGTCCATAAATTATGTGTATTAATGAGAAATGACATAAGGAAAAAGTATTGAACACGGTTACTGAAAGTTAAATAATGCTTCGCACAAAAGCCTTTGTTGGCGATGACAGCTTCAAGACGCTTCCTGTATGGAGAAACTAGTCGCATGCATTGCTCAGGTGTGATTTTGGCCCATTCTTCCAAAAAAACACTTTTCAAATCTTGAAGGTTCTGTGGGCTCCTTATATGTACTTTGAGCTTTAATTCCTTCCATAAATTTTCTACTGGATTCAGGTCCGGTGTTTGGATGGGCCATTCTAGCAACTTTATTTTCTTTCTCTGAAACCAATTAAGAGTTTCCTTGGCTGTATGTTTGGGATAATTGTCTTGCTGAAATGTCCACCATTGTTTCATCTTCATCATCCTGGCAGCAGATTTTTATCAAGAATGTCTCGGTGCATTTGTCCATTCATCCTTCTTTCAATCGCATAAAGTTTGAACTTCACTGTTGGTTTGGTGTTTTAGGGGTGATATGCAGTGCCCTTTGACCTCCAAATATGGTGTGTTTTATGGCATCCAAAGAGATCAATTTTGGTCTCATCTGACTAGACTATATTCTCCCAGTATTTCACAGGCTTGCCTAAATGTTGTTGAGCACACTTTAAATGTGCTTGAACATGATTTTTGTTCAGCAATAGAGTCTTGCGTGGTGAGCATGCATACAGGCTATGAAGGTTGAGCGTATTATCTACAGTTTTCTTTAAAACAATTATACCTGTTGATTCCAGGTCTTTCTATAGTTCTCCACAGATGGTACCGTATATACTCGTGTATAAGCCGAGATTTTAAGCACCTTTTTTCGTGCTGAAAATGCCCCCTCGGCTTATACACGAGTCATAGGGCAGAAACCAGCGGGGGAGGGGATGCCGCGGCAGGAGCCGGTGGCTGGGATCATACTCACCCCTCCCCGTGCCATCGCTGAGCGTCCCTGCAATCCTGCGTTCTCCCCGGCTTCCTGCAGCTCTCCAGCACTGAGCGGTGATGTAATACCCGCTCATTAAGGTCATGTAATATGGACGCGAGCCACTCCCATAGGCGTGGCTCCATATTCATGGCCTTAATGAGCGGTATTACATCACGTCAGGCTGAAGAGCTGCAAGGAAGACGGGGAGAACGCAGGATTGCAGGGACGCTCAGTGATGGCACGGGGAGGGGTGAGTATGATGGAGGAGAGGACAAGGACCACGGAACAGGACGGGGGGGGGAGAACGGTGGACGGGGGAAGCATAGAGGAGAACGGGGGAAGCTGGAGCAGGACGGGGGAAGCATGGAGGAGGACGGGGGAGAACGGAGGACGGGGGAAGCATGGAGCAGGACGGGGGGGAGGTCGGTGGACGGGGGAAGCGTGGAGGACGGGGGAAGCATGGAGCAGGACAGCGGAGGATGGAGGGCACAGAGGAGCACGGAGCAGGACGGGGGCACAGGAGGACGGAGAAGGAATGGGGGAGCACAGCGGAGGACGGAGCAGGAGGGGGGAGTACAGAGGAGAATGGGGGACAAGAGCTGGATGGGGGAGCAAGGAGCAGGACGGGGGCAGCACAGAGCAGGAGGGCAGTTTATACACCCGGCTTATACACGAGTCAATAATTTTTCCCAGTTTTTTGTGGCAAAATTAGGGGGGTCGGCTTATACACGGGTCGGCTTATACACGAGTATATACGGTATTTGGCTCTTGGACAACTATTCTGATGATTCTTTTCACTCTTCTGTCTGAAATCTTTCGAGGAGCATCTGGTTGTGGCAGTTAAATTATGTTCACTGTAACCTTCAATACTTTAGCAACTCTTCTGTAACCAATACCATCAGTATGTTTTGCAACAATAAGGTTGCAAAGGTCATGAGACATCTCAGTGAATTTAACTTTCATGAGATGTTTCTTGAGTGGCACCTTGGTAATGAGACATCTTTTAAAGTTGAACCAGCTGATTTTATTTTTTACTAAGCGGCAGGACAGCTTACTAATGACTGATAGATTTCAGCTGGTGTCATGACTTTCTATGTTTTTTGCACCTTTCTCCATGTACTCAATACTTTTTCCCTGTGTTATTTCTCATTACTACACATAACTTAATGTACGGACATCTATCTGATTTCTTTGCCTGTGTGGATGTTACAACCTTGGAACACATATACCTTAGAAATTATTAGATTCGGTAAAGGCTAGTGTTTTCAGGTCCACATGTCCAGTCAAATACAACCAAAGTGAGGGGGGTTTATAGGGGATGTATCATTTACGCAGGTGTCCCATGACTAAGGAGGGGGGTTTTAGGGACTGCTCTATTCACTCAATTATGAGGTCTATATGGACGTCTAAGGCCGGGCCTATCAGCGGCTCCTCTTTGTGCAAGTGTGGGGGCTCTGATGACTGGGCGGCGGGGTCTTTAGCAAGTGGGGATCGTGCTGTGGAAGTGGCTAGTTGTGCAGAGTCGGCCTGCCGGAATTTCCCGCATACTGGAGGCCGCAGCTCATTGTTCAGCGGTGGAATCCGGAAACTAGGCCCTAGGCGGCGGCGATAAGCCATAATGTTCCGGATCTTGAACTGAGATCAATTGAGATGCAGGATTCTCGGAGGCACGCACGAGCAATGGAATCTCTTGGCCTCCAAAAATGCCGCAACCCACGACCTGATCGAGCACAGCGGCCAGCAAGAGCCCCTAGCTGGAAATAGGAGGACGCCGCCAGCGTAGACCGCCATGGAGCAGGTGTAAAGGAGGTCCAACTTCTTAGAACCTCCTCCCATCTCATCGCCCTCCCCACCATCAAGGCCGTACCGCGTAAGGACCCCGCTTTACGATTTGCAGAGTAAAGGTATGGAAATAGGACTTAGAAAATTGTGACTGATTATTAACGCAATGCTGCATGAATCCTACCTAACTAACGTACCAGAACGTAATTCTTCCATGTAGGTGACAAATTAGCTGCCTCACTCCCCTCATGTGATCTCGCACTGGAAATTACATGAACCTCAAAGTGGCGGATGAATGTACATAAATCAACCCCCTGTAAATATATCCCCAACAACAAACGCCAGACCGCCAGGGCCACAGACGAGCCACAGCTACCTGTGACAAAATCCCATAGACTTCTACGGGCTCGGCTCTGAGTACCCCATTGCCCTGGTAATCCACAATTGTGGTGGCGGGTCGACACAACTTTTTGGCGTCACGAACAGGATGCGAAACTCGCAGAATTGCGAGCCCTGCGTGCCTATGTAACTGTTTGAGTGAAAAAGACTGTTGCTGTTGTTTGGCGCCAAATACCGCCATATTTGCCGCCGATTCGCGCCTAAAGCGTTGGAGAAGAAGGAGGGCGTACCTGAAAGAGCGCGCAAAGTCTTGGACACGCCCCCGGCTCTGACTCAGCGGCAGGTCCTGCAACAGGAAGTGAACGCTCTGACATCAGAGCGCCTGCGACGAAGGTCCTGTTCTCACTGCGGTGCCTGTGAAGTAGCAGCGTCTGAAACCGGTAGGCTCCGTTTAACCAAGGGGGCGCTAAGATGTCACAACAACCGGCTGACAGTGCGGCCCCAGCCGGAGGCCCCAATCCCGCACCGTCTGGTATTGTAGCGCCAGATGGGGGCGCAGGCCCTGCACCCAGTCCGGTAGTCCCGATCATGCCACTAACGCTCCCATATATGCCTGGGGCGAAATGGCTTCCCCAATACAGCGGTGGGCCAGGCACATTAGCAGGCTTCAAGCGGAAGTTATGCAGCATCCTAGAAATGTACTCCATGCCTGAGAGACAAAAAGCTGCTGTGCTAATAGGGCAGCTAACTGGCGCTGCTGAGAGGGAAGTGGAGACTTGGGATACCGTTGATCAGGAGTCGGTGCCTGCGATCTTCCTGAAGCTTCATGCCATATTTGAAGACCGCACAGAAACGGATCTCCGGATGGCCTTCTATCACTGTTCACAACAGCCAGGTGACAGCATCCGGGACTATGCTTGCCGACTACAGGGAGCCCTGAGAGCCCTCAAGCAAATTAACAATTTAAATGCTATCGACGAGAATAGAATGCTGAAAGAACAATTTATACAGGGATTGAGATCCCCAGAGGAACGCAGAACTGTAAATTGGTGGTCCTTAGATCATCCGGATGCTACCTTTGATGCCCTAAAGGACATGGCAATAAAAGGGCTGCGGCCCCTGGGCAAACCCGAGGTGGCCACCCAACATCATCAGGGTGAAGTCACTCTGGAACCGGCAGTAACCCCCTGTTCCCGCTAGTGGCAGAAACCAAAACGCAGGTGACACCTCCTAGTGAATTGGACTGTCTGCGCTCAGAGGTGCGCCAGCTGACTAAAAATCTGGCCGCTGTGATGAGTGCCCTACAGCTGCGGAAAGAAGAGGAAGGGAAGATCTTGTTAGCTGACTGCCCAGAGGACGTTCCGTGGATGCACCGGAGAAGAAAGAAGACGTCGCCCCCCCGGAGGAGGACAACGCCACCCCCAGGAGCAACCTCTGATCAACACCCTTCTCGTCGAGAGATCATCTGTTATCGCTGCAACCGGAAAGGTCATCTGTCTACGCAGTGTCCTTTAAACGGGCAGAACCTGGGTCCAAGGGCCAACACCCAGGGGAATACCCGTCGGCCCCCTAGACTGGAACCGCAGGTATGTGGGCGGGCGACCCTACCTGTCTATTATCCTAGATGGTATTGCTGTTCCAGCCTTGTTAGACACTGGGTCCCAGGTGACCCTAATACCTGATGCTCTATATACCAAGTACTGGTCAATGGACAGTCTTAAACCTCCGAGCCTTGACTTTACTGTGTATGCTTCGAATGGTCTTCCTGTAGAAGTACTCGGAACAAAATGTGTAGATGTAAAGGTGGCAGAGAGGAGTTGAAAGACCAAGGGCTTCTGGTAGTAAAGACTGTAAATGAGGAGAATGGTCTAAATATAATTTTGGGTACTAACATTATCGGTAATTGTTTGGGAGAAGTTGTGTTCTTGCTCCAACAGCTCGCTGAGATTGCCGACCAAGGCAGAGAGGAGTAATCCAAAGAGAGATCCGGGCCCTGGTGTGTCAGCAGCAAGCGAAGCTTACCGACGGCGAAATTGGTAATGTACGGGTCACTGACTCGGATCCTATTGTGATACCCCCAATGAGTGAAATGATCATTTGGTGCAGGGCAGCCATAGGTCTGAGAGGACAGAATTACCAAGCTGTAGTAGAACCCCACCATTCAGAACATAGACCTACACTTATGACTGCTAGAGGAGTAGTAGAAGTGGTGAATGGAAGAGTACCTGTACGGCTTCTCAATTGGGGAGATGATGAGGTAAATTTACCCCGTTATGCAACCATTGCTAAACTACATGCTGTTGATAATAATTCTATTCTCCCGGCTGAGTCCTTAGACTCCTGTCAAATAGAGGAGGACAATGACCCAGCAACCCAGGTGGCGGAATGGTGTCAGCAACTCCATGTTGGGACGGACACCACTCCCGCTCACCAGAAGCAAGGGTATTACGGGTGGTGCAAGAGTACGCCCAAGTGTTTAGCAAAAATCCACTTGATTTTGGGATCATTAAGGGAGTACAACATCATATCCCTACTGGCAGTCATCCTCCCATCAAAGAGCGGTATAGGCCCATACCTCCAGCTCACTATCAGAAAGCTAAAGAAATGTTGAATGATATGAAGAAAGCTGGGGTGATAAGGGATAGTTGTAGTCCCTGGGCAGCCCCTCTAGTTCTGGTTAAAAAGAAAGATGGTAGTATGAGAATGTGTGTGGATTACAGGCAGGTGAACCGCATAACACACAAGGATGCATACCCGTTACCACGAATAGAGGAATCATTAGCTGCTCTGAAAACGGCTAACTACTTTTCTACCCTTGATCTGACTAGTGGTTACTGGCAAGTGGCTGTGGCTGAGGAGGATCGTGAGAAAACGGCTTTCACCACCCCAATGGGGCTCGTGAGTTCGACAGAATGCCGTTTGGACTCAGTAGTGCCCCAGGAACATTTCAGAGAGTGATGGAAAAAATGTCTGGGACATCTCAATTTTGAAACCGTGCTGCTATACCTAGACGACGTTATCGTGTATTCCAAGACATATGAGGACCATCTGAAGCACCTGGCAGAAGTGTTTGAGTCCCTGTCCAGGTACGGGATGAAGTTGAAACCCTCAAAATGCCATCTACTCAAGCAGAAGGTACAATACTTGGGGCACATCGTCAGTTCGGAAGGAGTAGCGCCGGACCCAGAGAAAGTCACTGCCATCCAGAAGTGGCCGGAGCCGAAGAACCTTAAGGAAGTGCGACAGTTCTGGGACTAACGGGTTACTATAGGAGATTCGTGAAAGATTACACGAAGAAGGCAGCTCCTTTACAGGACCTCCTGGTAGGACAATCCTTAAAGAGCAGAAACCCTCCCTTTAACTGGGGGAAAGAACAGGCTGAAGCATTCCAAAAGATGAAAGAGATCCTTACAGTGATGAGATCTTAACCTATCCTGATTACAGCCAACCGTTCCTGTTGTACACCGACGCCAGTAATGAAGGGTTGGGAGCCGTTCTCAGTCAGAAGCAGAATGGACAAGAAAAAGTCATCGCTTATGCTAGCAGAAAACTCAGGCCAACGGAGAGGAATCCGGAAAATTATAGCAGCTTCAAGCTGGAGTTTCTGGCGCTGGTCTGGGCCATTACTGAAAGATTTAAGCACTATCTGGCCTCCAATAAGTTCACGGCGTACACAGACAACAACCCGTTAACGCACCTGGAAACCGCCAAGCTGGGTGCCATGGAGCAGCGATGGATGGCTCGGTTGTCCAATTACCAGTTTACTATCAAGTACCGGGCAGGTCGAAAGAATGCTAATGCTGATGCGTTGTCCCGAATGCCGCATGACTCTGATACGGAAGAAGAATCGGACGACCTGGAAGAAATTGAGCTACCCGCGTTCCATCGAAATGGGGTAGTCCACGAGCATCAAGTCCACAGAAAGCAGAATGGTGCAACATTAAATCCTTTACCCATCATAGTTGGAAAGAGACTCAGGACAGTGATCCGGGGGTCAGCCGCATCAAGGAGTTGTTAAGACAGGAAGGCTCCTCTCTGGAAAAGGATGCACCTATGTCAGCCAAGCTCCTGTGGAACGAGAAAAGCAGGTTGTTCCTATACCGTGAGAAGTTGTGCAGAAGATACGTCAACCCCAGAACCCATGAAATGGTCTGGCAAATCGTGGTCCCCAAGGCAGACGTCCCTATGGTGTTGGAAGCGTACCACGATCAAGCAGGACACTTTGGCTGGAGGAAGCTGGAGACCCTGTTGAGATGCCGGTTCTACTGGGTAGGGATGCGCAGCTCCATCGAGAGGTGGTGTCGGAACTGTGGACCCTGTGGTCTCAGAAGAAAGGACTACGGAAGTCAGAAGGCCCCCCTGCAACCCATCCGGACGACTCGTCCCCTGGAGATTGTGGCCCTGGACCACGTCAAACTGTCGCCGAGTAGATCTGGATACTCATACGCCTTGACCATGGTGGACCATTACTCCAGATTTCTGGTAGTCGTTCCAGTGAAAGACCAGACCGCAGTGACGGCCGCGAAGACCTTTCAAGCAAGCTTCTGCAGACCGCATGGGTATCCCGAGCAAGTCTTAACCGATCAGGGACCTGCTTTTGAAGCCGATTTATTCAAGGAATTCTGTCATATGTACGGGTGCAAGAAAATAAGAACAACACCATATCACCCTCAAACCAACGGTCTTTGTGAAAAGATGAACCATATTGTCCTTGACTTGTTGAGATCCATACCGTTGGAAGACAGGAATCGATGGCCGGATTTACTACCTGATTTGGTTGATTTGTATATCATATACCTGTAAGCTCAACTAACTGCACTCCAGCCTATCTGATGAGAGCAAGGCCTGGAAAACTACCAATGGATCTAGAACTTGGAGTGGTAGAAACCGGAGGCAGACGACGCTGTTGAGAACTGGGACGTCAATCGGCAAGAGCAATACAGAAGAGTACAAATCTGTGTAGAGGAAAGTCTTAATAAGGCACGGGAGAAACAGAAGATGTTTACAACCGAAATGCTCCTGCCAAGCCTTTGATGCCTGGAGAGGTAGTATTAAAAAGAAAGAGGAAAATGCATAAACTGGATAATCAGTGGGAGCAAGAACCCTACGTCATACAAGATTCTAAGTACGACAACAGAAAAGTTTGTGTCGTCAGTAAAGACGGAGGAAAAACAACAACCACTGTGTCTAGAGACCATTTGAAACTATGTCCGGAACCCTTGAAACGTTGCGACAAGAACCCTGTCTTCAATCAAAGAGAGAAAAAGGAAGAGGTTATACACACAGATCTGGGAGATTTTCCTGCGGATTGGCCCCGACTGGGAGATGCTGTGATAATTCCAGTGTTGCAGTTTTATAAGCCACAAGAGGAAGTTCTATCTCCAGTTGTGCCTGTAGTGCCAGTTGAACCCGCTCAGGAGTTACCCCTTCCAGCAACACCTCAACCTGTAGAACCTCAAGATGGATCATCGGAAGCAGCGCCCCATACTATGGGATCCCCTGGTGAAGCTGACTCACACCGCCCAGCCATCAGTACGCTTGCCAGATCCATGGAAAGATTAAGGCAGTTCTATAGTTTGCCGTTACGCAGTGCAGACAGATCGCAAATTGATTTACCTGAAACTACACCACGTAGATCAGAGAGAATCACAAAAGGGAAATTACCCATTAGATATCAGCAATAGTTATGACGAACTGATGTAAATATATTGTGAAAAGTCTATATATATAAATGTGTTTTTCCCTATTATGTCTTCGTTTACAATGGACTCAGAGGCTGAGGACTGAGCCAGCCCAAAAACTGTATCCTGTAAATAGTTGCACTTTGTGCCTTCTTAATGGTTTCACATGAAACCTTGACTCACCTCTGAACCAAAAACCCGTGTGGTGTGGCACTGAGTGAGGTCTGCATTTGGATGTCCTGCAGCCCACCCAGGACCCACGTTGAAGGTTTGGTGCGGGTCCTTCACAAGTATCTTGTAAATTTATTTATTGAATGTTATTTGATACTATTTGTATTTTTCTATAAAGTTTGTAACGTTTAAAGTAGTCTTACCTCCCGGATGGAAGATGTTATTGTTCCAATGTTATTGCATAAACAAAATGTCTTTTGTATTCCACAGCCCGGGAGTGCTGTCGTTTACCATGGGGGAATGTGTAGCCCTGGTACACAATACCAGGAGGATGAGTGGAGAGGTAAAGGTTAAGTGTTCTTCATGTCATCATGTACCTTCGAACACGCCCAGTAGGGGTGTGGAAGGGAGTGTCAGTTGGCGAGTGTGTCCAGACTTAGGAGAGACAAGACGTCTTAGGGACTCTGCTCTATCTTCAGCTTCAAATTGTGGAGTCTAGTATAGGTACTTTAATGTACCCGAGCCTAGTCAAAGCTGTGCCCCACTGGAAACAGGCTGAAATATCTCCTGAGAACTGAGCAAGTCGAAGGGCAAAAGTGGAAGAAAGCAAGGAAGTGCTATAGGTGAAGAATACCTGCACGAATCTACCGGTTACTGGGGACCGAAGGATCATCTTTGTTTCAAGCAAGGTGAAAGATAACCAGAAATCTACCGGACCCTAGGTCGCGGCGGATAAGCCCAAATAGTCAGTACGTAACTGGGGTCAGAGGGAAGTGAGGACGTGAGTCAGTGCACGACAATATAGGAATCATCTTTCTCACAAAAAGGCTCCAACCACAACACTGATCGGGCAGAACAGCTAAAGCTTAGCTGGAATTATAGAGAGGACTACGCTTCATGCTGGTCGTACTCAGCTTCATTGGAGTTAAAGGAGGCCCCTAACTTGCTTAACCGTTTGCCTCAAAGCTCATCCTCCATCAACCCCATCAGCCTCCCTGGGACCTGCTTTACCATTCTGCAAGTAAAGGTATGGAAAGACTTTGACTGTGTGAGACTGAGTTATTACTGCATGCCTGCACAATCCCTACCTAACTACCGACCTGAGGGAAGAGTCCCACCTGTAGGGGACCCGACATCTAGCTGCCTCACCATCCCCTCAGAGATCTACAGCAGCGCTGGTACTAATTACCAGAACACTACAGGTGGCGTCACGAACTGTACATAAATCAACCCCCTGTAAAATATATCCCAACAACAAACGCCAGACCGCCAGGGCCACAGACCGAGCCACAGCTACCTGTGACAAAATCCCCATAGACTTCTACGGGCTCGGCTCTGAGTACCCCATTGCCCTGGTAATCCACAATTGTGGTGGCGGGTCGACACATGGATGTTACCAACATCTGGTGAGAATTTCATGTCAATATCACCTTTAGAAATATATTTACCGTATTTTCCGGCATATAAGACGACTGGGTGTATAAGACGACTCCCCACATTTTCCAGTCAAAATATAAAATCTTCTTAAAAGTGAGGGGGGGTCTTCTTATACGCCGGGTGTCATCTTATACGCCAGGAGTGGTCCCAATGACGAAGGGAGGGGGGTTTCTCAGAGGGAAGGTGTTGGATACCTCATTGTATGAGCGCTCCTCTCTGCGAGTCTAGGCGCTGGGGGGCGGCATCAGCGGCTCCTCTTTGTGCAAGCGTGGGGGCTCTGTGCTGGGGGGCGGCGGCGGCTCCTCTTTCAGCAGCGTGGGGGCTCTGTGTTGTGGAACGTCGGCGGTAGCTCTTTGTGCAGAGTCGGGGCTCTGCCGGAATTTCCCCAAACCCCTGGAGGCCCTGGCAGCTCTATTGCTGCGATGCGGTGGCATCCGGGAAAATGGCCGCTGAGGGCGGCGCATGCTCAGTTTCAGATCTCGTCTCCTGAGATCTTGAGACGAGATCTGAATCTGAGCATGCAGCGGCCATTTTCTCGGAGGCCACCGCATCGCAGCAATGGAGCTGCCGGGGCCTCCGGGGATTGAGGAAATGCCAGCAGAGCCCCGACTCTGCACAAAGAGCCACAGCCGCCGTCCCCCAGCACAGAGCCCCCCAGGCTGCTGAAAGAGGTGCCGCCGACGCCGCCCCCCAGCGCCTAGACCCGCAGAGAGCAGCGCTGGTACGATGAGGTATCCAACACCTTCCCTCTGAGACACCCCCTCCCTTCGTCATCGGGACCACTCCCCCACCATATGCAGATTGGTCCGTACACGGCGTATAAGACGACCCCCGACTTTTAAGAAGATTTTCAGGGGTTAAAAAGTCGTCTTATACGCCGGAAAATACGGTACTTAGAAAATTGATGCCGTGAATTAATCTATCACACAAGTGATGAGACCAACATAACATCAAAGTAACAGAACTGTAATTTACATGTCCATGCATAGGTATGACAAATAAGCCCCTCATCTTCCCTCTCATGTCCTGATTCTGCACTGAAGAATTACAATGAAACCCTGCAAAGTGCCCTGGATGAAATTGGACCTCCTATACATAGAACAATACGACACAGATGGCAACAACCATGGCACACGCTGCAAACACATTTCCTGCAGCGGTGCTCCAGGTGCGCCGAACGTCTGTGGAGAAAATCTAATCTACCCGAAGATTTCATCCATTATAAGTTTATGCTTAAAACATACAACTCTGCCCTTCACCTCTCCAAACAAACCTATTTCAACATCCTCATCACCTCACTATCCAATAACCCTAAACATCTCTTTGACACTTTTCATTCCCTACTCAACCCAAAAGTGCAGGCCCCAACCACAGATCTCCGCGCTGATGATCTGGTCAATTATTTCAAAGAAAAAATTGACAATATCCGACAGGAAATTATCTCCCAATCCCCTCATACCATGCACTGTCCTCCCTTCCCCACTGCATCTAGCTCACTCTCTGATTTTAAACCAGTCACAGAAGAAGTAATCAGGCTCCTTGCATCTTCTCGCCCTACTACTTGCACCAGTGACCCCATTCCATCACATTTCCTCCAGTACCTTTCTCCTGCTGTCACCTCTCACCTAACAAAAATATTCAACCTCTCTCTTCCGGTTTCTTTCCCTCCTCATTTAAGCATGCCATCATACATCCATTACTTAAAAAAACATCACTCGACCAAAACTGGGCTGCTAACTATAGACCTGTCTCTAATCTTCCCTTCATCTCTAAACTCCTGGAACGCCTGGTCCACACCCATCTTATCCGCTATCTCTCAGATAACTCTCTTCTCGACCCTCTTCAATCTGGTTTCCGCTCTTTACACTCTACTGAAACTGCCCTCACTAAAGTCTCTAATGATCTATTAACTGCTAAATCTAATGGTCACTAGTGCATGCTAATTCTCTTGGATCTCTCCGCAGCATTTGACACTGTGGATCATCAGCTCGTCCTCACTATGCTACACTCCATCGGCCTCAAGGATGCCGTTCTCTCCTGGTTCTCCTCTATCTCTCTGACAGTTCCTTCACTTTTTGCTGGTTTCTCCTCCTCTCATCTTCCCCTTACTGTTGGGGTTCCTCTTCTCTTTGCATACTGCCCCTATTGGACAAACAATCAGTAGATTTGGTTTCCAGTACCATCTCTATGCTGATGACACCCAATTATACACTTCTTCTCCTGATATCATGCCTGCCTTTTTAGAAAACCAGTGATTGTCTTACCGCTGTCTCCAACATCATGTCCTCCCTCTAACTGAAACTGAACCTGTCAAAAACTGAACTCCTCGTGTTTCCTCCCTCTACTAACCTACCTTTGCCCGACATTGCCGTCTTCACCATTACTCCCCAGCAACAAGTCCGCTGTCTAGGGGTCATACTTGATTCCGAGCTTTCATTCACCCTCCACATCCAATCACTGGCTCACTCTTGTTATCTCCACCTCAAAAACATTTCTAAACTCTTACTGTTTCACTTATTCATTTTCGTCTGGACTATTGTAACTCTCTACTAATCGGTCTCCCTCTTACCAAACTCTCCCCTCTCCAATCAGTCTTGAATGCTGCAGCCAGGATCATATTCCTCATCAATCGTTATACCGATGCCTCTACCTTGTGCCAGTAATTACACTGGTTACCCATCCACTACAGAATCCAGTACAAACTTATTACCCTCACTCACAAAGCACTCCATGGCTCAGAACCACCCTACATCTCCTCCCTTGTCTCAGTCTACCACCCTACCCATGCACTCCGTTCCGCTAATGACCTGAGGTTAGCATCCTCAATATTCAGAACCTCCCACTCCCGTCTCCAAGACTTTTCACGTGCTGCGCCAATTCTTTGGAATGCACTACCCAGGTTAATACGATTAATCCCCAATCCCCAGTTTTAAGCGTGCTAAAACGCATTTATTCAGACTGGCATACCGACTCAACGCATTAACCCAACTATCCCTGTGTGGGCCATTCAAAAAAAATGTTACCATAATCAGGTTCCTCGCATCATGTTCTCACCCACTTTATGCATTTAATAGCCCTCTGTGTCTGTACTGTTAAATACTTCGGCTGTTAACTGGTTCATGCAGCATTACATGAACACCAGATTCTTACACTATGGCTGGTCCGAACAATGAAAGCAATTGTTACCATCTACCTTTCGTGTCTCCGCCTTTATCTCATAGATTGTAAGCTTGTGAGCAGGGCCCTCAATTCCTCTTGGTATCTATTTTGATCTATGTTTATTGCTATGCTGTAATGTCTATTGTCTGTACAAGTGCCTCTATATAATGTAAAGTGCTGCGGAATATGTTGGCGCTATAGAAATAAAATGATTATTATTATTATCATAATGCAGGGTTTTTCATTAGTTTTGCTCGTACACAACATGTCCAAGATGCTTGGGTCAATTCCCCATCTTCTTGCTTGCTAACAATGCAGTTTATTTGGGGACATGAGCCCAGTATAGTCAGCACAAGAATGGACCAACTAACTCATATCCCATTAAGACATGATTACTGGTGTTACCCTATTTTAAAGGAGTTTCCCACCCATTACTTATACAGTAGGCTGTAAAGAAAAAAGTAAACTGAAGCCTACAAACCTTACCAATCCCTGCTGCCTGGGGCCACTGCCTGTCTGTGCTTATTTCTGCAGGGTTGGACAAGAGCCTGCTTGCAGTCAATAACTTGTTGCAGTGGAAACCACAATATGAAACCCAGGAAGTATTAGAAAAGGAGCAGTGAGGATCTGTAAGGTTAGTATCAGAGTTGACGAGAATCAATTTGCAAGACCTGGTGAATTGGTCATGTCGGTAATCTGTACCCACTGGATGGGAATCCTGAGAACCGTCTCTTACCTGATAGTATCCGTGGCTCTTCTTTCGATTAGCCATCCTGGTGCGACGTCACATGTGTCACGCTGCAACAATGACATTGCACTAAGTCGGATAATCAAAAGTGCTATGAGTAAGTTATGTATTGGGTGTGTTTATAGCACCCAGCCCAGTGCAACTGCTTTGTTCCATTGCGTTAGAACCACCATCTTACCAGAACTTAAAAGGTTAAGAACAGAGATGAGTAATTTGAGTTGCATTGACCTGGTCCAGTGTCCATTCTGGTCCTCTGAGATGCTCCTGACTTTTGAGCTTGGCATACCAGATGCCTCAAGTGTGTATTGCTTGAAGCCTAGTGACTAGAGGTGCCCAGGAAGTTGGGCATAGAGGTGAAAACTGTTTGTCATTGAGGAATGGACTCGATGCCAGACTGGGACAACTCAAATATAATTGCCCATCTCTTGTCAATAATCGTTCCCCCAAAGAAAGCATGCAGTGTTGGGTATGAAAGTATTGGCGGGTCCAGCTTCTAATCCAGTTGGATTTTTTAGCTCTTGAGTGGAGATAGACTTGGTTTTAATGTTTATTGCTGTTGGGAAGTAAATACACAAGACTTATAGGATCATTGTAGGGTGCATTTATAGGACGCCTAGTTAATTTTTAATACATTACTGTTCTTTCTTACAGGCAAATCTCAGAGAAGAGCATTGGCTGCTGAGAACTAATACACGCCTAATATGTTGGAAGAGTTTTCTCATAATCCTCCCTTCAGGTATTGAAATGTATTGCCATTGTAGTTAAAAAAAAAAATTGAAACACAAGTAGGTCCAGTGCTGCAGCCAACATGAAATTATCCCATTGCCTTTACAATTTATTTAGTAGTTTTCAATAACTGTTTACTACGCAAAGTATGAGCCAATTTTACAATTACAAGGCATTTGGGTAAATACAGATTATGTTTTCGGCTGCCAATCCAACTTGTAAAGAACACAACTGGGAAAGGATATTAATACTACATGCTCCACCGAGTACAATGGCTCCCTGAGGCAAACCACCTCCGTCAAGAAATCAGAGAAGATTTTTTTTGTGTCACTAAGAACAACTCTTAATTATAAATCCCTCTAAATTACTACTAGATGAGTCTAGAGTCACACCATGTCTATTATATTCAGCAGGACCATTTTTATTATTGGTCCCAAAATGGTATACAGATGAGCAATTGCAGGTGCGGAGTAGACCGGCTGGTATACAGATGAGCACTGTCATGTGTGGACCGGTACAACAGATACAGGGAGACAAACAAGTATGAGCAGACAGGTATGGAACAGGTAACTGACTGGCGGGCACTGGGGACCTGACAATTAGCAAGCCAGCTAATGACTAACCACATTGCTCATGCACCTCCATGCAGGACGAGGTGCCTTAAATATTAAGTGTCCCCTCCCCAGGCATTGGCTGTGGACACTTTTGGATGGCACGCGCGGCCCTCTAAGAAGGAAAGACCACGCACGTGCCCGGGGATCTGCACACAGTGCATGTACCCCAAGCAGCCGCCAACAAGGAAGAAGGAGGAAGTATGTGACGGGGGCTGCGACGATAAGTGAGCCGGCGTCCCTGCCGGAGAAGAGGGGCAGTGTGCATGGACGTTGGCGCTGTAGTTTAGATACTACAAATACAATACAATGTACAAATACATTTGTTGGCTCTACTATACGTGAACCTAATATTCAAAACTAGGAAACTTGCCTATGTTAGCTACTCAAAAACAGAATACATCAAAAATAGAAAAAAGGAGAAGCTATTTTGACCATAAAATGTAAATTTATTCATAAATCATTTAAAAATTCCATACAAATGTTAAAAAAGGAGGAAACCAAATGCAAAAAAGGCAAACACTGGAGGGAAAATTACATAGATATTCAAATAATAACGTAGAAATAACAATAAACAAGAAAATGAATATCAGAAAAGGTAGTCAGTAATATATAAAAATATATGTCTAGTGACCATAAAGTGCAAAAATACACAAAAACATGATGTAAAAGTTAGGGAGCTGAAAATCAGCTTCAAATATAAATATAGAATAAGGCTCAGTGCCCTCTTGCCCATAAAAGTAAGATATGTTGCTAGAAGAATGCAAAGAATATGGGACAAAAAGAAAAAAACAACCAAATTCAGCTCAACATATATCCGAAAATAATAATATGCACCGTGACAAATAAACACAAAAGTGTAGAAAGATGCTAAATGGATGATGCGAGCATGATTACCTCTAGTGTGCTGCGGCACCCCGACGCGCGTTTCGCGTTATGCTTCTTCCTTGGGCACTAAGCCTTATTCTATATTTATATTTGAAGCTGATTTTCAGCTCCCTAACTTTTACATCATGTTTTTGTGTATTTTTGCACTTTATGGTCACTAGACATATATTTTTATATATTACTGACTACCTTTTCTGATATTCATTTTCTTGTTTATTGTTATTTCTACGTTATTATTTGAATATCTATGTAATTTTCCCTCCAGTGTTTGCCTTTTTTGCATTTGGTTTCCTCCTTTTTTAACATTTGTATGGAATTTTTAAATGATTTATGAATAAATTTACATTTTATGGTCAAAATAGCTTCTCCTTTTTTCTATTTTTGATGTATACGTGAACCTACCATAGACTCTGCGAATGATATCTCATAGACATGTCCAAATTTGGAAGAGAGCGATTTATGAACAGCCTAAAGTTAATGGACTGTCCCTGAAATGTATGAATGTGCTCAGACCTGTAAAACTAGGGACATAGTTGTTTTTTTTCAAGTTCAAAAGTTTTATTGGAAATTTTTTGATAAATCAAAAAAGTACAACAAACAACTACAAGACATATAGAATTGTATGAACCCAATCAATGAAACGAGAAGGTGGAAGGAGATCAAGAGGCGGATCTGAAGTCAGGTAGTAGACACTAGAAAGCACATTGCAGATGGCTTAAAGGGAACCGAACCCATCACCAGAAATTATGCTGTTAACCTGCAGATATGCGGTTAACCTGCAGGTTAACAATGTTATTATGCTGTCTGGCAACTGTACGCAGCCGAATACAGAAGGGAGAAAATTATGTTTATTCACCCCGCCTTAATTCGGTATTCAGTCATCGGGGCGGTGGCGGTTCAGTCACGTTCTGAGTATACAGAGCTGCCGCTGTAACTGCACCCTGGCCCCGAATTACACTGGCTCTATATTGCTTCCAGCTGTCAGTCAGGGCCCAGGCCACCATCAGGGGATTTCTGCCCTTATTGCTGTATGGCTCCCGATGAGCAGAAGTAAAGAGCGGGGGTCTGGACCAGGTCCGGGCCCCCTCTCTTGTGCTTCTGCTCACAGGACCCCAAGGTATTGTGTGCCTATGGGGGTCTGGACCAGGTCTGGGTCCCCTCTCTTGTGCTTCTGCTCACAGGACTCCAAGGTATCGTGTACGGCGGACCGCCACCGACGGCATACATCTTGGCGCAGAGAGGTTTGGAGCTCTCGGCCGTGCAGCTCCAAGGGAGTCCCTCCACCTCCTCTGTGATGTGCTGCTGACGGCGCACATGGGATGACATCATCGTGTACGCACCATCATATAAGAGTGCCTGAATGCCAGTACAGAAATGGAGCTGCAGGTAGTCATATAATGAGGTAAGTATAGAAAATGTTGATTTTTTTTTTTTATATAGAATTAATTAAATGGTCTTGGGAAACAGCAAGTGATGAATTGTGAAGGGGGGTGTGTGAGCAAATCATGATTTGGAATCAGGACCCCTGCCCCTACATCATGCTGTTGTAAGATTACACAGCAAAAAAAAACTGTTGACAGAGTCCCTTTAACACAGTGTATATGGTAAATGAATATTGACAAACCTCTTATTTGCATCATTTTGACATTTGTCTTATTGACCGGCAATGCACCTCAAAGTTGGCTGAACCCTTAGCCATCTACACTCCTATGCTTCTCTAAGTTATTTGTTCCTAAATCCAAATAAATGAATCCTATAGAATAGATCACAACTGGCACTCTGCATCTGCCAAACATTATCTTTACACATTTAGGCAGTGGTTTGACATTACCTATTTAGCTATATTAGCGAACAGCAGTTAACATCCCATTAAAATATATATTATCATAGTATTTTACTGCAAGTAGCACTCAGCCGCACAGATGCTTTCACTAGAAATTTACTTCCACGGTTTTCATTGATGGAGACAATTCAATGTATGGTAATGTAGTTAGAAACTGCATTATCACCAATTAGCCGGCAGTGTTATATAAGCGGACGGCCCATTAAATAAATGTAAGAACTGGAGATAAGACCTCATTGTAGAAGCTACAGGAACTAAAAATAATAGCTTCACAAGATAGAGCTGTAGTTTAGGGTCTTCAATAAGGAATTGGCTAAGTATTTATGTAGTTACTTTTCTCCTTGTGGCAACATTTCTTAAAATCAGAAGATGGGGCCACATGTAAAGGGAATCTCTCACCAGGTATTTGGCACCTAATCTGATAGCAGCATAATGTAATGTAAAGACTGAGACCCTGATTCCAGCGATGTGTCACTTACTGGGATGCTTAGTATAGTTTTGATAAAATTCAGTTTTATCTGCATGAGATGATCATTAAAGGACTAGTAAACCTGCTGCCGGGTAGTCGTCAATATTCATGAGCTCTGTATCCCCACCATTGATTTGCAGCTTTCCATGTACTCTGGGCATAGGCAGAAAGCTGCCACTCAGTGGTGGAGGCGAGGTTATATAGAGCTCAGCATTCAGAGCACTGCTAGATCTGCAGCAGATAAAACAGGGGTTTTATCAAAATGACAGTAAGCCGCCCTGTAAGTAATATATCACTAGAATCAGTGTCTTTGCCCTTACATTATGGTGCTTGTATATGGAGTAGCAAAATCTGGTGACAGATTCCCTTTATGGAGAAGCTATACAACGTAAACGCTCTTCTTTGGCAAAAGAAAGACAAAAGTGGAGGTGCCTGGATTCAGAACAGATGTAGACATCTCTACATAGCATACATTTTTCTAATTCAAGTACAATGTATATTAGTTTTATTTTTTTGTACTTTACTCACATACATGGTGTTTTGCATGTCTATTATTTTGTGTTTATTACACAGGCTTTCCCTACCTAAAAATAATAAAATCAGTCTTCATTAAGCACCACTGCTGCTCCTCCGTTGCGGCCTATGGTCTTTGCTTACAAGCTGCAGCAGAGATATCATCATTGTAGGCCTGTTAACAAAGACCAGGAGCAGCCAGGAAGAGGTAAGTAAGCTGGAGAGGCAGGGGGTAAGTACGGCTGATTTAGTTTTTCAATAGAGCAAGCCTGTAGAATAATAAAAAATATATAGATAACCCAACAGATTTCTACATTTGGCGGCCTGCTGCCACCAACAGTGGGAGCTTAGGAGCGTTCTGCATACATATTTGGTGCTGAGTTCAATGTATAAATCAGGATTTCCTATGTACTGAATTTTATCAATAAAGTCTACAGAATAATTCAGTGGTAAAACTGCATTTTATCTTCAAGAGAAATCGACATGCTACAAAAAAAAAATCAGTGCATTTCAATTTCTGTATCTTACGCACTGTGTAAGAATGAGAAAATTCTGTACCACTTTGCTGCTGCTGGAAAAAAAAACATTACAGATTTTCCTCCAAAAATCCAGACTTAAACAGGTTGGTAATGTCTTTTACAAAGGTTACCTATCCTTAGGTCATGTGTGATTGGTCGGGGTCCGACACCTGGCATCCCGCCGATCAGGTGTTATCGTTGTCAGCAGCAATGGCCGCCGGCAGGAAGTACTCACTTGCGGAGCTTCTCTGTCTACTTGTAGTGGCCGAGGCTTGGTACTGCACAACTGCCTCCTATTCAAATCAATAGGAGATAAATGTGCAGTAACATGTGGTGGCCACTACAAGTAAACGGAGCAGCTCACAAGTGAGTCCTTTCCACTGGCGGTGGGTGCCACCGACACCGATAACAGCTGATCAGCAGGGTGATGTCGTGTGACGGACCCCGGCTAATCAGACATTAATGCCCTATCCTAAGGATAAGTCATCAATGTAAAAGTAGTGGACAACCTCTTTATTATCCACAGCAAATCTGGGAAATGTGAACAGGCCACTCTTAACTTCTATTCTGCCAATGGGATGGACAGAAACATCTATGGATTTTATCCAATCTGGTGTGAAGCCCACCATACACAGCCTAATGCTGGCTGAAAGCGCTGATAATCATTAAATCAATAGATCTTACAATAAAGAACATTCCACAATTGGATGTGTTAAAAAATGTTCCTGTGCTGAGATAATCTTATAGATGTGTCTTTGCTATAAACTGTTATTTGCGATGTCCGACCATGCAGAGATGGTGCATGGTCAGCACATATTATAGCTCTTGGCAAAGGTAAGATACCATAAGTCACTTATGATAAGTGAGTATATAGATGTAATAGTAGGGGCTTGCATGAGCTTCTTTTAGAGGTAACACATTTCCCTGCTGTGACGCGAGTCACTGTAGTAAATATTAGTCCCAGAACTGGAGAGCAAGACTACAACAACAGATAGTAAAAAATATATACTACTTACAGAATAAGTAACGGGAGGTCAAGCAATCAGAGGTTGGGTCCAGGAAATGGCGCAGTTCAACAAAGGGAAGTCAAAGACTAAATCCAATTCACGCGCCGAAGTCAGGAAAGCCAGAAAGACAAGACAGTTTACGAGGAGCAGGGACAAGAGAAGTCAGGTCAAGCAAAGGGTCTAAGTCTGGGAAAGAATCAAGTCAAGCTGGGTCAGGCGCAGAGAACAGAGAGATCAGTCTCACACAGGCAACAGCAAGTGTACAATTGACACTGGGTGGAGGAGCTAGCATGCTTAAGTATGACACTAATTAAGGAAAATGAACACTGGTGATTGCAGAATAGACCCAGCACAGAGCAACAAAAAGACAGAAACAGAGTGGAGATTGTGACACCTGCCTGTTTTATCACAGTAATGAATGTTTCTGTCACTTCACCAGTTCTATGTGAGTCGCTCGGCCAGGGCCTGTGGGGCACTCGGCACCGAGCCCGTTCACTTCAACGGGGGATGTCACGGGTAGCACGGCTCGGTCCGTTGCCCTGGGCGCTCACTGAAAAGGGGGAATATTTACAGGGGATTGTAGGTTTGTAGAAATGTTCGTGACGCCACCTGTGGTTCCTGGTCAGGATGACCAGCGCTGCAGGGTAGATCCTCTGAGGGGTTGTTACTGGGCAGCAAGGTGTTAAGTCTTCCACAGGCAAGACTGATCCCTCAGGGTATATGGCGGTGTAGGGGTGCAGGATCAATAAGGCAGACACACACAAGAAAGTCTCTTTCAGTACCTTTACTGATGGTAGATGCAGGCACGTCCCGGGAAGCTGTTAGGGTGGAGGATGCACTTCCAGTAATCCCATTGAGTAGGTGTAGGGTCTCCGTACTCCTTTATGAGTGTGAGTTTCTGACCTGCATAGAACAAAGTCTAACTCTGTCTTCTTCGTATACGCCCGGCTGACGTTGTGGTGGAGCCTTCTCTTGGACAGAACTAAGTCTCTAATGGTTGGCCTACCAGACTCCTGTTCTTCCTGACCCCGGTTACGTATCAGCAGGGTCTCCGGTTTCTCCTACTAGTCGTGAAGATGCTAGCAAGCTCGGACCCGGTGTCCAGTGGTGCAGAGTGGAGGTAAGCGATCAATGCTGTTTCAACCTCTGTCACTCTCTTCTTTCTTCCACTTGCCTTTCGTCCTACTCTAACCTTTAACATAAACACAAGTAGCAGTAGATGGCAGTTTCTTCCACACTCCTCTGCTAACAAAACCAACAGCTAGCCAACTCCCAGCTAGGCTGTCTGACAAGATCTCTCTCTCAACTCTGCTCTCCAACAACCACTACTAACAACTAACCAACTCACTGCTCGTCTCCACAACCCTTATATACCTAGGTACTCTCCAAGGGCTCCCTCTGGTGGCACCAGGGAAATGTGAAGTGTGAATGCATATCGGGTTATTATGTGGGTTTACCTTTTGTGCATCCTCCAGGGTAACATGTGGCTCCAGAGCGCAGCTGGGCTACACATATGAGCTTATCATAAATCTAGTCAGCTATTGGCCAGGAGAGATAGCACTAGTTACTTAAGATAAGTTTGTATACAGATGAAACAGCAGGGGCTCACAGCTGTTTCTTTCTGAGGTAACACATTTTGTTGCCTGTTTTTTTCACAGGACTAAGTGATTCGGCCTCATCTCCAGCCCTCTGAGCTCATCATAAATCATCTCATGACATAGGAGCTCCAGTGGTCACAGAGTTCATATGTCACTGACTGGATTTATGAGTTCACAAGACTGATGACATGATAGAAACACTCTCTCCTGTGATAAAACAGGCAGTGAAATGTGTTTATTTGGAAAGCAGAAGCTGCAAGCTCATGCTTTCTTCTTGTCTGTATACTCACTTATCATAAGTGACTTATGCTTCCTTCCCTGATTAGTAGCTTTGGTGTGTGCTGACCATGACCTGGAGCAGCTCTGCATGGTGGGATACATTCATTACGTATCACTGAGAGGGCACCCCAAGAGCCAATTTTTTCTACCACCAAATAAACAATCAATGGCTGAGGTGAAAAAATAAAAAAATAAAATATAACTTTTAATGATAGCTAAATAAAATTAATAAATCTAACCACTGTGTTTGTGTGCAGTGTATCCACATTTCCCCTGATGTCAGTCAAACCAGGGTACTATAGTGGATGCTAATAAAGTTTACAATAGGGCACTGGGATAACAAGGATAAACGGACAATAAATCCTATAGAGAGATCTTATCACAAATAGATACCTCCCACATTGTATCTACAGTGAAAAGGAATAATCCATATGGTATCCCATTATTGAAGAATGCACCTTGGGAAAATTGCCCTGTGCCCTTAATTCAATAAGCTAATAGTATGTCAATTATTAAGCTTTACCGAAAACCCTTCCTAGATTATGGATCATCAGTTTGTTAAAGTGCACATTATCCTCATTGGGCATATGATAATTGTGTCTGATATTCTATGGCTAAAGCCTGGGTCTCACATAGCGATACACCAGCAATCCCGACAACGATCAGGATCGCTGGTGTATCGCTACATGATCGCTGCTGAGCTGCCAAACAGGCAGCTCAGGCAGCGATCAGCGCAACGACACTGCGGTAAACATCGCTTAGTTACCCGCAGTGTACATTGGATACCAGCGCCCTGATGCAGGGAGCTGGTAACCAAGGTACACATTGGGTTTCCAGGCGCTGCGCGGTGCCTGGAAACCCGCTGTGTACCTTGGTTACCAGCTCCCTGCATCAGGGCGCTGGTATCCAAGGTACACAGCGGGTTTCTAGGCACAGCCCCGCGCCTGGAAACCCGCTGTGTACCTTGGTTACCAGCGGATCGCTGGTCTCCCGCAGCGATGCGTGCCTGTCAGCGGGAGACCAGCGATCAAAAAATGTCCAGGACATTCAGCGACGATCAGCGATACCCAGCAGGGGGGCTGATCGTCGCTGAATGTCACACACAGCGATATCGCTGGGGACATCGCTGCTGCGTCACAAAACTAGTGACTCAGCAACGATCTCGCTAGCAATATCGCTGTGTGAGACGGGGGCTTAACCAAATAGCACAATCTAGTGCCATTTACTTAAACCAGTGCCACTAAACTTAACTGCTCAAACCATAAACTCCTGCAATTAGGACCAAGCAGAGAGATGATACATACTGTGTAAAGAGATTGCCTCTAACCTCATTTACACACTAACATCTCTCCCCATAAGTACACATTGCCCCTTCCAATTATTATGGGACTGATTATTTTATTACCTAACATTGGTGCTAGGACCCTGATTAATATAGTCCTTAGCACCTAGGTACTGTCGCCTCAACGCGTTTCGCCCGACACTCTGATACTGGGCACATCAGGAAGCTATATTAGACATTTTATGCTATTTACATGCAAATTGGAGCATTATACTCCCGGCCATGATATGAGCCACTGGGATACATCCATTACACAGTGCATTGCAAAGACACATTTATAAAATATTCTCAGCACAGGAACATTTTTTAACTAGGTAATCCAATTGTGGAACTATTCATTATAATGTACTTTGTTCGTAGAACAATTCCGTTAAGAATTGAGTGTACTTTTTCCATTTATCTCAAAGATGGTGTATGTGCCACTATTCAATACTTTTAATAAATTGTGGTCTATCAGATCTTGAGCAGTTTGTAGCAGGGATATTTTCTTAATCTTTTTACTTCACTATTTTTTTACACCTCCAGATTTTCCTCCATTATTTTCATGTTTACCTAATCTAAAATAATAAGACCAATATAATCGGAGTCTAAGAAATAAGATACTTATACGGGAGCTTTAATCAAGCAATAGATGCACAGGGTATGATGTTTGTGAGTCACTGAACTGTCCCTCTGAAATCAGTACTAGTTTTCTTTATACAAACACATGAGCCATGCACACAGTTCACTGTGTGCATGGCTCATGTGTTTGCATTTAATTGGTTTCTTGTTTTTGCAAGATTAGGGAGGTTTTCACCCCTCCTTTGTGAGCCATGCACATAAAGGCCGTTCTCTGCAGCGTGTCCACATTGAACATTACCTTTCTGAATCCTGCTCATACAGGTATTATACATATGACCAGGTTTTTAAATACATCAGTTAGGGATTAAATAAATTAGTCAGGGACTGCTCTGATTCGGATATACCTTGACGTTTGGTAGAGGGGCTTAGTATACATTTTTTGCAAAAAACGTATCAACCAAATACCCTGTGTTTTATCATCTTTTTACTAGCACTTGCTGTTTACTGTTACTTTTTTACAACAGAGTATTTTTATACATTTGCTTTACTGTGCTTTTCTATGTTCTAGTTTTCTTTATGTAGTACAATATTCTTATGATATTCAAGTGTCTACAAGGAGTCAGAAAACATGGAAATAACATACAAGTTATGCATAACTGACACAGCGAAATCCTTCAATTCATCTTCTAAGCCACATACACGGTCAGAAAAACTCCAAACGACCATGAAGCTGCACACACATATTCCACAATGTAACACTGCAGCGTATAAGCTGTGTTTTCTGAATTTATAATGTATCCTGAAGGACAGTAAAAAAAAAAACTTGCAAAAAAGTGAGTTCTGAAAGGGAACCTTACTTATAATGGGACTACCTAGGGTAGACAAGACAACTAGGACGCGGGTTCCTCTGCCTATAGGGCTTTTGGCTTTACATATATGGCCAGGATGTTTTGGGGGATCTGATATTCACTACAGAAGCTGCTGTACAACCATACAATCAGTCTATACAAAACCCAAAATATCCACTTTTTACCCATTCTTCCCTACATAAAAATGGCTCCCACTATTGCAGTCTTGAGCATTCCATGTATCATATTTAGAGCAGTGTCAGACGGCAACGCTCGGACTGGCCGGCGACTCTACCGTCCTAAGCATAACACCTTCATGTATTCCTATGCAGCGGTCACCCTCCGGTCGGGAGAGCCGCGGCGAGTCCAATCTCGACCCGATTTATATGGCCGCCTGATTACACCTTATTCATCTACGCTACCTTTAACATTTGGAAATCAAAATATGCCTGTGATACACATGTGTCATGTTCATAATTTAGTATCACATGCCAAAATAAAGCCATTATGTAGTTGGCCTCAATTAGAACATTTTCCGTTTTGTGTCTACAGCTCCTATGTAGGCCTATATGTCTCCATGGTTACAGAATAGAAAAACACACAATGAGGCATATACCAGATTCTTATATTGTCTAGTTTGCACTGATTTAAAATGAGCCAAATTTATTGATAAATCTATCTAATTTTAAGACTGTCTGGTCTAAGTTTCAACTACCGATTATTTGGCTTACTTCATAGTAAAAATGTGCATCAAAATTTTGGAGAATTTCTTGGTGCATTATGTTGCACATTAAGTCACACACTTTTCAGCGAAGTCATACCTTGTAGTCAGACAAGTTGTAAAAAAAAAAGAGTCTAAAAAGTATAAATATGGTGTAAGTCAAGAAAGATTGTTTTTTGGGGGAACGTTACACCTAAATTATGGAGCATTTAACTTGATATATATGCCCCAATGGGTCTGATCCTGCAGCCATATTCCCTTAAGTCTGTGAATCCTTTTTACAAGGGATCTGTCAAAAGAGGTTTGCTTCTAAATCTGTGAGCAAAGTAGTCAAGCACATTCATGAGATTTGTATAACCCACTCCACCACCACTGATTGGCAACTGTGTACACTGTGCATAGGCAGAAATCTGCCAATCAGTGATGTGGGTGGGGTTATACAGAGCTCAACATTCAGAGAACAGATAGATCTACAGCAGATAAAGCAATGATTTTATCATAATGAAAGCAAGCAGTCCAGTAAGTGATATATCGCTGGAATCAGGGTCTCTGCCCCTACATCATGAGCCCCTACATCATGATGCTCTCAGATGGGGTAGCAAATACCTGGTGATAGATTCCTTTTAAATTTAATAAAAAAAAATTAGCAAGAAGTAGGGGACTGATCAGACATAGTATGACTACACAGTAGCCTAGTTGGACTCAAAAGTCTGCACTGAAGGCATCAACAGAAAATGGTAAGTTGCTTGTAGCTAAAACTATTTAGAAAGTTTTTACATTTGTTTACATTTAAGATGCATAAATAAGTTGAAAATTGAAAGGCATATTAATTACTTTCATATTAATAGTACAGCCATAACAATACCACATATTTATTTTTATATTGCTTTCCATCCAGTACAGTAAACAGAAGGTTACATGATCACTTTAGTTCAGAAGTCATTATGTTCTGCTAATGTTAGTGCATCGGGGAGGCATTGTTCTCCTCCTCTATTATGTTGCTTTCTAAGAGATGCAGATTTAACAATGGATGCACTCGTACATTTATGGATATAGTAGTATTTTGTCCTCTGTTTTTGCCATTTTCACAGACTTCTAGTTATATCTGAAGTTTTGCAGAGTGTATTGTATTAGAAAAAAATGGAAACTTTCCAAAGATGTTCTGATATTAACTAAAATATATATGCCATCTTAATACTTCGCTAGAAACATCTCTATATCAAACAAATTATATGGTGGTCATGGTACCCACCAACACACTACACACCGGAGCTGTCGTCTGCAACCTTAGGTTCTCCAGAATGACCTGGCAGACCCCTGGGGTTGTAGAATCCATACACCTGGAGTGCTACGTGCTACAGGATGCCGACCACTGCAAGATGTGTCTATTTGTGTTACTGTGCCAGTAAGGTAGTCAGAACACTCACATCGAGGGGGTACTGCTCCTTGTCAGTGCAAAGTGTTAGATCTGGTTTGGGTGGGTGAGAGTCATCCTACCGGGATCCAAGGGGTAAACGTTTCTCCTTCCGAGAGTGACATGTAAAGCCTGACATTCCAAGGCGAGGAGACCTTTAAGCCGCAATGCTACTTCGGGAAATATGCAAATTGTCTCTTCAGAGACGAAGAGGAATAAATCTCTAGCGCCACCTATAGGAAGTAGCAATCCTAAAAGTCAATATTGACTCTCTAACAAGCTGACGTTTAGGATTGCTTCTTCCTATAGGTGGCACTAGAGTTCTATTCCTCTTGGTCTCTCAAGAGATAACTGGCATATTTCCCACAGGAGCATTACAGCTTAAAAGTCTCCTCACCTTGGCATGTCAGGCTTGACATGTCACTCTCCACAAAGAAAAACATTTAACCTTAGGATCCCAAGAAAGCTCCAAAAATTAATTTCTTTTTTCACGTTAGTGCTTACCCCTAATAAAGCTATTACTTAAAGGGATGTTCTCAAATTTCCATCTTATAGTGGATATCTATGCGATAAGTGATAACTTTCCGATCGTTGAGAGTCCGACAACTGTGGCCCACAGAAATCCCCGACTCAATGGAGCAGAGGTTGATCATGTGCGCTGCCTTTCCTACATTCTAAAGGGAGTGCCGAAGATCAGCCAAGCACAGCTCTCAGCAATCATTGCTGCTCCAGTTAATAAATGAATGGAGCAGCAGTGTACATGATCGACCACCACCACTCCATTCTGAAGAGCACCAGTTTTCGTGGTCGCTGGGGGCCATGGCGCTTGGCCCTTCAGCGAACAGAAATTTATACGCCAGCCTTTGGATCCCCTATGGATAGGGGATAAATTTTAAACTTGAGAACACACGTTAAGTGGTGTCCGCATCTCATAGATCTCTGTGATAAGCACCTACTATGAGAACAGGGTCCGGTCCTGTGCTGCTTGGAATAGAGCGGCAGCCACATATGTGCAGCTCTTTCTATTCACTTTAGTCCATACATTTCCAAAAGTGTTTGTCAATTTTTGGAAATCACACAGAATAGATTTGGGATAGAAGCATATGAAGCCTACTTTCTATTTTTGGCAATGCAAGATATGGCCCCATTCTCAATCCTAGAGGTGAGGGTTTTGTAGTTTTGAAAAAAGTGGATAAGTGGGAGAGAGGGAGCAATAGGATTAAATAACAGAAGCATTACTTTCCCGCTGGTCTTTGTGTCCTTGGTTCAGCAATATTGTGCAGTATACCGCACAAGACGGCTGCACCCAAACACTGGCCTCAGTGCTGATGCTTGCATGTATGGCATGAGAACGCTAGTGATCGGTCCCTGAAGTCAAGGGTGGTATGTAGCACGTCATCTTGGGGGGCAGCACCAGAATGACAGCGTTGGAATGGTAGGGGAAACACATAAGTATTTCTTCTTTCATCATTTTAGCACATTTCCCTACTTGCCCTCTGTTTTTGACAACTTGGATAATCCCTTTAAAGTCGTCTTACTGGCAACATATGCGCACAACTGAAAGCAAATTACATTTAATGAATTAATCAGCCTTCTAGCGTCTCTCCAACCTGAAATCTCTGTTCCCCAAACAAAAGCAGCAGAAAGCAACTGCAGGCAACATATGTTCTGCCTTTCTATTATTACCGTCTACATGGCAGAAAGAAAGCAACTTAATTGAAGCAAGAAAGTCGGCCATGTGCTCCACCGTTATCGATTGTCTAAAGTGCTAACAACATTAGAGCGTGCAGCACATATGGCGTTACATCAGGACGTTTCCTGCCTGCGTTACATAGGTGTACTTAAACTGGCTCCACTAATCCAAATTACAGACATAAAATGTGAGCACATGGCGTTCTGGCACCTGGAAATAAGCAGCCTGCGAACACTGCACCACCGGCAAGCTGATGTGATGGCTGAGCAGACGTCCAATACTGCATCCACGCTGGTGTCTGCATGGACACAACTCCTTATACCAATTTCTGTGGAGATAGACGTACGGTAGTCTTTCAGAGGCAGCTCCAAAAGTGGAGGAGTTTCTCACAAGAGTTGCCAGCCACTGTAGGGTGTATAGAAGTCATGGTGGTGGTGGTTTAGATGTAGTCCATAAATCTGCACAACTCAGGGTTTAGTTCAGCTCACTGATTCAGTGCATGTATAAAGCGAGGCTCTCTCACCACCTCGTAAGATGCACATTCACAAGCAGTCCTCTACAAGATTTATACATTAGTAGAAACTCAAGAAGTTCATGCCCAAGAAAGAGGACGGTTCCCCGAAAGTGGCAAGGTGGTAAGGGTCAGCGTTTGGCCATGGTAGTCATTGTACTTCTCTTGACACTTGCTAAGTATATTCATCTTACATAAGGATTGCTTGTGTGCGCCCTTTTTCTAATCTATATTTGGAGGTCTGGATGAAACAGCCAGCTTCCCTAAAGACAATGGTTGACTTTCCCTGGTGACCATGGTTGAGTTTCCCTGATGACCATGGTTGAGTTTCCCTGATGACCATGGTTGAGTTTCCCTAATGACCATGGATGACCTTTGGGGAACAGGAGAAAGAAACCAGGTTTATTACAATCAGCTTCCTTCATTTAAAGCGAACTCCACTGCACACTACAGTACATTGCTCTGCCCTCGGCAGGGCAGAGAGAAGTGCACTAATGGAGAAGTGCGATTGGGGGACATTGCGTGGTTGACGTAGGACGCGTCATCCACAAAAAAACTGGCAAAGTGGTTGGCGAATGAAGGAAGAAAGGAGGTGCCGGATCAAGCCCAGAGATGCCCAACGGACCAGAACGCGCCGTCTATGGGTAAAATAAAAGGTCTTTTTTAGGATCTGCAGACTGTATTGGAGACTTTTTTACAGCATTCTAGAATGCTCTAAAAGTGGCCTTAATGGTGGTGGGAGAAAAGCTGGTGACAGGCTCCCTTTAAATAAGTGGTCGACTTCAAAAGATAGCTTCTTTGAGGGGTTTTCTAGTTTTATGGTAATCGTTGAATAATATATATTCTGACGTATGAGAAGCCAGGACCTGAACATTGACATGACCTCCACTAGATTGGTGCGTTGCCAAATGTGTCCCTTCTATCATTGCAGAGTTAATATTGAAGCATACAGTATAAATGATGCACGCCATTTACAAGGTCACAATTGTGAATACAAAAGGTTTTAAGTCTTGTCATCTGTTACACATGTACCTTGTATCCTTAGACTCAATAGGAGAGTCTGTGTGTCGCGCCTCAGTCCTCTAAATAGGCAAAATTAATTGTTTATTGATCATAGCAGTGGAAAGATGGAGTCAAGAGGAGCATGGTGACAGACAAGTAAAGTGACTGTCTCCAAAATTCTAACCTACAGTTCATGGTTATTGAGGGACACTGATGAAAAAAAAAAATCCTTTAAATACTTGTACCAACCCATAACGTTTTAAAGGAATCTGTCAGCAGGTTTTACAGGGAACCCGATTCCAGCGATTCCAACCCGATTCCTTACTTTACTGGGTGTAGCAGTTGTGATACAATGACAGTTTTCTCTGCTGCAGAGCTCTGAATGATGAGCCCTGTAAAACCCCGCCCACACCACTTGTTGGCAGCAATTTTTGTATGCTGTATATTGACAGAAAGCTGCCAATCAGTGGAGGGAGGCTGGATTGGACCAAGAGGCACAAGACACTAAGGGCCCCGTCTCACATAGCGACACACCAGCGATCCCGACAACGATCAGGATCGCTGGTGTGTCACTACATGATCGCTGCTGAGCTGCCAAACAGGCAGCGATCAGGACAGCGACACTGCGGGTAACGTCGCCTAGTAACCCGCAGTGTACGTTGGATACCAGCGGACTGATGCAGGGAACTGGTAACCAAGGTACACGTCGGGTTTCCAGGTGCTGCGCGGTGCCTGGAAACCCAACGTGTACCTTGGTTACCATCTCCCCTGCAGCAGCGTGCTGGTATCCAACATACACATGTGTACCTTGGTTACCAGTAGATCGCTGGTCTCCTGCCTGTCACACGCAGCGATGCGTGCTGGCCAGCGGGAGACCGGCGATCAAAAAAAAGTCCTGGCCTTTCTGACATGACCAGCGATTCACAGCAGGGGCCTGATCGCTGGTACGTGTCAGACATAGCGAGATCGCTGCTGAGATCGCTGTTTAGCAGCGATCTCGCTAGCGATCTCGATATGTGAGACAGGGCCCTAGTCCTCTAATGATAATCTCCAGCTGATAAGACACTGATTGTATTGAAACAACAGAAACAGCCCATAAGTGATGTATCAATGTTCCAGTCATGCCCACTGGTTGAGATAATGACCATTTCCACCTTGGTCACATAAATTCTTGTAATGAGCTACAGGGAGTACTAGGACGCATAGAGATAACGCTTGTCATATTTACATACCAGTTTATATATTTAAAGGGACAACCTCTTTTTATCAAATGGCTCCCTCATTTATAAATTAATCAGGGGTCATACAAGGAACAATCAGTAAGCTAACACTGCAGTGAGGGGCACCCAGATAGGTATCCCTTTTTCTATTTCATCCATATGCACCATAGGGCAGATAGATAAAGGCTGTCAAAACTACAATTTTAATCACAATCTTATGTAAGAGTGTACCAGGGCAGTAGTCGTGGCCGTGGACACCTGGGCTTCTGTGTCCTGGCCTTCACTCACAGAAACATATTCACCATTAGTCAGCATCACTGTGTCTTCTGGTCCAGCTCCTTCTGGTTCCTCTTTATGCTGTGGGAGACTCTCTCCAGGTAAATTAGCACAAACTGAGACACAGTCCATTTCAACTTCAACAAGAATATCTTTACTAGTTTCATCGCTCAGCACATCCATAAGCTTCACAACTTTTACAAAGGGCTTCACAAAACATTGTTCCCTTTCTTTCCCTGTGTTAAGCCCCCATCACACTGAGCGAGATCGCTGAAGCGTCACCGATTTTGTGACGCAACAGCGACCTAGCCAGCGATCTCACTTAGTGTGACACGCAGCGACGACCAACCCCCCTGCTGGGTATCGCTGATCGTCGTTGAATGTCCGGGACCATTTTTTCATCATTGGTCTCCCGCTGGCCAGCACGCATCGCTGCATGTGACAGCGGGAGACCAACGATCAGCGACCCTAGATACTGGCTCTCAGCGCTCTACAGCAGAAGCTGGGAGCTGGTATCCAATGTACACATCAGGTAACTAAGCACTACGCGGCGCCTAGTTACCCGATATGTACCCTGGTTACCGGCTCCCAGCTTCTGCTGTAGAGCGCTGAGAGCCAGTATCTAGGGTACATATCGGGTAACTAGGTGCCGCGCGGTGCTTAGTTACCCGATATGTACCCTGGTTACTGGCTCCCAGCTTCTGCTGTACAGCGCTGAGAGCCGGTATCTAGGATACATATCGGGTTACTAGGTGCCGAGCGGTGCTCAGTTACCCGATGTGTACATTGGATACCAGCGTGCTCGCTGGTCCTGATCGCTGGTGAGTCTGCCTATGTGACAGCTCACCAGCGATCCCATCCACGTCGTATCATTGGTGGGATCGCTGGGACATTGAAGAGTGTGACGGGACCCTTACTCTCGTGTTCACAAAGCGCGGGTCCGGGTCTGATCGTACCTGACGGTTCCTCAGCATTCACTCTGCACGGCTCTGCTATGGAAATACATCCCTCAGTCTGTTTCGCCCCAGACACAAGATCATTAACTCCGGGAGTGAGAAACCACTGAAAGAGTACTGCCCTTTTGCTCTGTCTTCTGCGTTTGCACCACATCCTTTCTGTCTGTACTCACTGTATCTGTGGGGTCCCTTGGCCGTTTCGCCCTGGTTCTAAGGGTTTCTGCCCAGGCAATGAGTTGCCACATTTTTGTCTTCTCTACTGTACTGGCCCATTGCTGAACTCTTCTAATGCTGTGGATGACTGAGGTATACTTCACTTCAAGTTGTGTGACTGCTGAGGCGTCCGGGCTTATAGCTCTTATGGACCCTTCGGACGTCCCTTGCCCTCTGACCAAAATCTATTCCTTCACTTGCTTACCACACAGCAGCCCCTCCTACTATTAACCATGTACTAACACTATACACTATCTAAGAAAAATGGGCACTAAAATACCCCCCATCTAGTGGCCAACGGGTGCACTACACTTTCCTTAATACTAGTGCAAATAAAACATACCTTACTAAAACACACAAAATGCATATTTACAAGAAACAGTAATACACTAAAGATGTAGCAGTACCATTATCAGTAGGCGGTAATACATGTATTCATGTAGCAGTACTACTCTATTATGACATGTACACATCATAATGGAACAAGCAATATCAAAACCTATTAAGGATGACAAGCAAAGAGAACATGATACTTCATCCCCTTACACTTACACTTTACATAAGAACTAGCTTTCCCTCCCTGAATAAAAGTGGCTCAGCGAAGCTTGTCTGACAACACGATGGTTGACAGTTTACAACAGCAACCAGCAGAATTGTGATTGTAGCTCTTGACTAAGAACTGTGACAAGGTACCATATATATTATGATATTTAACAAGGTGCTCAACATTTTATTCAAATTCTAATGTAAAACCTATAAAATGGTGATCAAAGATATAAGTAATAAGTGTCTGAGCTTGATGAAACTCATAATATAAAATTAGAAAGCAGGTATAAAGCCCCCCCCCACACATTAGACAGCCGTCGGATGAACCCCATACAAAGGATCGCTTAGCCGAGCATTCATATGTTTTCTATGAGAGATCCTCTGCCAAAATCATCTGGCAACTAGGGCTTATCTCCCAAAGAATTAAAGGATCAGCTGTTGAAAACTGAACAGGCCAGATATGTCGGAGGAAAGTCAGGAGCCCCCCCTATATATTAGATATCGGTGTGTTCGGCCGACTCTAGACTAATGTGTATGGGGCCTTACGTCAAGGGGAAACAAACTCGCGAGTCATTTATTTACGAGATATAGTGTAGATCAGACCTATAAAATGTAATGGGATTAAGGACATTTCGTACACAAGTACAGACTGCACTGGTCACACTGACCAAAATATACTCAGTGACCACTAGCAGAATAAACGTCCCATAAATCGTTCATGAGGGAACAAAGAAGTGATGAGCAGGCTGTCAGGCTTGTGGCATGTGACATGCAATAGGCGGCTGATGACAGTGGACAAGCTGTCATTCCATCCAGCATTGTGCTCGTTCCAGAGGGAACTCTACAGCCCAGCGCCGGCCTATCCGCAGCCCTGTCATGGGAGTGTGGGATTAACATTCTTTCTTCAGAGCAGTTCCTGTATGTGGATTACATTTCACCCTCTTCTTATCCATCCAGAGGACACATCTCAAGAAAGGGTTATTCATTTAAGGAGCAGACATCCTCAACCATCATTTGGCTTTAGAAATGAAGATGATATTTAATGCCGGCTAATTCTGGTTATTGAACCAAAACAAGACTCTTCTGATTGATAACCCAAGTAATGGGCCGACTTGTGCCATGTCATCACAGCTGGTGGATGTATCAGTAATGCAAAGTGTTAAGGGTTTTGCGATGAGATGAAGCAATTAATTGATTGGGGTAAACAATGCAGGCCCTAGTCATTATCTATATGGAAATGTATGGTAACGACGAGCTTGGTATTGGCAGGCAGATTCCTCGACAGATGCACGTAGACATCAAAGCCCCAATAGCTGCTTTATTAACGCCGGCGATAGATACAGCAAAGCTGAGTTTTTCATTTAGTGCAATTCAAACATAGGTAACTGTAAAGTCCCCGTCACACTAAGCGAGATCGCTAGCGAGATCGCTGCGGAGTCACAAGTTTTGTGGCGCAACAGCGATCTCAGCAGCGATCTCGCTATGGTTAACTCTCAAATCACTAAAGATAAGATTTGGGGACCTAGGGGCCCAAGTAAAGTGTATTTACTTGATAAATGGGCCCATAGGTCCCTGAAACACGTTGTTTTCATTGAAAATTTTAATACACTAACTACTCTAGCTACGGTGGACTTCATTTGCCTGAATAAAATTGAAGGGGGTACCTTTCCCCTGCGGAAGAAATCTCCACTGACTACACGAGTGACTTGTCTCAAAAATAGGACAGTTGTATAACCCTATTTCATTGAGCTAACCAAGAACACATCCATTACTGAAATATATCAAAGCAGAAAATCTAATACCATAAATCTATAATATACAATAAGACTCAGCAAGTGATAAAGGAAAATTAGCTGAGCAATTTGATATACAGTTTTGCAATAAAAGGATCAATGTAACGTGTGATTTTTAATTTCTAATTAATTCTGATTCATCCTCAGCTTAAGAGTCCAGTGGGAGGTCCCAATCAGTGAGTGACAGTTATCTCTGTATATACAGATCTACAGGGAAGACTGACAATTGCTAATAAGCCCACTCAAGGGACACCTAAATCCAGAATGAGCAGGTAATCCAAATTAATTAATTAAAATATAATAAATCTTTGCCCACAAACCTTTATACCAATTTGTTCAACTTCTACCTAAGGCCGGGATCACACATGCGAGAAACACGGCCGAGTCTCGCATGTGAATTCCCAGCACTGGCGCCGGCACTCGGGAGTGGAGTGTACGGCTCCATGTATTTCTATGCAGCCACTTGCTCCACTCCTGAGTGTCGGCGCCAGAGCTGGGATTTCACATGCGAGACTCGGACGTGTTTCTCGCATGTGTGATCCCGGCCTAAGTTTGACTATGATAAGTTCCATTTAAAGGGAATCTGTCGCCAGGTTTTTGCAACCTCATCTTAGAGCAGCATACTGTAGGAAACGAAACCCTGACTCCAGCAATGTATCACTTAGTTTACTGGGTGCAGCAGTTGTGACACAATCAGAGCTTTTTAGATGCAACATGAAGCAGAGCTCAGAAATCTAACCCCGCCCACACCACAGCTCTCTATGTGCATTGTCTAATAATAATGAGCTCATTATCACGGGGGGGGAGGGGAGCATAGTCAGACCACTTGTCATGAGGCAGCTATTAGGGCAGTGAATCTCCTGGCGATAAAACCTTCATTGTATAGAAACAACAGCACATAGCCTAATAAGTGACACATCTCTGAAATCTGTGCCTCGGCTGCTTCCGCATGCTGTTCTCAGATTACACTGCAAAAAACTGCTGACAGACTCCCTTTAAAAATACTAATTATACTTTTTAGTAAGGAGATATATTATAAAAATAGATGACGTTAGTTAAATACAACAGTAGAACATTCTAGAATCGTAGGTCTAAATGGCTCTGACAAAGTATTTGGCGTCCAGTATGTACCAATAAAAAATAGTAATATGTGTTTGCATGAAATGATAGATTCAATATTAGCAAAAGCCAAGGCAGCTCATCCGCCAGACACATAATGCACAAAATAGAATGTAACCAAAGGGGTTATAGGGATGACAAGTTTCATTAAGATCTGAACTTTTCTTTTCCAAAAGCTGCGGCTGATCCAAATGATAGATTATACAATGAATGCTCTGATGAATCTTAATCAAAGCATTCACTCCAGACATCATTTAGCTGCTCCTGGCAGGCACCACACTCTTTTTTGGCAATGCTCTGTGTTCAATATTTAGTTTGCCTTGAAACAAGCAGATCACTAATATGTGTTAGTGAATAGAAACAACAGCACTAGATGGTTACAGACTAACCAGCTAACAAGAAGCCACCTTCATGGCGGTCACCTGGGGGTACAGCCACATACAGAAGGGTATCACAACCTAAAACAAGCATATTCCTGACATCAAACCTCAATGCATTTACAGCATTTTATATTACAGCCATGCTGCCGATCAGCTGATCGCCACCGGTCCAGCTACTGGCGTCCATATCAAACAGCAGATCTTGCTGGATGAAATCCCTATGACGTCCATGTAACCTAACGAGACAGACGAACACTGATTATCTTTAAGAGACAGCCCATTTAAGCTGACACTTTTTTTCTCCCCCGTCCAATCTTATACATCATTGCTGATTAACATTCCACACCACAAGCAATGAAAAAGATAAAAATACAAGTGGCCAGTTTTTGCCCATATTTATTTCCGCGGTCCCTAAAAAAAATTATTTCATTTTTTTTTAACCATGCCACACAAATCCGGAGATATGGGCCTTTTATTTAGTGTTACCTTTTACAGACTGTACATGGCGATGTTGCTCACCGGATAATAAAAACCTTTTTGGGCTAGGCATGTTGTGCATATATCTTTCCATGGACAGGTGTCTGAATGGTCCAGTCTGGGTCCTGTTCTGCCTCCAGATATTTTGAGGTCTGCTGACACAGTGAGGTGAACTACAAAAATTAGGTTCCATCCTGATAGGGCACACCTTGTCGCGATGGGATGGCTTTTACACTTTTTGTTCAAAATTGTGTTAACTAAGTACCCTGTGTTATTTACATGGACTAGCACTTTTTATTATTTAC
>JARQOD010000001.1:435793858-435904862 GCA_033576555.1 Oophaga sylvatica | reverse complement strand
GCACTGGTCACTACTGAGCATGTACATAAAGTGCAGCACAGATTCATCTCAACTACGACTCCACAGCACTGGTCACTACTGAGCATGTACATAAAGTGCAGCACAGATTCATCTCATCTACGACTCCACAGCACTGGTCACTGCTGAGCATGTACATAAAGTGCAGCACAGATTCATCTCATCTGCGACTCCATAGCACTGGTCACTGCTGATCATGTACATAAAGTGCAGCACAGATTCATCTCATCTGCGACTCCACAGCACTGGTCACTGTTGAGCATGTACATAAAGTGCAGCACAAATTCATCTCATCTACATCTCCACAGCACTGGTCACTACTGAGCATGTACATAAAGTGTAGCACAGATTCATCTCATCTACGACTCCACAGCACTGGTCACTACTGAGCATGTACATAAAGTGCAGCACAGATTCATCTCATCTACGACTCCACAGCACTGGTCAGTACTGATCATGTACATAAAGTGCAGCACAGATTCATCTCATCTACGACTCCACAGCACTGGTCACTATTGAGCATGTACATAAAGTGCAGCACAGATTCATCTCATCTACGACTCCACAGCACTGGTCAGTACTGAGCATGTACATAAAGTGCAGCACAGATTCATCTCATCTACGACTCCACAGCACTGGTCACTACTGACCATGTACATAAAGTGCAGCACAGATTCATCTCATCTACGACTCCACAGCACTGGTCACTACTGAGCATGTACATAAAGTGCAGCACAGATTCATCTCAACTACGACTCCACAGCACTGGTCACTACAGAGCATGTACATAAAGTGCAGCACAGATTCATCTCAACTACGTCTCCACAGCACTGGTCACTACTGGGCATGTACATAAAGTGCTGCACAGATTCTTCTCAGCTAAAAGATGTTAACTTTTGAGCACAACTGTATATTATATAGAGTCATTACAAACAAAGTGATCTATTTAAAGTGTTTATTTCTGTTAATGTTGACAATTATGGCTTACAGAAAATGAAAACCCAAAAGTCATTATCTCAGTAAAGTAGAATAATGAACAAAAAACATTTGCAAAGGCTTCCTAAGTATTTTAAAAGGTCCCTTAGTCTGTTTCAGCAGACTCCACAATCATGGGGAAGACTAGTGACCTGACAGATGTCCAGAAAGCAGTAACTGACACACTCCACAAGGAGGGTAAGCCACAAAAGGTCACTGCTGAAGAAGCTGGCTGTTCACAGAGTGCTGTATCCAAGCATATTAATGGAAAGTTGAGTGGAATAAAAAAGTGTGGAAGAAAAAGGGGCACAAGCAACCGGGATAACCTCAGCCTTGAAAGGATTGTTAAGAAAGGGTCATTCAAAAATTTGGGGAGAATTACAAGGAGTGGACTGCCGCTGGAGTCAATGCTTCAAGAGCCACCACAGACAGATGTATCCAAGACATGGGCTACAAGTGTTGCATTCCTTGTGTCAAGCCACTCATGACCAATAGACAACACTAGAAGCGTCTCACCTGGGCCAAAGAGAAAAGAACTGGACTGTTGATCAGTGGTCCAAGGTGTTGTTTTCAGATGAAAGTAAATTTTGCATTTCATTTGGAAATCAAGATCCCACTCCCAGAGTCTGGAGAAAGAGTCCAAGTTGTTTGAGGTCAAGTGTGAAGTTTCCACAATCAGTGATGGTTTGGGGAGCCATGTCATCTGCTGGTGTAGGTCCTCTGCGTTTTATCAAGACCAAAGTCAACGCAGCCGTCTACCAGGAAATTGTAGAGCACTTCATGCTTCCCTCTGCCGTCAAGCTTTTTGGAGATGGAAATTTCATTCTCCAACAGGACTTAGCACCTGTTCACACAGCCAAAAGTACCAATAACTGGTTTAAAAGCAAAAGTATTACTGTGCTTGACTGGCCAGCAAACTCACCAAACCTTAAGTCCATAGAGAATCTATGGGGTATTGTCAAGAGGAAGATGAGAGACACCTGAATCAACAATGCAAATGAGCTAAAGGCTGCTATCAAAGCAACCTGGGCTTCCATAACACCTCAGCAGTGCCACAGGCTGATCCGCCTCCATGCAACGCCGCATTGATGCAGTAATTGATGCAAAAGGAGCCCCAACCAAGTATGTATGTTCAGTAAATGCACTCAATTTCAGTAGGCCAACATTTCGGATTTTAAAATCATTTTTCAAGCCGGTGTTATAAAGTATTCTAATTTACTGAGATAATGACTTGGGTTTTCATTGGCTGTAAGCCATAATCACCAACATTAACAGAAATAAATACTTGAAATAGATCACTCTGTTTGTAATTACTCTATATAATATAGGAGTTTCACTTTTTGGAATGAAGAACTGAAATAAATTAACTTTTGATGATATTCTAATTTTGTGAGAAACATCTGTAGCAGCTGCTAGAAAGGTGACTTGACCAACAGAGGTTCAACCAGTAATCAAAAAAAGAGCTTTGTGAATGCCAGAGGATGACGATCAAATTTACTTTGCAAAAAGTATGGAGGAACAAAGGTTTATGTCACTCTGAACATGGGTAATGATAAGAGGTCTTCATAGGTTGGCCAAGAATCTGACAAATGAATGACAAGTTTCATTCAACCTTTCACCCCCAAGATACAGTATATTAGTCGAGAAGACATGAACATATTTAGATTAATCATGGTCTTCCTCGATGTCCAAACTCATGATCATCCAATCGTGAGAAAAACATGGAGGACAAAAAGTTCTGCTGACATTCAGAAATGGTTTATCACACAAGTAACTTTATTAAGAGTGCAATGCCTCTGGGTTTCAACCCAAACCGGTGACTTTTCTAAACTCAGAATCAGTGGTTGATACTGGAATTCGACAAAATCAGCGCACATGGCATCTCATCATAGTTATGTAGGAGAAAACTTACAGGTAAACATATTAAAAGGAAAAAAACAATATGGATAGCTATAGTGGAACTAAATATATCACTAATGGTCCATAAAAATGTTAATTTAGTGAAATTGGCAAAAAAGCATTTCTACACACATATTACAGCAACCCATACCAGCCAGACTAACCATGGACCGAATCACTTGAGCTGCAAGTTTAGGTCATCAGACCTGAAGTCGGGCCAAGATTTATACCCATATTACGCTTGTGTAAAATTTGAATAAACTTAACATTATGGTATGAAAATGAGGTGGAATGTTGTCATTAATACACTAACAACCATTCTTGGTAACGATACTTAAAAACTCAAAGGAGTTGTCCCAAGATGGAAAATGGTGGCAAATTGCAAAGGAATAATCTATCTTGAGACAACCCCCACTAATGTTTCTTTGAGATATAGTGAAGTCAATTAATGATATAGGGAGCATGTATGTAAAAAGCAAATACACCAATGTAATGTAATAATGTATTAACATCAGTGGTAATATAATAAAATCTGTGATTATTTCATCATTAAGGCTCATTCAGACCTCTGTGCAATGTCACGCTGTATAGCAGATATATATATGAGATGTCAGTAATCTATATCAAAAGGGCAACATACTATATAACATGCGCATAGATATATTATAACATGGATTTACCTGATAGAATGTCCAGTGGGTCAAAACGGAATCCGTTATACGCTGTCTCCGGCTAGAGGGTGACCGGGGTCTAAGCTGACCCTGAACTGGGGTCCTAACTAATCCCTCAACCTGGAGGTACTGTTAAAGGTACAGAGGTCCAGGCCACCAGCGTAAACCCTGTCTCCTATCAATCCCTGCCAACTGTATTCTAGTCCTAAGAAGGACCCTGAATACCACCAAAGGGAATGAACAGGTAACGGATAATGAACAGAAAGACATACAAGAAAGAGAAGGAATAAAGTAAATAAAGTCTTACATACAACACTCACACACAGTAGGAACACCTAAGGTCTCAGAGATAAACTATAAGCTATAAGAGTAAAAACAACTAATGAACTCTTAGCTTAAATATTCTCAGAACCGATCCAGACTGCTGAACTACATGAATGCTTTCACCGGCCTCTAACACCCAGACTGGCAGAAATATAAAGGAAACTAATTAGAACATAATCAAAAGCAGCCGGGCGAGGCTGCACCTAGCCTTAGCAAAGAGCTAGGAAAAATTAACTCTCACATTACCAAAAAACAAAGAAACAGAAGCTCAGCTGTGAGAAGTCAGAATGTGCAATCGCGACGATCTTTGTGGCGATGCACCCATGACAGTACCCCCCCTTCTACGAGGGGCCTCCGGACCCTCATGACCAGGTCTGTCCGGGTGAGTTGTGTGAAAGGTCCGTCCACGTTATCATTGACCACCACTGAAGGAGGAGGTAGAGGTGACGGTATGACTGGTGCCACATACTTTTTAAGTAATGACTTGTGAAACACATTATGAATTTTAAACGTAGGAGGGAGGTCCAGACGAAATGCCACAGGATTAATTATGGAACTGATCCTGTACGGCCCGATGAATCTGGGACCCAACCTCCAGGAGGGAACTTTAAGTTTAATATTCCTGGTAGACAACCACACCAGATCATTCACCTTCAGATCTCGACCAGAAACTCTCCCCCTATCAGCCATCCGTTTGTAACGGTTCTCCGTAACCTTCAGTCTTAACTGATCTGGAACTATCAGTCTCCCTGGAAGTCCCACAGGGGCGTCCCCCTGAGCCCCCAATACCTCCCCTCAAGCTCAGAGCATACAGCTGACACCACAACTCCCTCCTGAGGAATAGGAACCGGATCATCCATCCTCCCGGTCCCTGGGAAAGTACGAGATAAGGCATCAGGAAGCAACTTTATTGAGCAGTCATATGCGCGATGAGGAGGTAACTCTTTACACCCCTTCTCTGAGAACATCTCCCCAAAGTCCTCCAGAAAAGGAGGCAAAGTCCTAGGCACAACTGCACCGATGACCGTGCTCATGCAGTTATTCTTGCAAAATTCACCCCACTGGCTTATCTTTCTGGATTGCCAATCAATCACTGGGTTATGTTTAGCCAACCAAGGAAGTCCCAACACAATAGGAGTAGGTAGACCCTCCAACACATAACAAGACAATTGCTCTTTATGCATTGCCCCTACTCGAAGATCTATGTTATGAACAGCTTGAACCAAGCTACCTTGACCAAGAGGTCTAGAATCAATAGAGAGTATAGGGACCGGTTTGGCCAATACACTCAGTTGCATACCATGCACCTGGGCAAACCGAGCGTCCACAAGATTAGCCCCGGACCCACTATCAAGAAAAACAGAAATCCTCTCAGTTCTAGTACCAATCACCACCTCCGCAGGCACGATAAACTGAGAGGGATTTGGGACGAAATACAGACTCCCAGGTTAACTCCTTGGGTCAAAGAGGTCCGGGATGGACAACCCCCAACAAAATGTCCCTCTCTCCCGCAAAAGAAACACCTTCTAGCCTTGCGGCGCACCGCCGATTCCCTCCTACAAAATGATGTCCCTCCCAACTGCATGGGTTCCTCAGAACAGACCAGGGGAACCTCAGTATAAGGGACTTTAGTAGTAGGTGGAGTCATCATGGGGGGCGGAGTTACCTCGCGTCTTCCCCGAAGTCGTCTATCAATGCGAATAGCAAGGGCCATAGCAGCCTCCAGTGATGGAGGAGAATCATACTGAGCCAACACATCTTTTAATTTGTCAGACAACCCTTGACAAAACTGGCTCCTAAGAGCTGGGTCATTCCACTGAGTATCTGTTGCCCATCTACGGAACTCAGAAGAATATTCCTCCGCTGGACGATTTCCCTGCCGTATTTTACGTAACTTTGTTTCAGCAAGGGAAACTCGATCCGGATCATCATATACCAGACCCAGGGCAGTAAAAAATCGATCCACTGACTGGAGATCTGGGGAGCCTGGAGGAATAGAGAACGCCCAAGATTGAGGGTCCCCTTGTAAGAGCGAGATAACAATTCCCACCCTCTGCTCTTCACTCCCAGATGACCGAGGCCGCAGCCGAAAGTACAATTTACATGCCTCCCGGAAAGTAAAAAATTTGTCCCGCCCACCAGTGAACCTGTCCGGGAGAGCAACCTTAGGTTCAGATCTGGTTTGCTCTGGGAGGGACAAAACCTTGGATTTAATGTCTGCAAATTCCATGGACAACCCCTGCAACTGTCGGGCCAGCTGGGCTACTGGATCCATGACAGCTGGGGAGAATCTTTTTGGGCCGGTGAAAATGTCACGCTGTATAGCAGATATATATATGAGATGTCAGTAATCTATATCAAAAGGGCAACATACTATATAACATGCGCATAGATATATTATAACATGGATTTACCTGATAGAATGTCCAGTGGGTCAAAACGGAATCCGTTATACGCTGTCTCCGGCTAGAGGGTGACCGGGGTCTAAGCTGACCCTGAACTGGGGTCCTAACTAATCCCTCAACCTGGAGGTACTGTTAAAGGTACAGAGGTCCAGGCCACCAGCGTAAACCCTGTCTCCTATCAATCCCTGCCAACTGTATTCTAGTCCTAAGAAGGACCCTGAATACCACCAAAGGGAATGAACAGGTAACGGATAATGAACAGAAAGACATACAAGAAAGAGAAGGAATAAAGTAAATAAAGTCTTACATACAACACTCACACACAGTAGGAACACCTAAGGTCTCAGAGATAAACTATAAGCTATAAGAGTAAAAACAACTAATGAACTCTTAGCTTAAATATTCTCAGAACCGATCCAGACTGCTGAACTACATGAATGCTTTCACCGGCCTCTAACACCCAGACTGGCAGAAATATAAAGGAAACTAATTAGAACATAATCAAAAGCAGCCGGGCGAGGCTGCACCTAGCCTTAGCAAAGAGCTAGGAAAAATTAACTCTCACATTACCAAAAAACAAAGAAACAGAAGCTCAGCTGTGAGAAGTCAGAATGTGCAATCGCGACGATCTTTGTGGCGATGCACCCATGACATGCAAACTGTTCTGAGATTGAACTGCAATGCACAGACTGGCCGGCAGCTCTCCCAAACTTAGTGGAACAGGCTCATAGAAATACCTGAAGCTGTCATGCTTGGGTTGGGAGACCCGTGATCGTGCATTAGCGGTCTAATCTCAGACTGATGTGCACAGACATAAGAATAAGTCTTAAAACAAACATTATAGATCACTGAGAAAAAAAAAATCAAGTTATCCCCCATCGATAAGATAGGACATAACTTGTTGATCGCTGGTGGACCAACTGGTGAGACCTCAAACAATCCTAACGATTGGGGCTCTGGAACCCTAGAACGTGGCACTGCATTGAATGGCGCAGCGGTGTGCATGCTCTGCCTTTGCTCTATTCATTTTCTATGGGACTGCTGGAAAAAGCAGACAGCTGTAATCGTCAGTCCCATATACAATGAATGGAGCAGAGGCCAAGTATGCACATCTCATTCTCCATTAAGGATGGAGCTGCAGTTCCCCATTTTCAGGATTCCAGAGCCCCTATCTGCAGATCACTGGAGGTGATCATACAATGGTCAGACCCCCAGCAATCAGTATATCATCCCCTATCCAATCTTAAACTATGCTATAAAAAATGGAAATATTAGATAAAAGGTGGAACACACGGTTATCTGTAACTATCAAATTATCTTATTAAACTCTAGTGAATACTGAAATATAGTAGTCCAGATTACAGTCACTGTTTTCAGATGGACCAATACAGTGCACCAGAACTTAAAATTGTAAAATGTGACACAATTTTGAAAATTGTGTCTGATAGTAATATTGCAAAAAAAAACAAAAACAATCAAACATGTGACGAGTCAACGTATAACATACAGATGAGCATATTTGAGCAGTGGATTTTTGGACCAGCACCTTATATGATATAGGATATAATATTTCAGATTTACATTTTTCCTGAAAGTTAAAATTTACAAAAATTATTTCTCGAAAAGTCAGCACAACATAAATTGATATTACCAGTTTGGAATCGAGCATCACATTAGTTTTAAAATTGTACAGCTAATATAGAAATGTACTAAGGAATGGAATATATTACTTACACAGTTTCATCGTTCTTAAATTCCAGTTCACCATACGTGTCTTCAAAATCCTCTCCGCCACCTTTGGCAGTGCCTTCAACTGTCCTAAAAGGGACAATGACAGTGCCCCGGGCTCCTGATGTCCTAAGAACTTTAACTTCCATCACCCCAATGCTTTCGCTAACACGTATAATGTCACATTCAAATGTAAATATCCCGGCATGGTCATCATCCAGAATGGTAACGGAGGCCACATAGGGAGAGACCAAAACTGCTTTTGGGTAGCTAAAAGTATTGGGTTCCACTGGCTCTGGAGCATCAGTTATTCGTATGTTACTGAGTCTCACAAAAAAATGTTCATCTTCTTCAAAAATGTCATCATCAATAATTCCAACAGAGAACTCCTTTTGGGTTTCTCCAGATTTGAAGACTATGGTCCCTTCTGTGAACTCATAGTCAGCTCCTGCATTTGCAGAGCCATCTTCAGTTTTATAGTCCACCAGCAAGGTCTTGGAGATATCGCCACCTTTTCTAACGACGGTCAACAAGACAGCACCACAATTTTCAAGGCATTGATAGGAGCATGGATCGAAATAGATCTTCGATACAAACTCTTCAGATTCATCCAAGCATATGTCCTGCAAGCTGGTGCATCTTTTTGACTGCTCAGCAGCATGCTTCTTCAGAATATTACCTGCTCCGGTCATCATTCTGGTGGCTTGTATTCGGTAAAATGCTCTGCTCTTCTGTTGATGTGACAAGGCATAATAATTTGCCATTTCTACTAACTGATCTAAATCCTTCTCAGGTGTTTTTGCTTTAAATCCTTAAGGATTCTTATCATGTCCCGACGAGATTCATCTACTTCTTTTACGTCCATGTTTAATAGATTTCCATCGAGAAAATGAGAATTCATGACTTTGCCATCCATTTCAATCCCTTTTGGGTGCTCTGCCTCAGTCTCAATCATAATTCCTCTGTGCTTGTCAGTCCGATACTTTTTGTGCATATATTTGTAGAAGAGGAGACGTCGATCTGCCACCCAAGCAAGAACAACACACACAGGAAAAAAGAACAACGTGAGCAAACCTTCCCAAACTTGCACCACTCCAGGAGAGAACACAGCGAGGATCATATATAACCAGATGTACGCAAAGATGCTCCACGCTGCGGTAACAAAAAATACTCGAAGATGTTTGATCTTTCGAACTTCACCATCAGGTATGACATACACACAAATTGCAATAATGATAAACATGTTAAATGCTGCACTTCCAACAATGGTTGATGGACCAAGATCTCCAGCAATAAAATTATGACCACACACCTCAATCAATGACAAAAGAATTTCAGGGGCAGAAGAGCCAAGTGCCATGAGGGTTAAATTGGAAACTGTTTCATTCCATACTCGAATAGTCGTTGTGGAGGTTTCACCATTGGGTTTTTTAATTATGATTTCCCGTTCTTGTGATGTTATGACCTCTATAGATGCCATAAAACGATCAGCAATGATGGACACACCAAGAAACATGTAGATCATTGCCACAAAGTACACAATAACTCTGGCAATTTTATCTCCCAGTGAAGGGTTCTCTGGTACCATATTGGCAAAATAACACCTGCCTTACAGTCAAAAGAACCAGTGCAGGAATGGTTTTGTCTGTGTGAAGTGCTTGGAGGGTCTCCTGTAGAAACAGCATGAACCTGAAGACTTTGAAGAAGCAAGATGAAAGTAACAAGTCCAAAGTGAAGAAATGTCGATGCAAGAGGCTGCAACTTTAACCAAGCCATACATAAAGTTGATTTGGGAGCTATAATTTCAGGTAATCCTCTTTACAAATTGCTCAGGAATCTACAGGAAAAGAAACAAAAATAAAGTTAGGCGATGTTCATACTTATTCCTCTATCAAGGCCAACTAGTGTTAATTTAAGTTCCAGTCAACACATTCAAAAACAATTTCCATTATCAATGTCAAAGAAAAATTGCTACAGCCATGAATGTAATGTTACAAATGGATAATAATAAAGTTTACAAATGGATCAAGGACAAGCATAAGCAGAAGATGGTCATGGATGAATGCCAGCTGGCTAAAACTGAACTCGGACAAAACTGAAGTCCTTTTTATCCAAGGTTAGTGCTTAACAACAAAATGCCATCCTTCAGCTCAAACACCTCTTTCCCTTGGGAGACACAACCCTTCAAAGCTCAGACCAGGGATGCAATTTAGGGGAAACTAATGATGAAGACCAATTTCTCAAAACTGGCTGATATTTGGTTTCTAAGTCTTCATTCTTCTACTTGAGGAGCATTGCCAAAATTAAACATCTTATTTCACAAAAAGCCCTATCAACACTAGTACATGACTTTATAACCTTATGGCCAGATTATTGTAATGCTCTATACGTAGAACTATCAGACAAAGCAATATACAGCCTCCTGTTAGTCTAAAATGTTGCACATAGGTAAATAACCAAATCAATCGCATTGTGCCCCAATAGCACGAACCCTCTGCACAATGCAGAGGCTGCCCGAAAAATAGAGAATAAGGGTGCATTTACATGGACCAACTGGCGACACTAAACAATCGCCAATTGGTAAACATTTACTGATAGACGGTGGCTTAATAGCCTGTTTACACAGTCAGACCACAGTAAACTATAAGCACTGAATGATCTGTAGTCGATCGCTCCAGGCACATAAGATGCCATGGTTCTCGGAAGTGTGACTTCTGTTTACACAGGACGGTGCACCACTAAGAAAGATGAACATTTATGCTGCGTAAAAGATCATTTTGTGCTATTTACATTGAAATATTATCGTGACACAAGCCTTCTTACAAAAAAAGACTCTTTCAAGATAATCTTTCATTGTAAATGTAGCTTTAGTTGGAAAATTTGCCCAATGACCTTTCAAGACATAAAAAACTTAGATAATCTCTACTTGAAGGATCTACTGAGGTTCTACACTCCTTCTGGTCATCTCATACCAGCAGGCATGAATAAACAGTTGAACCCAAAATCCAGCTTAAAACATTTGAAGCAGAGCCTTTTGCTACGTCGCCCACATTGCCTCGAACATATTACCTGGATCAATCAGAGAGGTATCATCCTTGGACACATTTAAGTCAAGACTGCAATGCACTTGTTCGGTTTCGCATTTAAACATATAACTAGAGATGAACAAACCCGAACTTAGACTCCAAACACAGACTTCTCTTGGAGAACGGGTAAGTCTGGGAGGAGAGCGGGAGAGCAATATAGGGAGGCAGAGGTAGAGGGACAGAGAGATCAAAAGTTCAGGTCCCCATTGTTTTCAATGGGATTCTCGTACAGGATAAAGTTCGATTCAACTTCCGCAGGTCCACTCATCCATAGACATAACATACCCTACATAAGACAAGTCTAAACTGATCAATTTCCTTCCCCGATTGCACTTTGAGGCTATGTGCACACATTGCGGAATTGCCGTGGAATATCCGCGGCAATCCCGCACCTCCCTGCCGCGGGAAATACGTATTTTATAGGTATGTGTATTCCCGCTAAAAACTAGCGTTTTGCAAGCGTAATTAGCTTGCAGAATGCTAGCGTTTTCCAAGCGATCTGTAGCATCGCTTAGAAAACTGATTGACAGGTTGGTCACACGAGTCAAACAACGTATTTGACAAGAGTGACCAACTTTTTACTATTGATGCTGCCTATGCCGCATCAATAGTAAAAAGATCTAATGTTAAAAATAATTTAAAAAAATAATAAATCGTGATATTCTCACCTTCCGGCGGCCCCTGCAGCCTTCCCGCCTCTCAATGACACTCCCGGCCAATCCCAGTGATGCATAGCGACAGTGACCCCAGATGACGTAGCATCACGCAAGACCGCTACGTCATCTCGGGTCATTGTCGCTAAGCATGCCTGGGAACGAGATTGGCCGTGAGCGTCGCTGAGAGGCGGGAAAGCTGCGGAGGCCGCCGGAAGGTGAGAATATCACGATTTTTCAATTTTAATTATTGTTTTAACAGGGATATGGTACCCAGGGCCTGGAGGAGAGTTTCCTCTCCTCCAGACACTGGGTACTATCCGCACATGAACCGCTCACTTTGCGCATGGTGGGCATAGCCACATGCGGAAAGTAAGCGGTTCAATGCATTCCTATGGTGGCGGAATCGCCGCAATTCCGCAAAAAAGAATGAGCATGCTGCGTATTTTTCCGAGATGCGATTCCGTCGTGGAAAAACACGCATGTGCACAGCACTGCAGAATCCCATAAAATATAATGGGTTGCGTTGTGTAAGCGTTTTTGCAGCGTTTTCGCGGCGTTTCCACCGCGAAAAAACACAGCAAAAACGCTAACAATCCGCAACGTGTGCACATAGCCTGAGTCAATCGTGGAAAAAGCTCAATGCAATTACATGGCTGTTGTTGATTTTGTCACACTTAGGATCACAGTGTATTATTGCTATATACACGTTCGGACAAAATGTGATACAGCACCCATGGCAGTCAATCAGAAATTGTTCTATGCTCCATTAGATACCTCCTTATTCTCAGTATTCTCCACTAGATGAACTGCGTCAGAGGTGGATAAAACTCTTGGGCTTCTGTATGTCTGAACTGATTGCACCAATGGTAAGAGGGCCCACATCCACCTCCAAAGCAGGTGGAATTGTGAGTTATCGTGAACTACTGGACTGTAAGGAGGAACCATATAGTACCACCTTTCCCTATACAAGTTCTACACACACAGCTTCAGGTCTAGGAGACTTACTCCATACAAAAGTCATCTAAATGAACGCAATCAACAATGGCTAACAGCAAAACCATGAAGTCTCCGGCATATCCCTAGTTTAAAGCTAGGTTCACATTTGCATATATGTGCGCAGCGTATCATCTGCATACGCATGCAAAAACAAATGCGAACGCATGTTTACGCAGTGGATTTTTGTCCGCATCATCTTACGCATGCCAAAATAACGCTGCGTGTGCATGCGCTTGTATGCATTTTTTGCATGCGTTTGCGTTGTTTATACACATGCGTTCGATATGACAGACACCAAAAGGGCGTGTCTCATGAAGAACGGATGTGTAGCGAACGCATCCATACGCATGTCCTCGCGTACCAATGCGTTCCCATATACAGTAATGCGTTGTTTTTACGCATTCATCCGCATGCGCATGACTGCGCATATTTGACGGATCCTTGACGCTTCAAAAATGCAACATGTTGCGTTCACCGGACACCGCAGCATGCCACGAAATGACGCATGTCTCTGTGTACACCATGTTAAAGATATGCAAGCATGACGCATGTGGATCTATGCAGATGAAACGCTGCGCACAGACGCAAATGTGAAACCAGCCTAAGATATCATTATTTACACAAAATACTGTTGTGACCATTATTTTCTTCCATCTTTTAGCTCTATGTGACCAATCATTTAGCCCCATAAGCTGTTAAATGTACGGCCTCTCTGTTTCTGATGAAATCCTACCCTCGTGGGGTCAATGACAAGCAATTAATGCTACTAAGCAATTTAATTCAACTTCAATGAGCAGTATCTTCTACTCTACACCCAGAGGCTTTGACAGTCAATTTTTGTAGCAATGGACAATAGTATTGATTAGTTAACCAACTAATTGAATAAAGTATCTCAAGCAGCTTCATTCCATTTCCCGAGCATCCATTTTATACATACAAACTATTCTGTAAGAACAGCAGGAGTGCATTGTTAACTAGCACTTAGCTACTTATTACTTTATGGATGACTGTATAGAGAAATCATTTTTGATACATTCACCACTAAAGGCAAACATGGTGTGAATAAAGCTACATGATTAGTGAAATCATTTGTCAATGGGAACAAAGTAATTGATTGAAAAGATTGGCCCAACTGGACAACCCTTGTCTAAGAGCTCATTTTTGCCCTATGAGTTACAGCCACCGCCATCAGGGGCTTATCTACAGCATTCTGTAATGCTGTAGATAAGCCCCCGATGTCACCTGAAAGATAAGAAAAACGAGTTATATTATACTCACCCAGGGGCGGTCTGCCGTCCGGTCTAGCGAATCCGGCCTCTTCTTTCCGTCCCGTCGTGGCTCCTGCGCAGGCGCACTGCTCTGCCCTCACCAGGGCAGATCTGTGCGCCTGCAAAGGAACCGCGACGGGACAGAAAGAAGAGGCCGACTTCACTAGAAGATGGGAGGCGCCGAACCGGACCGCGACGCCCATCGGACCGGACGGCGGACCGCCCCTGGGTGAGTATAATATAACTTGTTTTTCTTCTCTTTCAGGTGACATCGGGGGCTTATCTACAGCATTACAGAATGCTGTAGATAAGCCCCTGATGGCGGTGGCCACAGCTGATGGTCGAAAAATGGGGTGACAGATTCCCTTTAATGCCTCATTCAGACATCCGTGTTTTATGTACATGTTCTGTTTGAGATACCGAAACGCTTAGGTCCACTACTTGTACTTTTTCCTCCTACTTGCATTGTCACCAGTACTATTATCTGGACATTTTAATTATCTTTAATAAATGTTAAGTGTTACTTACTCGGGACATCATTTTTCACGCTTGGTCCTCCAACGTTAAAACTAAAAATGGTTGCTGGGGACAAATCTATTGATGACCCATTATACAACACCCCCACCGATTAGCTGTTATTTCTGCCGGCGGTGGATGCAGCTGCGTACATTGGCCATGTCCAGGTACTGCACCTTATCTCTTAATCAAGAGAATGGGAGATCAGATACAGTACCTGGGAGAGGTCACTAAACAAGGTAAGGAGCCGCACTGTTCCAGGTTTGTACATTGTTGAAATCTGGCCGCTGTCAAAGAAGATAATAACTGATCGTTGTGGGTGTCAGGTGTGTTGAATGTCTAATGTTCTGTATAAAGGAGTTGGAGCGTGTGAAAAAGGTGATAGGATGCTACAATACAGGAGTTCTTATAATCTACTGCTGTTGAGGGTGTTGGACCAATCTGATTCTGATGACCTATTCTAACTATTAGGATTCATCTAACGATTCAGTCCATGCAATCCAAAAAGATCACCCATCTTGGCTAATTTGGTGTGCAACTTGTAGCACAATGGGGCTATAAACAAACTTCCAAAACATACTACGCCAGTTGGATCCGTATGAACTCAGCCAAACTGTGAGTGTATCTTACACAGAGAAATAAGACATTAAGTCCCATTAGCCACCGATATGAGTCAGGACAATTTCTATAACGTCTCAGAATATATAGATGCAAAATAAGCAAGAGAAATAAATATGGATGAGACTTATGAAGTGATGCTTCCATTTTTTGTTCTTTCTTAACTTTATTTTCTATATGTTTTTTATGAAAGGGATATTCATTCCATCTACATAAATTGTCAACAACCTTGAGGCAAAGAGGAGTTGTCTCGTCCTCACATTGCCTTATTTTAAAGCCACACATACACATAAGATGGCTGCTGGCCGAACGATTCTTTGTACGATCGTTCAGCCCACAGCTATCTCGGCCATAAGCAAAAGTGCTTGCTCAGCTGTGAGCTTGCGTTCTCTATGAGAAAGTTGCTGAAAGACATCTCTTCATCTAATTTGCGGCAGAACAATACGACCAGCAGTCCACAATCAAATATACCCAATCAACACCTTCTCCAACAATTGGTTAGCCAGCACCACCATAGACATCAGAATGTCTGCCGAACACGTCAACAATGGCAGGTTTGGCTGTATGTGGGGTTAAAATCTATTGCATGGGAGATACAAGCTGCACTTGGTTGCCTTATGGCTAGAGTAAAATGGGAGACATAAGTCCCCATTGTTTTTGGCACACAATGGGGGTCCAAGAAGTATGACCAACACCAATATAACAGTGATCACCGATCAAGTGGAAAAGTAATGATTTAGGTAGATGAGAAAATGGCTTTAATTTCCTCCCCCCTCTCCATATAAGTTAAACTGGGAAACTGAAAACAGATTGGGGTCTTTATCATTTCCATGTGGCACAGGTTGTCAACCATCTTATTTCTCTTACAAAAGCCAATCTGTATTTCTGATTTGTGGTTTCCCAGGACTATTCCCAGATGAATTAATATTCTTTGCAGATTTTGTAGTTCATTTAGCTTGTCTTCAAAGCCCAGAACAATCTGGCAGATGATACTTTTAAGGAATGGTGGTGGCAAATATATAATTCAAGTGTTCTTACAGTTTCCCTGACATCCTGCAAGACAGAAGAAGCAGACAAAGGATAATAGTGTAATTTGCTACATGAAAGAAGGCGAGCTGCCTACAGCAAGCGGAAGACTTACAAGTAGAAAGTAATTGTGATATACGTAGAAAAGTGAGAGAAATATAGGACAGGTATCATCATATCAAGTATTGTTACAAATAGACGACAGTCAACTAAGGCAGCTTTGAAGTAAAGACTCCTATAAACAAAAACGTAACAAGATAGGAAAACAGATTTCTTGAAATTCTAAAAATGAGGGCTAAAAATTTTTGGCAATTAATAAATAACATTAATTTGGTATAATTAAAACACAGCCTCAAATTTTGCATCTATTTCTTGGTATTTTTGTTAACGTATTTACAAATATTCTTGTTATTAAAAATTACAGGCAAAAAAAAAAAATCTGGTTTCTGTCTGCAGCTCCTATTCAGTATAATATGTTTCCATGGTACCTGATTACTTACTGTGTAGTCTGATCTTTCAGCTGTAGTCTCTTCCATCTATCTCCAAATTATATCTGCTGCAATAACATTAGCAGGAAATAATAATTGACAGACGGAAGGGAATGTGACCACACGTTCAGACTACAAAAGGGTTTGTTAGTAGTCTTTAACCATAGAGACAGATAGATGGGTATACGTGCTGCAAATGTATAGATGTTTCTTATCTAATGTATTATGGCGAGTATGCACAATATGTAAAGTGTTAATGCATAATGTGAGTATAGTATAGGATAAGCTTAGGATAGCATAAGAAAAAATAAGGACAATAGGTTTAGTGTATAAGATAGGAAATGGTTAAGGATAGAACTAGCCCAGTGGGTGGGCACTTGTGTCAATAAAAGGGGGACACTTCCTTGTTAGGGGGAATGCAGTGTGATCCAGTGAGGTGCACTGTGCAGGACAAGTTCAGGTGCGGTGGGTCGCTAGGGTAGCATAGGCCAACTAATCGAGGCAGTGGGAGGCCAAATAAAGTTCACTGATGAAACGTCTGAAGCCTAGGGCTCGGGCCAGGTAACAAAGAAGAAAGCTGGTCTTCCAATATCACGAGATCGGGGGACATGAAATTACATGGGGGAAAGGTAGCTGGTCCAGGTGCAGTACTGAAGTGGGTAATGAATCCCTGAGGCTGATGGAGCAACAGGACTTGGGGAGAGTTCAGGATGAAAGGGTGGCAGGACTGAAGAGGAGTTGTACTAAGAAGGAAGGAAGTACGAATTTTTGTGCCCTATCCCACCTGATGAACTTGAACTGTCTAGTAAATGTTTGACTGTTGCAAAGAAGTTGGTGTCCCATACCTTGAGTGTGGAGGGTCCTGAGGACAGAAGCTTGAAGGCAGCGGAGGCCTGCAGCCTACAAGTCAGTGTGATGCACCCCACACCCTAGCGCACACTGGGACCCCGATTGTCTGTAAAGTGCTAGAGCAAAACCGGACAGCTCTTCCACAATTTACATAAACACAAAACAGCACCCTTCAATAAAGGGGTTGTCCAGGCTTGGGGATCAAATCTGCGCACTGTTAGGATTCTCCAGAGGCGGCATCAAGAGCGGGTGGGCAGGTGACCAAAAGTATGCGATTTGCATATATGTGGCCATGTGCCAACTAGACGTGTGCAGCCTCGCTCAATGCGTAAATGTGTTTTTAAGAGCAGAAGAGAAGTGATCTGATGCCAGTGCCTATAAAAGGGTCTAGGGATCCACCATGAAAGGACCATTTCACACAATACTGTTACATAAGCAAGATTAAGCCAACAAAACAACAAAATAACGACCTGAGTCACAATATGAATCACCGGCGTTTAAAATAACTCCTCCGAATTTCTGCACACTACATAAAATGGACACTTTCGCAAATGTGACTCGTGAGTAAGCGTATAATTAGCTTCTTTCTTCAATGTCTCATTTCAATCCACAATCTACTAGAAAACATATTACCAGTACTAATTGGACATTTTTTTCTGTTTTCCAGTAGAAATAAAGCAGATATGCCATGATTTATTTTACAGATGGAAGAAATAATAAAATGTGACTTGAAAAAATATTCATGAAAAAGTTTTAGGTGTTTTTAATTCTTGGTAGTTCCATGGCCAGGAGCAAGGGATAGATGTAGTAGGTAACTAGCTAGGGAGTTATGGGGGAAAGATCTTACAAGGATATTCAAGTAACATCAATTATCACCTATCCTCAGAATTACTGATAACTATTGGATCCAGGCTCGGGCTGGCACACAAGACATCAAGTGAATTCCCCAGTGGGCTCCTCTCCTGCGCAGGAGTAAGCCACTTACCCCCCCCCCCCCCAAATATAACCTAATCCACTTTCAATTGGATACCAGAAGCAAGAGAAGAAGCTACAACGTTCACCAGACTTGGAGATCCACACTTAAATGTAACTTTACGAAAATAAATATACAGTATACTGAAATGTAGATAAAAAACAAAAAAAACAAATGACTGCTTGCCGAGACCATTCACTAGCAAATCTGTGAGCAATTTGGGAGAATAGCCAAGTTCTATCCTCTCAGTACACCCTATATATTTATGGAAGAGCCATAGTTGCTATGAATGAGCCATGGTTGCTATCCAATCTTTTATTTTATGGACAGTCAATGAAAAATGAGGTCATTAAAGGTCGCACCATGATGTCTATGACACAGTTTACACTGTCATCACAAACAGGGGTCTAATGGCCTCATTTTTCATGGACTGTCAGTAAAATACAATAGAACACAAAGACTTGCAATCTTGAGATGAGCACATGTGGCTCTGTTAGAAGCTGTGCTTATGAGTGATGAAAGGGTAGAGCAGGATAATGACTAAAAAAGAAAAAAAAAGTGTGTAACTCGAACTAAAAGGTGTAAACAATGTGTTAGGCATAGGATGCTCGCCTATATGAGATGTATTACTACCAGGCAGAGTGCTAGGGGTAGGATGCTCACCTATATGAGATGTATTACTACCAGGCACAGTGCTAGGGGTAGGATGCTCACCTATATGAGATGTATTACTACCAGGCAGAGTGCTAGGGGTAGGATGCTCGCCTATATGAGATGCATTACTACCAGGCAGAGTGCTAGGGGTAGGATGCTCACCTATATGAGATGCATTACTACCAGGCAGGGTGCTAGGGGTAGGATGCTCACCTATATGAGATGTATTACTACCAGGCACAGTGCTAGGGGTAGGATGCTCGCCTATATGAGATGTATTACTACCAGGCAGAGTGCTAGGGGTAGGATGCTCACCTATATGAGATGTATTACTACCAGGCACAGTGCTAGGGGTAGGATGCTCACCTATATGAGATGTATTACTACCAGGCAGAGTGCTAGGGTAGGATGCTCACCTATATGAGATGCATTACTACCAGGCAGGGTGCTAGAGGTAGGATGCTCGCCTATATAAGATGCATTACTACCAGGCAGAGTGCTAGGGGTAGGATGCTTGCCTATATAAGATGCATTACTACCAGGCAGAGTGCTAGGGTAGGATGCTCACCTATATGAGATGTATTACTACCAGGCAGAATGCTAGGGGTAGGATGCTCACCTATATGAGATGTATTACTACCAGCACAGTGCTAGGGGTAGGATGCTCACCTATATGAGATGTATTACTACCAGGCAGAGTGCTAGGGTAGGATGCTCACCTATATGAGATGCATTACTACCAGGCACAGTGCTAGGGGTAGGATGCTCACCTATATGAGATGTATTACTACCAGGCACAGTGCTAGGGGTAGGATGTGTGTCGACCCGCCACCACAATTGTGGATTACCAGGGCAATGGGGTACTCAGAGCCGAGCCCGTAGAAGTCTATGGGATTGTCACAGGTAGCGGTGGCTCGGTCTGTGGCCCTGGCGGTCTGGCGTATGTTGGGGGAATATTTACAGGGGATAGATTTATATACAGTTCGTGACGCCACCTGTAGTATTCTGGTAATTTGTACCAGCGCTGCTGTAGATCTCTGAGGGGATGGTGAGGCAGCTAGATGTCGGGTCCCCTACAGGTGGGACTGGTCCCTCAAAGTCTATGAAGTTAGTGAAGTCGGGTGCAGATAAATAACACAGTCTCACACGGTCAGCGTCTTTCCATACCTTTACTTGTAAGATGTTCAGGCAGGTCCCAGGGAGGCTGATCCAAGGAGAGTGTATCTTGAGACAGCAGCTGGACAAGTTAGGGGCCTCCTTTACTTCCAATACAATGAGTACAACCAGCCTGAAGCGTAGTTCCCTCAATAACTCCAGCTAATCCATAGCTGTACTGCCCAGTCAGTTTTGTGGTAGGAGCCTTCCAATTGATGAAACTAGGTTCTTGCTTTTGTCTGCGCTTGACTCAAAGTCCCTATTCCACCTGACTCCAGTTACGTACTGACTATAAGGGGCTTGTTTGCCGCGACCTAAGGTCCGGTAAATTCCTGGTTTTCTTACCACTATGCTTGTAGCAAATAGTGATCCTTCGGTCCCCAGTGACCGGTTGCAATGTGCAGGACTTCTTCAATCCAAACGCACCTTTTCAATAAACTTTCCACTGTGCCTTTCGCCTTGTCCTCGCTGGTAGCATAAGCACTCACACTAGCATAAAGTCGGGTAGTCACTTCCTTCATTCACTTTCTTCAAAGTTAGTTACAGATGCTCAGTTATCACTAGGCAGGAGCACGTCTCTGAACCTTTCACTGTCCTTTAGACAGGTGACTGAAGTCTTTCTGCACTAATCTTCTTTCTTTCAATGTAGTCTGATGAGGTACAGCTCTGACTAGGCTAAGGTGAATTAGACCACCTATACCAGCCTCCACGTTCTGAACTGATGATAGAGCAGGCTGGACTGCTTCCTCCCTCCAGCTAAACTCCAGACGTCTGCTCTGTCCGAAGACAGGAAACACTCTGACTAAAATCACTCCACAAACATACACCCTGACCACTCCCTCAATAGTAAACTACACTACCCTAAGGGTGTGTCTAGTGTATGTTGAGTGAATGGTTATTTAGCATTAAACTGCTGTCTCGCCACACACTCTCCAGGGTACTGCGTGTGCCTAACACCAGGGCTACACATTCCCCCATGGTAAAAGACAGCACTCCCGGGCTGTAAAATACAAAAGAGACATTTTTGTTTATGCATGAAAACATTAACAATAACATTAATTCGTCCCATCCGGGAGGTGAGGATATCTTGAACGTTGCAAACATTAACATTATAGAAAAATACAAATATTAAATAGCATTCAATAAATATACAGTATTCTTGTGAAGGACCCGCACCAAACCTTCAACGTAGGTCCTGGGTGGGCTGCAGGACATCCGAATGCAGACCTCACTCAGTGCCACACCACACGGGTTTTTGTATTCAGAGGTAGTTGTGCTGGTTTATGTAAAACCAAGATAAGGCACCGAAGCGCAACTATGTACAAATAAGTTCTGGGTTGGCGCAGTCCTCAACCTCAAAGTCCATTGTAAAACCAAAGACATGGATATAATATCACATTATTATACTACTAAAGTGCAAAACTTTTTCTGGTTACCCAGCCGGGCATTCTACGGTTAGCAATATATATATGCATTATACTCTTCAACTTATGCAAAATTTTTGTAAAACATTTTCAAACTTTCTACAATATTACTTATGGTAGATCCTATAGGGATCACACCGATTCTTCTTTACTATTTATTCATTTTCAAATACACTTTCCACCCCGGGGGCTGGAACAATGCAATGGGCCCTAGATCCCAGGACTAACAAATCATGCGCTGCGATTAGGGTCTGGGTCGCCACAGTTCTCGTGCGAACCTCTAGGGGCGCAACGGGTACATTCTCCTCACGTGACACCGATTGCGTTTCAATCACAGTTAACGATATGGACCGTGTCATGGATTGCGATTGAGACTGGGTCGCTTGTTGCGATGTAGAGGTGGCTTTCCTTTGCGATGAAATCTGGGTCGCTAGTTGCGATGCAGAGGTGGCTTGAATTTGCGATGAACTTGCAGGGGGCGATGCTGGGGCACGGCCGGATACTGCTTGAGCTGGAGACGGGGACGCTGCGGTAGTGGTGACGTTACCTGCGTCGGGGACGGGGTCACGGACGATGGTGACGTTAAGGGCATACCATCCCTTCATTCCCCAATGCCGTGTGTACGTGACGAGGTCTCCATTTACTAAGTCCCTCCCGGGATGGCCTTGCGGTAGGTGGGATTCTACGTCACGCCTGCTGACAAAGACCCCTGGGTAGAGGCCCGGTTCACGGATGAAGCCCCAGCCCTTCCGGAGCTGGAACTCAGTCACACACCCCTGCCGCCGCGGTTCCCTCAGGGTACCTTTCTCTCTCCGGACACTCTCTTTGTCCGCGATCAGCTCTGCATGTTGTCGCTGACGGTTCCGCTGAGCTTCCCGCTCTTCCTCCTGCTGGCGTTTCTGCTTCTCCTCACGACGCTGCCACTCATATTCCCACTGGGCGGTGTAGGCGACGTCATCCAGGCGCGCCATCTCGTCCCAGTCCACGTCTGGTAGTGACGGACAGGACCCCTCCGGTGTCCCTGCCGGGGACCGATCATCTGCTGCGGCCTCCTGGCCGGGCGGGCGTTCCGGAACTGGCGATACCTCCTCAACCTCCTTCGCCTCCACCGCTTCACCGGTGGGATCAGGATTGGTACTTTCGGGGCAGCCTCCGGTTGCTCCTTCGCCTTGGGCAGCAGAATCTTCGGTAACTGGAATCGTGGGGGGTCGTTGAGGGGAGAGATCACCGTGTCCCACAGCCTCCGCTGCTCCAGGGTACGCCGGCGTCTCTCGATCTCTTCAAAGCCAGGTTGGTACTGGACCATCTTCTTCAGGCGTGCATTTTCTTCTTGAATCTCTAGCAACGCCTGCTGCAGGTGCAGGACCACGGATAACTCCGGTGCTGGTGGCAGCTTGGCTGGGGCACGGGGCCTGCCTTCCTCCGATTCCCTGCTCGGCTGCACACGTCCTGCTTCCATGATGTTCCAGAAGATTCTTTCTTCTTCTTGCTGAGACATCCGGTCTCTTCCGTGGAGGTGGGTTTGCGTCTCCTCCTCCTCGCAGGGAAGGTGAAGAGGAGGCGGACCTCCTTTGCTGTAGGGCAGGATCGCATGTTGTAATAGCACTTTGAGAGGGCAGGCATTTTCTTCGCGCCACAGGGGGGTAGACGCCCACGAAGGTACGCCCACCTTCTTCTCCAGCGCCTGAGGGCGCGAATATGGCGACAAAAATGGCGATTTTGGCGCCAAAAGTGCAAACAGTCCTTTTTCACAAAAACAATTCCTTAGGCACACAGGGCTCGCAATTCTGCGAGTTTCGCATCCTGTTCGTGACGCCAATTTGTGTCGACCCGCCACCACAATTGTGGATTACCAGGGCAATGGGGTACTCAGAGCCGAGCCCGTAGAAGTCTATGGGATTGTCACAGGTAGCGGTGGCTCGGTCTGTGGCCCTGGCGGTCTGGCGTATGTTGGGGGAATATTTACAGGGGATAGATTTATATACAGTTCGTGACGCCACCTGTAGTATTCTGGTAATTTGTACCAGCGCTGCTGTAGATCTCTGAGGGGATGGTGAGGCAGCTAGATGTCGGGTCCCCTACAGGTGGGACTGGTCCCTCAAAGTCTATGAAGTTAGTGAAGTCGGGTGCAGATAAATAACACAGTCTCACACGGTCAGCGTCTTTCCATACCTTTACTTGTAAGATGTTCAGGCAGGTCCCAGGGAGGCTGATCCAAGGAGAGTGTATCTTGAGACAGCAGCTGGACAAGTTAGGGGCCTCCTTTACTTCCAATACAATGAGTACAACCAGCCTGAAGCGTAGTTCCCTCAATAACTCCAGCTAATCCATAGCTGTACTGCCCAGTCAGTTTTGTGGTAGGAGCCTTCCAATTGATGAAACTAGGTTCTTGCTTTTGTCTGCGCTTGACTCAAAGTCCCTATTCCACCTGACTCCAGTTACGTACTGACTATAAGGGGCTTGTTTGCCGCGACCTAAGGTCCGGTAAATTCCTGGTTTTCTTACCACTATGCTTGTAGCAAATAGTGATCCTTCGGTCCCCAGTGACCGGTTGCAATGTGCAGGACTTCTTCAATCCAAACGCACCTTTTCAATAAACTTTCCACTGTGCCTTTCGCCTTGTCCTCGCTGGTAGCATAAGCACTCACACTAGCATAAAGTCGGGTAGTCACTTCCTTCATTCACTTTCTTCAAAGTTAGTTACAGATGCTCAGTTATCACTAGGCAGGAGCACGTCTCTGAACCTTTCACTGTCCTTTAGACAGGTGACTGAAGTCTTTCTGCACTAATCTTCTTCTTTCTTTCAATGTAGTCTGATGAGGTACAGCTCTGACTAGGCTAAGGTGAATTAGACCACCTATACCAGCCTCCACGTTCTGAACTGATGATAGAGCAGGCTGGACTGCTTCCTCCCTCCAGCTAAACTCCAGACGTCTGCTCTGTCCGAAGACAGGAAACACTCTGACTAAAATCACTCCACAAACATACACCCTGACCACTCCCTCAATAGTAAACTACACTACCCTAAGGGTGTGTCTAGTGTATGTTGAGTGAATGGTTATTTAGCATTAAACTGCTGTCTCGCCACACACTCTCCAGGGTACTGCGTGTGCCTAACACCAGGGCTACACAGATGCTCACCTATATGAGATGTATTACTACCAGGGAGAGTGCTAGAGGTAGGATGCTTGCCTATATAAGATGCATTACTACCAGGCAGAGTGCTAGGGGTAGGATGCTCACCTATATGAGATGTATTACTACCAGGCAGAATGCTAGGGGTAGGATGCTCACCTATATGAGATGTATTACTACCAGGCACAGTGCTAGGGGTAGGATGCTCACCTATATGAGATATATTACTACCAGGCAGAGTGCTAGGGGTAGTATGCTCACCTATATGAGATGTATTACTACCAGGCAGAGTGCTAGGGGTAGTATGCTCACCTATATGAGATGTATTACTTCCAGGCACAGTGCTAGGGGTAGGATGCTTGCCTATATGAGATGCATTACTACCAGGCAGAGTGCTAGGGGTAGAATGCTCACTATATGAGATGCATTACTACCAGGCAGAGTGCTAGAGGTAGGATGCTCACCTATATGAGATGTATTACTATCAGGCAAAATGCTAGGGGTAGAATGCTCGCCTATATTAGATGTATTACTACCAGGCAGCATGCTAGGGGTAGGATGCTCGCCTATATGAGATTACTATCAGGCAGAATGCTAGGGGTAGAATGCTCGCCTATATTAGATGTATTACTACCAGGCAGCATGCTAGGGGTAGGATGCTCGCCTATATGAGATTTACTATCAGGCAGAATGCTAGGGGTAGAATGCTCGCCTATATTAGATGTATTACTACCAGGCAGCATGCTAGGGGTAGGATGCTCGCCTATATGAGATTACTATCAGGCAGAATGCTAGGGGTAGAATGCTCGCCTATATGAGATTACTATCAGGCAGAATGCTAGGGGTAGAATGCTCGCCTATATTAGATGTATTACTACCAGGCAGCATGCTAGGGGTAGGATGCTCGCCTATATGAGATTACTATCAGGCAGAATGCTAGGGGTAGGATGCTCGCCTATATGAGATTACTATCAGGCAGAATGCTAGGGGTAGAATGCTCGCCTATATGAGATTACTATCAGGCAGAATGCTAGGGGTAGAATGCTCGCCTATATTAGATGTATTACTACCAGGCAGCATGCTAGGGGTAGGATGCTCGCCTATATGAGATTACTATCAGGCAGAATGCTAGGGGTAGGATGCTCGCCTATATGAGATTACTATCAGGCAGAATGCTAGGGGTAGGATGCTCGTCTATATGAGATTACTATCAGGCAGAATGCTAGGGGTAGAATGCTCGCCTATATTAGATGTATTACTACCAGGCAGCATGCTAGGGGTAGGATGCTCGCCTATATGAGATTACTATCAGGCAGAATGCTAGGGGTAGAATGCTCACCTATATGAGATGTGCTATTAGCAGACAGAGTGCCAGGGGTAGGATGCTCGCCTATATGAGATGTATTATTATAAGGCAGAGTGCTAGGGGTAGGACGCTCGCATGTGGCCGTGACCAACTAGAGGTGATGGCCTTGCTCAATACTAGTGTATGGAAGCGAGGCTGCGCCCACCGGCCATGACTCCAAGAGTATGCAAAACTCATGCATACCCTCCTCCCGTCCAAACTCAAAACAGAGGTAAATCCCCGCAGCGCACTATACATGCACTGGGGGGGATTCATAAGTCTGCAGTCACACACAGAGACTGCATACTTATTGATTTGGACCAGGCAACCCCTTTAAGCTATCTTGCAGAAAATAATATTAAATATAATAGTAGTTGACTCCAGATGACATTTTCAGAAGACATTATTTTACATGCAGAGAATAAACTGCGCATGCAAGGGACCTTATGAAATAGTGAATTACTGTATTACAGCCAACCTTGGGGAGTGAAAAAAATATTTATGGTACTCTAAATGAAAAGTGCATTACTTGATCCATTCTGCCCGGCTGAAAAATGACCAAGGTACAACATACAGCAGCACGAATAAACACTTCCAAGCAGCCTGAAGCTTTCCCTGATTGAGTAGAGCGCAAAGACATTCATTATCATGACTGGTCGAATATTATAGTTGCTGACCCAGAATGGCCCTTACCCCTTTCCCTGTGCCAGAAAAGGAAACACAGTTGTAGAAGGACTTCATTTAGGTTATTTATGTTACTTATCCAGCAAAAGATTGTATTTTGGGATAAGCATACGATAATATTCCATCTTATGTGACAGCTACAGAAGGGCTGCCCTTTCCCGTAATATAGTGTATATAATTCACATTATTGTTTTTGGGGGTGTTTTTTCTTTCCACCTAAGATAACACAATGCTCATCAGCAAACTGAAAGGAAATAACAAAATCAATTAAATGTAATAAGATGAATTGATCTGTGGTACAAGGGAATTTTGTTTTCAAGAAGAACAGGGATTTTTTTTTAGGTCTGGAAAGTATTCGGTAACATACATTATGTTCCTGTGGTTTCCAATAAAGATTATTCTGATCCATTATATTGATTTCAGGCTTAGTTTAAAAGAGAGAGTATTTAGAAATTTTCTAGGATAATTGTGTGGCACCGCAGGAGTCCCTTTGCCACAGTGGCGTTGCTTCCTTCACAGGGGGTGATGCCATGCCTGGAAACAAAGAAGAAACCCCTGGCCAGGTAACACACAGCATGCAACATTTTAGCTACTCCAGACCAGAAGGGGGAGCTCTAACACCTGATTTCAGGGGAACATTCTTGGAACATTCTGGCTTGAGGAGGAGTTAGGAGAGTCTGTTTGTAGACAGGGACGAGAGAGGACGTGTGGAGAGAAGCTTGTGGGAAAGGAGCTGTATGCTACAGCTTACCCAGAGCAGAGCTCTGATAAAAGAGGACGCCAGAGTCTTGGACCAGTTGGGGACTCCAAGCCCGACAGTCGCATCTGGAGAACAGAGAATTGCAAGTTCTCTGTTTACACTGACACCTGCCAGCCAGGCCGGCGTCAGCACCCGGCACACCCGGGCAAGTGCCGGGGCCCTGAGCAGGCGGGGGGGCCCACTCGCAGTCTGGCACCCCCGTGCCCGTTAGCGGAGGAGAGCGGTGTCAGCGCTGCCACTGGGCCCCCCCCCCCTGCTTGCTCAGGGCCCCGGCATCAGCTGGCACAATACTTACCTCCCCTGTGCCTCTGCTGCAGCAGCTCCGGGCTCCAGGGGGCGCCGGCGCTTCCTCTCACAGCAGCGCCGCTGAATGATGACGTCATTCAGCGGCCGGCTGTGGCAGAAAGCGCGGGGACGCCGGACAGGTAAGACGTGTGTGTGTGTGTCTCTGTGTGTCTGTGTGTATGTAGTGCGGTGCTTTGTGTGTGTATGTGTGTGTATGTGTGTGTGTATGTATGTGAGAGAGTGCTTGTGTGCTGTCTGTGTGTGATGATGGGCAGGCATTGCTGATAATGGGGAGGCATTGATGATGATGATGGGGAGAAGATGATGATAATGGGCAGGCATTGATGATAATGGGCAGGCATTGATGATGGGGAGAAGATGATGATGGGCAGGCATTGCTGATAATGGGGAGGCATTGATGATGATGATGGGGAGAAGATGATGATAATGGGCAGGCATTGATGATAATGGGCAGGCATTGATGATGGGGAGAAGATGATGATGGGCAGGCATTGCTGATAATGGGGAGGCATTGATGATGATGGGGAGAAGATGATGATAATGGGCAGGCATTGATGATAATGGGCAGGCATTGATGATGGGGAGAAGATGATGATGGGCAGGCATTGATGATGATGGGGAGGAGATGATGATGGGCAGGCATTGCTGATAATGGGGAGGCATTGATGATGATGGGGAGAAGATGATGATAATGGGCAGGCATTGATGATGGGGAGAAGATGATGATGGGGAGGAGATGATGATGATGGGCAGGCATTGATGATAATGGGGAGGCCATGATGATGATGGGGAGGCAATGATGATGATAAGGAGGCAATCATGATGATAATGGGGAGTCTTTCCACAGTGCCCTTTCCTGAGCCGTAACAGTGCAGAACGCAGTACAGCGCAGAGGAGAGCTCCATATTTTGTATGGAGCATTATATGGGGACCAGTATCCTGTATGGAGCATTATATGGGGACCAGTATCCTGTATGGAGCATTATATTGGGTCCAGTATTCTGTATGGAGCTGTAAGTTCTTTGTCTCTGTTGACATGTTCCTTGAAACTCAGTTTTCCGTCGGCCATTTTGCTTTCTGTCTTTCTGCAGCTCTTGCCCTCAGTTAATATGGAGTTTCCAGTTTTCATGTTCCCGCCCTGATTCTTCCCTCTTGCTTCTTAAGCAGCCTCAGCTGAACAATCAGTGCTCCTGAATCAAGCCTCAGTCAGTCTGTGACCTGACTCCTGGAAGCCTTGGACTTGTACTCCAGCTATTCCCTACTGAGAAACCTTGGAACACTTTTGGACTCTGGAAACCTGCTGTTTGGTGAATCCATGTTTGCAGAGGAATTACGGTACAGAGAAGAGATCCTGAACCTGCTTTGGAGAGTTATTGTAGTGCTTGAAGTTACTCTGGCCTGCTGTGTCTCCTGTCGCTGTTCCTGCAAACTGTGTGAACTTTTCAGCATGCTTGTATGAAGTAATACAAGTCATTTCATTTCAACCTATGTCTCCTGTGTTTTCCTCGCACCCAAGCACAAGACGCTATAGGAACTGTACACAATACATGACAAGATTCAGGAGCCAATGTTTAGTGTCTGCTGGGTCTGGGAAAGCCGTGTCTGCTGTGACTGTGGATATCAGATGTCCGTTTAATACCTTATGTGATGACAGTGGTTGTGACTTCTCACAACCATTCCAGGTGAGCGCATTCCCTTAAAATTTTACTCTGGAGTGTTACCACAGGTAAACACTATTGTTTTTTTTTTTCCTTTCCTCTTCTTCTTCCAGCACCTCTGCCTTAAAAGATCTGGAAGATGGAGGCCCACATAAAGGAACTTTGCGGAGTGACTGATACAATCCTTTCAGATGTACAGACTTTAAAAACCCGTTTTGCAAGCCTACAGGACCTCACTAATCATAATTTGCAAGTGTTTGGACAGACTACCCAGGAATTGCGAGCCAGGATTGAGGCTCTAGAGCAGACCCGGGCAAGGGGCGGCCCGCGGGCCGCACGCGGCCCGCCGGCTGTCAGTGACCGGCCCGCGGAGGCGCTCCGGCAGTCTCAGGGCCCCGGCATCAGCTGGCACAATACTTACCTCTCCCGTGCCTCCGCTGCTGCAGCTCCGGGCTCCACCGGCGCTTCCTCTCACAGCCGGCCGCTGAATGACGTCATCATTCAGCGGCCGGCTGTGTCAGAGAGCGGGGACGCTGGACAGGTAAGACGTGTCTCTGTGTGTGTCTGTGTCTATGTAGTGCGGTGCTTTGTGTGTGTGTGTGTGTGTGTGTGTGTGTGTGTGTGTGTGTGTGTGTGTGTGTGTATGTATGTATGTGAGAGAGTGCTTATGTGCTGTCTGTGTGTGATGATGGGCAGGCATTGCTGATAATGGGGAGGCATTGATGATGATGGGAGAAGATGATGATAATGGGCAGGCATTGATTATAATGGGCAGGCATTGATGATGGGGAGAAGATGATGATGGGCATGCATTGCTGATAATGGGGAGGCATTGATGATGATGGGGAGAAGATGATGATAATGGGCAGGTATTGATGATAATGGGCAGGCATTGATGATGGGGAGAAGATGATGATGATGATGGCAGGCATTGATGATGATGGGGAGAAGATGATGATAATGGGCAGGTATTGATGATAATGGGCAGGCATTGATGATGGGGAGAAGATGATGATGGGCAGGCATTGCTGATAATGGGGAGGCATTGTTGATAATGGGGAGGTATTGATGATGATGGGGAGAAGATGATGATAATGGGCAGGCATTGATGATAATGGGCAGGCATTGATGATGGGGAGAAGATGATGATGGGCAGGCATTGCTGATAATGGGGAGGCATTGATGATGATGGGGAGAAGATGATGATAATGGGCAGGTATGTATATATACAGTACACAGTATATATATATATATATATATATATATATATATGTATATATACAGTATTGGGTAGAACGGAGTTAATTATATTAGTCCGGCCCTCTAAAACCATCCCAATTTCTCATGCGGCCCCCTGGCAAAATTAATTGCCCACCCCTGCTCTAGAGGAACGAGCCCAGGCTCCTGCCATAACCCCAAGTTCTGGGGTCCCCAAATTACCTCCTTTTCGTTTTGGCGGTGAACGTGAGAAATTCAGGGGATTTATTAATCAATGCAATTTATTTTTCTCTGCATATGCTTCACAATTTCCCACTGAATGATCCAAAGTGGTTACTATAATCATGTTGCTTACCAATAAGGCTTTGATGTGGGCAAACCCTCTGATTGAGACTGAGGATGATTGTTTGAATCACCTTGATGCTTTTATTTCAGCCATGGGGCAGGTGTTTGATGACCCCAATCGAGGTGCAACAGCTGAAGCAGCCATGTTAACTTTGCGCCAAGGTAAGCGTTCAGTAGCCGAATATGCCCTGGATTTCAGGAGATGGGCTCTTGATACCACTTGGGACACTTCCGCTAAAAAATCTATTTTTCGGAAAGGGTTGTCTCCACTGATTAAGGATGAACTTGCTCGTGCCGACCCTCCCACTGCGTTAGGTGACTTTATTAACTATTGTATCCGTATTGATGCTCGTCTGACTGAACGCAGACAAGAGAGATGGTTCGAAAATAATCGCACTAACCTTTTACTACCTCCCTCCTCAGCTAAGGAACCTTTGAGTAGGATCACAAGGGAACCAGAACCTGAACCCATGCAGGTGGACTCTTTACAAAGACGGGTTAGTGATGCACGCAAAGAACATCGTATAAAGGAAAATCTATGTTTCTACTGTGGTAAGTCAGGGCACTTCATTATAAACTGCCCCAGCCGTTCTCGTAAGACTACTGCAGCAGTCATTCACTGTGAGTGTTGCGAGAGGAGCTCTGTCATGTCCGAGCCTCAGGCTCCAGAGAGATCTGCTGCAAGAGATCTTGATTTCTCTGACTTAAACTCTGTTAGTTCTGGGGACGATGACGGTATAAACGCTGCAATTTTTCAAGTTTCCTCAGCGGTGTCCCAGCTGAGTTGTAAAAGAAATAATTCTCATTGCTTCCTTTCCATCAAACTCTGGGTTGACTCAGTCTGGGTGTCTAGCTCTGCTATGATCGACTCAGGAGCAAGTGGAAATTTTATGGATATCTCCTTTGCTCTGAAACAGGGGATACGTTCAGTGAAGAAGGCTACTCCAGTACAGATGGAGACTGTGGATGGCTCTCTACTGACTTCTGGACCAGTGGATCAAGAAACAGAGCCTTTGAGGGTCCTTATGGGTAAAGATCATCAGGAGAAAATGTCTTTTTTGCTTATCTCTTCTCCCCACTTTCCCATCATTCTAGGGCTACCATGGCTGCAGGCGCAGAATCCTACGATTAACTGGGAGACCAAGGAATTACACTTTCCGGAGAAACAGATGAGTCAAGGAGTTTCAGCTTGCTCTGTTCCTAAAGGAACCATGTCAGTCCCTGAACTACCAGCTGTATACCAGGACTATGTGGATTTATGTGACAAGAAGAACGCTGATCAGCTTCCTCCTCACCGTCCATATGATTGTCCAATTGAATTATTGCCCGGAGCCGAGATACCTTTTGGTAAGATCTACCCCCTAGCGGGGCCCGAGCTAAAAGCTTTGAAGGATTATATAGACGAAAATTTAGCCAAGGGCTTCATACGCCCCTCTTCATCTCCCGCAGGTGCACCCATCTTCTTTGTGAAGAAGAAAGATGGATCTCTGAGACCCTGCATAGACTATAGGGAACTCAATAAGGTTACTATTAGAAACCGTTATCCATTGCCTTTAATCCCTGAGTTGTTGGAGAGAGTGCGGCATGCCAAAATTTTCTCTAAACTGGATCTCCGTGGGGCCCATAACTTGGTCCGTATTAGACCTGGGGATGAATGGAAGACTGCTTTCAGGTCACGCTATGGACACTTTGAATATCTAGTTATGCCTTTTGGTCGGAGTACCGCCCCAGCCACTTTCCAACACTTCGTGAATGATATCTTCAGGGATCTCCTAGATACATTTGTGGTGATTTATCTGGATGATATTCTAATTTTTTCTAACTCCACAGAGGAACATCATGGACATGTGAGAATGGTCTTAGAACGTCTAAGACAAAACCATCTCTACATCAAGCTTGAAAAATGTGAATTCCATAGGACCGAAATTCAATTTCTGGGGTATGTACTATCTACGCAAGGGATTAGTATGGATGGAAGCAAGACCCAAGCCATCAAGGATTGGCCAATTCCTAGAAATGTGAAGGAGGTGCAGCGTTTCATCGGGTTTGCCAACTTCTATAGACGTTACATTAAGAATTTTTCTGAGGTAGTGTCACCTATCACCCAACTTACCCGGAAACAGTCTAGGTTCTCCTGGACCCCACAAGCTCAGGAAGCATTTTCCTGTTTAAAGGATAAATTTACCACCGCACCTATCTTAGTACATCCCAACCCCGAGCTTGCCTTCATAATAGAGGTGGATGCTTCAGACTGTGCCGTTGGAGCTATACTCTCTCAGAGAACAGGTGAGAAGAATGTCTTGCATCCCTGTGCCTTCTTTTCCCAGCAGTTGTCTTCGGCTGAGAGGAACTACGATGTGGGCAATAGAGAATTGTTGGCCATTATTGCCGCCTTCAAGGAATGGAGACACCTTCTTCAGGGAGCTGCACAGCAAATAGTCGTCCTGACAGACCATCGTAACCTTGAATTTATCAGGTTGGCTAAGTGCCTGACTCCTCGCCAGGCTCGCTGGAATCTTTTCCTAAACCAATTTAATTTTGTAATTTCTTATAGACCAGGATCGCGCAATGGAAAGGCTGATGCACTCTCTAGGATTCATTCAGCAGAGACACGTCCACTTACTCCTCCTAAGACTATTCTTCCTGACTCTAGATTCCTGGGAGTGATTCATAATCAAGACCTACTTAAGGACATCAAGGAAGCATACCATGCGGATTCTTTGTTGGCTCAACCCCCAAGGGACGTAAGTCTTGTCTTTAAGAATGGTGTGTGGATTCAGGGACAACGTCTGTATATACCTGAAACAGTCAGATTGAGAGTATTGCAACTCATCCACGATTCCAAGATAGCCGGGCATAGGGGAATTCTAAAGACACAAGAATTTCTTTCTCGTTTCTTTTGGTGGCCCACTTACAGGAAAGATGTCTTAAACTATGTCACTTCATGTGAAGTCTGTGCAAGATGCAAAACACCTCGCTCCTCACCAACTGGTCTGTTGCAACCTCTTCCCACCCCGTCCCGCCCGTGGGGATCCATTTCTATGGACTTCATTGTGGAGTTACCAACCTCTCAAGGGAAGAACACCATTCTAGTGGTGGTTGATCGTCTAACAAAGGCAGCTCATTTTATCCCTTGTGCCGGCTTACCCACTGCAAAACAGACATCAGACTTGATGATTAAGAATGTGTTTCGCTTACATGGAGTACCGGATGAGGTCATTTCGGATCGAGGGGTGCAATTCACTTCAAGGTTTTGGCAAAATTTCTGTACAGCATTGGACATTAAAGTAAACCTTTCTTCTGCTTTTCATCCCCAGACTAATGGACAGACAGAACGAACCAATCAGACCCTGGAGCAGTATCTCCGCTGTTTTATCTGCCACCTACAGGATGATTGGGTGGATCTACTTCCACTGGCTGAGTTCTCTTATAACAACTCTCAGAGCGCCTCCACTAAGCAGTCTCCTTTTTACTCCAATCTAGGTTATCATCCTAACATTCTTCCTCGATTTCCCATAGATACGCCCTTGCCGGCAGTGGCTGAAAGAATCACTTCTTTACAAAAGAATATGGATCTTCTAAAGGAAAATCTAGAATTGGCTCAGGAAAGGTACAAGAAAGCAGCAGAAAAATTTTGTAAACCTGCACCAGCTTTCAAGGTAGGAGATTTGGTCTGGCTGTCAACCAGAAATCTTAAATTAAAGATTCCATCGTCTAAATTGGGACATAAGTACATTGGACCTTATAAGATCAATAAGATTATAAGTGCTGTTGCTTGTCGTCTTCAACTGCCCAGAACTATGAGAATCCACCCTGTCTTTCATGTATCCCTACTAAAGGCTGCAACACCCAATACGTTTCCTGGACGTTCTTCTCCTTGCCCTGACCCAGTGCTGGTCGATGGTCAGGAAGAATTTATGGTGGAAAGGATTCTAGATTCCAGGTTGTACAGAAATCAGTTGCAATATTTGATTAAATGGCAGGGCTACCCAGTGGAGGACAACTCATGGGAACCAGTCAATAATGTAAATGCTCCTCGCCTGCTCCGCCAGTTTCATCAGAGGTACCCTGACAAGCCTGGTCTGAGGTCATCCGGAGGTTGTCCCTAAGGGGGGAGTAATGTAAGGTTTTTTGTCTCTGTTGACATGTTCCTTGAAACTCAGTTTTCCGTCGGCCATTTTGCTTTCTGTCTTTCTGCAGCTCTTGCCCTCAGTTAATATGGAGTTTCCAGTTTTCATGTTCCCGCCCTGATTCTTCCCTCTTGCTTCTTAAGCAGCCTCAGCTGAACAATCAGTGCTCCTGAATCAAGCCTCAGTCAGTCTGTGACCTGACTCCTGGAAGCCTTGGACTTGTACTCCAGCTATTCCCTACTTAGGAACCTTGGAACACTTTTGGACTCTGGAAACCTGCTGTTTGGTGAATACATGTTTGCAGAGGAATTACGGTACAGAGAAGAGATCCTGAACCTGCTTTGGAGAGTTATTGTAGTGCTTGAAGTTACTCTGGCCTGCTGTGTCTCCTGTCGCTGTTCCTGCAAACTGTGTGAACTTTTCAGCATGCTTGTATGAAGTAATACAAGTCATTTCATTTCAACCTATGTCTCCTGTGTTTTCCTCGCACCCAAGCACAAGATGCTATAGGAACTGTACACTATACATGACAGGAGCATTATTTTGGGTCCAGTATTCTGTATGGAGCATTATATGGGGGGTGACATCCTGCATGGGGTATTATATGGGTGATGAGGGGGAGACTGTGGTGCCCATAATATTGTATGGAGGACTGTACTGTCCAGTCTGTTCTGTGCGCTGTGAGGATTTGGCGGTTTTTGAGCTATTGTACAATTTACAATAGATATCACTCATGTAATGGAAGAAGTTAAGTATTTGGCATTGTACTGTACCTATATTTCTCTGCTGTATCTGTGCATCATGAATCGTGGTCTGTGTTAAAGGGGCCCACTGAGGCTCTTTCGCCCGGGGCCCATAAAAACCTGGAGCCGGCCCTGCCTGCCAGCACAGCAGTAACACAAGAGTCAGGTTTGCCAGTGAGAAGAGACGGGACCCTTTTAGGCTCACTCTGCCTGTTATACAGGTTGGAAAAACAACACAGAGAAGAGGGCTGCAGCTTAGCTATAAGCAGCAGAGGCCGGGAACAGAGAGTGCAGCAGGAAGGCCTCTAAATCCTCCTGGCAAGGTGGAACCCAAATTGTTCCCAGGCAATCAGATCTCCAGCACCATCTGTAGCCAGTGCCCTGACACTTTGCCTGCAGAACTGTGAGTAAAGCTTTGGAAGCTGCACTTAACTGTTTCCTTTCAAGTTCTTCCTGCAACACCCACTCATCACTGCTGCTTCCCTTGCCAAATACTAGATCATTACTATCTTGAACATACTACATCTGCCCTGGGACATAGCCCTGCCTGTGGAGGGCTGAACCAACTCTGCTGCATCAACAACTGTCCCAGTGGACTGAATCTGCAGTGTCAGCTAACATCTTTATTGCCCAGTACCACAGGTGGCGTCACAAACACTTTATTACATACTCTTTATCTTTCCCCTTTTTCATCTTTCCCTTTTATTGGACTCCCAGGGCCACGGACCGGGCCATTGCTGCCGTGACACTGCCCCTCTAAGAAGAGGCTCAGTACCGAGTATTCCCACTGCCCTGGCGGGTGCTCCAGCTGTGTTAACTCAGCTGCAAGATTTCTTATAATGAAAATGGTATGCACTGAGCCACCACATGGGTAATTTCTGGGGTAAGCCAAAATAAACTCTCGGAATTATTAAAAGTAATTAAAAGGGCTTGCATCACAAATGCAAGTTTTCCTTGGACCCTAACAGATCCTGAAAGAAGGGCTTTGGAGAGCCTAATTTGAATGGAGTAAATGATACCACTACTCCATCTATTAAATATGGAACTGCTGGAAATAGCTGAAATCTCGTCTATCTCTGGCTCTGTCATTGGATACCGGCTGTTTGTCAATATTAATTGTATGGAAGTTCAGAAAGTTGCAAAGCAAAGGTGCTTGGTAATTTTCAGGGATCCTATAAAAAATAAATGGGCAGAGCCGCACATGCGTGAAAGCATGCATCAGAGCCCTGTTCTGAAGATAAACGTTGGTCACATTATAGTAACGTTAATTAGCAAAGTATTTATTAATAACAGTTCTTCCCCTTTACTTAGTATGGTTTATTGGCAAACCACTCATTTAACTAATGGACTAATGGTGTGCAACTCTGGAAATCTGGACCAAATATGGAGGGTAAAAAAATGTGACTTAAAAGATAAACAGAAAGGTCTGGATTCCTTATGAAAGTAAAAGCAGAGGATGGTAGAGATGATTATTAGCATCCAGAGTACATGTCTGTCACAGGTAGCGGTCATTGGTAAAAAAGAGAAAACAATGATAGAATCATGCTGTTCCTTGCTCCTTTGCAGTCATCGGGGCAGCGCGCAGCACTGAGCAATCATGGCTGTTCTCCAATCATGCCCACTGTTCAGATGCTTAACGTCCCGCTTAGCACATTCACAGGCTAAGCAGGACGTCAATCAACTGCACAGTGAGTATGATCGGAGAACAGCCGTGACTAAGATTCTAACATTGTTTTCTCCGGTCATCGATGACCACTACCTCTGAAAAACACATGCTGTGGATCATAATTATCACCTCCATTATGCTTTTCTTTTACTAATATAGAGAATCCAGACATTACAAGTTTAATTTAAAGGGCATCTGTCAGCAGGATGAACCCTTTTAAGCCATCTGTATGAGCATGTAGGTCATAGGAAGCTGAATAAAATGTTACCTTGATATCTATGATCCGATGTCTTATTCCTGAGTAATTCACAGTTTTCTTAATGTGTAAATGAGCTGTTATGATCTATGGGCCGAACATAGGTCTCTCTGAGGATCTGCCTCCAAAGCTTATTTTAAATGAAAGGGAGTGTTACTAGTGTGAGACATGTAGATCAGGAGAGCAGACTGTCAGTCACTACAGGTCTCACCCTGGTAATGCCTCCTTTCATGTATTGTAAGCTCTGGAAGCAGATTCTCCTGGAGATCTATGTCTGGCCCATAGATCTTCACAGCTCATCTACATATTAAGAAAAATATAGATTTTTCTAGCAAAAAAATATTGCATTGCAGATACCAAGGTATCATTTTATTCATTTTATTTGTTCCTATGACCTACATGCCCATATAGACAGCTTAGGAGGGGTGATCCTACGGACAGTCTTTTCTGCTTATTTAAAGGGAATCTAAGAAGGATATATCTTGTCTACAATTGGATATAAAAGTAGGTTAGATGACTGGGTGACCATAATAGTGATCTATAACCAGTGTCCGATTGGGAACATTGGGCCCACCAGAGGACTTGATTCTAAGGGCCCACCTTTCATATATTTGCATTCATTTAAAAAAAAAAAAAAATCTAATCCGCAAGGGTCATAAAAAATATACAGTGTCAGGTTGGTATACCGGCTACATGTCAGTTCACAGGAAAAAATCTAAGGGAATAAAAGGTGTCTTTAAGTATCCTTTCCTGACAGAGGAGGTTGGCACCTTGGGGATATGATATGGCGCCCCTGCTCCACGTAGGTTATCCCTACCTGACCCTTACAGGGTAGGGTATCCCTAAACAAAGCCAACATCACCACCCACTTAAGTGCTATAAGAATAATACTAAGGGTACCGTCACACTCAGCGACGCAGCAGCGATCCCGACAACGATACGACCTGGCAGGGATCATTGCTGTGTCGCTATGTGGTTGCTGGTGAGATGCCAAACAGTCAGATCTTCCCAAAGACGCAGCAACGATCGGCGACCCGTAGCGACCTGTGTAACGATGTGTCTCCCTATGTGTCTCAGTGCTGAGTCGCTAGTGAGATCGTTGGTAAAAGGTGTCAAACACACGGATGCATGCTACCCAGCGGGATCTCAACGACCAAAGAAAGGTCCAGGCATTTCTGACACGACCAGCGATCTCACAGCAGGGGCCTGGTCGCTGGTAAGTGTCAAACATAGCGAGATCGCTGCTGAGATCGCTGTTGCTTCACAAAACTTGTGACTCAGCAGCGATCACTCTTAGTGTGACGGGGGCTTTAGTCTGGCTAGGCCTATAGGGTACAAGCCTAAAGGTGTGAATACCTCTCTACAACTGTAATTTAATCGAAGACTCTTAACAGATGGAAAGAGGTGCTGTAAGGAGATTATCAGATTTAGAACTATCTCTTAACGAGAAATCTTATGCATCAAATGAGTCAATGAATCCAATAACAGATGATCCGTATATATCTATATGCTTATTGACCGTATAGGTATAGTCCCAATAATTGTGAGGTTGGTATAAGTAAGGTAAATCCTAATGAATGAAAGTCATATAATCATCAGTTATTGTCAGATTGTTGACAATGTGAAAAATGATTAATTGCACACACACAAAGCAAATCAGTAACGAAGAAAACTATCCCCAAAGTGTAAGTCTTAACTCATGTTAGACACAAGTCAGATGACCACAGCATATTAATAATAGAATTAGTACAAAGTCAAAGTGAATACAAGTAAAGCAGACCAATAATCAACTTATCTTAAGTAGAGTGCCCCATCCTGACAAGTTTCCCCCCTTTAGGTTGAATAAGGGGTTCATCAGGGGATATATTCCGGGTGAAAGAAACAGAGCAAAGATGAAGCTCCTGCCACATGAAGAGCATATGTCATGATGGAACACTGCGTACAATGCCCCCCGAGTCCTTCCCTCCATATAAAACATGATACCTCCACATTTAATTGTCCTACACAGGCACAGTATTATGACCCCAGAGCGACATCATTGCACCTGCCCCACAGCAATTGCAAAGGTTTGCTGCTATGGATGCCCCCTGAAGGATAAGCCAGGGCCCACTAGAGGATTCTCTGGTGGGCCAGTCCTACCCGCTCTATAACCAGCAAAATGGTTGACCATGGTTGTATCTTGCTGTACCAAGTTGCAATATTTGAAGTAGTTTTAGAGAAGAAAAAAAAAACCCTGCTGCTCTAATAAGTGGAGCTGAACTTTAAAAAGGGGATATTTTTTGCAATGTTTTCAATAAAAATAATAGAAATTATAATAGGACATGGTTTTCAGTGGGATGCTGGATAACTTGATAATGTCTCCCAGATTTGGTAAATGTGCTCATTTTTATCGGACACATTGACACAATTATTTTGATCATGATCTGCCACTTATCCCCAGAGTTCCTTTCCTCAAAGAGAAAGCTAAATTGGCATCCACCGACAACTAAGTGGTTTGCACCTTCATGAAAAGCTATTGACATTCATTCCAGCAAGTCAGCTTTCACTGGCCCTGTCCAAAAAGCTCATTGTAAAATCTGATGGAGTGTATTGACCATTTTTGCTATAAATTGCCAAATCACATTAAAGAAACAAAGTAGACGCTGCACGGACAATCCTTACTGCATTATTAAAAAGGGCAAGAAGACAGCGCATGCAGTCAATGTAAGCAAATGAAGCACGGCGGAGGTGAGCGTTCATTGTCATGGTTTGTTATTTTGCATGTCAGTTTCAATAATGGCCTTTAGATGAGATAACTTTAATTTTTTTTCACTGTAAATAGAAGTATTTTAAAAGAAAATACAATTTTAATAACTCCATCTGTCCGAGACTTAAATGCGCAAATGCAGTTAAGGCTGGATTCACACTCAACGCATAAAAATACGGACCGTATTGTAAGGTCGTAATACGCAGAAATGTTCCGGCACAGTGATCCGTATTTAATCCGTTGTCACGGTGTGGCTGCGTATTTTGCGCATGTAAGCATCCGTATGTCATCCGTATGGCATCCGTACGGCAAGAATTTCTCGCCAGCTTGCAAAACCGACATATAATGGATCCCAATGACAGTTTTTACATCACAAAAGAAAGAACAGATATATACACATAGAATATATATATATATATATATATATATATATATATACACACATATATATATATATATATATACAGTCATGGCCAAAAGTTTTGAGAATGACACAAATATTATATTTTCACATGATCTGCTGCCCTCTGGTTTTTATGTGTGTTTGACAGATGTTTTTATCACAGACAGAAATATAATTGCAAACATATGAGTAACAAAAGCTTATATTGACAGTTAGAATGAGTTAATGCAGCAAGTCAATATTTGCAGTGTTGACCCTTCTTCTTCAGGACCTCTGCAATTCTCCCTGGCATGCTCTCAACTTCTGGACCAAATCCTGACTGATAGCAGTCCATTCTTGCAGAATCAATGCTTTCATTTTGTCAGAATTTTTAGGTTTTTGTTTGTCCACCCGTCTCTTGATGATTGACCACAAGTTCTCAATGGGATTAAGATCTGGGGAGTTTCCAGGCCATGGACCCAAAATCTCTATGTTTTGTTCCCTGAGCCATTTAGTTATCACCTTTGCTTTATGGCAAGGTGCTCCATCATGCTGGAAAAGGCATTGTTGATCGCCAAACTGCTCTTGGAGGGTTGGGAGAAGTTGCTCTTGGAGGACATTCTGGTACCATTCTTTATTCATGGCTGTGTTTTTAGGCAAGACTGTGAGAGAGCCGATTCCCTTGGCTGAGAAGAAACCCCACACATGAATGGTTTCAGGATGCTTAACAGTTGGCATGAGACAAGACTGGTGGTAGCGCTCACCTTGTCTTCTCCGAATGAGGCGTTTTCCTGATGTCCCAAACAATCGAAAAGGGGATTCATCAGAGAAAATAACTTTACCCCAGTCCTCAGCAGTCCACTGCCTGTACCTTTTGCAGAATATCAGTCTGTCCATGATGTTTTTTCTGAAGAGAAGTGGCTTCTTTGCTGCCCTCCTTGAGACAAGGCCTCGCTCCAAGAGTCTCCGCCTCACAGTGCGTGCAGATGCACTCACACCTGCCTGCTGCCATTCCTGAGCAAGCTCTGCACTGCTGGTAGCCCGATCCCGCAGCTGAAACACTTTTAAGAGACGGTCCTGGCGCTTGCTGGTCTTTCTTGGGCGCCCTGGAGCCTTTTTGGCAACAATGGAACCTCTCTCCTTGAAGTTCTTGATGATGCGATAGATTGTTGACTGAGGTGCAATCTTTCTAGCTGCGATACTCTTCCCTGTTAGGCCATTTTTGTGCATTGCAATGATGACTGCACGTGTTTCTTTAGAGATAACCATGGCTAACAGAAGAGAAAAAATGATGCCAAGCACCAGCCTCCTTTTAAAGTGTCCAGTGGTGTCATTCTTACTTAATCATGACAGATTGATCTCCAGCCATGACCTCATCAACACCCACACCTGTGTTAATGGAGCAATCACTGAAAAGAGGTTAGCTGGTCCTTTTAAGGCAGGGCTGCAATGATGTTGAAATGTGTTTTGGGGGATAAAGTTCATTTTCTAGCCAAATATTGACTTTGCAAGTAATTGCGGTTAAGCTGATCACTCTTTATAACATTCTGGAGTATATGCAAATTGCCATTAGAAAAAGTGAAGCAGTAGACTTTGTAAAAATTAATATTTGTGTCATTCTCAAAACTTTTGGCCATGACTGTATATACACAGTACAGACCAAAAGTTTGGACACACCTTCTCATTCAAAGATTTGTCTGCATTTTCATGGCTATGAAAATTGTAGAATCACACTGAAGGCATCAAAACTATGAATTAACACATGTGGAATTATACATTACACTTTACAAAAAAGTGTGAAACAACTGAAAATATGTCTTATATTCTAGGTTCTTCAAAGTAGCCACCTTTTGCTTTGATTACTGCTTTGCACACTTTTGGCATTCTCTTGATGAGCTTCAAGAGGTAGTCACCGGAAATGGTTTTCACTTCACAGGTGTGCCCTGTCAGGTTTAATAAGTGGGATTTCTGGCCTTATAAATGGGGTTGGGACCATCAGTTGTGTTGTACAGAAGTCTGGTGGATACACAGCTGATAGTCCTACTGAATAGACTGTTAGAATTTGTATTATGGCAAGAAAAAAGCAGCTAAGTAAAGAAAAACGTGTGGCCATCATTACTTTAAGAAATGAAGGTCAGTCAGTCCGAAAACTTTGGAAAACTTTGAAAGTGTCCCCAAGTGCAGTTGCAAAAACCATCAAGCGCTACAAAGAAACTGGCTCACATGAGGACCGCCCTAGGAAAGGAAGACCAAGAGTCACCTCTGCTTCTGAGAATAAGTTTATCCGAGTCACCAGTCTCAGAAATCGCAGGTTAACAACAGATTAGAGACCAGGTCAATGCCACACAGAATTCTAGCAGCTGACACATCTCTTCAACAACTAAGAGGAGACTTTGTGCAGCAGGCCTTCATGGTAAAATAGCTGCTAGGAAACCACTGCTTAGGACAGGCAACAAGCAGAAGAGACTTGTTTGGGCTAAAGAACACACGGAATGGACATTAGACCAGTGGAAATATGTGCTTTGGTCTGATGAGTCCAAATTTGAGATCTTTGGTTCCAAACATCGTGTCTTTGTGCGAAGCAGAAAAGGTGAACGGCTGGACTCTACATGCCTGGTTCCCATCGTGAAGCATGGAGGAGGAGGTGTGATGGTGTGGGCTTGCTTTGCTGGTGACACTGTTGGGGACTTATTCAAAATTGAAGGCATACTGAACCAGCATGGCTACCACAGCATCTTGCAGCGGCATGCAATTCCATCCGGTTTGCGTTTAGTTGGACCATCATTTATTTTTCAACAGGACAATGACCCCAAACACACCTCCAGGCTGTGTAAGGGCTATTTGACCAAGAGGGAGAGTGATGGGGTGCTACACCAGATGACCTGGCCTCCACAGTCACCAGACCTGAACCCAATTGAGATGGTTTGGGGTGAGCTGGACCTCAGAGTGAAGGCAAAAGGGCCAACAAGTGCTAAGTATCTCTGGGAACTCCTTCAAGACTGTTGGAAGACCATTTCCGGTGACTACCTCTTGAAGCTCATCAAGAGATTGCCAAGAGTGTGCAAAGCAGTAATCAACGCAAAAGGTGGCTACTTTGAAGAATCTAGAATATAAGACATATTTTCAGTTGTTTCACACATTTTTGTTAAGTATATAATTCCACATGTGTTAATTCATAGTTTTGATGCCTTCAGTGTGAATGTACAATTTTCATAGTCATGAAAATACAGAACAATCTTTGAATGAGAAGGTATGTCCAAACTTTTGGTCTGTACTGTACATATACACACACATATGTCATTGAGACATTATATATATATATATATATATATATATATATATATATATATATATATATATACAGTACAGGCCAAAAGTTTGGACACACCTTCTCATTCAATGACTTTTCTGTATTTTCATGACTATGAAAATTGTAGAATCACACTGAAGGCATCAAAACTATGAATTAACACATGTGGAATTATACATTACACTTTACAAAAAAGTGTGAAACAACTGAAAATATGTCTTATATTCTAGGTTCTTCAAAGTAGCCACCTTTTGCTTTGATTACTGCTTTGCACGCAGAAAAGGTGAACGGATGGACTCTACATGCCCGGTTCCCACTGTGAAGCATGGAGGAGGTGGTGTGATGGTGTGGGGGTGCTTTGCTGGTGACACTGTTGGGGATTTATTCAAAACTGAAGGCATACTGAACCAGCATGGCTACCACAGCATCTTGCAGCAGCATGCTATTCCATCCGGTTTGCGTTTAGTTGGACCATCATTTATTTTTCAACAGGACAATGACCCCAAACACACCTCCAGACTGTGTAAGGGCTATTTGACCAAGAAGGAGAGTGTTGGGGTGCTACGCCAGATGACCTGGCCTCCACAGTCACCAGACCTGAACCCAATCGAGATGGTTTGGGGTGAGCTGGACCGTTCACCGCTTCAATTTTGAATAAATCCCCAACAGTGTCACCAGCAAAGCACCCCACACCATCACACCACCTCCTCCATGCTTCACGGTGGGAACCAGGCATGTAGAGTCCATCCGTTCACCCGTGCAAAGCAGTAATCAAAGCAAAAGGTGGCTACTTTGAAGAAACTAGAATATAAGACATATTTTCAGTTGTTTTTACACTTTTTTGTAAAGTGTAATGTATAATTCCACATGTGTTAATTCATAGTTTTGATGCCTTCAGTGTGATTCTACAATTTTCATAGCCATGAAAATACAGAAAAATCATTGAATGAGAAGGTGTGTCCAAACTTTTGGTCTGTACTGTATATATACATATATTTATAGTTCATGCACTTCTATATAGTATACATTGAAAAAAACAAACAAACAGTGCTTTCAGACCTCAAATAATGCAAAGAAAACAAGTTCATAATCATTTAGAAACAACAATACCAATGTTTTAACTCAGGAAGAGTTCTGAAATCAATATTTTGTGGAATAACCATGATTTTTAAAAACAGCTTTCATGCGTCTTGGCATACTTTCCAACAGTTTTTCACACTGCTTCTGGCACAAAAATTTAGGCAGTTCTTTTTTGTTTGATGGCTTGTGGCTATCCATCATCCTCTTGATTACATTCCAGAAGTTTTTAATGGGGTTCAGGTCTGGAGAATGGGCTGTCCATGACAGGGCTTTGATGTAGAGGTCTCTTATTTTTTTCCAGAGCTGTATGTATTGACAGAGTCACTGGTAATGTAATAGAGGTTAGATATCATACCTCCCAACTGTCCCAGATTGAGCCGGACAGTCCCGATTCTGACCCCCCCGTCCCGCTGTCCCGCAGTGAGATGAGCCGCCACGCCCCCCATGCACCCCTTCCTGCCCTCCCTGTCTCTACAGCTCAGCCTCACAGCTAGCAATGACGCTGCTATTGCTGTACTCTTCTGTGCCCACAGGATCTGTGATGAGGTCACAGGAGTGGAGGAGTCAGGGGTCACATGATCAGTGTCCTCATTGTGTGCACTGCAGGACTCTGCTGTGATGGTTGTCATGGTGCTAGATGAGGGTAAGTTTTGTGTGTGGGGGTCGGGACTCGGGTTTACAGTGTGGATGTAGCAGTGCTGTAGCGTGTACAAGTTGGATGTAGCAGAGTCGTGTGTGTACGAGGTGTACGGAGCGGAGCCGTGTGTGTACGAGGTGTACGGAGCGGAGCCTTGTGTGTACGAGGTGGATGTAGCAGTGATGTAGTGTGTACGAAGTGTACAGAGCAGAGCCGTGTATGTATGAGGTGGATGTAGCAGTGCTGTAGTGTGTACGAGGTGTATGGAGCAGAGCCGTGTGTGTACGAGTTGGATGTAGCGGAGTCACGCGTGTACGACGTGCACGGAGCTAAGCCGCATGTGTACGAGGTGCACGGAGCGGAGCGTGTACTAGGTGCACGGAGCGGAGCCACGCGTGTACGAGGTGCACGGAGCGGAGCCGCGCGTGTACGAGGTGCACGGAGCGGAGCCGCACGTGTACGAGGTGCACGGAGCGGAGCCGCGCGTGTATGAGGTGCACGGAGCGGAGCCGCACGTGTACGAGGTGGATGTAGCAGTGCTGTAGTGTGTACAAGGTGTACGGAGCGGAGCCTTGTGTGAAGGAGTTGGATGTAGCAGAGCCGTGTCTGTACGAGTTGGATGGAGCGGAGCCGTGTCTGTACGAGGTGCACGGAGCCGAGCTGCGCGTGTACGAGGTGCACGGAGCGGAGCCGCACGTGTACGAGGTGCACGGAGCGGAGCCGCACGTGTACAAAGTGGATGTAGCAGTGCTGTAGTGTGTACGAGGTGTACCGAGCGGAGCCTTGTGTGAACGAGTTGGATGTAGCAGAGCCGTGTCTGTTGTGAATGTGTTAGAAATGAATTCTGAGCAGAAACTCCCTCTGGTGGTTACAAACAGTACTGAACCATTCAATGAGGATTTGCAATCAGGAATCACAGACTGGCTGGATATAAGGGAGGTTCCCTCCCATCATGGTTGCCAGTGATCAATTGTTCTTGTCTCAACGTTGTTTCCTGGTTCACTTGGAAGCTTGCTGAGTCTTGCCTCTTCTCCTGCTCTCAGATAAGATATTTTCTGTTTTTTGTTTTTGTGCTTACCATTTGCATATTTCTCTGCATTTCTGTGAGGTTAGCCAGGTTTCCCCCCCCCCACGGGGGGGCTTGGGCTCCTCTCGGTTCCTCTGGAGCCACTGTTATTTGTTCATTTGCCTTTTCCAGTTTATTCAGTGGCTGTGGCTTAGTTTTGTTACACCAGAGAACTAATTTAGGTGGTAGAGGTCGTGTGATCTCAGGTGTTTTTGCAATTAGTAGCGTTGGTATTTTTTAGGGTTTTTTTGGATTGCAGTAAGTATCCTTCCTATCCTTTTCTGTCTAGGCAGATTGGGCCCCAACGTTTGCTCATACTATTTTCTGTCTATGTCTGTATTTCCTCTTGTCTAACTGCCATTACATGTTTGGGGGCTTCCTATGTTCTTTGGGGATCTGCTCCGGGGCAGATAACTTTCCTCTTTCTATCTTTAGGTGTAGTTAACCTCTCAGGCTGTGACGAGGCATCTAGGACCAACTTAGGAACGCTCCACGGCTGCCTTTAGTTGTGGTGGTTAGTCAGGGTACTGCAATCCAGTAGATTCCAACCTCTCTGGTGTATTGCCATTTTCGCCTGCTCTCCTCAGCTACCAAATCATAACACGTGTCAGTACCAGTTGGACGGAGCGGAGCCATGTGTCTGTACGAGGTGCACGGAGCCGAGCTGCGCGTGTACGAGGTGCACGGAGCGCAGCCGCGCGTGTACGAGGTGCACAGTGCGGAGCCGCATGTGTATGAGGTGCAAGGAGCGGAGCTGCCCATGTACGAGGTGCACGGAGCGGAGTCGCCCGTGTACGAGGTGGATGTAGCAGTGCTGTAGTATGTACGAGGTGTACGGAGCGGAGTCTTGTGTGTACGAGTTGGATGTAGCAGAACCGTGTCTGTTCGAGTTGGATGGATACTAACCATTTTCTGAGTAAGATTGAGGGCCTTGACATCACGGAAGATACAATTCTCATTTCATTTGATGTTGTGTCACTGTACACCTCCATTAAACATGAACGAGGTTTGGAGGCTGTTGGTGTGGCGCTGGCGGGCTCTGACATGGCCCCAGATGGTGCACAGCTGGTCCTGGCACTGTTGGAGTTTGTCCTCAGAAAGAATTTTTTTCTTTTTGGGGATGACTACATCCTGCAGTTGCGTGGTACCGCCATGGGGTCCAATGTGGCGCCCACTTATGCAAACATCTACATGGCGGTACTCGAGGACCAGCATGTGTACAGTTCCATCCACTGGCGCCATGTCAGAGCCTGGTGGCGCTACATTGACGATATTTTTTGTGTTTGGGAAGGGAACATGAATGATCTGGTATCTTTCCATAGTTATCTGAATATGATTTTTCCTGAGCTGAAGTTTACCATGACACATTCCTTTGACCAGATTCAATTTCTTGATACTCTAGTGTATAAACATAATGGAAAGTTATGCACTGATTTGTTCATAAAGGACACAGACAGGAACAGTCTTCTGGTTTTCGATAGTAATCATCCAAGAAAAATGATAGAGTCTCTGCCTTGGAGCCAGATGCTGAGAGTACGTAGGATAGTTAAGGATGAGGCTGTTTTGGATAGAAGGCTTGAACAGATGTGTGAGAAATTTATTAGAAGGGGTTATCCTGAGAGGGACCTTAGAAAATTCAAGGAGAAGGCCTTGAAGACAACATTGGAAGATGTGAGAACAAAACGTACTAGGGTTCTCCCTAAAAGAGTCCCTTTTGTCTCTACCTATTGCCCTATTAGTGGTAAAATAGGGAATATCTTGAACAAGCATTGGGGCCTATTGCATAGAGGTTTACCGGAAGTAACTGAATTTGCGCACAAGCCATTGCTTTCATATAGGCGAGGACGTAATTTGAAAGATAGGCTAGTCAAATCTGATATTGGATCTTCAAAAATATTTAGACAGTTGACTTTGGGCCCTCCGAGGAATGGAAATTTTCCATGTTTGAACTGTGCTTGTTGTGGTAATATGATTAAGGGAGATAGTTTCGGGCACTCTTATACTGGTCAACGCTTTCGGATCCAGGAACGGTATTCCTGTACATCCAGCTATGTAATCTATATGCTTGTGTGCCCGTGTGGACTCATGTACATAGGTGAGACGACGATGGAAGTCAAGGCCAGGATAAGCAAACACAAGAGTACTATCAGGACGAAAATGATGGAGCTGCCAGTATCTAAGCATTTTGTAGAATGTGGGCACCTGGTTAGTCAGCTGAGATTTAGGGTTATCGATGGGGTTCCACCCCTCAGGAGAGGTGGTGACAGGACTAAGTTGCTCAAACAGAAGGAACTCCGTTGGATTTCCGTTTTGGGGACATTACAACCAAAGGGGTTGAATATAGAATATAATTTACATATTTGTGCTAGGTAATTCTTGCATCTGAATTCTGTGTTTGTTTTTAGATATATATTTTATTTGTGTTTGTTGTTTTTTTAGGAATATAATCTGGAGTGATCGGAGCATATGGTGACCTAATAATCCCTGATGATGACATCACTTATGTTTTTTGTACATTTAGTTAATCTCCCCTTTTCTGTATAAACTAGTAAGCTGCACACTGTAGTTGGCTGTATTTTGCTGGGAGTTCTCAATGTTTCCTCGCCTTTAGAGTATTGAGCACTCTTCTGCTGCGGTTTGTGTTTGGTATACACTTTTAGCCAGCTCTGAATATAGTTCCGTTGGTTTTGTGACATTGATGGTCATGTGACCAGCTGAAGCCCTGGTACAACCCATTGCGCATGCGTTTTTTTTTTTTTTTTCCCATATCAAATCATGTGACCGGGTGTCGGATGATGCCTGTGATCACGTGATATTTTGCTTTTTGGCCGTGACTTCTTTAAATGGAGGTCTATGATGTGGTCATCATGCGACGGGACCTTTGATGATGCTGGCGGTCACATGGTCGGATGTCTGCTGACACTGGTGGTCACATGATCCACTCAGCGTTCTGCTGTGACGACCTCTGAACATGTGCTTTTGTTTACCACAGAAGGGGGTGTGCTAAGTGTGTCTTCTGAACTGTGTTCCTGTGGGCGATTGGAAGAGAGCTCTGAGTAAGTGCTGATGAGCAGATACTGATTGGACATGGAGGACGATGCAGTTAGTGAGCACATGATTGGTACAAGCATTATGATGGGTGTGTATAAGAACAGATCATCTATTGGTAGACAAATATTGTGATACTGTTTACATGGAGTAATCTCTTGAATATTATATGCTGTTTTTTTGTACTTTGCAGTATTTTCTTTGTGATGTCACTACCTCTGCTTTGATCACTGTTTTAAATTGTATATTGCTGTATTAAATGTTATATATATCTATTTGCACTGTGGGCGGTTCCTGGATGGTGATTGGCTTCTCCACACCATTTAAGGACACCATTTTGCCCTATTTTGTATACTTGATAAAGGCCTAATAATGGCCGAAACGTCGTGTTTTATGGTGGCTGAATAAAGTTTTTTCATACTTCTACCTGGATTGGATGCTGTTCCTTTTTTCTGTTGGACTTCGTTCGTTTGGATCCCCGAACTTCTGAACGTGCATCCTTGATAACTCCCGAGTGCTGTCAGCTGCTTGAATATTTGTGGACGGAGCGGAGCCATGTGTCTGTACGAGGTGCACGGAGCCGAGCTGCGCGTGTACGAGGTGCACGGAGCGCAGCCGCGCGTGTACGAGGTGCACAGTGCGGAGCCGCATGTGTATGAGGTGCAAGGAGCGGAGCTGCCCATGTACGAGGTGCACGGAGCGGAGTCGCCCGTGTACGAGGTGGATGTAGCAGTGCTGTAGTATGTACGAGGTGTACGGAGCGGAGTCTTGTGTGTACGAGTTGGATGTAGCAGAACCGTGTCTGTACGAGTTGGATGGAGCGGAGCCGTGTGTCTGTACGAGGTGCACGGAGCCGAGCCGCGCGTGTACGAGGTGCACGGATCCGTGCCGCGCGTGTACGAGGTGCACGGAGCTGAGCCGCGTGTGTATGAGGTTTATGGAGCAGAGCCGTGTGAACAAGGTGGATGTGGCAGTGCTGTGTGTGTACGAAACGGAGCCCTGTGTGTGTGAAGTGTACGGAGCTGAACCGCTCAGCTCCGTAGACACAGGGCTCCGTGCTTGAGCCGTGTGTGTACAGAGCGGAGCAGAGCCGTGTGTGTATGGAGTGGAGCCTTGTGTGTATGTAGCGGAGCCGCGTGTGTACGAGATGTATGGAGCAGAACTCCGTGTGTACGAGGTGTATGCTGCAAAGCCGCATGTGTACAAGGTTAACGGAGTGGAGTCGTGTGTGTACAAGGTGTACAAAGCGTGGCTGCGTGTGTACAAGGTGTACTGAGTGGAGCCTTGTGTGTGCGAGGTGGACGGAGCGGAGCCGTGTGTGTACGAGGCATACAAAGCGGGACCGTGTGTGTATGAGGTGTGCAGAGCCGTGCGTGTACAAGGTGTATGGTAGGGAGCATTCATACCTCCCAACAGTCCTGAATTCAGTGGGACACTCCCGATTTTGGGAGTCTGCCCCGCTGTCCCAGCCAGGAGCTTTTCCCGTGGACACAGGAGTACATGCCGGAGCCCCGAGGAGCACTTTAAAACTCGCACGTGATGTTCCACCAGAAGGGACGTGCTGGAAGATGACCGGAAATGAGGTAATTTCAGGAGGAGATTGTGACGGAACCATGGAGGCACTTCAGGGAATGCTTCAGATCCATCACCGTGTCCTCGCCTTGGAATCGGGGATGCCGGCCATGTGAGCGGATCATGATATGTCCTGCACCGGGAGGCTCAGGTGGGCACTACAATGGGAGCCGGGCTGCTATAGTATCTTTATAGAATCTTAATTTCTTTCTCTCTCTGTTTCTTTCTCTCTCTCTGTTCTTTCTTTCTCTCTGTTCTTTCTTTCCCATCTTTCTTTCTTTCTTATCTTTCCCTCTGTTCTTTTTCTTTCTTTCTCTCTGTTCTTTCTTTCCCTCTTTCTTTCTATCTCTGTTCTTTCTTTCCTTTCTTTCTCTCTCTGTTTCTTTCTTTTTCTCTATCTCTGTTCTTTCTTTCCCCTCTTTCTTTTTCTCTCTCTCTGTTCTTTCCCCTCTTTCTTTCTCTCTGTTCTTTTTTTCTTTCTCTCTCTCTTTCCTCTCTTTCTTTCTGTTCTTTCTTTCTTTCTCTCTGTTCTTTCTTTTTCTCTCTCTGTTCTTTCTTTTCCATCTTTCTTTCTATCTGTTCTCTTTCCCCTCTTTCTTTCTATCTCTCTGTTCTTTCTTTCTTTCCCCTTTCTTTTTCTTTCTCTCTCTTCTTTCTTTCTCTTTCTCTCTGTTCTTTCCACACTTTCTTTCTCTCTGTTCTTTCTTTCCCATCTTTCTTTCTCTCTCTGTTCTTTTTCTTTCTTTCTCTCTGTTCTTTCTTTCCCCTCTTTCTTTCTATCTCTGTTCTTTCTTTCTCTTTCTTTCTCTTTCTGTTCTCTCTCTCTCTGTTCTTTCTTTCTCTATCTCTCTATTCTTTCTTTCTCTTTGTTCTTTCTTTCCCGTCTTTCTCTCTCTCCCTCTGTTTCTTTCTTTACCATCTTTCTTTTTTCTCTCTGTTCTTTTTTTCTGTCCCCTCTTTCTTTCTCTCTCTCTGTTTCTTTTTTTCTCTATCTCTGTTCATTCTTTCCCCTCTTTCTTTCTTTCTCTCTGTTCTTTCCCCTCTTTCTTTCTTTCTCTGTTCTTTTTGCTTTCTCTCTGTTCTTTCTTTCTCTTTCTTTCTTTCTCTGTTCTTTCTTTCTTTCCCCTCTTTCTTTCTTTCTCTCTGTTCTTTCTTTCCCCTCTTTCTTTCTCTCTCTATTCTTTCTTTCCTTCTTTTTCTCTCTGTTCTTTCTTTCCCCCTCTGTCTTTCTTTCTCTGTTCTTTCTTTCCCCTCTTTCTTTCTCTCTCCCTCTCTGTTCTTTCTTTCTCTCTCTGTTCTTTCTTTCCCCTCTTTCTGTTCTTTCCCCTCTTTCTTTCTTTCTCTTTGTTCTTTCTTTCTCTCTTTGTTCTTTCTTTCCCCTCTTTCTTTCTCTCTCTATTCTTTCTTTCCCCTTTCTTTCTTTCTCTGTTCTTTCTTTCTCTCTTTATTCTTTCTTTTTTCTCTCTGTTCTTTCTTTCCTCCTCTGTTCTTTCTTTCCTCCTCTGTCTTTCTTTCTCTGTTCTTTCTTTCCCCTCTTTCTCTCTCCCTCTCTGTTCTTTCTTTCTCTGTTCTTTCTTTCTCTTTCTTTCTTCCTCTGTTCTTTCTTTCCCCTCTGTCTTTCTTTCCCCTCTTTCTTTCTCTCTCCCTCTGTTCTTTCTTTCCCCTCTTTCTTTTTTTCTCTCTGTTCTTTTTTTCTATCCCTCTTTCTTTCTCTGTTCTTTCTTTCTTTCTCTCTCTGTTCTTTCTTTCCCGTCTTTCTTTCTCTCTGTTCTTTCCCCTCTTTCTTTTTCCCTCCCTCTCTGTTCTTTCTTTCCCCTCTTTCTTTCTCCGTCTCTGTTCTTTCTTTCCCCTTTTATTTCTTTCTCTCTCTACTTTCTCTCTGTTCTTTCTTGCTTTCCCCTTTTTTTCTCTCTCTCCTTTCTTTCTGTTTTCTTTTTTCTCTCTCTGTTCTTTCTTTCTTTTACTCAGTACCAGTCACTGTGCCCTCAGTACCAGTCAGTGTGATCAACAGTGCTATGGTATGGTATGGTTGGGGCGTGGACATGGGTGTGACTAGTTGTGAAATGGGTGTGGTCGGGGTGTGGCCTAAAATTTGCTGCGGCGCGCACACCCTCTTTCCCATCTTCAAAAGTTGGGAGTTATGAGATATGTTTCACTACGCCTAATGACATCAGTGTTATAAAATCCAGAGTTGTATTTCCTCCAGCACAGTAAGTGTTGCAAGGGTTAAGTTATTTTATGGGCTGGTTTTTAGGGGGACATTCATAGAGCGGGTGGGAGAGTGTCCCCCCATATCTCCCCCTCCCCTATAGAGATAGCACTATTGCGTGCTGACAGGACCTGGGTGAGGTCACAGTCAGTCATGTGATCAGTCACATGGTCTGGGCTTAAATGGCTGAAGGAAAGAACTTTCAGTGTTCAGTGTGATCAGCCTGAGGAAGGAGCACTGCAGGAGAGTGCTGCATGGACTAAGTGAACCTGGACTGTGGAAATGTGTCATCTTTATCTTTAGGCCTTTTAGAATCAATTCATCTTCAATTTGCTTAACTGCTCAAAATAACAGTTATTTTGACCATGGGCGCCTAAACTTTTATATTCCACAGCATACTCGCTTATCATAAGTGACTTATGCTATCTCTCCCGGCTAGGAGCTCAGGTATGTGCTGACCTTGAACTGCAGCAGCTCTACATGGTCAGACACAGCCATTACACAGTACATAGTAGGGTACATTTATAAGATTACCTCAGCACAAGAACATTTTTTTAACACATCCAATTGTAGAACTAATAATTAAAACATACGTGTTGTTTTTTTGTGATATAACGTCTTTAAGCTTAGTAGCCAATGTAAATATTGGAACATTTTAGTTTTTTTTCAATTTGCATAGTGATATTCCTTAAAAATGTGTTCAACACAAAAAAAATTTATTTACACAATAGTTCATTTTCTGATGCAACAGATCTTTTAAGTCATAATCGCTGCATAAGAGGCTGTCAAGCCAGAAATGCTGAAAAAGGGCCCCTTAGCCTTTATAGTCTAGTAAGTCACAAAAAGTAAAGAAAATTGCTGAATAATAATCAACTATCAAGAGCTTGATATATTAATTCATTTACACACATAGATCTTAATTGGTTAAAAATAGTCCCTTCATAGATTATAATGGGAGACCTTTGATACTCATCCTAAAAGAACCCATACCAGACCTTTCACCTGATATAAAAAAAAGTAAGAAAGACAATAAAGGGTAAGAAATCGAGGATGGATCTCCACTTACAATGGCAAGAGAGCAGCCAGCTGAATACACATAGTACAAACAATAGCTGCACAAATGGTACATACTGTAAATAGTAGAGGAGAAATGAGGAATTCAACAAAGAAAAAAATAGGAAAATTATGAAATTTACAAAAATGTATGAATTCCACAGGTTTACCCCCTCGACCACAGCACTAGGTGACACTTCAGGGTGGAATTACACAATTGTGCTAGATGGAGTGTAGTAGTTAGAAAATGTTGAAAGTGGAAAAAAAAAAGATTAAGATGTATTGATTTGCCATTTACAACGATCCCTTGATGAGCGAGACAGTGCGTGTGATTTATAAATCAATAGGCTATATTTGTTCAGGGCACCAAATACTAAATACCAGCTAGGAGTTAACTTTGCTAATTGTTTTCTTCTACCTGCTGAATAAGCATCTCCAAGGGAAAAACATTCATTTATTTCCCAAAAACGTCCATCTACAATTCTCTATTTTCTGGCAATTCTGTTCTTCTGAAAGGGCAGACTGAGAAACTGATTATGTAAAGGGCTGTGTTGATGGCTGCCAGTATTTGGTAGAAGAGGGTTTGAACATCATGGCTATAATCTGATTCTATATAAAGCTGCCTGTACACATCACATAGCTGTCAGATGAACTACTCTGTGGCCAACAGCTGGGGACCCAGGACCTATCCTGCGAAAAAGAAAGCGCACACTGGTGAGCTTGGGAACTCAAAAAGGCCTGGACATCCACGGAAGACAACAGTGGTGGATGATCACAGAACTCTTCCAATGGTGAAGAAAAACCCCTTCACAACATCCAAAGTGGAGAACACTCTCCATGAAGCACCGTAGGGGTTTCAGTATCTCACTCTACCGTAATGAGAAGACTTCATAAGAGCAAATACAGAGGGTTCACCACAATGTGCAAATCATTAATCAGCCTTCAAAATAGAAAGACCAGATTAGACTTTGCTTAAAAAAACAACCAAAAGAAGCCAACCCAGTTCTGAAAATGCCAAAACATACTGTCAAAGCAACCAGGAGATGTTTTTAAAGCAAAGAAGTGGAATATTCTGCAATGGCCGAGTCAATCTCCAGATCTCAGCCCCATCTTCAAGTTTAAGACAAAACTAAAGGCAGAAAGCCCCACAAACAAGCAACAACTGACGTCAGCTGAAGTAAAAGCCGGCAAATCATCACAAAGGAGGAAACCCAGCGATTGGTGACGTCCATGGCTTCCAGACTTCAACCAGTCATTGCCTGTAAAGAATTCTTTGCAGAGTATTAAAAATGAACATTTTATTTATGGTATAGTTAATTTGTCCAATTACTTTTGGGCCCCTGAAATGAGGAGACTTTGTGGAAAAATGGTTGCAATTCCTAAACGTTTCACGGGATATTTTTGTCCAACCCCTTTAATTGAACCTGAAATTCTGCACTTTAATTGCATCTCCGTTTTATTTTAAATAATAGCATTCTGAGCCCAACTCAACAAGATTCGGTCACTGTCCAAATATTTCCAGACCTAGCTGCATATTCCAAAAGGTATTGTTACAATCAAGTACAATTAATTTATCCGTTTCTAAGCAACACTGCAACCGAGCAAACAGCTCTCGAAAAATAAATTAGTGACACTGTCACAGAGTTCAGCAGAGGAAGAAATGTGTGACATTTATGAGTACACAAACAGCCATCAAAACCACGTCAATTATACATTGCATGCTACAAATGCCCAAAATGTGCGGAGAAAGCTTTTACTAAAGACAATGCATGTAAATACAAGAGAAGCATTTATTAATGGCTCATAACTGCTGAAGAACTGGAAATACTCTAAAAGTCACTCATTTGGAGAGCAGTCAGACACAAGAATGTTCGACATTCTGGCATGAGGGGTTAGCCTGGCATTTAACAGATATCCAAACTATTAATAGAGGGGGTTTCGCTCATGTGCCAACCATGTTTGCTTACCCGCCAGCTGGCTTAATCCATGCCCTCTGTGTGAGCCATGACTGCCATCTCCACAAGCAATCGCGTGACCTCCCTGGTGACATTAACGTAGCTTCCTTGTCCAAGTCATAATAAACTTGGAACCCGCTAGGCCCTTCTGGTGGAAGGGCACGTCTCTAACACTATGCAAATGCCAATATTGATTTTGCTTTGGATAAAATTAAATGAGCTACAAAAGAAGATGAGGTTCTATGTGAGAAGGACACAACGCTGTTCTGCTGTGTGTTTGTATAAGTGGACGGCAAATGTCCCTTACAATGCAACAAAGCCTGACATTACTGGCTACTGCTGAAGAAAATGTCTGAATATAGAAGTAATGACATAAAATAGCGGACACTATGTAGGGACACCATGATATCTCACATAACCCTTCTGGTATACAGTCATGGCCAAAAGTTTTGAGAATGACACAAATATTCATTTTTACAAAGTCTGCTGCTTCACTTTTTCTAATGGCAATTTGCATATACTCCAGAATGTTATAAAGAGTGATCAGCTTAACAGCAATTACTTGCAAAGTCAATATTTGGCTGGAAAATGAACTTTATCCCCCAAAACACATTTCAACATCATTGCAGCCCTGCCTTAAAAGGACCAGCTAACCTCTTTTCAGTGATTGCTCCATTAACACAGGTGTGGGTGTTGATGAGGACATGGCTGGAGATCAATCTGTCATGATTAAGTAAGAATGACACCACTGGACACTTTAAAAGGAGGCTGGTGCTTGGCATCATTGTTTCTCTTCTGTTAACCATGGTTATCTCTAAAGAAACACGTGCAGTCATCATTGCAGTGCACAAAAATGGCCTAACAGGGAAGAGTATCGCAGCTAGAAAGATTGCACCTCAGTCAACAATCTATCGCATCATCAAGAACTTCAAGGAGAGAGGTTCCATTGTTGTCAAAAAGGCTTCAGGGCGCCCAAGAAAGACCAGCAAGCGCCAGGACCGTCTCTTAAAAGTGTTTCAGCTGCGGGATCAGGCTACCAGCAGTGCAGAGCTTGCTCAGGAATGGCAGCAGGCAGGTGTGAGTGCATCTGCACGCACTGTGAGGCGGAGACTCTTGGAGCAAGGCCTGGTCTCAAGGAGGGCAGCAAAGAATCCACTTCTCTCAGAAAAAACATCATGGACAGACTGATATTCTGCAAAAGGTACAGGCAGTGGACTGCTGAGGACTGGGGTAAAGTTATTTTCTCTGATGAATCCCCTTTTCGATTGTTTGGGACATCAGGAAAACGCCTCATTCGGAGAAGACAAGGTGAGCGCTACCACCAGTCTTGTCTCATGCCAACTGTTAAGCATCCTGAAACCATTCATGTGTGGGGTTGCTTCTCAGCCAAGGGAATCGGCTCTCTCACAGTCTTGCCTAAAAACACAGCCATGAATAAAGAATGGTACCAGAATGTCCTCCAAGAGCAACTTCTCCCAACCCTCCAAGAGCAGTTTGGCGATCAACAATGCCTTTTCCAGCATGATGGAGCACCTTGCCATAAAACAAAGGTGATAACTAAATGGCTCAGGGAACAAAACATAGAGATTTTGGGCCCCATGGCCTGGAAACTCCCCCGATCTTTTAACCCATTTAAACTTGTGGCAATCACAAGAGACGGGTGGACAAACAAAAAACCCAAAAATTCGGGCAAAATGAAAGCATTGATTTTGCAAAAGGGACTGCTATCAGTCAGAAATTTTGGGCCAGAATTGATTGAGAGCATGCCAGGGAGAATTGCAGAGGTCCTGGGGAAAAAGAAGGGTCAACACTGCAAAATTGACTTGCTTTCATTAACTCATTCTAACTGGGCAATATAACTTTTGTTACTCATATGTTTTTCAATTATTATATTTCTGTCTGTATAAAAACACTGTCCAAAAACAAAATAAAAACCAGAGGGGAAACAGATAAAGTGAAAATATAATTTTGTGTCATTCTCAAAACTTTTGGCCTGACGTAGTAAAAAAGATCTAATAAAAGAATTAATTAGTTTTTTTATTCATATAATAAATTTTCACAAGAAAATCAAAAGCGGTGGAACCAGCATTTAATTGGTTAGGCTTGTCTTGATTTAGCTGTAAAAAAAAAAAAAAGATAAAAATTGGCCAACAGGATATATTGATAAAAAACAAAAAACCCGTGATTGTCTGCTGAAGTCATGTGCATCTATGGGAGGTCATCGATGCAGGAACGATTTGCATAGTGATATTCCTTAAAAATGTGTTCAACACAAAAAAAATTTATTTACACAATAGTTCATTTTCTGATGCAACAGATCTTTTAAGTCATAATCGCTGCATAAGAGGCTGTCAAGCCAGAAATGCTGAAAAAGGGCCCCTTAGCCTTTATAGTCTAGTAAGTCACAAAAAGTAAAGAAAATTGCTGAATAATAATCAACTATCAAGAGCTTGATATATTAATTCATTTACACACATAGATCTTAATTGGTTAAAAATAGTCCCTTCATAGATTATAATGGGAGACCTTTGATACTCATCCTAAAAGAACCCATACCAGACCTTTCACCTGATATAAAAAAAAGTAAGAAAGACAATAAAGGGTAAGAAATCGAGGATGGATCTCCACTTACAATGGCAAGAGAGCAGCCAGCTGAATACACATAGTACAAACAATAGCTGCACAAATGGTACATACTGTAAATAGTAGAGGAGAAATGAGGAATTCAACAAAGAAAAAAATAGGAAAATTATGAAATTTACAAAAATGTATGAATTCCACAGGTTTACCCCCTCGACCACAGCACTAGGTGACACTTCAGGGTGGAATTACACAATTGTGCTAGATGGAGTGTAGTAGTTAGAAAATGTTGAAAGTGGAAAAAAAAAAGATTAAGATGTATTGATTTGCCATTTACAACGATCCCTTGATGAGCGAGACAGTGCGTGTGATTTATAAATCAATAGGCTATATTTGTTCAGGGCACCAAATACTAAATACCAGCTAGGAGTTAACTTTGCTAATTGTTTTCTTCTACCTGCTGAATAAGCATCTCCAAGGGAAAAACATTCATTTATTTCCCAAAAACGTCCATCTACAATTCTCTATTTTCTGGCAATTCTGTTCTTCTGAAAGGGCAGACTGAGAAACTGATTATGTAAAGGGCTGTGTTGATGGCTGCCAGTATTTGGTAGAAGAGGGTTTGAACATCATGGCTATAATCTGATTCTATATAAAGCTGCCTGTACACATCACATAGCTGTCAGATGAACTACTCTGTGGCCAACAGCTGGGGACCCAGGACCTATCCTGCGAAAAAGAAAGCGCACACTGGTGAGCTTGGGAACTCAAAAAGGCCTGGACATCCACGGAAGACAACAGTGGTGGATGATCACAGAACTCTTCCAATGGTGAAGAAAAACCCCTTCACAACATCCAAAGTGGAGAACACTCTCCATGAAGCACCGTAGGGGTTTCAGTATCTCACTCTACCGTAATGAGAAGACTTCATAAGAGCAAATACAGAGGGTTCACCACAATGTGCAAATCATTAATCAGCCTTCAAAATAGAAAGACCAGATTAGACTTTGCTTAAAAAAACAACCAAAAGAAGCCAACCCAGTTCTGAAAATGCCAAAACATACTGTCAAAGCAACCCAGGAGATGTTTTTAAAGCAAAGAAGTGGAATATTCTGCAATGGCCGAGTCAATCTCCAGATCTCAGCCCCATCTTCAAGTTTAAGACAAAACTAAAGGCAGAAAGCCCCACAAACAAGCAACAACTGACGTCAGCTGAAGTAAAAGCCGGCAAATCATCACAAAGGAGGAAACCCAGCGATTGGTGACGTCCATGGCTTCCAGACTTCAACCAGTCATTGCCTGTAAAGAATTCTTTGCAGAGTATTAAAAATGAACATTTTATTTATGGTATAGTTAATTTGTCCAATTACTTTTGGGCCCCTGAAATGAGGAGACTTTGTGGAAAAATGGTTGCAATTCCTAAACGTTTCACGGGATATTTTTGTCCAACCCCTTTAATTGAACCTGAAATTCTGCACTTTAATTGCATCTCCGTTTTATTTTAAATAATAGCATTCTGAGCCCAACTCAACAAGATTCGGTCACTGTCCAAATATTTCCAGACCTAGCTGCATATTCCAAAAGGTATTGTTACAATCAAGTACAATTAATTTATCCGTTTCTAAGCAACACTGCAACCGAGCAAACAGCTCTCGAAAAATAAATTAGTGACACTGTCACAGAGTTCAGCAGAGGAAGAAATGTGTGACATTTATGAGTACACAAACAGCCATCAAAACCACGTCAATTATACATTGCATGCTACAAATGCCCAAAATGTGCGGAGAAAGCTTTTACTAAAGACAATGCATGTAAATACAAGAGAAGCATTTATTAATGGCTCATAACTGCTGAAGAACTGGAAATACTCTAAAAGTCACTCATTTGGAGAGCAGTCAGACACAAGAATAGTTCGACATTCTGGCATGAGGGGTTAGCCTGGCATTTAACAGATATCCAAACTATTAATAGAGGGGGTTTCGCTCATGTGCCAACCATGTTTGCTTACCCGCCAGCTGGCTTAATCCATGCCCTCTGTGTGAGCCATGACTGCCATCTCCACAAGCAATCGCGTGACCTCCCTGGTGACATTAACGTAGCTTCCTTGTCCAAGTCATAATAAACTTGGAACCCGCTAGGCCCTTCTGGTGGAAGGGCACGTCTCTAACACTATGCAAATGCCAATATTGATTTTGCTTTGGATAAAATTAAATGAGCTACAAAAGAAGATGAGGTTCTATGTGAGAAGGACACAACGCTGTTCTGCTGTGTGTTTGTATAAGTGGACGGCAAATGTCCCTTACAATGCAACAAAGCCTGACATTACTGGCTACTGCTGAAGAAAATGTCTGAATATAGAAGTAATGACATAAAATAGCGGACACTATGTAGGGACACCATGATATCTCACATAACCCTTCTGGTATACAGTCATGGCCAAAAGTTTTGAGAATGACACAAATATTCATTTTTACAAAGTCTGCTGCTTCACTTTTTCTAATGGCAATTTGCATATACTCCAGAATGTTATAAAGAGTGATCAGCTTAACAGCAATTACTTGCAAAGTCAATATTTGGCTGGAAAATGAACTTTATCCCCCAAAACACATTTCAACATCATTGCAGCCCTGCCTTAAAAGGACCAGCTAACCTCTTTTCAGTGATTGCTCCATTAACACAGGTGTGGGTGTTGATGAGGACATGGCTGGAGATCAATCTGTCATGATTAAGTAAGAATGACACCACTGGACACTTTAAAAGGAGGCTGGTGCTTGGCATCATTGTTTCTCTTCTGTTAACCATGGTTATCTCTAAAGAAACACGTGCAGTCATCATTGCAGTGCACAAAAATGGCCTAACAGGGAAGAGTATCGCAGCTAGAAAGATTGCACCTCAGTCAACAATCTATCGCATCATCAAGAACTTCAAGGAGAGAGGTTCCATTGTTGTCAAAAAGGCTTCAGGGCGCCCAAGAAAGACCAGCAAGCGCCAGGACCGTCTCTTAAAAGTGTTTCAGCTGCGGGATCAGGCTACCAGCAGTGCAGAGCTTGCTCAGGAATGGCAGCAGGCAGGTGTGAGTGCATCTGCACGCACTGTGAGGCGGAGACTCTTGGAGCAAGGCCTGGTCTCAAGGAGGGCAGCAAAGAATCCACTTCTCTTCAGAAAAAACATCATGGACAGACTGATATTCTGCAAAAGGTACAGGCAGTGGACTGCTGAGGACTGGGGTAAAGTTATTTTCTCTGATGAATCCCCTTTTCGATTGTTTGGGACATCAGGAAAACGCCTCATTCGGAGAAGACAAGGTGAGCGCTACCACCAGTCTTGTCTCATGCCAACTGTTAAGCATCCTGAAACCATTCATGTGTGGGGTTGCTTCTCAGCCAAGGGAATCGGCTCTCTCACAGTCTTGCCTAAAAACACAGCCATGAATAAAGAATGGTACCAGAATGTCCTCCAAGAGCAACTTCTCCCAACCCTCCAAGAGCAGTTTGGCGATCAACAATGCCTTTTCCAGCATGATGGAGCACCTTGCCATAAAACAAAGGTGATAACTAAATGGCTCAGGGAACAAAACATAGAGATTTTGGGTCCATGGCCTGGAAACTCCCAGATCTTAATCCCATTGAGAACTTGTGGTCAATCATCAAGAGACGGGTGGACAAACAAAAACCTAAAAATTCTGACAAAATGAAAGCATTGATTGTGCAAGAATGGACTGCTATCAGTCAGAATTTGGTCCAGAAGTTGATTGAGAGCATGCCAGGGAGAATTGCAGAGGTCCTGAAGAAGAAGGGTCAACACTGCAAATATTGACTTGCTGCATTAACTCATTCTAACTGTCAATATAAGCTTTTGTTACTCATATGTTTGCAATTATTATATTTCTGTCTGTGATAAAAACATCTGTCAAACACACATAAAAACCAGAGGGCAGCAGATCATGTGAAAATATAATATTTGTGTCATTCTCAAAACTTTTGGCCATGACTGTAGTAAAATGATCTAATATAGAATTAATTAGTTGTTTTTATTCATATAATATTTACACAAGAAAATCAAAAGCGGTGGAACCAGCATTTAATTGGTTAGGCTTGTCTATGATTTAGCTGTAAAAAAAAAAATTTGATAAAAATTGGCCAACAGTAGTATATGTGATAAAAAACAACAACCTGTGATTGTCTGCTGAAGTCATGTGCATCTATGGGAGGTCATCGATGCAGGAACGTTAAGGCAGACTATAGGATACTACTGGAGCATAGCTTTTGGACAAGTTTATTACAGGGCATCTTGCAGTTCAGAAACCCCACATTATTATTACGATTATTATTATTAATAATAATAATAATAATAATAATAATAACAACAACAACTGCCTTCTCAAGCCATGGTGACTTGATGGATAAATGCTCTGTAGGAAGATCAATCTTGTGCAAGCCTAGATAGGTGCCACCAGGGCAGGGTCGGACTGGCCTGGCGGGGTATCGGGGAAATCCCTGGTGGGCCCTTGCAGTGGACACGATAGAGAAGGGAAGAAGACGATGTGAGGAAGAAAAAAAAAGTCTGCAGTTTTTAGGGGCAAGGGGCCTTTAAAACCGCAGGCAGATTATGTGCAGGGGCGCGCGCATGCAGCGTTCATTACCTGAGCCGCCGTGGCACACGTCCCGATGAACACTGACTAGCGTACTCCGGAGTACTCCGCATGCGACGGGCGCACACAAGTCAGCCACTGGCCTCTGCTAGGTCGGTGGCCTTCTTAACATGAGCACGCCGAACCTGCAGAGGATGACGCTGGGAACGCAGGCAAGAGGAATCTTTTTTTATCTCTGTGCATGAGGCCAAGACAAGGGGCCAGGATGGATACATGGGAAGGTAGAACAACGGAGGAGGATAGATATATAGGGGGGGTCAGGACAAGGAGCAAGGATGGATATATGGGGGGAAGCAGGACAAGGGGCCAGGATGGCTATATGGTGGTGGGTGGTGGGGAGCAGGACAAGGGATCAAGATGAATATATGGGGAGGGCAGGACAACGGACCAGGATGGATATATGGGGAGGAAGGACAAGGGACCAGGATGGATATATGGGGGGGAGCAGGACTAGAAGCCAGGATGGATATATGGGAGGAGCAGGACAAGGGGTCAGGATGGATATATGGGGGGGAACAGGACAAGAGGTCTGGATGGATATATGGGGGAGAAGGACAAGGGGCCAGGATGGATATACGGGGGGGAGCAGGACAAGGGGCCAGGATGGATATATGGTGGGGAGCAGGACAAGGGGCCAGGATGGATATATGGGGGGCAGGACAATGAGCCTGGGTGGATATATGGGGGAGCAGGACAAGAGGTCAGGGTGTATATATGTGGGAAGCAGGACAAGGGGCCAAGATGGATATATGGGGGGAAGCAGGACAAGGGGCCAGGATGGATATATGGGGGGAGCAGGACAAGGGGTCAGGATGGATATATGGGGGGAGAACAAGCGACCAGAATGGATATATGGGGGGAGCAGGACAAGGGGCCAGGATGGATATATGAGAGGCAGGACAATGAGCCGCTATGGATATATGGGGGAGCAGGACAAAAGGTCAGGGTGGATATATGTGGGGAACAGGACAAGGGACCAGGATGGATCTAAGGGTGAGAGCAGGACAAGGGTCAAGATAGATCTATGAGGGGAGCAGGACAAGGGGCCAGGATGGATATATGGGGGGCAGGACAAGTGACCAGGATGGATATATGGGGGGAGCAGGACAAGGGGCCAGGATGGATATATGGGGGAGCAGGACAAGGGACCAGGATGGATATATGGGGGAAAGCAAGACAAGGGGCATATATGGGGCGGGGGCAGCACAAGGGGCCAATATGGATATATTAGGGGGCAGGAGAAGAGGCCAGGATGGATATATGGGGGGGCAGGACAAGGGGCCGGGATGGATATATGGGGGGGAGCAGGACAAGAGGTCAGGGTTGATATATGGGGGGAGCAGGACAAGGGACCAGGATGGATCTATGGGGGGGAGCAGGACAAGGGACCAAGATAGATCTATGGGGGGGAGCAGGACAAGGGACCAAGATGGATCTATGGAGGGAGCAGGACAAGGGGCAAGGATGGATATATGGGGGGCAGGACAAGTGACCAGGATGGATATATGGGGGGAGCAGGACAAGGGGCAAGGATGGATATATGGGGAGGAGCAGCACAAGGGGCCAATATGGACATATTGGGGGGCAGGACAAGAGGTTTGGATGGATATATGGGGGGAACAAGACAAGGGGTCAGGATGGATATATGGAGGGGCTAGGATGGATATATTGGGGAGCGAGGATGGAAATATGGGAGAGCCAGGATGGATTTATGGGGGGAGCCAGGATGGATTTATGGGGTAGCCAGGATGGATTTAAGGGGGGAGCCAGGATGTATTTATGGAGAGGCCAGGATGGATACATGGAGGGGCCAGGATGGATATATGAGTATTGTGACGGATTGCACAGGAGAAGGGGTGTCAACTTCGCTCACCTCGGGGGAGGGGAGAGAAGGACCCAGCAGGGATCGGCTCTCTGGCGCCCCCACTTGCTCCAGGTCAGTCAGGAAACTGCACCGAAGGCAAATAGTCGCCGGAAAGGCTTCCCTTATAGGTAAGAGTTATTGAGGCGCTCCCAGTGAGGGGGGATATATCTCCAATCCAGGCTGGGGATATATATTTATATATAAACCACCCGGCCGTCACTGTCAGAGTTCCTCACTAACACAGTACAGCATGCTGCCACCAGTTCCTCGTTCGAAATAATCCCCGTCCGACAACAGGCTTATATCAGGTCAGAAACCAACCCGGGTAGCCTACAAGAAACAACGGAGCATGCGGACATGGGGATTCGTGTATCGGGATAAAAGAGCAGCCCAAGATTAAATTTTATATTTAATCGCCGAAAAGGCGCACTAGAAATATACAGGCACTAGCTATGAACCTGTTCTACGCCCGGGTGGCAAGCATTTTTATTGGTATATGGTCGCCCATCCTGGTATGTGCTGCCCCTTCTATCCTGGTATGCATGGTACCCTTCATCCCTATCATGGTATGCATGGTACCCCTCATCCCCATCATGGTATGCATGGTACCCCCTCATCCCCATCATGGTATGCATGGTCCCCTCACCCCTCAATTCTGGTATACATAGTCCCCTCAGCCCCAATCTCCCATCCTGGTATGTGCTGCCCCCTCCTATTCTGGTATGCATGGTACCCCCTCATCCCAATCCTGGTATTTATGGTACCCCTCATCCCTGTCCTGCTATGCATGGCCCCCTTATCCCTATAATGGTATGCATGGCCCCCACATCCCTATTCTGGTATGTATGGTCCCCCCCAATCCTGGTATGCATGGCACCCCATTCCTCATCCTGGTATGCATGGTCCCCTCACCCCCCAATCCTGGTATGCATGGTACCCCCTCATCCCTATCATGGCATGCATGGCACCCCCCTCATCCCTATCATGGTATGCATGGTCCCCTCACCCCTCAATTCTGGTATACATGGTCCCCTCACCCCCAATCTCCCATCCTGTTATGTGCTGCCCCTCCTATCCTGGTATGCATGGTACCCCTCATCCCTATCCTGGTATGTATGGTACCCCTCATCCCTATCCTGCTATGCATGGCCCCCTTATCCCTATTCTGGTATGTATGGTCCCCCCAATCCTGGTATGCATGGCACCCCATTCCTCATCCTGGTATGCATGGTCCCCTCACCCCCCAATCCTGGTATACATGGTACCCCCTCATCCCTATCCTGGTATGCATGGTACCCCCTCATCCCTATTCTGGTATGTATGGTCCCCTCACTCCCCACCCAATCATGGTATGCATGGCACCCGATTCCTCATCCTGGTATGCATGGTCCCTCTCCCCCCAATCCTGGTATGCATGGTACTCCCTCATCCCTATCCTGGTATGTATGGTCTCCTCACCCCTAATCCTGGTATGCATGGTACCCCCTCATCCCTATCATGGTATGCATGGTCCCCTCACCCTCAATTCTGGTATACATGGTCCCCTCACCCCCCAATCCTGGTATGCATGGTCCCCTCACCCCCTAATCCCGGTATGCATGGTCCTCTCACCCCCCAATCCTGGTATGCATGGTCCCCTCACCCCCCAATCCTGGTGTGCATGGTCCCCTCACCCCCCTATCCTGGTATGCATGGTCCCCATACCCCCCTATCCTGGTATGCATGGTCCCCTCACCCCCAATCCTGGTATGCATGGTACCCCTCACCCCCAATCCTAGTATGCATGGTAGCCCTCACCCCCAATACTGGTATGCATGGTCTCCTCACCCCCCCAATCCTGGTATGCATGGTTCCCTCACCCCCAATCCTTGTATGCATGGTACCCATCATCCCCCAAACCTGGTATTACCGTGGGGTCTCGACGTGAGGACAGGAGAGAGCGGGATTGAGCCGTCAAAATCAGTGCTCGATTCTGGCACCACAACCTGCCCTCTCCTGAAAACACGGTGAGACCCCGCGGCAATACCGGATCGGTAAGTTGTTGTGCCGTGATGTCAGGAGAGGGCGGGATTGTGCCAGCGAAATCGGCACCTGCGCAGTCATCAGTTTCCGGCGCCATTTTCTTGAAGACACACTGCAGTGTATCTTCCACAATATGGTGCCGGAAAGCGCGGACTGGGCATGCACCAATTCCGGCGCCACAACTCGCCCTCTCCTGACATCCCAGCAAGACGCCGCGGCAACACCGGATCGGTAAGGTGTTGTGCCGGAGATCGTGGTATGCGTTCAGTGCTTACGCATACTGCGATCTTCTGGGCCACCCTCCTCATCCCCGGGTGCGTTACTCTGTCCAGACTGTGCAGGCGCGTCGTGCTTGCGCAGTCTATAGAGGCTTTAGACAGAGTGACGCTCCCAGCATTATAGATATATTTACAGAACAATATACAAGTATACAGTCAGGAGTGCAGTACAAAGGTAGGGTATAGATAGGTTGCAATTATCGTGTTATGTTGCATGTGACCACAGGGAGGCGCTGATGGATCACAGGTCCAAATCTTAGTTACAGGCTTTTCCTGGTCGTGTCAGGTAACGGATCCTCCTGACAGTAGAAAAACTAAGTCCAAAATGAGGGGCTGCCTTATATTTCCACAGGTGCTCCCTCCCACACTCTGCTCCCACCCCTGGGCTTGTGCAGCCTCTCTCCTCCCATATCTGAGAATATGATTTTCTGTCCAGGACCGTGGATGGCCCATAACTTTCCACCCGAAGCCCGGAATGGGTTGGTGGCGGCGCCACTGGGTTCCGCTGAGTTTTATCTGCACATGGAGACTAAATATGACTACCGTATGTAATTCCTGGTAGCTATGCTTTATAACTCCATAACGCAGGGTTCTAGAGGTGGCTAACTGGTATGAGCGTGTGGGGGAAGGAATGCCGATTCCGATTATGTGCTCGGCTAGTCTCAGAGATATTGCATTCTGTTATTATAGCTCATTTTCCAGATTCAATATCTCAGAGTCTTGCTGTGACCTGTGGTGCCCCGATGTCTCCATGTGCTTGAGTTAGAATCCAGTTTGGCTGTGGCTAAGGAGAGTTCACATCCTTGTGTTAAGAGCTTCAAAGAGCTTCCTCCTGGAGTTTTAATTAAAGGAAAACATTGCATGGCTTTTTATGGCCTTGGGGAATGCATGCAAAGGGAGGGGGCTGAGAGGTCTGAAGCAAGTATTTTTGGGCCAAACTTATCTTGATGGGGAATTCCATGAGAAATCAAAATATCATTTCCCCATATCTCTCAGGTATCCAGGATGGATATATGGGGGGAGTCAGGATGGATATATGGGGAGGTGCCAGAACAAGAGACCAGGATGGATATATGGAGGGGGAAGAATGGATATATAGAGGGGCCAGGATGGATATATGGGGGAGCCAGGATGGATATATGAGGGAAGTCAGGATTGATATATGTGGGGGATGCCAGGACAAGGGACCAGGATGGATATATGAAGGGGGCAGGATGGATATATGGGGGATCCAAGATGGATATATGGGGGGAGGACAAGAGACATATGAGAGCCAGGATGGATATAGGGGGGTCAAGAATGGGTATGTGGGTGCCAGAAAAAAAGGGACCAGGTTGGATATATGGGAGATCCAGTATGGCTATTTGTGTTTGTATTACTGATCAGTATTGTAGTATTCGATCACTATTTGGTAGTAATGGTGGTAATTTGTGGTCTGATCACGGTGTGGCTGCATGTATCTCCTGCATGTGGTATAATTCGATCACTATGTGGTGGTAATTTGTGGTCTTGTCATGGTGTTGTGGCATTTGTCCCTAGTATGTGTTATTACTTGGTCACAATGTGGTGGAATATATAGTCTGGTTATGGTGTGGCAGTATTTCTCCTTGTATGTGGTATTTGGTTGCTATATGCTGGTAATATGTGGCATTATTTGGTCATTATGTGGTGTGGTCATGGTGTGGTGGTAATTCTTCCCTGTATGTGGTATTAGTCGGTTACTATGTGGTCTGGTCATGATGTGGTGTGTTTGTTCCTTGTATGTGTCATTATTCGGTCACTATGTGGTGTGGTCATGGTGTGGTGGTATTTCTTCCAGGTATGTGGTATTATTCGGCCACTATGTAGTGTCATGGTGTGGTGGTATTTCTTCTTTGTATGTGGTATGTTTTCTCTGATATTAATTAGGAGAAGATTCTTTATCTCCATTAGAGCTTAAATACTTGGAACACAACGGTAGAGATGCACTTTCCGGCAGTTCTCCTGTGAAAAAAAGTAATCACTTCTCCACAGCATAAGTAATAACGTATTGATTGGACACAATCGGCAGAATGTGAAATTTTTATCCCCATTAAACTGGAGTGGCATGTTCGACTGGACCACTGATCCATTCATTCCCTCTGTGGCTGCGAGCACTGCACTTGTTTTTTCTGGAAGGCCCAAAGAGAATGAATGGAGCTGTGGTCAGACATCCCACCTGCCGCTGCATTTTAAAATGTCCTATCAGGGATAAAACTTCCTCATTCTTCTGATTGGTGCAGTTTCTAATGGTCACACCTAAGAGATCACCTATCCTGTAGAGCCCATGGATCGGTAATAACTTGTTTTATCAAAATAACCCCTTTAATGTAAACTACTGTAATTGTACATCACAGTTATGGGGGCGCACAGTACATGTGTAGGAGCCGCCTGTGTTTTACAGTCGATGCTCCACTATAATGGGGATAACTGTCTACATATATTTGCATATAGCTGTAGGGTGGGCACCTAGGTTCAATTCTCGTGGGCACCAGACTCCCCAGTCCAACCCTGCACCAGGGTGTTCTCCACCGTTATCTTGATTGTATCAAGCCATCGGGTTGTTGGTCTTCCTCTTTGCCTTGTTCCTTCTATTCTTCCGACCATAATGTCCTACTCCAATAATTGCTCTCTTCATATGATGTGTCCAAAGTAGGCAAATCGTAGCTTGGTGTTCCTTGCTTTGAGTGACAAGTCTGGGTTGATTTATTCCAAAATTGATTTATTTGTATTGATAGCATCCTTCTCCAGCACATTTAGAAGGCGTTGATTCTTCTTCTGTCTTGTTTCCTTATCGTCCAGGTTTCGCATCCATATGTTACTACAGAAAAGAGCAAACTATGTACTAGTAGTGTCTTCGTCGCCAGCTAAATGTTCCTCGATTTGAAGACCTTATGTAGTGACTTAATTATTGATTTGCCCATAGCTATTAAAGTATTCACTTCTAGTGTCGTCGCTGTATCTTGACTGATCATTGATTCAAGTAGGTTGAAGTCCTTTACAACTTCCAGTTCGTTGTCGTCCATCTTAAATGTGTCCAGCTCGTACCTGGCCGCAGTCAATATCTTTATCTTCCTTGTATTGAGGAGTCCCATGCTTGAGCTTTCCATCTTGATACTCTGTAATAAGAACTTCATTCCATCTACGCTTGTTGCTATCAATGTTCTATCACCTGTTTATCGACCCCACTTATATAGTTCAATTTAGGAAAACCCAAAACTAGCCTGACATGAGTGTCTACTGAAGAGAAATATGGCCTGGGGTATATCTATTGCAACAACCATATAAGCAGCAGGTTGGACGGGATAGATTTTTGGATATTACCAATCTTATAAAAAGTGAAGGCAAAAAATACACTATTCAGACCATTCTACCTATAATAAGATGACATGTACACCAGTAATCTTGCTGTATGATTCAGATGGAAAATAAAGGTATTTTAATGTAATTTTAAATTCCGTTTGTTTACTACAGTACAATTCAGCCAATCTCTACCCAATTAGTCTTCAAGAATTCTATTGCCTTTTTAATAGCCTCTGGTTGGCAGATGGCCAGGACCATTGTGATTTTACTTTCGCAAAAAAAAAAAAAAGGAAAACAAAGCTCCTACATCTGTAAAACACTTAGTCCTGAGTGTATACGAACATGCCAACAATCCAGTCTTTGCTTCTCCCCTAAAGCCTCGTATCAAGAATAAATTAGGTACTTGTCCAAGGAGACCTTCAAGAATAGAGTATCCACTTGTGGACGATGTACTCACAATGAAACATGGTCAACCTAAATATTACTACTGTGAGGCCCATGGGTTCTACAATCATTTGTGAGTGGATGAATATAATTTAGACTTATTCAGAATGCCTTAGCAATAGCTACAGAACGAGATAACGCCTGAGCCTCCTCATTTGTACTGGAAGTTCTCTTCATTTCCTTTTTTGTCTCATGAATCCAATATCATAACACAGTAAGTACAAAATTAGCCAATTAGGTTGTCAAACTAAATATTGCTGGAGCCAGAAAAATGACTGTGCAGAACACAAAACACTTCTATGAAAACAGCCTCTCCAACAACCAGCTGGGTTCTCACTGGTGAGGCCAGATCTAGACCGCTAAAACATGCTAGACTATGGCCTCCATTCTTGCACAATGGCACTCCACCCTTCATCCTCAGCTCCTATATTTGGTTCATTATCGTCCGCCTCTGCCTTTCACTTCACTTCCTTCTCATTGCCCAGCAAAGTTATACTTAGGGCTTGTCCACACAAGCAATTTTTTAATATGTGTGCTATCTGTGGTTTTCATGTATAGCACTCATACCTATGATAGTCTATGGGGCTGTGCCCATGTCCTATCTTTATCTTGGACCAAGCGGAAAAAAATCGGAGACATGTTTCATTTTGATCCGAGGTTCTGGATCAAAATCAGCGATGCAAGTCTATGGGTCAGAGGAAAAAATTGGACAGCACTTGGATAACGTCTGATTTTTTCGAACTGAAAGAAAAGGACAAGGTGGAGAACATTTTTTTTGCTCTTTCCACATATGAGAAAAACTGATGCTACTAAAAGTCTGATCAACATCTAACCAAAGTAATCGTTCTGCTTTCTCGTATGTGGAGAAACCTACCCTAGAGCTAGGGTCACACGAGTGTATATTCTTTCCGAGAGAAGTGGATCGAATATGGTAACACTCCGATCAAACTCTTATCCGAGTTTGATGAGCGTCAGCTTAGTTTGATCCAATCCTCTCGGATTAAAAAATGGTTGGACAGGTAAGAAGAAGATGGAGAACATTTCTCCATCTTCTCCATTGTCTGAGTCAGCAGAAATCGAACTGTACTCAGATGTCATCTGAGTGTAGAGTCCGAAGTTTTCCACGCACCCACAGACTTTAATGGGTGAATGCCTTCCAATTTCAGAGTGAAATAGAAACATGCTGCAATTTTTTTCACAGATTCAGTCAGTGAAAAAAAAGTAATCAGCACTGACTCATTAAATAACATTTGTCCCAGTGCGATCCAATAAAAAAAAAATGGATAGCACATGTCCGTGACATACAAGGGGGTCCACAAACTGTCCCTTATCTGCCATAATCTCCCAACACAAGCAATTTCCAACGTTCTCAAGACCTTCTTCAATGTACTCCTCCTCAAATCATCTCCAAAATTTCTTCCATGTTTCCTCATACTCTGGAACTCTGTACCCTAGCACATCAGACTCTACCCTACCAGCCAAATGTTAAAAGCAATCAGAAAACCCACCACAAATGCCCCCTACACACCTGTATTAACCCTTCCTCAGAATCACTGCAGATTGTACACTCACCTGTCTCTTTTTCTATTGTATATTTTGTAATCCCTCACAGTTTTTGAGCGAATGTTTATTGTGCAGCCTTGTTTTGGCATTTCCCCCTAAAGACTGTATTGATACCCCTGTATTTTGCATTTTCATAATTATGGAAGCTATTGGCACTAGAAAATATATAAAAAAAATTAAATTATTGAGCACAATCACTTTCCCTTATTAGTATGAGTCTACGGTGAAGTTCATAAAAACTAATATCACGACCAACACCATTAAGTTATGGAATAAATTGGATAGGGATAATGATTAGCATTCATTCATACATACCAGCGAGATCGAATCTTCAACATGTCTTTCCTATGAATTAACATTTCAAAACCATACAGGTAAAATGCAAAGGGATGGAAAAATAATATGCAGAAACGAAACTTGCAAAATAGAAATTTGTTTCCTAGGAGAAAACAGTGTGTATCATCATAAATATATTAATTGGTACTCTTACCAACACTGAATATTTAGGAAATCTGCACAAACAGAAACAGGTACAAAAGGAATTCCAGAAGAGGTCTCATAGTTTATTGTGTTCAGCACCATGGACAGACAGCAGAGTTGGTTCAGCACAGAAACCTATTTTGTAGCTTACAAAAACCTGCTGCTTTGTGTTTATCAGAGCTGATCGAGGAACCGCATTACTCAGCCTCCTACTATTTTATGCTCCTTGTGCTCTTTACAGGACATCTAGAGAGGGTAAATAAGACATATAATATTCCCTGTGCCTTAATAACAATCTTTCTACAATCTAGAAATAAATGGCTGAAACCTAGATTTTGTATGGTCTTCAAACAAGCTAATATTGAATATTTTATTTTTAGAAGTTATTACAGTAATTCTGTCAATCCCATAGAATATGCGATTTACTAAAACAGGTCGAATTAACATCACAGTATCTTATTAGGATGCACTAGCATCCAAGGATGTTACAGGGTGTCGTCTGCTTGGGAATACCCTATAACTACTAAAAGAGAACCCATCAGCACGATTTTGCATGTTAAAGTAAAAGCATGGGCATAATGGCGATGTTATATAGATTAAATAGATACCTTTTTAAATCCACATGGTGGTTGTTTTTTAATCAGAATTTGAAGTATGGGTGGAAAAAGCTTTAGGTGCACAGGGGCCAGACTGTGGGTAAGGTCTTCTGGTCCCACCTCAAATCCTCAACCTGCCTCTGCTGTCTGTATGTCTTTAAAACAGGAGGCAGGTCACTCACAAAGTAAAGTTAGTGAGTGCGCCTTCCTCGCCGTAGGCGGAACTTGCACAGATTGATCCCCAGGCGGTCTTCAATAATATGGCTCCAGTGTCGGCGCATGCGCTGATTAACGGCCTGTCTGTCTTCTGTCAAGTACATCATTGAACCGAGATCTCAATCTGTGCTATTTTACTGATCTAATTAAACCTACATCTCAACCTGCAAATGCGAAGCTACTGGTGCCATTTTATTGAAAACCACCAGGAGTTCAATTTGCGCAAGCGCCACCCACAGCGCAAGTGGCACCAACACAAACTTTCCAACAGGAGGCAGCTCACTCACAAAGCAGTGACCTGTCATACAGACACCAAAGACATGCGGAGGGGACGGGGTAGGAGCCAAAGACCCTACCCACAGTCCCGCCTCTGTGCTTATTACGCCAAAACTACAAATAGAGATCAAAGAATAGCTACTTCACAAAAAGTATCTATTTACTCTGTAAAATAGCGCAATCAGGGTCATGCTTTTACTTTAACATGCAAAATCGTGCTGACAGGTTCTGTTTAATGTAATACCACATTTTCTCTCCAGTGACACGACAGAGGAAGTGTATGGCTGGTAGCAACTTCCTTCTGCGATAACTGATAATTGCTGGGGGTTTCAAAAGCAGGACCTGCAGTTATCAGATGACCTAAATTTCAGAAGGGGTTGTCATAATCAGACCTCTCCTTTAGGCTAGGGGTACAGAGTAACATTAAGTGAGCAATAGCAAATCTCAAAACCAAAAAATACTGTTACGACTAGATATCGAGCGACAATTGAAGAGCTGCGATCTGGAAGTAGAGAAAATTAGCGAAATTATTGACAGGTTGCATGGGAATCACAAGCACCACACGTCATACATTGAAGCCTGGAGGGCAAAGTCATGTGCGACTTGCAACTAAAAATCTAACAATGTGGAATGATTGGCAACAGTTGCACCCCAACCCTACTGACAGTCATTAGATATGATTTTGGCAATGAGAAACTATAATCTTCATGTTGCGCAAAAAGAGTCACTGTTGTAGTGCAGCGGGGTTGGGTCAGTGTGATAGACAGTGACCACAGGAAAAATTCACAGCAAATGTGTTTCATGCCCACACTCACATAGTGTACAGCACATGGTATCCTCTGGATCGGAGTCGGGAAACAAAACAATCCATGGGAGTCCGGTTGCCGAGGGCGACTGCACCACCATGTCACACTGCGGGGTGCCAGGAGTTCACTCTGCTGGCTCTGTGTTAACTCACACAGGCTGAGCCTCTGCAGAGCCATCTGCTCCGCAAGTTGCAAACTCCAAACTGACACACCCAAACCCTTGCTGCAGGTTTTTTTTAAACTGGAATCTGTGGCCATGGGCCACTTGCAAGACCCGACCTGGAGGAAACGGACTGCACCGCTACCTTCCTATAGTCCGTTTAAAAAATAAAAGCCCATAATGGGTCTTCCTGAACAATGCCTTGGCCAAATGGCTTGACCAGGTCCATGCTTACTTTTATTTTGCCTTGTGACTCACAGCTGTCCTGCTGTGACTACAAGGTACTTCAGCGGGTTTAATAGGACTCCGTCCGCATCCTGGGGGATACATATCGACCCTCGCATATGATCCCCCTCCCTGCCTCACATATTCCCCCTCTCTGTTCAAACTTGTAGGGTTGAACACTTGTCATTATAAGGGGGCCCGTGACAGGGCATCAGCATTTCCCTGCCATTTCCCAGCCCGATGTTCAACGGTGAAATTAAAATTCTGCAGGGAAAGAAATCATCTGGTGACCACAGCATTCCTCTCTTTGGCATTCCTCATCCATACCAAGGGTGAATGATCTGTCACCAAGCGAATAGGTTAACCTAGCAAATAATAGCATAGGGACTCTAAGGCCCACTTAATGACGAGGCACTCTTCCTCCACTACGTTATAATTTTTCTTGGTCGGGGTGAGTTTGCTACTTAGGTAGGAGACCAGATGTTCCTCCCCGTTCACTTACTGTGAAAGGACCACTTCTAGGCCGACGTTAGAGGCATCCGTCTGTACGATGAAGTGTTTCTGGAAGTTGGGGCTAATGAGGACGGGCTGTCCGAACAGCGCCACCTTCATAGATTGGTACACTTCCGCTGTCTGGGGGTTCCACCGAACCGCGACCGACTTTTTCCCCTTAAGGAGATCAGTTATGGGTGTTTATTCTCCCCAAAAAATTAGGTATGAACCTCCGGTAATACCTGATGATTCCGAGAAACGCTCTCATCTGTTTGTTGGTAACAGGTCAGGGCCAGTTCTGAATTACCTCGATTTTATTTATTTGTGGTTTGATAACCCCACGGCTGATCACGTATCCAAGTACCGGGCTTCCTCGAGCCCTGTCGCACATTTCTTGGGATTCACCGTCAAGCCCGCTGCTCTGAGCGAATCTACTACCGCTTGCACCAGGGACAAGTGGGTATGTGTTATGTTTTGGTAGCTGAGGAGAGCAGGCAAAAAAGGCAATACACCAGAGAGGTTGGGATCAACTGGATTGCAGTACCCTGACTAACCACCACAACTAAAGGCAGCCGTGGAGCGTTCCTACGTTGGTCCTAGACGCCTCATCACAGCCTGAGAGGCTAACTACACCCAAAGATAGAAAGAGGAAAGCCATCTGCCCCGGAGCAGATTCCCAAAGAACATAGGAAGCCCCCAAACATGCAATGGCGGCCAGACAAGAGGAAATACAGACACAGACAGCAAACAGTATGAGCAAACGCTGGGGCCCAATCTGCCCGGATAGAAAAGGACAGGAAGGATACTTACTGCAATCCAAAAAAAACCCTAAAAAAAGCCAACGCTACTAATTGCAAAAACACCTGAGATCACACGACCTCTACCACCTAAATTAGTTCTCTGGTGTAACAAAACTAAGCCGCAGCTACTGAAAAAACTGGAAAAGGCAAATGAACAAACAACAATGGCTCCAGAGGAACCGAGAGGCGCCCAAGCCCCCCGAGGAGGGGAACCAGGCCAACCTCACAGAAATGCAGAGAAAATTGCAAATGGCAAGCACAAAAACAAAAAAACAGAAAATATCTTATCTGAGAGCAGGAGAAGAGGCAAGACTCAGCAAGCTTCCAAGTGAACCAGGAAACAACGTTGAGACAAGAACAATTGATCACCGGCAACCATGATGGGGGGAAACCTCCCTTATATCCAGCCAGTCCGTGATTCCTGATTGCCAATCCTCATTGAATGGTTCAGTACCATTTGTAACCACCAGAGGGAGCTTCTGCTCAGAATTCATTTCTAAAACATTCATAACAGTACCCTTCCCTTGAGGAGGGGTCACCGAACCCTCATTTGTGCAACCAGGTCGGTCAGGATGAGCTCTGTGATACGCACGGATCAGTCTCCTAGCATGGATGTCCGAAGCAAACACCCAAGAATTGTCCTCCTGACCATAACCTCTCCACTTAACCAAATACTGGAGTTTCCGTCTAGAAAAACGAGAATCCAATATTTTCTCAACCACATACTCCAGATTGCCCTCAACCAAAACAGGGTCAGGGGGCGCAGCCATAGGAACCACTGGCTCGACACACCTCTTCAATAAGGACTTGTGGAACACGTTATGGATCTTAAATGTCCCTGGAAGAAGTAAACGAAAGGAAACAGGATTAAGAATCTCCATGATCTTATAAGGTCCAATGAACCTAGGCTGAAACTTAGGAGATGCAACTCTCATAGGGATATTTCTTGAGGACAACCAGACCAAGTCCCCCACTTTAAACCGAGGACCATCAGTCCTATGCCGGTTGGCAAACCGCTGGGCCTTCTCCTGAGAGAGGGACAACCTCTCCACTACCTGGTCCCAAATCTGCTGCATACGCTCCACAACAGAGTCAACACCCGGACAGACAGAAGCCTCCGTCTGTCCCGAAGAAAATCGAGGGTGAAACCCAAAATTGCAGAAAAATGGAGACATCAAAGTGGCAGAGCTTGCCCTATTATTAAGAGCAAACTCAGCCAAAGGCAAAAAAGAGACCCAGTCATCCTGATCAGCAGCCACAAAGCATCTCAGATAAGTCTCCAATGTCTGGTTTGTTCTCTCAGTTTGTCCATTGGTCTGAGGATGAAAAGCAGAGGAGAAAGACAATTGAACACCACGTTTAGAACAAAAAGTCCTCCAAAATCTGGAAACAAACTGGACTCCTCTGTCAGACACAATGTTCTCAGGAATGCCGTGTAACCGAACCACGTGCTGAAGGAACAAAGGCACCAATTCGGAGGAGGAAGGCAACTTAGGTAATGGCACAAGATGTATCATCTTGGAAAACCTATCACAAATCACCCAGATAACGGTCATTCTCTGAGAAACAGGGAGGTCGGAAATGAAATCCATAGAGATATGGGTCCATGGTCTCTTGGGCACAGGCAATGGCATCAACAAACCACTAGAGCGAGAGCAAGGCTTGGAGCGAGAGCAAGTCCCGCAGGACTGCACAAATTCCCTGACGTCACGAGACAAAGTAGGCCACCAAAAGGACCGACTCACCAAGTCTCTGGTATCAAAAATTCCGGGATGACCGGCCAAGCGGAACAATGAATCTCAGACATCACACTCTTCTTCCACTAGTCTGGGACAAACAATTTCCCAACAGGGCAGCGCTCGGGTTTATCCTCCTGACACCCTCCAGAGCCAGTCTCAAATTGGGCGAGATGGCGGAAAGAACTACACCCTCTTTCAAAATAACAGCAGGATCAGATAACTCAGGAGAGTCCGCAAGGAAACTCCTCGAGAGGGCATCCGCCTTAACATTCTTAGTGCCAGGAAGAAAGGAAACCACAAAATTAAAACGTGTGAAAAACAAGGCCCACCTGGCCTGTCTAGGATTAAGTCGCTTGGCTGATTCCAGATAAACCAGATTCTTATGGTCCGTGAGGACCACCACCTGATGTTTGGCTCCCTCCAGCCAATGTCTCCACTCTTCAAAAGCCCACTTCATGGCCAATCACTCCCGATTACCCATGTCATAATTACGTTCAGTTGGAGAAAATTTTCGAGAGAAAAAAGCACAAGGGTTACTTTTAGAGGTCTCAGGATCTCTTTGGGACAAAACGGCACCTGCCCCAATTTCAGAGGCATCAACCTCCACCTGAAATGGCAGAGAAACATCAGGCTGCCGTAGAACAGGAGCAGAAGTGAATCTCTGTTTAAGTTCCTGAAACGCAGAGACTGCCTCAGGAGGCCAATTCACCACATCAGAACCCTTTTTGGTCAAATCGGTCAATGGTTTAACAATAACAGAGAAATTACCAATAAATTTACGATAAAAATTGGCAAAACCCAAGAATCTCTGAAGAGCCTTTAATGAAGTAGATTGGACCCAATCACAGATGGCCTGAACCTTGACCGGGTCCATTTCAATAACAGATGGAGACAAAATGAATCCCAGAAATGAGATCCTCTGTACGCCAAAAAGACACTTTGATCCCTTCACATACAGAGCATTCTCTCTCAAAATCTGGAACACAGTCCGAACATGTTTCACATGAGTCCCAGTCATTGGAAAAAATCAAGATATTATCCAAATAAACAATCAGAAATTTATCCACAAAATCCCTGAAAATGTCATTCATGAAGGACTGGAAGACGGAAGGAGCATTAGTGAGCACAAAGGGCATCACTAGGTACTCAAAATGCCTCTCTGGGGTATTAAACGCCGTCTTCCATTCATCCCCGTGCTTAATGCGAATAAGGTTATACGCCCCCCTGAGGTCAAGCTTGGTAAACCAAGTAGCACTTTTCACCCTGGAAAACAGGTCAGAAATCAAGGGTAACGGATATTGATATTTCACAGTGATATTGTTCAAGAGACGATAATCAATACACAGACTTAATGAACCATCCTTTTTGGCCACAAAGAAAAAACCGGCACCCAAGGGTGAAGAGGATGGTCTGATATGACCCTTCTCCAATGACTCCTTGATATAAGACCGCATAGCGTCATGTTCAGGTACAGACAAGTTAAAAAGGCGACCTTTAGGGAATTTACTACCAGGCACTAATTCAATAGCGCAGTCATAGCTCCTATGAGGGGGCAAGGATGCAGATTTACTTTTGCTAAACATCAGAAAAATCAGTCAAAAAGTCAGGCACATCTTGAGCCTGGGGAGAGGCAGAAAAAACAGGAGTGTTGGCATTAACACATTGGCAGCCCCAACTGGTTACAGACACAGATTTCCAATCCAAAACAGGATTATGAGACTGCAACCAAGGGAAACCTAGTACAATAATGTCATGCAGATTATACAGCACCAAAAATTTGCAACTCTCCTGATGATCAGGTTCAACCCTCATTATCACCTGAGTAGAGAACTGGGGTTTATTCTCAGCCAAAGGGGTAGAATCAATCCCCAGTAGGGGAATAGACTTCCATAGGAATATCAAGGGAAACCCACAACGTTTAGCAAAATCAAAATCCATCAGGTTAATAGCTGCTCCCGAATCAACAAAAGCCTGAGCAGAAAATGTGGACAGGGAGAAAATCAGGGTAACAGTCAACAGAAATTTAGTCTGAACACTACCCAAGACAACTGAGCGTGCAAAACATCTTCCCCGCTTAGGGCAGACTGAAATAGCATGAGAGGCATCACCACAGTAGAAACATAACCCATTGCGTTTTCGAAACTCATGACGCTGTGCCCCAGAAGCCACTCTATCACACTGCATGGGTTCAGAAGCTGGTTCACAAGGCAACACTATTCCACGCATACCTCTACGCTCACGCAAACGTCTGTCAATTTGAATCGCCAATGACATAGAATCATTAAGACCAGAGGGAACAGGGAAACCCACCATAACATCTTTTACATTCTCTGACAGACCCTTCCGAAAAAGGGCTGCCAAAGCATCATCATTCCATTTGTCAGAACTGCCCACTTTTGGAATTTCTGACAGTACAACTCAGCGTCCTCAAGCCCCTGATTTAATGCCAACAAGGTTTTTTCAGCTTGATCAGTGACATTAGGTTCATCGTACAATAACCCCAGAGCCAGAAAAAATGCATCAACATTACTCAAAACAGGGTCCCCAGATGTCAGGGAAAAAGCCCAATCCTGAGGATCGCCGCGCAGGAGAGAGATGACAATATGAACCTGCTGTGCTGCGTTCCCTGAGGACTTAGGTTTTAAGGCAAAAAACAACTTACAGTTATTTTTGAAATTCAGAAATTTAGCTCGATCCCCCAAAAACAAACCTGGCATGGGGATCCTAGGTTCCACAACCGGCAATCCTGCAAGATAGGTAGCAATACTCCGAACTTCAGTGGCAAGCTGATCCACACGGCCAGACAACTGTGCAAACTCCACTGAGAGAAAAAAAAAATCCTCCTCAGCACCCAGAGAAAAAGAGGGAAAAAAATGCAACAAACAGAAAAAAAAAAAAAATCTCTGACAACTCTGATAGATTAGCAACACAGCATGTAAATATAAAAATAGCTTTACCTACACGATATCCGTTGAACTCAGGTTAATCTTGAGGACTTGATACACTGTCACAGGAAAGAGGAGGGACCGGGGGTCTAACCTGACCCTAAACTGGGGGTCCTAACTAATCCCTCACCTTGGAGGTACTGATAATGGTTCAGAGGTCCAAGTCTCCTGCCTAACCCTGTCTCCTATCAGTCCCTAACCCTGTAATCAGTCCTAAGAAGGATTCTGATTACCACCAAAGGGATATGGGCTATCTCTGCTAAATACACAGATTAGACATATAAGACAGACTGGAGAAAACACAGACTTGCATACACACTCAAACACAGAAGGAACAAAAAATGATCTGGGATATTAAACTCTAAGCAAGGTGAGCTTAAAACAACTAAGGAGCTCTTTAACTTAAGTCTATACAGATACAATCCTATCTGTGGTCTGCATGAAGAATTTCACTGGCAACTCCCAACACAGACAACCAGAGATTTAAAGGAAACCAATCAACAAATAATTAATTGCAGCCGGGAGAAAACTGCACCCAGTCCCAGAACTGAGCACAGACAGAATTAACTCCCTAACTGCCAAACACAAAGAAACAGCAACTCAGCTGTGAGAAGTCAGAATGTGCAACCGCGACGATCTTCGTGGCGATGCACACATGACAGTACCCCCTTCTACGAGGGGCCTCCGGACCCTCAGGGCCAGGTTTGCCCGGGTGAGTTCTGTGGAAGGTCCGCACCAAACGATCTGCGTTATGTCAGACGCAGGAACCCACGTCTCTCCTCTGGACCATACCCCTTCCAATGCACCAAGTACTGAAGGGACCGGCGATTCAGACGTGAGTCAATGATCTTTGACACTTGAAACTCCAAGTTACCATTGACCACCACTGGAGGAGGAGGTAGAGGTGATGGTATGACTGGTGCCACGTACCTCTTAAGTAATGACTTGTGGAACACATTATGAATTTTAAACGTAGGAGGGAGGTCCAGACGAAATGCCACAGGATTAATTATGGAACTGATCCTGTACGGCCCGATGAATCTGGGGCCCAGCTTCCAGGAGGGAACTTTAAGTTTTATATTCCTGGTAGACAACCATACCAGATCGTTCACATTAAGATCTGGACCAGAAACTCTCCTCCTATCAGCCATACGTTTATAACGGTTCCCCATAGCACTCAGATTATTCAATACACCTCTCCACACTGAAGCAAGTGACGACGAGAAACGCTCCTCCTCAGGAACCCCAGAAGGGCCCCCCCCATTGAATGTACAAAACTGGGGATGAAAACCATATGCCCCAAAAAACGGGGACTTACCAGTGGACTCGCTCCGCCTGTTGTTAAGAGCGAACTCTGCCAGAGGCAAGAAAGAAGACCAGTCCTCCTGGTTCTCTGAGACAAAACACCGAAGATAAGTCTCTAGGCTTTGATTCAGACGCTCTGTCTGACCATTGGTCTGCGGATGAAAAGCCGAGGAAAATGACAATTGCATCCCCCGACGTAAACAAAATGCCCTCCAAAACTTGGACACAAACTGAGACCCCCTATCTGACACCACATCAGAAGGCAACCCATGAAGTCTCACAATCTCCCCAATGAACACCTGCGCCAGAGTTTTAGCATTAGAGAGGGCAGGAAGAGCAATGAAATGTGCCATCTTACTGAACCTGTCAACAACCACCAGTATGACAGTCTTCCCTGACGACTGAGGAAGGTCCGTGATGAAGTCCATAGACAAATGAGTCCATGGACGCTCCGGAAGTTTCAAGGGTAAGAGGGTCCCAGACGGACGGGTATGAGGGGTCTTAGAGCGAGCACAAACCCCACAGGACGCGACAAAAGTTAAAACATCTTTATTAACGTTAGGCCACCAAAACCGGCGAGAAAGGAGATCTAAAGTAGCCTTACTCCCTGGATGTCCTGCTAAAGCAGAATTATGATGTGCCTCAATAACCTTTTGTCTCAACTGATTTGGGACAAACAGTCTCCTGGAGGTCCTGCAGGGGCGTCCCCTGAGCCTCTAACACCTCCTCCTCAAGCTCAGAACATACAGCCGACACTACCACCCCCTCCTGAAGGATAGGAATCGGGTCATCCATTTTCCCGGCCCCTGGGAAACTGCGAGACAAGGCATCCGCCTTAACATTCTTAGATCCAGGCCGATAAGTGACAACAAAATTAAACCTGGTAAAAAACAACGACCATCGAGCTTGTCTGGAATTCAGACGCTTAGCAGATTCCAAATACAGCAGGTTCTTGTGATCAGTAATGACGGTGACCGGGTGGACTGCCCCCTCCAAAAAGTGACGCCATTCTTCAAAAGCCAACTTAATGGCCAAAAGTTCCCTATTGCCGATATCATAATTCCTTTCGGCGGACGACAATTTTTTAGAAAAGAAAGCGCACGGATGCCATTTACCAGGGGACGGACCCTGGGACAATATTGCACCCACCCCTACGTCAGACGCGTCCACCTCCACAACGAACGGCTGTGATGCATCTGGTTGGATGAGAACGGGTGCCGAAGCAAAACATTTTTTCAAAGAGGAAAAAGCTTGGCAAGCTTTGTCCGACCATTTAGAAAAATCCGTCCCTTTTCTTGTCATGTCAGTGAGAGGTTTGACAACAGATGAGAAATTACAAATAAATTTCCGGTAGTAGTTAGCAAACCCCAGAAAACGCTGCAGAGCCTTAAGATCCTCTGGCTGATCCCATTCAAGCACTGCTCTCACCTTTTCAGGGTCCATACGGAAACCGGAGGCTGACACCAAGAAACCCAAAAACTGAAGTTCCTGTACGGCGAATACACACTTTTCCAGTTTGGCGTATAGTTTATTGTCTCGCAAGATCTGCAACACCTGTCTCACATGCCCTGGTGAGACACAAGATCTGGTGAGTAAATTAAAATGTCATCCAAATATACGACCACAAACAGCCCCACCAGATGACGAAAAATGTCATTAACAAAATGTTGGAATACTGCTGGTGCAGTAGTCAGACCAAAAGGCATGACAAGGTTCTCATAATGTCCCTCCGGTGTGTTAAACGCCGTTTTCCACTCATCCCCTCTTTTATCCTAATCAGATTATACGCCCCCTGAGATCCAATTTAGAGAACCATTTGGCGCCAACAATTTGATTGAAGAGATCAGGAATCAGAGGGAGTGGATACGGATCTCGAACAGTAATCCGATTAAGTTCGCGGAAATCCAAGCAAGGGCGTAGGCCTCCATCTTTTTTCTTCACAAAGAAGAACCCCGCGGCCACTGGGGAAGATGAAGGTCTAATATGCCCTTTGGCCAGACTTTCCGAAATATAATCTTTCATAGCCTGCCTCTCAGGACCAGAAAGGTTATATAACCTAGCTTTAGGTAACTTAGCATCAGGAAGTAAATTAATAGAGCAGTCATACACGCGATGAGGAGGCAACTCCTGACACCCCTCCTCAGAGAACACATCCCCAAAGTCCTCCAAAAAAGGAGGCAAAGTACTAGGCACGACCGCACTGATGACTGTGTTCATGCAGTTACTTTTGCAAAACTCCCCCCATTGGCTTATATCTCTGGACTGCCAATTAATCACAGGGTTATGTTTAACCAACCAAGGAAGTCCCAACACAATAGGAGTAGGTAGACCCTCCAACACATAACAAGATAATAGTTCCCTATGTATTGCCCCTACCCGAAGGTCAATGTTATGAACCTCATGAACAAAGCTACCTTGGCCGAGAGGCCTGGCGTCAATGGAGAATATAGGGATCGGTTTGACCAATACACTCAGATGCATACCTTGAGCCTGAGCAAACTGAGCGTCAACCAGATTAGCCCCGGACCCACTATCAAGAAGAACAGAAAATCTCTCCACTCTCGTACCAACCACCACCTCCACTGGTACAAGGAACTGAGAAGAACTAGCGGACGAAATACATACTCCCAGGTTGTCGTCCACCACACAACCTGGGATTAACAGTTTTCCGGCGACTTTTTGCTCAACAAGGCACGGGATGGACATCCCCCAACAAAATGTCCCTCTTTCCCGCAGAAGAAACACCTTCTAGTCCTGCGGCGTACCGCCAATCCCCTCCTACGAAATGATGTCCCTCCCAACTGCATAGGCTCCTCCGAACAGACAAGGGGAACCTCAACATAAGGGACTTTAGTAGTAGGTGGAGTAACAACAGGGGGCGGAGTTACCTCGCACCTCTCCCGGAGCCGTCTATCAGTACGGATAGCTAGGGCCATAGCAGCCTCCAGTGATGGAGGAGAATCATACTGAGCCAAAACGTCCTTTAATTTGTCAGAAAGCCCATGACAAAACTGGCTCCTAAGAGCTGGGTCATTCCACTGAGTATCTGTGGCCCATCTACGGAACTCAGAAGCAAATTCCTCCGCCGGACGATCTCCCTGCTGTATCTTACGTAATTTTGTCTCAGCAAGAGAGACCCGATCTGGGTCATCATATACCAAACCCAGGGCAGTAAAAAATCGATCTACTGACTGTAGAGCCGGGGATCCCGGAGGAAGGGAGAAGGCCCAGGATTGAGGGTCCCCTTGTAGGAGCGAGATAACAATTCCCACTCTCTGCTCTTCACTCCCTGATGATCGAGGCCGAAGCCGAAAATACAATTTACATGCTTCCCTGAAGGTAAAAAATTTGTCTCGCCCACCAGTGAACCTGTCCGGGAGAGCTACTTTAGGTTCAAATCTGGTTTGCTCCGAGGGAGACAAAACTTTGGACTTAATGTCCGTCAGCTCCATGGATAATCCCTGCAACTGCAGAGCCAGCTGGGCTACTGGATCCATGGCAACTGGGAATAATTTTATGGGCCAGTGAAAATGTCACGCGGTCTTATGATATGTGTACGATGTCAGTAAACTATTCTTAAAAGAACAACACTCTATACAACATATAGATTAGCAACATCAGCATGTAAATATAGAATAGCTTTACCTGACACGATATCCGTTGAACTCAGGGTTAATCTTGAGGACTTGATACACTGTCACAGGAAAGAGGAGGACCGGGGGTCTAACCTGACCCTAAACTGGGGTCCTAACTAATCCCTCACCTTGGAGGTACTGATAATGGTTCAGAGGTCCAAGTCTCCAGCCTAACCCTGTCTCCTATCAGTCCCTGAACCCTGTAATCAGTCCTAAGAAGGATTCTGATTACCACCAAAGGGATATGGGCTGATCTCTGCTAAATACACAGATTAGACATATAAGACAGACTGGAGAAAACACAGACTTGCATACACACTCAAACACAGAAGGAACAAAAATGATCTGGGATATTAAACTCTAAGCAAGGTGAGCTTAAAACAACTAAGGAGCTCTTTAACTTAAGTCTATACAGATACAATCCTATCTGTGGTCTGCATGAAGAATTTCACTGGCAACTCCCAACACAGACAACCAGAGATTTAAAGGAAACCAATCAACAAATAATTAATTGCAGCCGGGAGAAAACTGCACCCAGTCCCAGAACTGAGCACAGACAGAATTAACTCCCTAACTGCCAAACACAAAGAAACAGCAACTCAGCTGTGAGAAGTCAGAATGTGCAACCGCGACGATCTTCGTGGCGATGCACACATGACAAGGCACCTGCCAATAACCCTTGGTCAGATCGAGCGTGGTAAAGTACTTGACCTGACCCAGTCACTCAATCAGCTTGTCCACCTTGGACATTGGGTAAAGGTCGAACTTTTAACTTACAGAAGTCATTACAGAACCGTAATGACCCGTCTGGCTTCGGGATTAGCACAATCGAGCTAGCCCAGTCACTCCGGGATTCCTCAATTACTCCCAGCTGAAGCATTTATTCCACCTCACTCGCGATGGCTTGTCTCTGGGCTATGGGCTCACGGTACGGTTTCATTCGTACCCTTACGTGAGGCTCAGTGACAATGTCAAGCTGGATGATAGAGGTACGACCGGGTAGACCCGAGAATTCATCAGTATTCCCTTGTACCAATTTCTGCACCTCTCGCTGCTGCTGTTTTGAGAAGGTGTCTCCTATCTTTACCTCTCCCTCGGCCTACGTCAGGGACGATATCGGAGGGTCCCCAGATGATATGTCGGGAATCACCTACGCAAGCATACACTCTTGGTCTTTCCACGCTTTCAACAGATTAACGTGATACAACTGTTCGGGTTTTCTTTTCCTGGACTGGTAAACTCAGTAGTTTACTTCGCCCACTTTTTCATGAACTTCATATGGCCATTGCCACCTGGCCATAACCCTGCTTTCGGTGGTGGGCACCAAAACCAACACCAGATTTCCTGCATTAAAGGAGCGGACCGTGGCCTTTTTATTATATACACGACTCTGCGCTGCCTGAACATCCACCAAATGCTTCTTTACTATAAGCATGACAGCTGCAATTCGGTCCTGTATGTTGGCCATGTGTTCAATGACACTCTTATGGGGTGTAGGTTCCTGCTTCTTCTCTTTGGCTACGTCCAGCAGACCCCTAGGATGCCTGCCATACAGTAGCTGAAAGGGTGAAAATCCCATGGATGCCTGCGGTACCTCCCGAATGGTGAACATCAAGTAGGGCAACAAAATGTCCCAATACCTTCCATCCTTGGAGACTACTTTCTTCAACATGGATTTGAGGGTTTTGTTGAAGTGCTCGACTAATCCATTGATCTGGGGATGATACACCGACGTGCGCAACTGTTTTATTTTTAGAAGCTTGCACAGTTTCATTGTCACCTTGGACATAAAACGAGTCCCTGATCCATGAGGATCTCCTTCGGTAGCCCAAGGCGACAGAACGTGGCAAACAACTCCCGGGCGATAAGTTTGGCTGAGGTGTGCCAAAGTGGAATGGTCTCCGGGTACCAGGTGGCGTAATCTACAACCACCAATATGTGTTGGTGGCCCCTGGCAGATTTTACTATCGGCCCCACTAGATCCATCGCAATCCGCTCAAAAGGTACCTCTTTGATGGGCAGAGGTACCAATGGACTCTGGTAGTTCGTGGTGGGTAAAGTCAGTTAGCACTCTGAACACCTGTCACAGTACCTCTGGACCTCCGCATAGTCCCCAGGCCAAAAAATATGCTGCAGTTTGCGTTCCTGCATCTTTTTGGCTAATAAGTGCCCTTCCAGCATGTGGGTGTGAGCCATTTCGAGCACCGCACAACGGTAGGATTGAAGCATTATCAGTTGTTTTACCACTTCATCCTGGATTTTGTCAACCCTATATAATAGGACTTGGTAGACAGCTATGCGGGGAAAAAAACATTTCTACACCCGGTTGCTGAGTCACTCCATTAACCTCTATCATCCTTTCTTGTGCCCGGGGACACTTCCAGCTCGGGGAATGCTGGGGTCTCCTCAACCCCTCCTGTCAATACCTGTAGGGGGAACCTATCTGGGTCACACTCTATCCCCATGTTGGCGACCCCTATGGCAGGTATACCTGACTCGTGATCTTTGGGTTCAGGTGTACGGAATAGCATTTTACCTTGGGAGGATTAACCCTGGTCTCCCACAGGGACCAGAACAGGGGTAAGTCTCTTCCCAATACAGTCCAATACGGATTAGTCTTTACCACTCCCATCACATGTCTTATCTCTCCAAACGGAGTAGAAAACGTAACCTCTGCGGTCGGGTACTCTCGGAGTTCCCATGTATATCACCCCCCCATAGTCTGTCCATTAGAGTTGTCCCCAGCAACAAGGGACCCATGTACCTGAGTCACTAAGCTCCCCGAGTCCAAGAGATCGTCCATCTGGTACCCATTAACGAGTACCTTGCACAGTTGGGGTTCAGTACCGACAGTGCATGTAGTGGCAGTGCAGACTGGCTGGGCGTACATGGACACACGGCGAGTATACCCACAATCCATGGGTTCAGCTGTCAGGGGGCAGTTGGCAGCCACATGTCCGGGCCCATGGCACCGCCAACACTTGATAGCTGCGGTGCAACTGGACCTTGGGGCCGATTTAGGGGACACAGGTCTGCTGTCACTCTCCTTCGGGATACCCTCCGTATGGGCTCGGTCCTGATTGGCCCCAATAGAGGGACGTTGATTTTTTGATGGGGCCTGACGTGACAGCCTTAATGGACCTGTGTCCCGTATAAAGTCCTGAGTGGCCGTGTACTGCTCAATCAGTCCTACCACCTGGTCCGGATGCCTGGATCCCCTTGCCCCACTCAATGCTGTATGGCTGCTGGCAGAGCTCTCACCAGCCAGTCGACCATCACCCTCTCCACCATCTGGGCCAGAGTCAAGGTCTCAGGTTGGAGCCACCTTTTCACCAGCTGCAGTAAGTCATAAACCTGAGACCAGGGGGGCTGGGCCTCCACAAAAGCCCATGAAAACACCCATTGGACTCTCACGTAGGTATTAACCCCTAGTCGGGCAAGAATCTCACCTTTTAGCTTGGCATAGTCCTGGGCATCCTCCCGACTGAGGTCAAAGTAGGCCTTTAACGCGTCACCTCTCAGGAAAGGAGCCACCATTTTGGCCCACTAGGAGGTTGTAAAACGGACACCCAAGTGCAAAAGAAACAGGGGGAAAAAGAAGAAGAAACTTCAACCCAGGCAGTAAAGGTAAAAATGTAGAATTTTATTTAATGTCAATACAAATATATATAAAAAATAGCACAAGCATCCAATATAGGATTAAAAAGGAGCATGAACACCACCAAAATAATATCCAATACCAAGGTATTTTAACAAATAAAATCAGGTAAATATACACATAGTGCACAAACTATACAATACTGATAATATAGTGATACACTCTGGTATAAGAAGTATATATGTGCCACCATAAAAAATATGTGTTATATGAAAAAATCACAAATAAAATATACTCATTGTACAAACAAGATATCAAAAAATAGGTATGGTGCAATATAGCACGAAAATATAAAACTATATATGTGCAAAAAACAGCAATTTATGCATACGGTCTAGTGCCAATATAAATACTAAAAAACACACAAAAAAAGAAGATACCCAGAGTATATAGTGTGACCAAAAGGCTGTACGCACCTGAAGGGACTATATGAAGGGAATTACCCAAATAGTGCCAAACCAGGGGAGACAACAAACACATCAAGTGATACCAAAGTATAAGTCTATTACCTGAAAAAACCGAGGGAGGAACAAACGATTGGTGGTGACAATTCTACCAACGGGGGCGCGTTCAAGGTAGCATTGTCACCACCAATTGTTTGTTCCTCCCTCGGTTTTTTCAGGTAATAGACTTATACTTTGGTATCACTTGATGTGTTTATTTGTCTCCCTGGTTTGGCACTATTTGGGTAATTCCCTTCATATAGTCCCTTCAGGTGTGTACAGCCTTTTGGTCACACTATATACTCTGGGTATCTTCTGTTTTTTTGTGTTTTTTAGTATTTATATTGGCACTAGACCGTATGCATAAATTGCTGTTTTTTGCACATATATAGTTTTATATTTTCGTGCTATATTGCACCATACCTATTTTTTGATATCTTGTTTGTACAATGAGTATATTTTATTTGTGATTTTTTCATATAACACATATTTTTTATGGTGGCACATATATACTTCTTATACCAGAGTGTATCACTATATTATCAGTATTGTATAGTTTGTGCACTATTTGTATATTTACCTGATTTTATTTGTTAAAATACCTTGGTATTGGATATTATTTTGGTGGTGTTCATGCTCCTTTTTAATCCTATATTGGATGCTTGTGCTATTTTTTATATATATTTGTATTGACATTAAATAAAATTCTACATTTTTACCTTTACTGCCTGGGTTGAAGTTTCTTCTTCTTTTTCCCCGTTTCTTTTGCACTTGGGTGTCCGTTTTACATTTTAGGCTGGTCCTGCCATCCACAATTTTGAGTGAGGTTCAGGTCTTATGTGTACATTTATTTTATTAATATAATTTTTATTATTTTTAGATATTTTTTACACTGTGCTGTATCTCATTCTGTTTGAGTTTCCACTAGGAGGTTGGCAGGTTCTCCCGCACTGCAGTGCGCTCATAGACTGTGAGGAAAGCTTTCACGTCATCTTCCGGACTCAGTTTATTCAAAGCAGAGAGGACCTTGTCCCGGGCCTTGCAATGTTTCGGAGTCGGTGCTGGAGGTGCCTCACGCAGGGCTGCAATTTGCTGCAGCAACAAGTTATTGATCTGTTGTGGTTTTTGCTAAGTGAAGACCAGCTGCCTCAGGATTTCCTCCATCTTGTCTGCAGGCCTGGGTTGCAGTGTGGCAGGCCCATAAACATAAAAGGAAAAAGGTGAGAGCCCGAGCTATCTGATTATTGGGCCTTTTACTCTGATTCTAATATTACACTTCCTTCCATAGAATCTCTTCTCATTTTCCTATATGAATCTACTGTGACATGACGAAGGTAATCCTGTTTTCTCCGTGTACACACTTACCTTTGCCTTTTATTCTTTTCTTTGCATATATCAGCTTGGGCACTCACCTTTTTCCTTTTATGTTTATTTTCATGTGAATTTTAATTTTCTTTGTCAATCATTTGGTGCCTGTTGTTTTCTATGCTGTCACTTTATTGAAGTGTTATTTTATGTTTCAATTTTCTTTGTTTTATATGACCCATGACACTTACACCTTGTTTTGTCTTTTTATCGATGTTATGATTAAGACTCGGGAGAGTCAAAACGTCAGCCATTCCGTTAAATCGCTTCATACTTTGCTCCCTGTGTTGTCACAAATAAAATTAATTATTTTGCATGGAATTCCATAGAGTGTGCGGTATATTCTGTAATCCCAGTATTTGCGCCCAACCCTTTTTGCAGAAAACCTGGAATTCTGTGAAAAATATAAGAAAATCTTGAATAAGTGTTCCCTGGACATTATTATTCTTACAATTGAATACCTTCAAAAGGAGATTGTAGAAACCAAAAAAGCATCCAGGCCATAGAAACTCAACTGACTGGCACGCTTTCATCTACCGAGTGGTCTTCCCTGAAGAGTAAGACTGATAAAATTATTGGTGAACATCAGAAATTTCTCCAAGAAAGGAAAAGATCCAAATTTCAACGGGACAACGAGGACTACTCGAGGAATCAGGTGTATCGATGGAGCGGTTCTGCTGGTACGGGTACCTGGCAACAACGCCCCTACTACAGACGCGAGGGTTCGTTCAGCTTTGGAAGCGATTCGTCAATTGGATCCCATCGTACCCGTTTTTTAGCCAAAGGCCGCCGGGGGGGCCACCAGGACGCAGGCCCATCAGACGATCCCGGAACAAAAATGACCACCCGGTCCCAGGTAAGCCTCCAAACCTGGTAATAAACATTTCAAGCTATTCACTATCCCCAGCGGAACTCTCGGCTTTACAAAAAGGACTTTCGTTTTGTCCCACCCCCATCTGGGACCCGTTACAGTTGGAAAAGGACTTGCAACGCTTTTACCGCAATGTACGTTTAAAGGCTCATTTTGCATCTCCTCTTTTGTCTGATACACCTTCCTTGGCAGGACACTACTCCCTCTTCGGAATTATCCATCTTCTCGCTCGGTCTCCGTAATCCGAGTTCTTTCTCTCCTCCACACTCGTATCATCCTGTCGAAACTTTTGTTTCTCTAGTGGAATGCGATATCGAATCTCTTATGCATCAACAGAAATTGGGTCTTTTTCCTATACATACCAATCTTCCATTGGAAGAGAAACAGGCTCTTTCCTCACTACGTCTCAACAAGACCATCATTATGAAGCCAGCCGATAAAGGCGGAGCTTGGTGGTCATGGACCGGACATATTATCATAATGAGGTCCTTAGACAATTATCAGACACTGAAACGTATAAAATCATTCCCCGTAATCCTACTTTTACCATCAATAAGAAGATACAGGACCTCATCACTGAATATTTAGGGAATAACACCATAGATAAAAAAAACGCAACTTTTCTTCAAAATCCATTTCCAGTTACTCCAGTGTTCTATATCCTACCAAAAGTCCACAAGAATTTATATAACCCTCCTGGAAGGCCCATCGTGGCCTCCACCGATTCGGTTCTTGCTCCACTTTCTATTTTTCCAGAAAAAATCTTCACACCCCTGATTAAGAATACGAGATCTTTTTTATTGGATACTGGACACTTTTTGAGACTCATTAATCAAATAGACTCAGTTCCCATCGACAGTATATTGGTGACCCTAGACGTCAACAGTAGTGTTGAGCGATAAGATACCGCAAGTATCGGGTATCGGCCGATATTAGCTCTATCGGACTTTCGATACTTAGTTCCGATATTTTCGTCTTATCGGATACCGGAATCGGATTTGTCACTGTCACTGTCAGTGTCCGTCGGTCGGGTCTGTCAGGAGTCAGCGGCACTTACCTGGCAGAAGATCTCCGGCGGTCACGGGCTGGACTGCTTGATGGCCGCCATCATCTTTCCCCGGCGGTCACATGCAGTTTCTCGCGATAACTGCAGTGACTGCTGGGTAATCCCGGCCGTAAAGCAGTCAGTCCGATGACGTCACCGCCGGGGAAGCAGGTAATCAGCTGTGCTGCGTCGAGATGACAGGCTCTGCCTGTCATTGCGATGTAGCAGAGCTGGATCGTCGTGGGACCCTCGTTACTATGGACTGCGTCGGACAGGTGGTATACTGTTGGTTTGTTTTTTTTCTTTTTTTACAGGAGATCGATGGCGTCGCAGGAATGAGAGTATAATAAAAGAAATGAAAACTGTGTTGTCTCTTTTATTTCATTAAAATACTTTTTTCTTGCTGTGTCTTTTTTTTTATACATTTAAAAACTTTGGGATTAATAATGGATCGGTGTCTTATTGACACCTCTCCATTATTAACCGGGCTTATTCTCACCGTGCAATCAACGGTGACATTAACCCCTTATTACCCCGCTTGCCACCGCTACAGGGCAGTGGGAAGAGCCGGGTAAAGTGCCACAATTGGCACATCTTTTGATGCGCCAAATGTGGGGCTGCTGTAGTCTGGTATTATCAGGCTGTTGAGGGCCAAAATCCATGGGCCTTGACAGTCTTTTAATACCAGGCCGCAGCAGTCTGCATTTTACTTGGCTGGTTAACAAAAATAGGGGGACCCATACGCCGTTTTTTTTTCGAGGGGATCCCCTATTTTTGTTAACCAGCCAAGCTAAGCAGACTGCTGTGGCCTGGTATTATCAGGCTGGCAAGGTCCATGTATGTTGGCTCCTTAACAGCCTTAAATACCATGCCTCAGCAGCAGGGGCGTACATATAAATCATGGGGCCCCATAGCAAAAGTCTGAATGTTCCCCACCCCCCAAAAAAAAAACCCAGAGGCATTGTAAATGTAAAGTGCCAGCACAGTGAGGGAAGTTGAGTCGCACAGAGACAGGGGTTTTGGGGGTACTCGGCACCGATCACGTCGACTTCTATGGGGGATGTCACGAGTAGCACAGCTCGGTCCGTGACCTGGGCGATCACTGGAATGTGGGATATTTCCAGGGGATGATAGAATGTTCGTGTAGTTTGTCGTGACGCCACCTGTAGTACCTGGTCAGGGTGTCCAGCGCTGCTGTGCAGGTCCTCTGGAAGGGATGGTGTAGTGCAGGTAGGTGAAAAGTCTTCTACAGGTAACACGCTATCCTTCCAGGGCAGATAGATGTGAGATAGAGCAATGGTGCAAAGTGATGTAGCAGAGTGGACTATGCGACGTAGTAAGAAAGCAGGAAACACTTCAAGTTAAACGTTGCATAATAAAATTTTTAATAATAACATTACAAAAGTGCAAATGGCTTATATTATGTGACATGTTTTGTTACTGTTCATACCCTTGATATGTGTTATACATGTGTGTTAATAAATACATATTCGACAAAAGTGCAAATAGCATTAGTGCCGAAGTTCGTGGAGACTTCTTAGGACTACCCCCACCGGGGTAACTTCACAGTGTCCTTTACTTGTGCTTGTGGAGGACCCGCTCCAAACCTCCAACTGTGGTCTTGGGTGGGCTGCAAGACTTTCCTTGAGCAGACCTCACTTTCGGCCACACCAAACGGGTTTTTAGTTTCTGAGGTAGTTGAAAATAGTGCACAGTAAAGTTTTTTGTAAAACCAAGATGGAGCACCGAAGTGCCAACTATTTACAGAAAAGTTTGTGAGCCAGTAAAGTTCATGGCTTCAAAGTTCAACATTTTCATTACAGTGAAACACCATTACCCAACCTGGGTATATTAAGGCAACAATAAACTTGTTCTTCTGAACATTCACCCATCCGGGTACATCAAACCATTACCCAACCTGGGTATATTAAGGCAACAATAAACTTCTTTTTATGAACATTCACCCGTCCGGGTACATCAATAATTTAACTATTTACATACAGAGACCCTGTCCGGGTTATTTAGACTTCTTTGGCTGGCCTCTGCCAGGTACCACCTGGTACTCTTCTGGAGCTTGCCAAACATCCGTGACAGGAGGGTCCACCCAGACCTGATGACGTCGTGTGGCCAGTACAGTGACGTCGTGACCCGCTATATGGGTCTGTGTGGCCACCTCTTTCATCTCCCTCCGGGTCTGGACCCCTATGTCCCGGACTGAACGAACCCCAAGGGGCCTAACAGGCGCCGGGTACGGGCCAGCTATCATTATCATGTCCATAGCTGGGGCTGCTGAGGAGACCACTGAGGGAGGCTGGGGAGATTTACGGCGTGGGGTGGGCACTTGTGCAGAGGCCTGGTTGGGGGAGGCTGAAGGCTCGTAGGGTCTGTCAGTTTCCTGACACTCTGGGGAGTAGGGGTCGCACCTGGTAACATTTAGGGCGTACCATCCATTGTAACCCCAGTGTCGGGTGTAAGTCACCAAGTCTCCTGGCAACAGGTCCCTCCCGGGTGTCCTTCTGGGAGGTGAGCCTCCACGTCCCGCCGGGTTACAAAAACTTCTAAATAAAGTCCAGGCTCCTGGATGAAGCCCCAACCACCTTTTAACTTAAAGTTCCGTACTGCACCCTTACGCCGCGGCTCCCTCACCGTACTTTTATCCTTTCTCATACATGCCTTCTCTGCCAGGTCCTTCTCCAGGTGACGTTGCCGAAGCTTTTGGGATTCTCGCTGCTCCCTTTGTCGCTCTGCTTCCCGCTCCCGACGTCTCCACTCTTCCTCCTGACGCCGGTTGTAATTCTCCTCCACCAGCATCTCCATGTCTCCACCATCAAACGCCAGCTTACGATGTACGGTTTGCGGCAGCTCTCCTGGCGCCCGCCAGTCCTGGCGGCGCTCACCTGCGGCGGAAGCAGCCGGCTCTGGAACAGATGACGGTCGGGGCTCCGGTACAGGCAGGTAGAGCTCTGGTGCCTGCGCGGCCTCCTCCATGAGGACGGGTGTCGCTTCTTCTGCCTCAGCGACGGGGGCAGACAGCGGGATCTGGGGTGCTGGTGCGGCGTTTTCTGCAGGAACGGGTGCCTCCACTGTGATACTGGCAACCGGTTCAGATTGCAAGGGCTGGGATGCCCGCACGGCCTCCTGTACTGGAACGGGTGCCTCCACTGAGATACTGGCAACCGGTTCAGATTGCAAGGGCTGGGATGCCCGCACGGCCTCCTGTACTGGAACGGGTGCCTCCACTGAGATACTGGCAACCGGTTCAGATTGCAAGGGCTGGGATGCCCGCACGGCCTCCTCTACTGGAACGGGTGCCTCACCTTCCGGTACAGACACTTCAGGGGGTAAGAGGGATTGGCGCCGCTCCAATTGTAGTTTTAGGGCCCGCCAGCTCGCTTCCATCCTGGCGACCTCCTCCCGGTGCCGGGCCAGGTCTCTCAGGGTATCCTCCGCTTCTTCCAGCGTAGGAGGGTTTCCAGGCCGGGTGCCAAACGGTGGCTCCGTGGCGATCGGGTCGCTTCCGTGGGGGGAGAGCTCTGACTCCTCCATCCCTTCCCACTTCTGCTCACGTCCATTCGCCATCTCAGCAAAGTCACATGTGTCATTAGCATCAGGAGAGGCGACATCTTTTGTAGGGAGGCGGGACCTTCGCGTTCGTTTACGCCCACTGAGGAGGATGAGGAGGCGGAACTCCAGAGCTGTGGGGCACGATCTTACATTGCAGTAACATTTAGAGTGTGCGGACATCGTTTTCGCGCCACGGAGTGAATGTACGCCCACGAGAGCACGCCCTTATTCTTCACCTGTGCCTCGTGGCGCAGATATGACGGAAAAATGGCAAATACAGTCTATGATGATTTTTGCAATTCTCAAGCAAAAAAACAGTTCAATTAAGGCACACAGGACTCGCTTATAGCGAGCTTCTGAATCCTGTTCGCTGGGTGCGATGCAACATCTCTGTGGCGACTGGACCCTCGGGTGCTTCTGTCTTTTCACAAATGCCGGCTTTACCCGGCAATTGAATCAGAGGCTATTTTACTATGTAGAAGTGAATAAACTATAAATATATGTATATATATATATGTCACAATGACATATATATATATATATATATATATATATATATATGTATTCTAAGTGTGTATATTTTGTGTTTACAAGGAAAGAAAGTGTTTTTTTAGTTGCGATATTTTGTTCCCATAGACTTACATGGGACGTCCGGTATCGGAATCGGATATCGCCGATAGTTAGTGATATCGGCGATACCATTCCGATCCGATATTTTTAGATATCGAGCAGTATCGCTCAACACTAGTCAACAGTCTATATACTTCAATAACTCATGAGAAGGGCATTAGGGCAAATGAAATACTACTACAAAATTCAGAGATGCCACCTAACTCGATCCACCTCTGTCTGGATCTCTTGAAACTTGTTCTCTATGAGAACTTCTTTCTATATGAGGACACATACTACGTACAAACGCGTGGGACCGCTATGGGCTCAAATGTAGCCTTGGCCTACGCTAATGCGTATATGGACCGTTTTGAGACTGACCATGTCTATAATAATCATCTTTTTGTAAAATTTGCAATGAATTATCGCTACATACTGTAGATGACATCTTTTTCATCTGGTCAGGTTCCTCCTCTACTCTATCAACATTTTTTGAATATCTTAATTCAATATCTCCAGAACTTCAGTTCACCATCCACCACAGCGATTCCCAGATCTCATTCTTGGACACCCTAGTAATCAAAGATTCCAATGGACAGCTTTCCACTGACCTATTTTCCAAACCCACTGATTGTAATAGTTTATTGCATTATTCCAGCTGCCATCCCAAATCCACAAAGGACAGTTTACCACGTTCACAATTTTAAGCGAGTGTCTCGCATTGTCTCTGACCTCAATCTCCGTAGGGACAGACTCTCCATGATGGCCATCGGATTTAGGGAACGCAATTACCCAAACAAGCTCTTAGATGAAGAACTAACAAAGGCTTTACTTCCTCAGTCGCCTCCCCTTCCTCGGCACCCAGTTGAAAGGATTCCTTTTGTTCACCAAAAATCTATTCAGCCATTAGGAAGCACTGGCCCTTACTCACTCGGGCCTATCCTAACGTCCCTGCCGATACAGCTGACCCTCCGAAGATGGGCGGGGGCCCACTGGTGGCACAGGGCCCTCCACCGCCTGTTCAGGGGCCCCATAGCGGTCGGGCGGCAGAGCAGGGAGAGCGATTCTCCCTGCTCTGCCGCAGAATGTAACTGTCAGCGCACTGTGCACGCTGATACAGTTTAGTAGCATAGCTCCGGGTGGGCCCCTTCAGAGCGTGGGGCCCGGGGCCACCGCCCCCTCTGCCCCCCCGGTAGCTATGCTACTAGGCAGGCCTAATGACAGACATGCAGCTGGCGTTGGGGTATGCCTCAATTCACACTGCCCGAATTCTCAACCAACTGTAGTGCAGCGGGGTTGTGTTCAATGTGACAGACAGTGACTACAGAAAAAAATTCACAGCAAACGTGTTTAATGTTCACACTCACACAGTGTACAGCACAACGTATCCTCTGGATCGCAGCCGGGAAACAAAACAGTCTGTGGGAGTCCTGTTGCCAAAGGCGACTACACCACCGTATCACGCTGTGGGGTGCCAGGAGTTCGCTCTGCTGGCTCTGTGTTAACTCACACAGGCTGAGCCCAAACCCTTGCTGCAGGGTTTTTTTTTTTAAACTGGAATCTGTGGCCATGGGCCACTTGCAAAGACCCAGCCTGGAGGAAACTAACCGCATCGCTACCTTCCTGTAGTCCGTTTAAAAAATAAAAGCCAATAACGGGTTTTCCTGAACAATGCCTTGGCCAAATAGTTTGACCAGGTACATGCTTACTTTTATTTTGCCTTGTGACTCACAGGCATCCTGCTGTGACCACAAGGCACTCCAGCAGGTCTAATAGACTCTGTCCACATCCTGGGGGATAGATATCAACCCTCGCATATGATGACCCTTCCTGCCTCACACTTTGTAACCTTAATCTATTTAGAGCCTAACACAAGTCTAATTTTTAACACCAAACTATTGACAGACCTCAGAACTGGAAACCCCAAAAAAACCCAGTAAATATCCCCTACCACCTAGGATTTACAAGGGACTTATGAACAAGGGTGCACGTTTATTTTCTTAGGTCGGCGTCACACTGGCGAGTTTGATGCGAGTAAGTCGCACGACTTTCTCGCATCAACACCCGGCACGGCCGCCCGCTCTCAGACCAGAGTGTGCGGCTGCATAGAAATACATGCAGCCGCACACTCGGGTCCGAGAGCGGGCGGCCGTGCCGGGTGTTGATGCGAGAAAGTCGTGCAACTTACTCGCATCAAACTCGCCAGTGTGACGCCGGCCTTAAAGGAAAATTCCCAGCAGAGTGATTCCATTGGGAAACAGAACTGGACATGAAGGGGGCGGCAGATGATACATGGTATTCTTGATATTTAGCTCTAGATATTTTCTAGATTTTGCTTTTGCCATTCACGGACCTGAATTAAAAAAGCTTGCTTTACATATATGACCAATTTGAAATAAAAATATTAAAGTCCTCCAAACGTTTGGGGCAAAAGCTAAAAAGTAAGAAAGTAAGGAAGTACATTTGGCAGGTTAAGAGAGCAAGATGGATTTTTCCTCTTAAAATGTAACCATCGTTTTATTTTTTTTCTTATAAATCAATAGTACACGAGAAAAGATGAAACTATATTATATATCTTATAACAGAAATCTGCTTCTTTCTTCTTCTGGACTGATCATTCATTCTCAAAATTCTCAATTCCCAGGTAAAATCTAAATTCATTACAGACATAATTTACATTACTGAGATAGGAGATGGCAGTTGGTGCTCATAAAGTTTTATGCCGAGGGGAGGAGGAGGAAGAAGAGGAAGGAGGAACAAGAGGCAGAGCTCCACCCTCCCTTTTACACAGAAGATAGTTGATTTTTGTAATATTCTATCTCAGAAATGGGAAAATCTGAAAATCTGTCCTCACTGAATTCAGATTTTTCCTGGGAGATGGGAATTTTGAAAACAAATGATCTCTCCAGGCAGAGAAAGAAGCATATTTCTCGGATAAGATACAGTGGGTACGTAAAGTATTCAGACCACTTTAAATTTTTTTACTCTGTTTCTTTGTAGCCATTTGGTAAATTCAAAAAAGTTCATTTTTTTCTCATTAATGTACACTCTGTACCCCATCTTGACTGTAAAAAAACAAGAAATTTTTGCAAATTTATTCAAAAAGCAAAACTGAAATATCACATGGTCATAAGTAGTCAGACCCTTTGTTCAGTATTGAGTAGAAGCAAGCTTTTGAGCTAGTACAGCCATGAGTCTTCTTGGCAATGATGCAACAAGTTTTTCACACCTGGATTTGGGGATCCTCTGCCATTCTTCCTTGCAGATCCTCGCTAGTTCCGTCAGGTTGGATGGTGAACGTTGGTGGACAGCCATTTTCAGGTCTCTCCAGAGATGCTCAACTGGGTTTAGGTCAGGGCTCTGGCTGTGCCAGTCAAGAATGGTCACAGAGTTGTTCTAAAGCCACTCCTTTTTCATTTTAGCTGTTTGTTTAGGGTCATTGTCTTGTTAGAAGGTGAACTTTCGGCCAAGTCTGAGGTCCAGAGCACTCTGGAAGAGGTTTTCATCCAGGATATCTCTGTACTTGGCCGCATTCATGTTTCCTTCAATTGCAACTAGTCGTCCTGTCCCTGCAGCTGAAAAAACCCCCATAGCATGATGCTGCCACCACCATGTTTCACTGTTGGGATTGTTTTGGGCAGGTGATGAGCAGTGCCTGGTTTTCTCCACACATACGCTTAGAATTATCACCAAAAAGTTCAATCTTCGTCTCATCAGACCAGAGAATCTTATTTCTCATTGTTTGGGAGTCTTTCATGTGTTTTTTAGCAAAGTCTATGGGGGTTTTCATATGTCTGGCACCGAGGACAGGCTTCCGTTGGGCCACTCTGCCATAAAGGCCCAACTGGTGGAGGGCTGCAGTGATAGTTGACTTTTTGGAACTTTCTCCCATCTCCCTACTGCATCTGTGGAGTTCAGCCACAGTGATCTTGGGGTTCTTCTTTACCTCTCTCACCAAGGCTCTTCTCCCATGATTGGTCAGTTTGGCTGGACGGCCAGGTCTAGGAAGACTTCTGGTGGTCCCATTCATCTTCCATTTAAGGATTATGGAGGCTCTTAGGAACCTTGAGTACTGCAGAAATTCTTTTGTAACCTTGGCCAGATCAATGCCTTGCCACAATTCTGTCTCTGAGCTCCTTGGCCAGTTCCTTTGACCTCATGATTCTCAACTGGGAGTTGTGATGTCTTAAATAGACAGGTGTGTGCCTTTACAAATCAAGTCCTATCAGTTTAATTAAACACAGTTGTACTCCAAAGAAGGAGTAGAACCATCTCAAGGAGGATCACAAGGAAATGGACAGCATGTGACTTAAATATGAGTGTCTGAGCAAAGGCTCTGAATACTTATGACCATGTGATATTTAAGTTTTTCTTTTTTAATAAATTTGCAAAAATTTCTACATTGTTGTTTTTTTCAGTCAATATGGGGTGCAGAGTGTACATTAATGAGAAAAAAATGGATTTTTTTTGAATTTACCAATTGGCTACAATGAAACAAAGAGTGAAAAATTTAAAGGGGTCTGAATACTTTCCGTACCCACTGTACATATTACAAAGTTGCTTATTTCCATGTGTACAGGTGCATCTCAAAAAATTAGAATATCATCAAAAAGTTAATTTATTTCAGTTCTTCAATACAAAAAGTGAAACTCAGTATATAGTCATGACAAACAGAGTGATCTATGTCAAGTGTTTATTTCTGTTAATGTTGATGATTATGGCTTACAGCCAATTAAAACCTAAAAGTAATTATCTCAGTAAATTAGAATACTTTATAACACCAGCTTGAAACATGATTTTAAAATCAGAAATGTTGGCCTACTGAAATGTATGTTCAGTAAATGCACTCAGTACTTGGTCGGGGCACTTTTTGCATCAATTACTGCATCAATGCGGCGTGCCATGGAGGCAATAAGCCTGTGGCACTGCTGTGGCGTTATGGAAGCCCAGGTTGCTTTGATATACTCTAATATATATATATATATATATATATATATATATACTTTTTGTATTGAAGAACTGAAATAAATTAACTTTTTGATGATATTCTAATTTTGTGAGATGCACCTGTATTATTGATTTTAAGATGGTTACTCTTTAATAGTACAAAACAGAAGTCAATTTTCACGTCCTCTTAAAAGTGGGTTGGAAAAGATCAGAGCTCTAAAGTTCGATCTTTGATACTTGCAGTGGCATCTGGTAGAGAACAGTCCTCACACATTTTCTTTTTTGCAGTTTTTAGCTATTTACATTACGAGTATTTGTTGCTTATTTATTAGGTGATTAAATATTGCACATTTCCAACTCCAGTGCAGTTTACATTGGCAGTACACTAGATGCCGAAGTTCTCAAAATATTGTAAGGAGGTAACCCTCACTAATATAGAGACAATCTCACATTTCTACCCATAGCAAAGAGCCAATATTTTGTGGATACCATACTCTGCCATGAAGTTATAACTGATGATTCACGTAACAAGTGACTCAACATCTATACTCCTGCAATAACTAAAAAAAAAAATACATTTTAATTTTCACTATTGAAATGAAGAACAATGTATCCCTTGTGTACAGTTTGTGCTAATTGTTCTCTCTCACTTGTGCATTACTTGGAAATCCCATAATATTTAGCACCTGGTAATACTTTAATTCCCCTGCGGAGGAGCTGCAGAAGAATTGAACACTTGATACCAATTTTCTCAAAACCTTACATTAGATTGCAGGAGTTAAACATACTCCAATTAACTTATTGTTTTCGGACTCTACTGACTAAAAGGTGAGTGTCCAAAATGGGACCCATTGTTTAATTTTATTCTAAAGCATTATGGACTATTTTGGAGATCTAGAAATATTTTAAAACACCCACAGATGACATGTTCACTGACCTATAGAATCAATTTACTAAAATGTCCAAATAATTACTCATTTGACCATTTCAGGAAAACAAGTGTTTCTGGTCCAATTAAAGGACCTGTGTATTAAAAACTAGTGTTTTCATCCATCAGCAGGATTTTGCTATGTAATCTGAGAGTATCATGATGTAGAAGCAGATAGAGCGATTCCAGCGATGTGTCACTTACTGGGTTGCTTGGTGCAGTTTTGAAAGAATCCCTGTTTTCGCTGTTGTAGATTTTGCAGTGCTCAGAATGCTGAGCTGTGTATAACCCCGCCCACACCCCGATTGGCAACTTACTGTGTACACTGTACATTGGCAGCAAGCTGCCAATCAGCGGTGAGGGCGGGGTTACACAGGCTGGACTGGCTGGCACATGATAATCACTGATAAAACACTGATGACATTGAAACTACAGCACACAGCCCAGTAAGTAACACATTCCTGGAATCAGCCTCTCTGTCCCTACATTATGCTGCTCTCAGGTCAAATAGCCGACAGATTCCCTTCCATCACAGGACTAGATTCCAGCAAAAGAAAGTAAGAAACACCCTTTTAGGGCAATGTGGAGATACTACAAGGTAACCACAATTGTCATGGGGTTACCGTGACAGTGTGGAGCCAGATGACCGCAGCGTCTGGTTGCTCCTACTCCGATGCTGAGAAGAAGCACTACTCCTTCAGTTTAAATGTGTTTATTCCTTCTGGCAGAACAGGGGTTAATCGTCCATGTTGGAAATCCCTGTGCTCACAGCTGAGCTCGGTTACCCACTCCTTTTCCCTTTATAATCTGGGCTCTGATACAAATCCTTGTCAGAGCTAGAATATTGCTGCATGGCTAACGGAGGGAGAGGTGTTCATATGAGAAAAAGAAGTGTTGGAGGAGTTATCTGTGACTGTTGTTTGGTTTTTATGCATGGTAATTCCTTATCCTTCTCTATTTTGGTTTATTCCCCTACCTTCACACCTTGGTGCATTCCTCTATTATATGTGAGTGAATATTTTGTATGCCTGGAGTTTTGTTAACCCTTGTTTGTGTTGCCTTGTTTGTCAGGTTGGTGTACTACGGTACACAATAGCGCCCCTCTTCCCTGGGTGGGGGAAGAGAACAGACGGAGGGCTAACTCAGGAGATAAGGCAAGGGCTGAGGTCCCGGCATCTTCACCTTCAGAAGTATCCTGGGGAGTAGGGCAAGTTAGGTCGCCCCCTAGTGTTAGGGAGAGGGAAGGAGCCCTGGTCCTAGGTCACCCGACAGCTGTGTTGTGACAACAGCTCTGCCAAGTATTATTGGAGTACTGCAGTATAGCCATGAACCCAACATTGATAATAACATTATATAAGGAATAGTTATTAATGCATCAACCTTTAAAATAAAAGACAACATCAATTAGATTCACACATAGTAAAGCAGAAAGTCAAGGAGAAAAGAAAGCTGTGTAGACAGATAACAGTTAAATAAGACCAACTACATCTCTGTACTCTTAGTGTTCCTACCTGTCAGTTCAACTTTACGGACCTCATTCATCAAACTCTAAAAAGCCGTGTGTTTTCTACAAGGTCATTTGTGTGTAGAGAACCAAATCATGAAGTGCTTGTTACTTCCAGGTATTCACCGCCAATTACACTGTTAGGCCTCCTTCACATATCCTGATGATACTGGTACCGGATACCCATGTTATCAATGGTGCGTGTCCGTGTGACATTCTTGTGCATGTGTGCGTCATCTGTGTGTCGTCCATGTGTGACACATACTGGAATAAAATGCCTTGCAGAAAATAATGATTCTTATGTGTTAAAAGTTTGCAAACTTAGCAAAGATAGATAGATAAAAAAGATGAAGGCAGCACTCCAAAAGTCCAAAATATAGTGGTTTATTGACCCATCATGTCAGGGCTTGAAAAAAGTTCCACTCTTGGAACGAAACGTCGCCCTGATAGCTTTGGTCTTGGCCATGGTGGAGAGTTTGGAGTGTGATTGTGTGTGGATAGGTGTCTTTTATACAGGTAATGAGTTCAAACAGGTGCAATTAATAGAGGTAATGAGTGCAGAGTAGGAGGCTTAAAGAAAATCTAACAGGTCTGTGAGAGCAAGAATTCTTGCTGGTTGGTAGGTGATCAAATACTTATTTCATGCAATAAAAAGCAATTTAATTATTTAAAAATCATACTATGTGATTTTCTGGTTTTTACTTTTAGATTCTGTCTCTCATAGTCGAAGTGTACTTACAATAAAAATTACAGACCTCTCCATACTTTGTAGATGGGAAAACTTGCAAAATCGGCAGTGTATCAGTATTTATTTTCCCCACTGTATGTGGACCATTTATGGCCAACCCATTAGTTTACGACTCTCTAAATGGGCATATGGACATGGGTTATCCTGACGAAATAACCTAACACTGAATGCTTGAGATGATTGAAAAAAAAAATATGTAGACTACCTGGCACATATGATAGGGATTTCTAACTTTTACTTTTCGCAGTACAGGCCACACAAGGTTTATTCTGAAGAATAATCATATTTCTGGTCATGTATAAGATCTAAAGCAAGTCAGAATGATTAAATTTTGGAAAATCAATGCAGAAATTAATTTTTAAAGATCTGCTCATCTCTACTCCTTGCCATCTTGCCTTTGTGATCAAAAAGCACAATTCAGTAGTCATATGCAAAAAAGTGCCTTCTCCAGAATGAGACAGCTCATTGTGGAAATACCAGTATCCAAATTCCTCCTTGCATTGCTTCATTGGACAGCCCAAATAAAGACGTTGTAGAGATTAAAATAGAGTCATCAAGATAATGGTTAGTGATGTAATTTGTAATGTGATTTAAAACCAGGGAGGACAGAGGTATAGGACCAGAAAATGTATTAAAAATCAGTTCTAATGTGCGTACAAGAAGAGATGGCACGAGTTGCGTGTGTTCTACAGAAATCAGATTATTTCCTACACTTTGGTGTTGAAACATTCAAGATGATCCTGCATATTCACAGATGTTAAGTCTACTCAGCTGTTGTACAATTGTCTTGTTTCTAAGCAGTGTCACATTAATCCGTAGGGTGTTCTTATGAGGTTCAGGAAATGTCAAGTACGTTTCTCTAGGGCAGGGGTGGGCAATTAATTTTGCCAGGGGGCCGCATGAGAAATTGGGATGGTTTTAGAGGGCCGGACTAATATAATTAACTCCGTTCTACCCAATACTGTATATATACATATATATATATATATATATATATATATATATACACTGTATACTGTATTATACATACCTGCCCATTATCATCATCTTCTCCCCATCATCATCAATGCCTCCCCATTATCAGCAATGCCTGCCCATCATCATCTTCTCCCCATCATCAATGCCTGCCCATTATCATCAATGCCTGCCCATTATCATCATCTTCTCCCCATCATCATCAATGCCTCCCCATTATCAGCAATGCCTGCCCATCATCATCTTCTCCCCATCATCAATGCCTGCCCATTATCATCAATACCTGCCCATTATCATCATCTTCTCCCCATCATCATCAATGCCTGCCCATCATCATCATCATCTTCTCCCCATCATCAATGCCTGCCCATTATCATCAATACCTGCCCATTATCATCATCTTCTCCCCATCATCATCAATGCCTGCCCATCATCATCATCATCATCTTCTCCCCATCATCAATGCCTGCCCATTATCATCAATACCTGCCCATTATCATCATCTTCTCCCCATCATCATCAATGCCTGCCCATCATCATCTTCTCCCCATCATCAATGCCTGCCCATTATCATCAATGCCTGCCCATTATCATCATCTTCTCCCATCATCATCAATGCCTCCCCATTATCAGCAATGCCTGCCCATCATCACACACAGACAGCACATAAGCACTCTCTCACATACATACATACACACACACACACACACACACACACACAAAGCACCGCACTACATAGACACAGACACACACAGAGACACGTCTTACCTGTCCAGCGTCCCCGCTCTCTGACACAGCCGGCCGCTGAATGATGACGTCATTCAGCGGCCGGCTGTGAGAGGAAGCGCCGGTGGAGCCCGGAGCTGCAGCAGCGGAGGCACGGGAGAGGTAAGTATTGTGCCAGCTGATGCCGGGGCCCTGAGACTGCCGGAGCGCCTCCGCGGGCCGGTCACTGACAGCCGGCGGGCCGGATGCGGCCGCCCCTTGCCCGAGTCTGCTCTAGGGGAAGATCATATTTGAAGCTTAACGGAGAGTATGGCGTTCATTTAATAGGAACAAAACAGGGAGCTGATTACAGAGGCCTAATCACAACACAAGATGCCACAATCCTACAATGCAAGTGACACCACAGTGCTAGTTAGAGGCCCACCGCCTATCAGGTACTTGTGGTCTCTAATCGAAGACTTGCCGAAGAGCGCGGCACCGATATCAATAATTCCAGAAGTATTGTTTCTCCTTGCGGAGATTGAGATGCTAAGCATGCCGAGATGAGGAGACTTAATGTAACGGGTCTGGGAGGCGGAACCTCTGAGCTACTATACAAAGGGGCGGACCTTGTAAGAGAGCGGGTGGCGACCAGGGTGGATGGGCAGGTAGTCACAGCAGATAACCGGGGTAGTCTCTGGATGAACGGGCAGGAAGTCGCGGCAAGTGACCGAGGCAGTCTCTGGATGAGTGGGCAGGAGGTCACGGCAAGTGACCGGGGCAGTCTCTGGAAGAGTGGGCAGGAGGTCACGGCAAGTGACTGGGGCAGTCTCTGGAAGAGTGGGCAGGAGGTCACGGCAAGTGACCGGGGCAGTCTCTGGATGAGTGGGCAGGAGGTCACGGTAAGTGACCGGGGCAGTCTCTGGATGAGTGGGCAGGAGGTCACGGCAAGTGACCGGGGCAGTCTCTGGAAGAAGGTAGATACGACCTGTGATGGCTGAGCCTCCAGGTAGGCTAGCAGGAAGATAGAAGATGAGCGCTCCCAGGTGAGCGAGCGAGAGTCTCTGGAATAGCAGAAGATCGCCTCCAGGTAGGCTAGCAGGCAGGTAACAGATGAGCGCTCCCAGGTGAGCTAGCAGGCAGGTAACAGATGAGCGCTCCCAGGTGAGCGGGCGAGAGCCACAGGAATAGCAGAAGATCACGGTACGTGACGGTAGAGCCTCCAGGTAGGCCAGCAGGCAGGTAACAGATGAGCGCTCCCAGGTGAGCTAGCAGGCAGGTAACAGATGAGCACTCCCAGGTGAGCTAGCAGGCAGGTAACAGATGACAGCAACCTGGCAGGAATCAGACAGGTATCTGGCAAAGACCCTGAGGACTGAAGCAGAGTAGTGAACAGTGCAACAACATTGCTCGGGCACCTCCATTTTGGAGGAGGGGCCTTATATAAGGTGAAGTCCTCCGGCCATTGGCCGGGGACTCCTTAGGACGACGCGCGCGGCCCTTTTAAGAGGGAGGGCAGCGCCCGCGCGCGCGCCCTAAGCACAGTGGCAGGAAAGGAGCGTGCGCCGCCAGCAGAGCGGCAGGAGGACGCCGGACCTGGAGCAGAGGGGTGAGGGGAACAGCGTCCCTGCCTGGCAGAGGGCAGGGACGCCGATGCCGGCGCTACACTTAAAGCCGCAATGCTCCTCTGGGAAATATGCAAATTGTCTCTTCAGAGAGGAAGAGGACTAGAACTCTAGTGCCACCTATAGGAAGTAGAAATCCTAAAAGTCAATGTCGACCCTTGAGTATAATAAAACTTTTTCAGTTCTTCTAGGGGGTTGGGGGATTTTTTATTTAAAGAATGCTGTATAAAGCCCCAAGGTGATGGGGCCCCATTTAATTGGCCAAAACTGCTGACGGTTCACTTTTTAAAATGGGTTTTTTTAATAAAAATTGGATTTGGGTTGTTTGATTTTCTTTCACAAAATACAACCCCAATGGCTTTGGCTAACTTTTCAGCTTAGCCCCAATTGAACATGTCAAAACTGCAAAGTCAAACAAAAAACCATGAAAAAAAATTTGAACGGTTTTTTTTTGGGAAAAAAAAAAAAAAAATTCTTTTTTTTTGAAAGTCTCATTTGGAGTTTTTTTTATTTTTTTGACCAAAAATAATTTGTTGTTTTTGAAGGAAAACAAAGAGTGGGAGCGCAATTTTCAGTTTAAAACCCC
>JARQOD010000001.1:435756234-435793758 GCA_033576555.1 Oophaga sylvatica | reverse complement strand
AAAGGGGGTTCAATGAGGAAGCTCGTCGGTCAGTAAACCCCTTATGTCAAGGCGTCCAAATTCTTTTTTATTTAGGTTGGCAACGCTGTGCCACAGTGCACAAAAAAAGCTCCCAATCAGCTTTTGGGAGCAGGTTGAAAAGAGCTCAGCATTCAGAGACTAGTAGATCGGTAGCAGAGAAAACTGCACCAAGCGTCGGTACATCACTGGAGATAAGAGAGTAAGAGATACATCACTGGAATATGGGTCTCTGCCCCTTACATAATGCTGCTGTCAGATTCCTTTAGCAAAACCGGGCTGACTGATTGCCTTTAATGCAGGATACATTAAACCCATAGCCCTTGCACGCCTGGCAGGGTCGGCTCCAGGTTTTCGTGGGCCCGGGCAAAAGAGTCTCAGTGGGCCCCTTTACACATACCACAATTCAATGATACACAAATACATCAGAGAAATATAGGTATAGAACAATGCCAAAGATTTTTTTACTTCATACATTACATGAGTGTAATCTATTGTAAATTCTACAATGGCTCAAAAGACAAAACGTATAGTCATCCATACATTTATTATGGGCACCACAATGCTCCATACAGAATAATGAGCTCCATATATTGCTAAATACAGTTTTATGGGCACCCATAGTGCTCCATGCAGAATAATGAGTCCCATGTAATGCTCCATATATAATGGACCTTATAAGATGCCCATATATAGTGGGCCCCATATGATGCTCCAGTGTTTTAATGGGCCCCATATATGATGTTTCAGTGCATGATGGGCCCCCATTAATGCGCTATATAATGGGCCCCATATATGGCTCCAGAATATGATTGGCCCCATATAATGCTCCATATATAATGGGCCCCATATATGATGCTCCAGTGTATGATAGGCCCCATGTAATGCTCCATATATGATGCTCCAGTGTATGATGGGCCCCATATATGATGCTCCAGTGTATGATGGGCCCCATATATGATACTCCAGTGTATGATGGGCCCCATATGATGGTCTCCATATATTGCGCCAAACATAAAAAAAAAAAAAATGAAATACTCACCTCTCCTTGCTGGCTGCTGCTCTGCTCGAGGCACTGGCCCCCGGTACTGGCACAGGCACCGGGCCCCATAGCATGCCGGTGTCCCCGACTGTGAGTGGGCCCCCCGCCTGCTCAGGGCCCCGGCACTTGCCCGGGTGCCGACGTCGGCCCTGACGCCTGGGCATGCACAAATATGAATTTTTTGTACGTTTCTAATAATCACCATGCTCCACGACATATTTTGGCAATTAGATGATAAATAACCTCTTTAATTTTATATTTTTTTATGCATATATTGTAACTAATAAAGCCATATTTACTATTCTCTTTAAGCTGATCACACCTTTATTTTTTTGAGTTTTTTTATAAGCCTTGTGGCTTAGGCCATAATTGTAGGTTTCTACATCATACTATACAATTTAATCCTGCATGGTTATATTCCTACTAGCTATGAATCCGTTCTACGCCCGGGTGGCAAGCATTTTTATAGGTATATGGTCTCCCATCCTGGTATGTGCTGCCTGCCTCCTATCCTGGTATGCATGGCACCCCTCATCCCTATCCTGGTATGTATGGTCCCCTCACCCCCCACCAAATCTGGTATGCATGGCACCCCATTCCTCATCCTGGTATGCATGGTCCCCTCATTCCCCAATCCTGGTATGCCTGGTACCCCATCATCCCTATCCTGGTATGCATAGTACCTGCTCATCCATATCCTGGTATTCATGGTTCCCTCACCCCCCAATCCTGGTATGCATGGTCCCCTCACCCCCCAATTCTGGTATGCATGGTCCCCTCACCCCTCAATCCTGGAATGCATGGTCCCCTCACCCTCCAATTCTGGTATGAATGGTCCCCTCACCCCCAATTCTGGTATGCATGGTCCCCCCTCATCCCTATCGTAGGATGTATGGTACCCTTCACCCCCCAATCCTGATATGCATGGTCCCCTCATCCCCAATCCTGGTATACATGGCACCCCTTATCTGCCAATTCTGGTAGGCATGGTCCCCTCACCCCGAATAATAGTATGCATGGTACCCCTCTATCCTGGTATGCATGGTACCCCTCTATACTGGTATGCATGTTACCCCTCATCCCCCAATCCTGGTATGCATGGCCCCCTCACCCCCTAATCCTGGTATGCATGGTCCTCTCACTCCCCATCCTGGTATGCATGGTCCCCTCGCCCCTTCCTGATATGCATGGTGCCCTCACCCCCCTATCCTGGTATGCATGGTTCTCACCCCCTATCTTCGAATGCATGGTCCACTCCCCCCCAATCCTGGAATGCATGGTCCCCTCACCCCCCAATCCTGGTATGCATGGTCCCCTCACCCCCCCAAACTGGTATGCATGGTTCCCTCACCCCCCAATCCTGGTATGCATGGTCCCCTCACCCCCCAATGCTGGTATGCATGGTTCCCCCTCATCCATATCGTAGGATGTATGGTACCCCCTCACCCCCAATCCTGGTATGCATGGTCCCCTCATCCCCAATCCTGGTATACATGGCACCCCTTACCTCCAAATTCTGGTATGCATGATTCCCCTCACCTCCAATCCTTGTATGCATGGTACCCTCACCCATCAATACTGGTATGCATGGTCCTCTCACCCCCCTATCCTGGTATGCATTGTCTCCTCACCCCCAATACTGATACGCATGGTCCCCTCACCCCAATCCTGATATGCATGGTCCCCTCACCCCCCATCCTGGTATGCATGGTCCCCTCTCCCCCCTATCCTGGTATGCATGGTTTTCTCACCCCCCCTATGCTGGTATGCATGGTCACCTCACACCCCAATCTTGGAATGCATGGTCCCCTCACCCCCCCAATCCTGGTATGCATGGTCCCCTCACCCCCCAATCCTGGAATGCATGGTCCCCTCACCCCCCCAAACTGGTATGCATGGTTCCCTCACCCCCCAATCCTGGTATGCATGGTCCCCTCACCCCCCAATGCTGGTATGCATGGTTCCCCCTCATCCATATCGTAGGATGTATGGTACCCCCTCACCCCCAATCCTGGTATGTATGGTCCCCTCATCCCCAATCCTGGTATACATGGCACCCCTTACCTCCCAATTCTGGTATGCATGATTCCCCTCACCTCCAATCCTTGTATGCATGGTACCCTCACCCATCAATACTGGTATGCATGGTCCTCTCACCCCCCTATCCTGGTATGCATTGTCTCCTCACCCCCAATACTGATACGCATGGTCCCCTCACCCCCAATCCTGATATGCATGGTCCCCTCACCCCCCATCCTGGTATGCATGGTCCCCTCTCCCCCTATCCTGGTATGCATGGTTTTCTCACCCCCCCTATGCTGGTATGCATGGTCACCTCACACCCCAATCTTGGAATGCATGGTCCCCTCACCCCCCCAATCCTGGTATGCATGGTCCCCTCACCCCCAATCCTGGAATGCATGGTCACCTCACCCCCCAATCCTGGAATGCATGGTCCCCTTAGCACCCAATCCTGGTATGCATGGTCCCCTCACCCCCCAATTCTGTTATGCATGGTCCCCTCATCCCTATCATAGGATGTATGGTATCCCCTTACCCCCTAATCCTGGTATGCATGGCACCCCTTACCTCCCAACTCTGGTATGCATGGTCCCCTCATCCCCTATCCTGGTATGCATGGTACCCCTCATCCCCCAATCCTGGTATGCATGGTCCCCTAACCCCCCCATTCCTGGTATGCATGGTCCCCTCACCACCCCCCCAAACTGGTATGCATTGTCCCCTCACCCCCCAATCCTGGAATGCATGGTCCCCTCACCCCCCAATCCTGGTATGCATGGTCCCCTCACCCCCCAATCCTGGTATGCATGGTCCCCCCTCATCTCTATCGTAGGATGTATGGTACCTCCTCAGCCCCCAATCCTGATATGCATGGTCCCCTCACCCTCCAATCCTGATTATGCATGGTCCACTCACACCCCAATCCTGATATGCATGGTCCCCTCACACCCCCAATCCTGGTATGCATGATCCCCTCACCCCCCAATCCTGATATGCATGGTCCCCTCACCCCCCAATCCTGATGTGCATGGTCCCCTCACCCCCCCAATCCTGATGTGCATGGTCCCCTCACCCCTCAATCTTGATATGCATGGTCACCTCACCCTCCAATCCTGATATGCATGGTCACCTCACCCTCCAATCCTGATATGCATGGTCCCCTCACCCCCAATCCTGATATGCATGTTCCCCTCACCCCCCAATCCTGATATGCATGGCCCCCTCACCCACCAATCCTGGTATGCATGGTCCCCCCTCATCTCTATCGTAGGATGTATGGTACCCCCTCAGCCCCCAATCCTGATATGCATGGTCCCCTCACCCTCCAATCCTGATTATGCATGGTCCACTCACACCCCAATCCTGATATGCATGGTCCCCTCACCCCCCAATCCTGGTATGCATGATCCCTTCACCCCCCAATCCTGATATGCATGGTCCCCTCACCCCCCAATCCTGATGTGCATGGTCCCCTCACCCCCCCAATCCTGATGTGCATGGTCCCCTCACCCTCAATCCTGATATGCATGGTCACCTCACCCTCCAATCCTGATATGCATGGTCACCTCACCCTCCAATCCTGATATGCATGGTCCCCTCACCCCCAATCCTGATATGCATGTTCCCCTCACCTCCCAATCCTGATATGCATGGCCCCCTCACCCACCAATCCTGGTATGCATGGTCCCTTCACCCCCTAATCTTGGAATGCATGGTTCCCTCACCCCCCAATCCTGATGTGCATGGTCCCCTCACCCCCCAATCCTGATATGCATGGTCACACTCACCACCCAATCCTGGTATGCATGGTCCCCCCTCATCTCTATCGTAGGATGTATGGTACCCCCTCAGCCCCCAATCCTGATATGCATGGTCCCCTCACCCTCCAATCCTGATTATGCATGGTCCACTCACACCCCAATCCTGATATGCATGGTCACCCTGACCCCCCAATCCTGGTATGCATGATCCCCTCACCCCCCAATCCTGATATGCATGGTCCCCTCACCCCCCAATCCTGATGTGCATGGTCCCCTCACCCCCCCAATCCTGATGTGCATGGTCCCCTCACCCCTCAATCCTGATATGCATGGTCACCTCACCCCCCAATCCTGATATGCATGGTCCCCTCACCCCCCAATCCTGATATGCATGTTTCCCTCACCCCCCAATCCTGATATGCATGGCCCCCTCACCCACCAATCCTGGTATGCATGGTTCCTTCACCCCCTAATCTTGGAATGCATGGTCCCCTCACCCCCCAATCCTGATGTGCATGGTCCCCTCACCCCCCAATCCTGATATGCATGGTCACACTCACCACCCCAATCCTGATATGCATGGTCCCCTCACCCCCCAATCCTGATGTGCATGGTCCCCGCCTCACCCCCCCAATCCTGATGTTCAAGGTCCCCTCACCCCCCAATCCTGATGTGCATGGTCCCCTCACCCCCAATCCTGATGTGCATGATCCCCTCACCCCCCAATCCTGATGTGCATGGTCCTCTCACCCAGGGCCGGCTCCAGGTTTTTATGGGCCCCGGGCAAAAGAGCCTCAGTGGGCCCCTTTAACACAGACCACGATTCATGATGCACAGATATGGCAGAGAAATATGGGTATAGTACAATGCCAAATACTTCACTTCTTCCATTACATGAGTGATATCTATTGTAAATTGTACAATAGCTCAAAAACCGCCAAATCCTCACAGTGCACAGTACAGACCGGACAGTACAGTCCTCCATACAATATTATGGGCACCACAGTCTCCCCCTCATCACCCATATAATACCCCATGCAGGATGTCACCCCCCATATAATGCTCCATACAGAATACTGGACCCAAAATAATGCTCCATATAGAATACTGGACCCAATATAATGCTCCATACAGGATACTGGTCCCCATATAATGCTCCATACAGGATACTGGTCCCCATATAATGCTCCATACAGGATACTGGTCCCCATATAATGCTCCATACAAAATATGGAGCTCTCCTCTGCGCTGTACTGCGTTCTGCACTGTTACAGCTCAGGAAAGGGTGCTGTGGAAAGACTCCCCATTATCATCATGATTGCCTCCCCATCATCATCAATGCCTGCCCATCATCATCATCTTCTCCCCATCATCAATGCCTGCCCATTATCATCAATGCCTGCCCATTATCATCATCTTCTCCCCATCATCATCAATGCCTCCCCATTATCAGCAATGCCTGCCCATCATCATCTCCTCCCCATCATCATCAATGTCTGCCCATCATCATCTTCTCCCCATCATCAATGCCTGTCCATTATCATCATCTTCTCCCCATCATCATCAATGCCTCCCCATTATCAGCAATGCCTGCCCATCATCTTCTCCCCATCATCAATGCCTCCCCATTATCAGCAATGCCTGCCCATCATCATCTTCTCCCCATCATCAATGCCTCCCCATTATCAGCAATGCCTGCCCATCATCACACACAGACAGCACACAAGCACTCTCTCACATACATACATACACACACACACATACATACACACACAAAGCACCGCACTACATACACACACAGAGACACACACACAGAGACGTCTTACCTGTTCAGCGTCCCTGCGCTCTGTGCCACAGCCGGCCGCTGAATGATGACGTCATTCAGCGGCCGGCTGTGAGAGGAAGCGCCGGCGCCCCTGGAGCCCGGAGCTGCGGCAGCGGAGGCACGGGAGAGGTAAGTATTGTTGCCAGCTGCTGCTGGGGCCCAGAGAAGGCGGGGGGCCCAGTGGCGGCGCTGACACCGCTCTCCGCGCGGGGGTGCCAGACTGCGAGTGGGCCCCCCCGCCTGCTCAGCGCCCCGGCACTGGCCCGGGTGTGCCGGGTGCTGACGCCGGCCCTGCTCTCACCCCCCAATCCTGATGTGCATGGTCCCCTCACCGCTATTAAACTGCACACATACCCCCAAAAAAACAAACATTTATACTCACCTTTCTTCCCTGTGCTCCAGCGCTGTTCCGTTCTGCTGGACGCCGGGGGAGGAGAGCGGCGTCGGAGAACGCGCATGCCCATACCGCGCAGTCCGGCGCCATATTGCTGAAGACACACTGTAAATGTGTCTTTAGCAAAATGGCGCCGGATAGCAGTAGGCGCATGCGCGATTCCGACGCGCACTCCTGGTCTCTTGCCCTGGGAGAAGAGAAGCGCCGCGGCAAAGCTCCTCCAGGTCAGGTAAATATGTGAGTATGGCGCCGGAGATCGCGGTATGCGTACTGGATGCATACCGGCGCCATACAGAGTACTCTCCGCTGGATGCCTCAATCTGTCTGGAGCCAGACTGCGCAGGCGTGTCGCGCTTGCGCAGTCTATAAAGGCTTCAGACAGAGGGACGCTTACAGCGTTATATTATAGATAAACTTTTAGATACAGCACCGAAATTACATAAAACAAGTAGTTCATACAGTTTATGTCAAATCTCGTCATCCTGTACAGTGCAGAGTAAAATTCTTGCAATTGAGCATTCAAGGATTCTACAACGGCCCAATGACTCTCTAGTATGTGGATGTGCCATAAATGATTAAAATTGGAATATCCTTTTAAAGGCACTCCTCACTCATAATAGAATGTGGTATATAAGCCCTGAAAAGTGATGGCTTCATCTTATATTGGCCAAAACTGCTGACAGGTTCGCTTTAACTCCTTCACCCCCAAGCCTGTATCCACTTTCCTGACCAGGTTTTTTTTCAATTCTGACCAGTGTGAATTTATGAGGTTATAACTTTGGAACTCTGTCAAAATATCAAAGTAAGGGCTCATACTCACTGGCTGGAAAAAAAATCGATCCGTTTTCTGCAGGGAAAAAACGGTACAATTGTTGTAAAAAGGCATGCGATTTGCATGCGATTTTAAATCGCACCATGCGTTTTCCATCAGTTTTCCATCTGTATGCAATGCGATTTTAACATGAAGTTTTACATAGAGCAGTTATCTCTATGTAAAAAGTCATGTAAAAATCACATTGTAAAAAAAAATGTACACAAAAAGCAAATAATTATATATATATATATATATGTATATATATATATATATATATATATAATATATATATATATATATATATATATATGTCATACACTTCTACATAGTATAATAGCCGCTAATTCATCCCCGGCTATACTGTAAAATCGCACTGACAGCTTTAATAAAGAATAGAAACAATACATATACACACATAGAATACATATACATATAGATATATATGTGTCATTGTGACATATATATATATATATATACACATTGTAACATTTCCGGGGGTTTTAGCTCTGAGATCGCTGTCTGGGTAGACAGAATGGCATGGAAACAGTTCATTCAGACAGCAATTATGGTAAAAACTGGCCGCAACCAGTTTTATTAAAGTCCACAGCACACAGATAAAACAAAGCATAAACAAAAGACCTGGGCTTGTCTAGCCACTAATTACACTTATATGATGTCCCTTTCTATCAGGAACCCAGACTCTATCAGTCTGTGCCCAAAACAACACATATGATATATGTTACCAGTATGGAGTCTCCCAGATACTCCTCCTTATGTCTGAAGGTCCACACGACTTCCAGACTTGAGAAAGATCCACTCCTATTCAGTAGTCATTATGCTGGAGGTTCACAGAGACACTCCTGTGTCCGGGGTCCTTCCTCTAACCCAGACTGAGACGGCTCCCCTCCTCTTCAGTAATCATCAACATGCATGCTCACAGAGACTGCTTCCTTGTGCCAGGACACCTCTCTGTGTCCAGGCTGAAGACAGCTCTAACACTCTTGGCTTATCCACATGGATTCTCACAGAGACTGCTTCCTTGTGCCAGAACACCTCTCTGTGTCCAGGCTGAAGACAGCTCTCACACTCTTGGAGACACCTTCTGTGCCTGGACCCCTTGTCCAGACTGAATGAGCTCCCTGACTGTGTCCGCAGACACCTATTTCTGGCTTCCTAATTAACAGCTGATTGGCTTCAGGTTTGAGCTGCAAGTGTGCAATGAATGCAAGGTGTAGTGACCTTTCTCTACCACCAGGTCTACAAAGCCACCCATTTCCCTTATAGTTAGCAAAGAACCTAGGTGAAATGTACACCCCATTCACCACATATCCTCACTGTCTCACAACATATATTTATAGTTCATACACTTCTACATACTGTAAAAGCCGCTAATTCAATTGCCAGCTTTTGTGAAATCACAGAAGCCGACATGAAATGATACATTGTTTACACACACTTAACCATCTAATTTCATGTATTTTGATATGTGGTTTTAACTTACAATTACATAAGTGTATGTGTGCAAAATTTCAGACATGTAGGGGTTAATTAAAGGTGTAAATTCGTTGAAAAAAAAAAAATGTGTGAGCTCCCGCTGTATTTTCTCCACCAGACAGACAAAGCAAGCGAGTGGGGGCAGATAATAATAGCCTAGGGAGGGTACATTTTTTTGTGCCCCCCCTGGCTACTAACATCTGCCCCCAGACACCCCAGAAAGGGCAAATCTCTAATTAGATTAGCCCTTTCTGGCACTTTGCCCGTCTATTCCCATTGCCCTGTAGTGGTGGCGAATGGGTTAATAAGGGGTTAAAGCCACCTTGCAATTGAAAGGTCACTTTAAGCCAGGTTAATAATTGAGAGCTGTCAATTAGACAACTATCAATTATTAATCCTATTAAAGTAAATAAAAAAAACACACACACTTTAAGAATAAATAATTTTAATGAAATAAAAACGCATTTTTTGACCATCTTTTATTTAACTCTTAATCCCTCGAAGCCCTTCATCTCCTATAATAAAGAAAAAATAATAAAACAACATTATTCTTACCTATTCCGCCGATCTGTCACGTCCCACGCTGTAATCCTTCAAAAAGGGTTAACTAGCTTTGAGCTAAGCAGCGCAAGTAATGCTGCCTGCTCAGCTGAAAGCTCCTGAATGAATGAGTTTATCTCCTGCCGACAGGAGAGGATGTGATTAATGAGTGAAGCTTAATTGATTGCGTCCCACTTTCACTTTAGGTCAGGTCAGGGTGACCTGACCTAAAGTGAAAGTGGGAATAAATCAATTAAGCTTCACTCATTAATCACTTCCTCTCCTTTCGCCAGGAGAGGAAGTTATTCATTTGGGGGGTAACAGCTCAGAAGGCAGCATTAGCTCCCTGCGAGCTGTAACCTGTTAACCCTTTCTGATGGATTACAGCGTGGGACCTGACTGTGCATCGGATTGGTAAGAATAATTTTGCTTTTTTATTTTATTTTTATTACAGGAAATGGTTTTAGCAGGAAAATAAAATATGGTCAAAAACTGATTATTTCATTAAACTTCTTTTTTATTAAAGTGTGTGTGTTTGATTTTTCTATGATACAATAGGATTAATAATTGATAGTTGTCTAATTGACAGCTCTCAATTATTAACCTGGCTTAAAGTCACCTTTCAATTGCAAGGTGGTTTTAACCCCTTATTAACCCATTTGCCACCGCTACAGGGCAATGGGAATAGACGGGCAAAGTGCCAGAAAGGGCGAATCTAATTAGAGATTTGCCCTTTCTGGGGTGTCTGGGGGCAGATGTTAGTAGCCAGGGGGGGCACAAAAAAAATGTACCCTCCCTAGGCTATTATTATCTGCCCCCACTCGCTTGCTTTGTCTGTCTGGTGGAGAAAATACAGCGGGAGCCCACGCAATTTTTTTCAACGAATTTACACCTTTAATTAACCCATACATGTCTGAAATTTTGCACACATACACTTATGTAATTGTAAGTTAAAACCATATATCAAAATACATGAAATGACATGGTTAAGTGTGTGTAAACAATGTATCATTTCATGTCGGCTTCTGTGATTTCACAAAAGCCAGCAATTGAATTAGCGGCTATTACAGTATGTAGAAGTGTATGAACTATAAATATATATTTATATGTATGTGTCACAATGACATGTATATATAAATATATGTATTCTATGTGTATGTATCTAGTGTTTTGTGAGCTGTCAGTGTGATTTTACAGTAGCCTGGGATGATTTGCCGGCTTTTCAAAGGAGACTGGTGCGTATAAATCGGACAGCACTTGCATGGTGCCAGTGCTGTGCGATGATTTCTCGCACCCATTGACTTGCATTAGCGATTATCATGCCAAAATCGCATCAAATCGCAGCATGCTGCGATTTTTTTCTCACACCAATTTCTGATGAGAAAAAAATCGCAAATGAGAACTCACCTATTGAATAACATTGGTCAGATTTGAATACGATTTTTTTTCGGCTGAATATCATCCGTTTTCGGCGCCAGTGAGTATGAGTCCTAATTCTGAGATTATTTTTTCGTGACACATTCTACTTCATGTTAGCGGTAAATTTTAATTGATATGATTCGTGTTTATTTATGAAAATATCAAACATTTGACAAAATTTGTTTTTAAATTTTGTAATTTTAAAACTTTAAATTTTATGGGCTTAAACCAGAGATATGACACACAAAATAGTTAATATATAACATTTTCCACATATCTATTTCACATCAGTATCACCAGTGAAACATATTTTTGTAAAGGGAATTTAGAAAGGTTAAAAGTTTGTCAGCAATTTCTAATTTTTCCAAATTTACAAAACCAATTTTTTTTTTCACGGTCCACATCCCATTTTAAGTGACTTTGAGGGGAGTATGTGACAGAAAATATCCAAAAGTTACCCCATTATACCCCTCAAAGTGCTTTAAACCACATTCAAGAAATGTATTAATCCTTTAGGTGCTTCACAGGAAATAAAGCGACGTGGAAGGGAAAAAAATGAAAATTTAAATTTTTCCCACAAAATATTGTTTTATCCCCAAATTTTGCATTTTCAAAAGGGTAACAGGAGAAAATGGACCATACAATTTTTTGCGTAATTTTTGTCCAGAGTACACTGATATCCTATATGTGGTGTAAAACCACTTTGTGGGCGCACAGCAGGGCTGAAAAGGGAAGGAGCCCTATTTGACTTTTGAAACGCAAAATTGGCTGGAATTGATAGGGGATGCCATGTCACTTTTGCAAAGTCCCGCATGTGTCTAAACAGTGGAAAACCTCACAAGTGACCCCATTTTGGAAACTACATCCCCTCAAGGAACTTATTTAGAAGTGTGGTGAGCACCTTGAACCCATGGATGCTTCATTAGAATTTTATAACATTGAGCTGTGAAAATGAAAAAAATATATAATAATAATTTCCCACAAAAAAATTTTCATTTAGTCCCAAATTTTTCCTTATCATTGACTCCTACGTTCTGTTGTGTGATTTCTCCTGAGTACACAGATACGGTACTTTGTGCTACCATTAATGTGGAAGACCCCTATATTTTCATTAACAAGTGTGCACAAAACTGTGGTGGACCGTGCTTTTATGCACACATAAAAAGACGGACACCACTGCATCACATGCCAGACAGCATCCACAGTACCTTCATCTGCCTCATTATAGGGAATCTTCTACTGGAGGTTCCATCTGAATCATCTATTTCAGAGATTTATACAGAAACCCGGGTGTAAGCTCTCAGCATAGAGTATAAATGTGAGCCGACTCAGCTGAGCATTAATGCGATCTTTTGGAGGCAGAATGAACAAATCAGCAGCAGGTCAAGAATTGTTTTTTATTTATTTTTTATGCCGTTCCTCATGTTTTATAAGTGAGTAGACGATTTTATTGTTCAGTTTGGTGTGATTACAGAGATACAAGATTTCTATCAGGTCTTTATGTTTGGCTGCAGTCACACACTAACAGACATTAAAAAAAAATTTTGAATTGCCACATTTTGAGAGCTATAATGTGAGTTATATGAGGGCTTGTTTTTTGCAGAGTTGATGTTTTTATTGGTACCATTTTTGCGCACATAACATTTTTTCATCGCTTGCTATTCTGATTTTTGTGAAGTGGAATGAACAAAAAACACCAATTCAGGAGTTTTATTTTTTTTATTTTCAATGTCGTTTACCACATTTATATAATTTGTGTGTTTTGCTGCTTTTACACAAAAACTTTTATAGAAAAAAGAATTGTTTTTTGTATCACTTTATTCTGAGAGCTATAGCTTTTTTATTTGTCAGCTGACAGAGCTGTATTGCGGCTTATTTTTTTTGCGAGACCAGATGACGTTTTCAGCAATACCATTTTTATTTCCATTAGACTGTCTGATTGCACTTTATTCCACTTTTTGTTTGGTAGTATGATGAAAAAGCACAGTTTTTTGCCACTTTTTTATGTATGGTATTTTGTTTCCTGGTTCACTGAACGGGTTAACTAATGTAAATGCTTTATAGGTCGAGTCGTTCTGTATGCAGCGATACTAAATATGTGTTCTATTTCTGTTTTATCATAAGTATACCTATCTATTGGTATAATATTTCAATTTTTTTTACTTATATTTTTTAAAAACATTTTTACTATTTTTTTTTTACTTAATACTTCTATGGGAGTGTAACTTTTATACCTGTCAGCGTTATATTGATGGAAAACTCTTAGACCATGCTCCTGATATGGTCTAACAGGCTTGCAATAACTGGCTGACCCAAAGTTCATCATAACGACCTCTGGTGGCATGACAATGATTATGGGGGGCCAATCAACGGCAGAGGGAGACCCCTCTCCTAGCCTCCCAAATGCAGTGATCGATATCGATTGCAGCATTTAGTCGGTTATACAGCCGGGGCAGTGCGTGCATTGCTCCTGGCAGTGACAGCCGGGGCTCGGCTATCAAGTAAGTTGAGCTCCATGCAGCGATCACACAGTCACAGCTCATGTGCTCCACGACGTACCCATATGTGAAAAGTCAGGAATTGCTACCCGAACATCACGTATGGGTAAGTCAAAGTTAACCCCTTAACCTCCAAGGGTGGTTTGCGCGTTAATGACCGGGCCAATTATTACAATTCTTACCACTGTCTCTTTATGAGGTTATAACTCTGGAACGCTTCAACGGATCTTTGCGATTCTGAGAGATTGTTTTCTCGTGACATATTGTACTTCATGTTAGTGGTAAAATTTCTTCGATATAACTTGCGTTTATTTTTGAAAATAAACGCATAATGGTGAAAATTTTGAAAAATTTTTTTTTGCTAGGAAATTATAAGGGTTAAAAGTTGACCAGTGATTTCTCATTTTTTAAAACAAAATTTACAAAACCATTTTTTTTAGAGACCACCTCACATTTGATGTCACTTTGAGGGGGTCTATATGGCAGAAAATACCCAAAAGTGACACCATTCTAAAAACTGCACCCCTCAAGGTACTCAAAACCACATTCAAGAAGGAGCTGAAGCAACGTGGAAGGAAAAAATGAAAATTTAACTTTTTAGTCACAAAAATGATCTTTTACAAACTTTTTTTTATTTTCACAAGGGTAAAAGGAGAAAATAGACAGATAAAGTTGTTGTGCAATTTCTCCTGAGTACGCCAATACCCCATATGTGGGGGAAAACCACATGTTTGGGCACACGGCAGAGCTTGTAACGGAAGGAGCGCCGTTTGACTTTTTCAAACCAAAATTGGCTGGAATTGAGATTGGACGCCATGTCGCGTTTGGAGAGCCTCTGATGCGCCTAAACAGTGGAAACCCCCCACAAGTGACACCATTTTGGAAACTAGACCCCTATGGAACTTATCTAGATCTGTTGTGAGCACTTTGAACCCCCAAGTGTTTCACAAAAGTTTATAATGCCTGGGTGTGAAAAAAAAACAAAAACAATTTTCCACAAAAATTATTTTTTAGTCGGAAATTTTTGATTTTTCCCAAGGAAATTGGACCCTAAAAGTTGTTGTCCAATTTGTCCTGAGTACGCTGATACCCCATATGTGGGGGGGGGGAACTGTTTGGGCGCACGGCAGGGCTTGGAAAGGAAGTAATAACGTTTTGGAATGCAGACATTGATGGGGGTCATGTTCCGTTTGCAGTGCCCCAGATGAGACTAAACAGTTGAAACCCCCACAAGTGACCCCATTTTGGAAACTAGACCCCCTAAGGAACTTATCTTGATCTGTGGTGAGCAATTTGAACCCCAAAGTACTTCACATAAGTTTATAACGTAGAGCCGTAAAATTAAAAAATCATATTTTTTCCACAAAAATGATCTTTTCACCCCATTTTTTATTTTCCCAAGGGTAACAAGTCTCCAAAAGTTATTGGGCTATTTGTCCTGAGTACGCTGATACCTGTTATGTTTTGGTAGCTGAGGAGAATAAGCAAAAACGGCAATACACCAGAGAGGCTGGAACCTATTGGATTGCAGTAACCTGAACTAACCACACAACTAGAGGTAGCCGTGGAGCGTTCCTACGTTGATCCTAGACGCCTCGTCACAGCCAGAGAGATAACTACACCTAAAGGCAGAAAGATGAAAGCTATCTGCCCCGGAGCAGATCCCCAAAGAAAATAGGAAGCCCCCAAACATGTAATGGCGGTTAGACAAGAAGAAGCACGGACATAGACACAAAATAGAATGAGCAAACGCTGGGGCCCAATCTGTCTAGACAGAAAAGTACAGGAAAGGATACTCACTTCAATCCAAAAAAACCCCTAAAAAATACCAACTCTTCTGATTGCAAAAACACCTGAGATCACACGATCTCTACCACCTAAATCAGTTCTCTGGTGTAACAAAACTAAGCCGCAGCCACTGAAAAAACAGGACAAAGCAAATGAACAAACAACAGTGGCTCCAGATAAACTGAGAGGAGCACAAGCCCCGGAGGGGACCTGGCTGACCTCCACAGAAATGCAGGGAACAATGCAAAAAAGCAAGCACAAAAATAAAAGCAGAAAATATCTTATCTGATAGCAGAAAATGCAGGCAAGACTCCAGCTAACTTCCAAATGAACCAAGAACCACAATTGAGACAAGAACAATTGATCACCGGCAACCATCATGGGAGGGAACCTCCCTTATATCAGACCAGTCCGTGATCCCAGATTGCCATTCCTCGCTGAAAGGTTCAGTACTGTCTGTAACCACCAGAGGGAGCCTCTGCTCAGAAACCATCTCTAGCACATTCATAACAGATACCCCATATGTGGGGGTAAACCACTGTTTGGGCGCATGGCACAGCTTGGAAGGGAAGGAGAATTGGCTGGACGCCACGTCGTGTTTGGAGAGCTCCTGATATGCCTAAACAGTGGAAACCCCCGACAAATGACACCATTTTGGAAACTAGACCCTCAAGGAACTTTTCTAGATGTGTGGTGAGAACTTTGAACCCCCAGGTGTTTCACTAAAGTTTATAACGCCCGAGCATGAAAATAAAAAAATCATATTTTTTCCATAAACATGATCTTTTAGTCCCCAACTTTTTATTTTCCCAAGGGTAACAGGAAAAATTGGACCACAAAAGTTGTTGTTCAATTTGTCCTGAGTACACCGATACCCAATATGTGTGAGAAAACTACTGTATGGGCACACGTCGGGGCTCGGAAGGGAAGTAGTGACGTTTTGGATTGCAGACTTTGATGGAATGGTCTGCGGGCGTCATGTCGCATTTGGAGAGCCCCTGATGTGCCTAAACAGTGGAAATCCCCACAAGTGACCCCATTTTGGAAAATAGACCCCACAAGGAACTTATCTAGATGTGTGGTGAGCGCTAGGAAGCCCCAGTGCTTCACAGAAGTTTATAACGTACAGCTGTAAAAACAAAAATGATATTTTCGCCCCCAATTTTTTATTTTCCAAAGGGTAACAGAAGAAATAGGACCCAAAGAGTTATTGTGCAATTTGTCCTGAGTACGCAGATACCCCATATGTGGGGGTAAACTACTGTTTGGGCGCATGGCAGAGCTCAGAAGTGAAGGAGCACCGTTTGACTTTTTCAATGCAGAATTGGCTGGAATTGAGATCAGACGCCATGTCACATTTGGAGAGCCCCTGATGTGCCTAAACAGCGGAAACCCCCCAATTCTAACTCCAACCCTAACCCCAACACACCCCTAACCATAGTCCCAACCCTAACCATAACCCTAACCACAAACCTAACCCTAACACACCCCTAACCCTAATCCCAACCCTAACCCTAATCCTAACTTTAGCCTCAACCCTAACCCTAACTTTAGCAGCAACCCTAACTCTAATGGGAAAATGGAAATAAATATATTTTTTTAATTTTATTATTTTTCACTAATTATGGGGGTGATAAAGGGTGGTTTGATTTACTATTTATAGCGGGTTTTTATGATTGGCAGCTGTCACGCTAAAAGATGCTTTTTATCGCAAAAAATAGTTTTTTGCATCACCACATTTTGAGAGCTATAATTTTTGCATATTTTGGCCCACAGAGTCATGTGAGGTCTTATTTTTTGCGGTACGAGTTGACGTTTTTATTGGTAAAATTTTTGAGCACGTGACATTTTTTGATCGCTTTTTATTTCGATTTTTGGGAGGCTAGAATGAACAAAAATCAGCAATTCATGAATTTCTTTTGGGGGGGGCGTTTATACCGTTCCGCGTGTGGTAAAATTAATAAAGCAGTTTTATTCTTCGGGTCAGTACGATTATGGCAATACCTCATTTATATAATTTTTTTATGTTTTGGCACTTTTATACAATAAAAACAATTTTATATAAAAATAATTATTTTTGCATCGCTTTATTCTGCGAGCTATAACTTTTTAAATTTTTTGCTGATGATGCTGTATGGCAGTTCGTTTTTTGCGGGACAAGATGACGTTTTCAGCGGTACCATGTTTATTTATATCAGTCTTTTTGATTGCGTGTTATTCCACTTTTTGTTCGGCGGTATGATAAAAAAAAGCAAAAAATCAATACTTTATCAAGGGGTTCACTAAAGGGGTTAACTAGTGGGACAGTTTTATAGGGGGGGGTTGTTACGGACACGGTGATACCAATATATGTACTTTTTTTTTTTTTTTTATTTACAGGAAGAAATGAATTTATTGGGGAATTTTTTTTCCTTTATTTTGGATTTTCATTTTTTTAACTTTTTTACTTTGTCCCAGGGTGGGATATCACTGTATTTTATCATATCACTGTATTTTATCAGATCGCTGGTCTGCACAGCACTCTGTGAGACCAGCGATCTCACAGGCAGTGCTGCAGGTTTCCTCAGCGCCTGCTCTCAGCAGACACTGAGGAAGCCGCCTCCCTGCAGGACCCGGCGGCCATGTTGGATCCGGGGTCCTGTAGGGAGGAAGGCCTCAGAACAGCGCGATCACATCACGCTGTTCTGAGGGCCTCAGGGGAGCATGCAGGGAGCCCCCTCCCTGCGCGATGCTCCCCTGTGCCCGGTACACCGCGATCATGTTTGATCGCGGTGTGCCAGGGGTTAATGTGCCGGTAGCGGTCCGTGTGGAATCAGGTGGAAAGCAGTAAGCCTTTTCCTATAAAGAACTATAGCAACTCTGCCAAAAGCATGCACAAAAACGTTTTATAGTCTACGAGGCTAGACTTACATTGAAAACTTGTGACCGCTAGCACTGACTTCCTGTCAGTCAGGAGCTGCGGTCACAAGATGGCGGAACGTGACTGAAGCGGGCCAGGAAGTGCAGAAGACAGCGGCTAGTGAGTATATTACTAGGGGCAGGGAACAGACATTAGTGATACCACTCTAGCAGTGCTGGAGTGGTTCTTTAATCACAGATCCTACTAAAATCAATGGGCTGTCCAAGTAAAGTACAAATGTAATGAATTCCCGAGTGAAAGGCTCTCTTTGAAGCCAATCTCACTAATAGAATGTGGTCCTGTAGATGAGAAACTCAAAGACTATTTGAATATGAGCTTATAGACAACGTAGATAACTCAGTAGGAAATATTACCTCAATACACACTGATCAATCACTTTCTACGGGTTTGTTTCCGTAAATCGGATAAGAAATAAATAACATACAGTGGGTACGGAAAGTATTCAGACCCATTTAAATTTTTCACTCTTTGTATACTCTGCACCCCATCTTGACTGAAAAAAAAACAGAAATATAGAAATTTTTACAAATTTATTAAAAAAGAAAAACTGAAATATCACATGGTCATAAGTATTCAGACCCTTTGCTCAGTATTGAATAGAAGCACCCTTTTTTTAAAAAAAATTGTTTATTAATCACAAAAAGAATGCACACACTTGTATACAACCAAAATAACACATGTGCACTTTTCAGAGCATTTGTAAAAGGACAACAAGTTTGCACAATAAACTGTTTGTACAATGTCAATTATACAAGTCCTTGTGTCATTGAATAGGTAATAAACCAGTTAACAAATGAACAGAGAACATCGAACATCATTCAGTCTTATACATGTTTGATAATACATGTCTCAAAAAGGTCTAGAAGCACCCTTTTGAGCTAGTACAGCCTTGAGTCTTCCAGAGCACTCTGGAAGAGGTTTTCATCCAAGATATCTCTGTACTTGGCCGCATTCATGTTTCCTTCAATTGCATCCAGTGGTCCTGTCCCTGCAGCTGAAAAACACCCCCATAGCATGATGCTGCCATCACCATGTTTCACTGTTGGGATTGTATTGGGCAGGTGATGAGCAGTGCCTGGTTTCATCCACACATACCACTTAGAATTATCACCAAAAAGTTCTATCTTCGTCTCATCAGACCAGAGAATCTTATTTCTCATAGTCTGGGAGTCCTTCATGTGTTTTTTTAGCAAACCCTATGCGGGCTTTCATATGTCTGGCACTGAGGAGAGGCTTCCGTCGGGCCACTCTGCCATAAAGACCCGACTGGCGGAGGGCTGCAGGGCTGCAGTAATAGTTGACTTTGTGGAACTTCTCCCATTTCCCGACTGCATCTGTGGAGCTCAACCACAGTGACCTTGGGGTTCTTCTTTACCTCTCTCACCAAGGCTCTTCTCTCACGATTGCTCAGATTGGCTGGACGGCCAGGTCTAGGAAGACTTCTGGTGGTCCTGAACTTCTTCCATTTAAGGCTATGTGCACACGTATCAGAATTGCCATGGAAATTTCCGTGGCAATCCCACACCTCCCTGCCGCGGGAAATAGGTAAGTGTATTCCCGCTAAAAACTAGCGTTTTGCAAGCGTAATTAGCTTGCAGAATGCTAGCATTTTCCAAGCGATCTGTAGCATCGCTTGGAAAACTGATTGACAGGTTGGTCACACGAGTCATAGTTTGACAAGTGTGACCAACTTTTTACTATTGATGCTGCCTATGCCGCATCAATAGTAAAAAGATATGTTAAAAATAATAAAAAATCGTGATATTCTCACCTTCCGATGGCAACCGCAGCCTTCCTGGTCCTCGCAATGCTCCCGGCAACTCCCGTTCCCAGTGATGCCTGGCGACAATGACCCCAGATGACGTAGCATCATACAAGACCGCTACGTCATCTGGGATCATTGTCGTAAGGCATCACTGGGAAAGGGAGTTGCCGAGAGCGTCGCTGAGGAGCGGGAAGGCTGCGGGGGCCGCTGGAAGGTGAGAATATCACTATTTTTTATTTTACTTATTGTTTTCACAGGGATATGGTACCCAGGGTCTGGAGGAGAGTCTCCTCTCCTACAGACCATGGGTACCCTGGGTACCATCCGCACTTGAACCGCTCATTTTGCGCATGGTGGGCATAGCGACATGCGGAAAGTAAGCAGTTCAATGCATTCCTATGGCGGCAGTAGCGCCGCGATTCCGGAAAAAGAATGAACATGCTGTGTTTTTTTCCGCGATGCATGTGCACAAAAATTGCGAAATGCATTGTAATAATAGGATGCTTAAGGCATGCGTTTTTTAAGCATTTTTGCAGCGGAAAACCGCCGCAAAAATGCTTAAAAAACACAAAAAATCCTGAACCTATGCACATATCCTAAGGTTTATGGAGGCCACTGTGCTCTTAGGAACCTTGACTACTGCAGAAATTCTTTTGTAACCTTGGCCAGATCTGTGCCTTGCCACAATTCTGTCTCTGAGCTCCTTGGCCAGTTCCTTTCCAATTACACACAGCTGGACTCCAATGAAGGAGTAGAACCATCTCAAGTAGGATCACAAGGAAATGGACAGCATGTGACTTAAATATGAGTGTATGAGCAAAGGGTCTGAATACTTATGACCATGTGATATTTCAGTTTTTCTTTTTTTAATAAATCTACAAAAATTTCTACATTTGTTTTTTTTCAGTCAAGATGGGGTGCAGAGTGTACATTAATGAGAAAAAATGAACTTTTTGGAATTTACCAAATGGCTGCAATGAGACAAAGAGTGAAAAATTTAAAGGGGTCTGAATACTTTCCATACCCACTGTACCTTTGATTGGTTGCTGAGGGTTAGGTCTTCTTCTCTGGATAATTACTTATGTTTCTTGTATTTTTCCCTATAGTACATTTTTATCTCTGGCTAAAAATAATAAAAAAAAAATTCAAAGCTAAAAAATGGATGACTCAAGAAACACTACAAAACATGTTCTAAAAGCAACCAAAGCAATCAGTCACACAGGGAAAGCAAACAACGTACAAAGTGACATTGTTCACAAGAATATTTACTGTTAGCAGGGCGGTCAGAGATGATGTCCTATTATTGCTAACAACTAATACAACACTACGAAGAAGACTAAAAGGTGACTGAAGCCATCATATGACAATACCCCTAGAAATCAAGGATGAAATGTAGTTTGCATGGTAAGTGTAAGAAATTAAAAACCACTGTAACAATTGGAATGAAAAAATACTGTAGATTTGTAGCTATCAAAATAGACCTCAGAATCTACTGTGTTAATGGGAGCCCCGTACAATTGATTGTATGGGAATTTAAGCATCCGGCTTGTCTGATTTCGGACTGCTAGTCAGTTTGTTCTCCCACACAGAAGAGCTCTCAAAGAGAACACACAGACAGAAAGACATACAAACAAAAGGCATAGACAGAAATAAATAAATTCCAAAGACATACAGATAGGGAATCTAGATTGTGAGCCCCAATGGGGACAGTTCCGATAACGTCTGTAAAGCGTGGTGGAATTAATGGCGCTATACAAGCAAAGTATAATAAATAAATTACGGTAACACAGGAGCGCTTAGAAGAGAGAGAACTCCTGTGTATGGGAGAGACGGACGAGATGGCTGCCAGCTCACCGATGGTCAGCCCTCTAATGTGTATGGGGGGCTTAAAGGTACTGCCACACTAAACAATCCCGCTAGCGATCACGATAACGACGCATACTAATGCGATCGCTAGTGGGATAGTTTCAATATCGCTAGTAGCGGCTTAATTTAGCGATGTCGTTATGGACGCTATCGCGGTTAGCGATCTCCTTAACGACTTTAGCGGTACAAAAATACCGCTAAATCGCTAAAAAAAGGTGCTACACTCAGCGATATATACTCACCAGCGGGGCGCCGACGATAAAAATAGGGTCCGGACCGATGTCAGCGACGAACGAGATCACAGCAGGATCTCAGCAGGGGCCACGTCGTTGCTACATGCCACACACACCGGCGTCACTAACGAGATCGCTAAATAGTGACGTTTTTTAGCGATCTCGTTAGCGACGCTGTTTAGTGTGGCATACCCTTTAGACTTGAATTACCAGTCTTGAAACAATCTTGATGCTGTTAGGAGACTGACATTTATCTAATGTGTGTGAGCACTTTGTATATTTGTATATTGACCTGCTGACCATTTACAGATCATATACAGTTAATTCCAGAGAAGTTGAAGTACGATAAGAAAATCATTTATCTTGATATATTAAAACCCGTTCTGTGATCTCCAACCACAAACTGGCACATAACTGTAAGAAGCAGATAAGAATATCCGTCAAATGTAAGTAAAAATAGTTGGCCACTTTACTTATACTTTTATAAATGTTTTGAGGACATTTTGTGGTATTTTCAAATATATACAGTACAGACCAAAAGTTTGGACACATCTTCTCATTCAAAGATTCTTCTGTATTTTCATGACTGTGAAAATTGTAGAATCACACTGAAGACATCAAAACTATGAATTAACACATGTGGAATTATACATTACACTTTACAAAAAAGTGTGAAACAACTGAAATTATATCTTATATTCTAGGTTCTTCAAAGTAGCCACCTTTTGCTTTGATTACTGCTTTGCACACAGAAAAGGTGAACGGATGGACTCTACATGCCTGGTTCCCACTGTGAAGCATGGAGGAGGTGGTGTGATGATGTGGGGGTGCTTTGCTGGTGACACTGTTGGGGATTTATTCAAAATTGAAGGCATAGTGAACCAGCATGGCTACCACAGCATCTTGCAGCAGCATGCTCTTCCATCTGGTTTGCGTTTAGTTGGACCATCATTTATTTTTCAACAGGACAATGACCCCAAACACGCCTCCAGGCTGTGTAAGGTCTATTTCACCAAGAAGTAGAGTGTTGGGGTCCTGCGCCAGAAGACCTGGCCTCTACAGTCACCAGACCTGAACCCAATCGAGATGGTTTGGGGTGAGCTGGACCGCTCACCGCTTCAATTTAGAATAAATCCCCAACAGTGTCATCCAGGATCCAGGAACTCATTAAAAGCTACAGGAAGCGACTAGAGGCTGTTATTTTTGCAAAAGGAGGATCTACTAAATATTAATGTCACTTTTCTGGTGAGGTGCCCATACTTATGCACCTGTCAAATTTTGTTTGGATGCAGATTGCACATTTTCTGTTAGTACAATAAACCTAATTTCAAGGCAGAAACATTACTGTGTCCAATAGTTATTAGATATATCAAACTGAAATAGCTGTTGCAAAAACACCAATTTTTATAAAACATTAAGCTTAAGATTAATAGGGGTGTCCAAACTTTTTCATATAACTGTATATATGGTGCTATAATGTTACTAAGGCTGGGTTCACATTGCATTGTGGGCAATGCGCTGACGGCATACGTCACATGGCGGCACTAACGCTATGTAACGGATGCGTTAACGCTGCCATTGCCCACAATAGCAGTAGCGCATCCTAACGCATGCCGAAATCGGCATGCGTTAGTGATGTGCCGTCATTCTGTGACGGACCCTCGGACGTGGTCTGCAGCGTTCGGGGTCCGTCACTGCTAGCTCACATGAAGACGCTGCGCTAGCGTGATCGCATAACGCGATCACAAAATGACAGTAGCGATAATGCAGTCCGTCAACGCTATGCGTTGAACAGACTGCATTAACGCTATGTGAACCTAGCCTAAGGTGGCACAGGGAGCATCATCTCTATAGATAAATGTTGAACGTGAAAGCATGATTTTCTTTTTTTGTGTGTGTTAAGATTTGTGCATACGTTGCAGTTTTGTGGCATTTTTTGTGCACAGATTTGTCACAAGTCATGAAGGAATGAGAATCCTGAAGGCTCATGCACATGTTGCTTGCTTTTTCCTTGCAGATTTAAATCTGCCGCATGTCAATGATTTCAGCGGTTTTGCTGCAGATTTCACCCGTACTAATGAGTGGGGAAAAATTTGCAACAAAAACTCATGTAAACAACATGGCAAAAACGCGCCTATTTCACGCAGCATTTTTCTACCAAGCGATGCAGAAATTTCTGCTGCAAATACTTAATGTATGCACATACCCTTGGAAGAAAACATCTCTTAAGAAAACTCCCTGCAAATATTTATGATAAAATGAAATTAATTTTTAAATAGCAACGATTTTACACAGATTCACAAATAAACGCATAAAAATGTAATTATTTAACAGCATATCGCACGAAAACACAGAATTATCAATGGAGTGTAGAAATATGAACCATCCCAGATGTGAGACCTTTCGGTTCAGCGGTAGGTCAAAGCTACTGTCCATGCAGTGACTCCTATGCAAACGATGGCATCTTAAAAGGTTTAAAAGTAGAAGCAATGAACATGGGTGACTAGCAGCGCAGCCCGGCTACGGGGTATTATATGACATAATTGGCGGCATACTTAACATAGTGATAGTTTGCCATTTTTAAAAGCTACAACACTTAATATACAACCGTGCATTTCCAAGTCTTCACTCTTCCAGCTGACATGGAAATATTCCTTCACATGCATCTGTCACAATAAGAGAACACTAGAAGAAAGGAAAGCTGTATAGAGCAGCGGCGAGCCCCCAACCCTTCCTCCGTGTAGTAACCTCACACCCTGCGATTTCTCTATGGCCGCTCGTCTTGCCTTATTTAGGAGGGCTTGGCGTGGAGGCTATATTTGAATATCGAAGTAAACAAGACTTCAGGACAAGTAGATGCACATGGCAGCTGTCTGACATGACTCATGAATTGATTTAAACAGCGAAACATCTCCCTTCATCAGGCTTCACCTCCAGGGAGACGTGGCGATTTTTCTTCGCTCATGACACATAATACAGTATTAGAACCTGTGCACACATGGCGTTTTTTTTATTTTCTGCTTTGATTTGTCACAAAACCCAAAGGATTTCCTAATATCAGCAAAGTGAATGCGATTCCTGAAGTCTCATACACACGTTGCTTATTTTTGACTTGCGCATTTAACCCCTTAATGACCGCCAATACACCTTTAAACGGCGCCTGATTCCTCAGCCCCACTTTATAACGATGCTAAGATATACGAAAAGTCAATAGCGCACCCCCCGGCGTCCGAGGGGGTAGCTGAGACCCTGGAGAACATGACCAGAGACGGTTTTTCTGGTCCTTTGTCACATGATCACCGTTATTCATGATATAAAAAAAAAAGTCAATCCCGGTTTAAAAATTATTTCTCTCTTCTCTGACATGATCTAACATGTCAGAGGAGAGAGAAATTATGTCTCCAGGCCCCCCCACGGTATCGGTGATGCCATCCCCTGGCCCTCCTCCTCCTGTTTCCAAACCAAAATGGCAGGCGCAGTGTCGGTCAAGATCTGCCGGGTGGCGCCCAACAAGAGCAGGGACCAAAAGCAAAATATTTGTCAGATTACATTTTTTCTAGTTTATAATTTTTCTCTTTCTTTCTTTGTCTTTAGCTAGGGTTTTGGTTAAAGCTTGGATTCGTTCAAAAGTTAAAAAAAATTATAAAAAAAATAAATAAAAGAATTACTATTGTTATGTTAGGTCTACTAGTGTTAGATTAGGCTAGTTTTTTGTTATTGTTAGGTATTCATAATAAAACAATGGCCCGTATAATGTTTACCGCGGAGCAGGCATTCACTCGGCTTTGCTCCAGGAGTGAAACCGAAGTTTTCAAACAGTGACGACGCCTCCACGGGATCCCACAGCCTGATGGTAGCGGAGTCAGTCGTCACTGCTGAAACGTCAGGGGCAGGACAAGGTTCTGCAGTCCCCCCTCTACTATCGTATCCCAACAATAAATTCTCCCTCAAATCCCCCTTTTTCAGCAGCCACTGGAATAAAATTAGATGTCACCAATTTTAGCCCCTTTAAATTTTTCAAAAATTTTTTCATTACTCCAGACGTCCTACAATTATTTGCCCGCTAAATAAATTCATATGCCCAACAATATATTTCCCAAAACCAATTGACTTTTGTTCCTGTTCATGGATGTCCCTGAAATAAGAAAAAATTTGGTCCTTACAGTCAACATTGGCTTAGTAAAAAAAAAAACAAATAAAAAAAAAACACTCTCCTCTACTACTAGGCAACAAAATCTGTCCACAGCACTCCTGCATTTGTAGCTGTCATCTCCCGAGCCCATTATGAAGCCCTAATGAGCCAAACTGAAACCACTAATTTCCCTCCTAAAAGATTCATTTCAACATTCCTATAGCCCAGAGCAAAAGAGCCGTCTGTCATTCCGCCAATTCGTCCCCCTCCAAGAGCGCCAAATACAGAGTCAAATTGTATGAAGTGTGCAAGAGCACAACAGGGTACACGTGATCCTTTCTAATATACGAGTGTAGGGACCCCCAAATAAATCCACCAAACTGCCCCCAGACCCTTTTGACTATAATGTGGGGTATCGCCCCACTTGTAAGACAGTGGGTAAAAAAACTGTGGGGTCCACTTTTTGGTGTTACCTCTTGCAAAAGTAAAACAAATTGGGGCTAAAGCAAGATTTTAGAGGTAAAATTATTATTTTTTCATTCCACTTTGCATTAAATTCCTGTGTAGCACCTGAAGGGTTACAAAATTTCCCGACAACAGTTTTGAAGTATTTGAGGGGAGCGGTTGTTAAAATGGCCTCACTTTTGGGGAGTTTCCAATATATACCCCACAAAGTCCATTTTAATCTGAATACAGGTCCATAAAGAGACAGGCTTGGTGAATTTGTTGAAAAATGAGAAATTGCTGCTAAATTTTTAACCCCTCTAACATCTTAACAAAAAGAAAATGATGTCTAAAAAATGATGCAGATGTAAAGTAGACATGTGGAAAATGTTATTTATTAACTATTTTGTGTGGTATAACTCTTTGATTTAAGGTCTAATAGGCTGCAGCCTGTACATAATGCAACAATGTCAGCCACTGGAAACAGCTGCCCCAACATCGCTGGAACGGTGCTGCAGTGGGTGGCAAGAATACACTGGTTTTTTTTTAAAGTGGGGTCCAGATTGATTAAACTGGGACTGTCGAGTAGTGGACAACCCCTTTAAGTCCTAGTCAAATGAAAAGGTCAAGAGCCAAACAATATGGCCACCAATACAACTTCCACAGAGGGTGGCTCTCAGCTTTTCCAGGCTTATAAATGGCAAATAATGGGACCTTTAAGGGGGTTGTCCAACCTTATCACATTATGACCTACAAATATTACACGTGATAAGTGTCTGATCACTGGCAGTCAGCTTCCACTGATCGCGATGAGGCTCCTTAGGCCGGCGTCACACTGGCGACAGAATCGGACGACTGCAATGCCATGAAAAATCGTATTGCAGTCTACCCTATGTTAATCTATGGAGCAGCTCCTAGTATCAGATTTTTTGTGGTCCGTTTTAAACGTCCGTGTGCAATCGCAGCATGCTGCGATTGTCACCGATTGTGGGTCGACTATCGCCAATGCAAGTCTATGGGAGCGATGAAAAATCTGATTACAAACGGACCGCATGTGTGACTTGTGATGAAATCGCATCGGTGTCCTTTAGAAAAGCCGGCAATTCATCCCCGGCTATACTGTAAAATCACACTGACAGCTTTAATAAAGAATAGAAAGAATAGATATACACACATAGAATACATATATATATATATATATATATATATATATATATATATATGTAATTGTGACATGTATATATATATATATTTATATTTCCTAGACTTCTACATACTGTAATAGCCGCTAATTCAATTGCCGGCTTTTGTGAAATCACAGAAGCCGACATGAAATGATACATTGTTTCCACACAGTTAACCATGTCATTTCCTGTATTTTGATATTTGTTTAGAACTTACAATTACATGAGTGTATTTGTGCAAAATTTCAGACATGTAGGGGTTAATTAAAGGTGTAATTTCGTTGAAAAAAAATGCGTGGGCTCCCGCTGTATTTTCTCCACCAGACAGACAAAGCAAGCGAGTGGGGGCAGATAATAACAGCCTAGGGAGGGTACTTTTTTTTTGTGCCCCCCTGGCTACTAACATCTGCCCCCAGACACCCCAGAAAGGGCAAATCTATAATTAGATTCGCCCTTTCTGGCACTTTGCCCGTCTATTCCCATTGCCCTGTAGCGGTGGCGAATGGGTTAATAATGACACCTTAATGTCACCTTAGTATTGAAAGGTGACCTTAAGGCAGGTTAATAATTGAGAGCTGTCAATTAGACAACTATCAATTATTAATCCTATTGAAGTAAATAAAAAAACACACACACTTTAAGAATAAATAATTTTAATGAAATAAAAACACATTTTTGACCATCTTTTATTTCACTCTTAATCCGTTCGAAGCCCTTGTTCTTTTAAAATAAATATAAAATAATAAAACAACATTATTCTTACCTATCTGGCAATCTGTCACATCCCACGATGTAATCCTTCACAAAGGGTTAACTACTAGCAATCAGATAAGCTGCGCAAGTAATCCTGCGTGCTCATCTGATAGCTCCTGAATGAATGATCTTATCTCCTGCCGACAGGAGAGGATGTGATTCATGAATGAAGCTTAATTGATTGTATCCACTTTCACCTTAGGTCAGGTCACTCAAGTGAAAGTTGTAATAAATCAATTAAGCTCCATTCATGAATCTATTCCTCTCCTTTCGCTGGTAGAGTAACTGATTCATTCAGGGGAATACAGGTCTGAGACAGCATTATTAGCTCTCTGCGACCTGTAACCTGTTAACCCTTTCTGATGGATTACACCGTGGGACCTGACTGTACATCGGATTGGTAAGAATCATTTTGCTTTTTATTTTATTTTTATTACAGGAAATGGTTTTAGCAGGAAAATAAAATATTGTCAAAAACTGTGTGATTATTTCATTAAACTTCTTTTTTATTAAACTGTGTGTGTTTGATTTTTCTATCATACAATAGGATTAATAATTGATAGTTGTCTAATTGACAGCTCTCAATTATTAACCTGCCTTAAGGTCACCTTTCAATACTAAGGTGACATTAAGGTGAGATTATTAACCCATTCGCCACCGCTACAGGGCAATGGGAATAGACGGGCAAAGTGCCAGAAAGGGCGAATCTAATTATAGATTTGCCCTTTCTGGGGTGTCTGGGGGCAGATGTTAGTAGCCAGGGGGGGCACAAAAAAATGTACCCTCCCTAGGCTATTATTATCTGCCCCCACTCGCTTGCTTTGTCTGTCTGGTGGAGAAAATACAGCGGGAGCCCACGCATTTTTTTTCAACGAAATTACACCTTTAATTAACCCCTACATGTCTGAAATTTTGCACAAATACACTCATGTAATTGTAAGTTCTAAACAAATATCAAAATACAGGAAATGACATGGTTAACTGTGTGGAAACAATGTATCATTTCATGTCGGCTTCTGTGATTTCACAAAAGCCGGCAATTGAATTAGCGGCTATAACAGTATGTAGAAGTCTAGGAACTATAAATATATGTATATATACATGTCACAATGACATGTATATATATATATATATATATATATATATATGTGTTCTATGTGTATATATCTATTCTTTTTTTTGTGATTGAAATACTATTCTTTTGGATCCATTATATGTCAGTTTTGCAAGCCTGCGAGAAATTCTCGCAAGTCGGATGAAAATCGGATGTTACAAGGTACACACACATGCGACTAAATCGCATCTTTGAAGGAAAATCGGATGACAGAAGGATGTGTGATGTTTGCATTTTGATCCGACAATCGACCGTCTAAAACGGACCGATTTTTTGTCGTTGTGTGTGACGCCGGCCTTAGTCCAATAATTGAATAGACTGATGATCAAGCATTTGCCCACCGCTAAAATCCAATCTCCTTTTTTATGCTTTATCCTTTTTTAGACGCTTTTGATGTAAATTTATAGCAGTATTTCTTAAAGAGAATTAGTCAGCAGGTTTTTGCTATTTAATTTAAGAGCAGCACAATATAGGAGTAGAGACCCTGATTCCAGCAATGTCTAATTTCTTCAGCAGCTTGTTGTACAGTCATGGCCAAAAGTTTTGAGAATGACACAAATATTATATTTTCACATGATCTGCTGCCCTCTGGTTTTTATGTGTGTTTGACAGATGTTTTTATCACAGACAGAAATATAATAATTGCAAACATATGAGTAACAAAAGCTTATATTGACAGTTAGACTGAGTTAATGCAGCAAGTCAATATTTGCAGCGTTGACCCTTCTTCTTCAAGACCTCTGCAATTCTCCCTGGCATGCTCTCAATCAACTTCTGGACCAAATCCTGACTGATAGCAGTCCATTCTTGCACAATCAATGCTTTCATTTTGTCAGAATTTTTAGGTTTTTGTTTGTCCACCCGTCTCTTGATGATTGACCACAAGTTCTCAATGGGATTAAGATCTGGGGAGTTTCCAGGCCATGGACCCAAAATCTCTATGTTTTGTTCCCTGAGCCATTTAGTTATCACCTTTGCTTTATGGCAAGGTGCTCCATCATGCTGGAAAAGGCATTGTTGATCGCCAAACTGCTCTTGGAGGGTTGGGAGAAGTTGCTCTTGGAGGACATTCTGGTACCATTCTTTATTCATGGCTGTGTTTCTAGGCAAGACTGTGAGAGAGCCGATTCCCTTGGCCAGGGGCGTATCCAGGGGGGGGCAACCGGGGCATGTGCCCCGGGCGCAGCTGACAGGGGGCGCCATCGAGCCGCCTGTAGCTGCATTCTGCCGCCCCCTCTCCCGTTCTCTGAGCGCCGGCTGTCAAACTGACAGCCGGCTCAGAGAAAGTGCTGCTGCTGCTGCGCATCGGTGTGCAGTGTGCTAGCATCTGACTCACTCCAGGCTCCAGCCAGGTGTCAGAGTCAGAGACGCTAGCATACAGCTACACACACTCACTCACATTTTGCTCCTCTGCAGTGCTCTGTGCCCTGACCGCCGCCGCAGGCACTTCCGCATCCATGAAGCGCCAGCAGCGTGATCAGGTCACATGATCACGTGGCTGACGTCACACGCTGGCTCTTCAGAGGCGAAGACACAGGCAGTGAGGCAGCGGTTGGTGGTAAGTGCTCCAGACGTGTAATGGAGCTGAAGAACCACCGAAGATTAATGGGGGACATGTGTGTGAGTGTGTGTGTATGGGTGGGGGGGGATTTTAGAGTGGGGATGGGGGGTTACTTTATGAGTGGGGGGATTTGGAGTGGGGATAGGGGTTATTTTATGTGTGGGGGGATTTGGAGTGGGGATGGGGGGCTCTTTTATGTGTGGGGGGACTGGAGTGGGGATGGGGGGTTATTTTATGTGTGGGGAGATTGGAGAGGGGATGGGGGGGTTCTTTTATGAGTGGGGTGATTTGGAGTGGGGATGGGGGGTTCTTTTATGAGTGGGGGATTGGAGTGGGGATGGGGGGTTATTTTATGTGTGGGGAGATTTGGAGTGGGGATGGGGGGCTATTTTATGTGTGGGGAGATTGGAGTGGCCATGGGGGGTTATTTTATGTGTGGGGAGATTTGGAGTGGGGATGGGGGTTATTTTATGTGTGGGGGGATTTGGAGTGGGGATGGGGGGCTATTTTATGTGTGGGGAGATTGGAGTGGCGATGGGGTTATTTTATGTGTGGGGAGATTTGGAGTGGGGATGGGGGGTTATTTTATGTGTGGGGAGATTGGAGTGGCGATGGGGGTTATTTTATGCGTGGGGTGATTTGGAGTGGGGATGGGGGTTCTTTTATGAGTGGGGGGTTATTTTATGTGTGGGGGATTTGGAGTGGGGATGGGGGGTTATTTTATGTGGGGGGATTTGGAGTGGGGATGGGGGGTTATTTTAAGTGTGGGGATTTGGAGTGTGGATGGGGGGTACTTAATGTATGTGGGGGATTTGGAGTGTAGATGGGGTACTTAATGTGTGTGGGGGGATTTGAAGTGGGGATGGGGGATTTAATGTGTGGGGGGATTTGAGGGTACTGAAGAGCATGTATGTATGAGGAAACAGTATGGGGATGGTTGCAGACAGTATGGGGAGTGAACGGGTGAATGTATGTGGACACAGTATGGGGAGTGAGGGTGATGGGATGTGTGCAGACACAGTATGGGGAGTCAGGGATATGTGTGAGCAGGCAGAATAGAGTGAGGGGGTAAATATATGAGGAGACAGCGTGAGGAGGGAGGGGAATAGTGTGAGGCGACAGTATATTGCAGATATTTTTATTCAGGAGCATTATAATGACTCTTCTGTCTTTAAGGGCATCGTGTGGAGAGTTGGTGCAGAAGAGCGGAGAAGATGGAGGTCTGCAAAGATGAGCTGTGGATGAGAAAACTCATCATAGAGTCTGGACAAGATGAAGAAAAGGAGAATGACTCCAGAGACGATGTCATCTATATGGTACCTGGATGTAAATATTATTTGTGAAATTTACTAATTCTCATGTTTTTGTTAGGAGCATTAAAGGGGTTCTCCAGGTCTGTGTCACATAGAATGACTGCAGACTCAGCACAACCTGGACAGCCCCTTTAATGCTCCTAACATAAATAAAAACATGAGAATTAGTCAATTTCTGAATTCTCAAAGTGTGCACTGCACACTCTTAGGATTCTCTCGTGCCGGTGATTTACATACATGCGGTCACATGCTGACTAGACATGTGTGGCCTCACTCAATTAAAATGAACAGAGCGATGCCGGGCACGTCTAGTCGGAATGTGGCCAGAAGAATATAAATCACATGCTTGCGCTGACATGACCGTGTACTCTCGCCACCGGTAAGGGAGAATCTTAAAAGTGTGCAGAGCATTCGTTGTGAGAATTCAGAAGCTGCAATGTCAGGAGTCAGCTCTGCAGGTTCCTGTAGTCATCACATGGACCCCTCAGTCATATGCGATTTTCATACTTATGGTCCTATGACAACGAGCTTCTCTTCCTGCTTCTCTCAGTTTTTCACTGAACATTGAGAGCATTAGGGAGAGCAGCTTGTCGGTACATGACTAAGTGTGCAAATCGCATGTGCCCCGGGTGCCAGAAAGCCTAGATACACCCCTGCCCTTGGCTGAGAAGCAACCCCACACATGAATGGTTTCAGGATGCTTAACAGTTGGCATGAGACAAGACTGGTGGTAGCGCTCACCTTGTCTTCTCCGAATGAGGCGTTTTCCTGATGTCCCAAACAATCGAAAAGGGGATTCATCAGAGAAAATAACTTTACCCCAGTCCTCAGCAGTCCACTGCCTGTACCTTTTGCAGAATATCAGCCTGTCCATTATGTTTTTTCTGGAGAGAAGTGGCTTCTTTGCTGCCCTCCTTGAGACCAGGCCTTGCTCCAAGAGTCTCTGCCTCACAGTGTGTGCAGATGCACTCACACCTGCCTGCTGCCATTCCTGAGCAAGCTCTGCACTGCTGGTAGCCCGATCCCGCAGCTGAAAAACTTTTAAGAGACGGTCCTGGCGCTTGCTGGTCTTTCTTGGGCGCCCTGGAGCCTTTTTGGCAACAATGGAATCTCTCTCCTTGAAGTTCTTCATGATGCGATAGATTGTTACTGAGGTGCAATCTTTCTAGCTGCGATACTCTTCCCTGTTAGGCCATTTTTGTGCACTGCAATGATGACTGCACATGTTTCTTTAGAGATAACCATGGTTAACAGAAGAGAAACAATGATGCCAAGCACCAGCCTCCTTTTAAAGTGTCCAGTGGTGTCATTCTTACTTAATCATGACAGATTGATCTCCAGCCATGTCCTCATCAACACCACACCCCTGTGTTAATGGAGCAATCACTGAAAAGAGGTTAGCTGGTCCTTTTAAGGCAGGGCTGCAATGATGTTGAAATGTGTTTTGGGGGATAAAGTTCATTTTCTAGCCAAATATTGACTTTGCAAGTAATTGCTGTAAAGCTGATCACTCTTTATAACATTCTGGAGTATATGCAAATTGCCATTAGAAAAAGTGAAGCAGTAGACTTTGTAAAAATTAATATTTGTGTCAATCTCAAAACTTTTGGCCATGACTGTAGTTCCAATACAATCAGTGTTTTATCAGATTATCACTAGAGGTCTAAAGGGTATGCCACACTGAACAATATCGCTAACGGGATCGCTAAAAAACGTCACTATTTAGCGATCCCGTTAGCGATGTTGTTCAGTGCGGCATCTGCCAGCGACGAGCTTCCTGCTGTGATCTCGCTCGTCGCTGGAATTGTTCCGGACCCTATTTTCTCGTCGGCGCTCCCGCTGGGTAAGTATATATCGCTAGTGTGGCACCTTTTCTTAGCGATTTAGCGGTACTTTTGTACCGCTAAAGTCGTTAAGAAGATCGCTAACGGCGATAGCGTCGTTAACTATATCGCTAAGGCCTCTTTCACATTTCCGTTGTGTGACGTCCGCCCATCCGTGAAAATGGCGGATCCGTCAGAAAATTTAAAAAACGGATGTAAAAGTGGTCAGTTTTGTGACGGATCCGCCAAGAAGATTTTATCCGGAAATGATGAAAATTTCGTTCCGGAAATGTAAGTCCGGACGAGAGAGAGAGAGAGGGAGGGAGAGGGAGAGGGAGAGGGAGAGGGAGAGGGAGAGGGAGAGGGAGAGGGAGAGGGAGAGGGAGAGGGAGAGGGAGAGGGAGAGGGAGAGGGAGAGGGAGAGGGAGAGGGAGAGGGAGAGGGAGAGAGAGAGAGAGAGAGAGAGGAGAGGGAGAGGGAGAGGGAGAGGGAGAGGGAGAGGGAGAGGGAGAGGGAGAGGGAGAGGGTGAGGGAGAGGGAGAGGGAGAGGGAGAGGAGAGGGAGAGGGAGAGGGAGAGAGAGAGAGAGAGAGAGAGAGACCCCGGACACTGTTTTCTGCATTTTGCTATGCTTTTCAATAGAGGCGACGGATCCGCAGGCGGATTCCGTCAAAAACGGATGCTGGCGATCCGCCGCCCATAGGCGGCCATTGTACAAAATGGCGGATGCGACGGATCCGCCGTTGTCCGCCATTTTGGCGGTAAAAAAAAACGTTGCATTGGACGTTTTTTTAAAATGACGGACGCCAATTTTTTGGCGGATCTGTCAAAAAACGGACCTAACGGACGACCATCCGTCAAAATCCGTCACTAATGCAAGTCTATGTGAAAAAAAACGGATCCGCCAAAAAAAAATGGAGGATCCGTTTTTTTTCACATTTTGACGGATTTTGACTGACGTCGCACGACTGAAGTGTGAAAGAGGCCTAAATGTGGCCGCACTTAGCGATATAGAAACAATCCCGCTAGCGATCGCATTAGTATGCGTCGTTATCGTGATTGCTAGCGGGATTGTTTAGTGTGGCAGTACCTTAAGTGTCACAGACATGGCAGTCTAGCTAATATCTGTAACCTCGTCCCCACCACTGATTGGCAGCTTCCTGACAATGTACACAAGAAATTGCCAATCAGGAGTGTGGGCAGGGTTACATACAGCTCAGCATTCAAAACTCCACCAAGCAGTCCAGTAAGTAATACACCTCTGGAATCAGGCTCTCTGCCCTTACATCATGCTGCTCACGGATTCCATAGCAAAAACATGGGATTTCCTTTAAATGGAGTGCAGAAATGCTAGTATTCCACACTTAAAAACACAATTGCATTTTTTTCATGTTTTTTTTTTTTTCAGGCTTCACGCAGCGATCTAGTGGGAAAACAAGCACCGAACAATGCATAGTTCAACAGCTTCTTTTAATGCACAGAGAGGATACGTTTTCATAAAATCACATCCCTTTCGCTTGAATTGTTCAACTCAGCTGATTTTCTGCCCAACAAAAGGCAGAAAAAAATGCAGCAATTATGTTAAGTGGGAACATGGCCTTAAGGCTGGGTCTCACATAACGATACACCAGCGATCCCGACAACGATATGCACTTGTCAGGATCGCTGGTGTATCGCTACATGATCGCTGCTGAGCTGCCAAACAGGCAGCGATCTGGGACAGTGACACTGCGGGTAACATCGCTTAGTTACCCGCAGTGTACCTTGGATACCAGCGCGCTGATGCAGGGAGCTGGTATCCAAGGTACACAGCGGGTTTCCAAGCGCTGCGCAGTGCCTGGAAACCCGTTGTGTACCTTGGATACCAGCTCCCTGCATCAGGGCGCTGGTATCCAAGGTACACAGCGGGTTTCTAGGCACAGCCCCGCGCCTGGAAACCCGCTGTGTACCTTGGTTACCAGCGGATCGCTGGTCTCCCGCCTGTCACACGCAGCGATGCATGCCTGTCAGCGGGAGACCAGCGATCAAAAAAATGTCCTGACATTTCAGCGACGATCAGCGATACCCAGCAGGGGGGCTGATCGTCGCTGAATGTCACACACAGCAATATCGCTGGTGAGCTCGGTGCTGCGTCACAAAACTAGTGACTCAGCAGCGATCTCGGTAGCGATATCGCTATGTGAGACGGGCCCTCTAGATGTCTCTTCTCTAACACAGTCCCACATGGGACTTCTGACACTGTGGTGCTGCAGGAAATTTCCTACTGTCTATCACATGGAAAGTAAGGTTTTGTTCACATGACCTGGAGCATCACACTGAGCTGCAGAATTACATTACTCACAGTTACGAGTGGAATGCAAGCCACCAGAAGTACTGAGTCATCTGTGAGGGATTTGCTCTATGATAAGCTTTTGTAGAGCAGGAGGTCTATATATTTTTTGCACAGGTGCCATCTGCAATGTATAGTCACTGAATGGCTATGTTGGTGGAAAACGCACAATATTCTAAAATGTATTAGTATGCTGAAACATTAAAGATTAAAAACATTAACATTATGCTGAAACATTGCTAACTACCTGCCTGTTGTGCTCAGCGCCATTCTTCGACAGCTCCTGTCGGCGATTTAGCTGCTTACTGTCAACAGAGCAGCTTTTCTTCATCCGGGCTGCTCTGTCGATGGGGGTGACTGTCTGAGTTATCCCGATTGACAGCCAGATCCCACAGTTAGGCAACAGGAAGCCAATTGTCAATCAGCATGATACTGGCAAATCCAACTTGTCAACATAGCACATCAGAAAAGAAA
>JARQOD010000001.1:435712617-435756134 GCA_033576555.1 Oophaga sylvatica | reverse complement strand
TATTAATGTCACTTTTCTGGTGAGGTGCCCATACTTATGCACCTGTCAAATTTTGTTTGGATGCAGATTGCACATTTTCTGTTAGTACAATAAACCTAATTTCAAGGCAGAAACATTACTGTGTCCAATAGTTATTAGATATATCAAACTGAAATAGCTGTTGCAAAAACACCAATTTTTATAAAACATTAAGCTTAAGATTAATAGGGGTGTCCAAACTTTTTCATATAACTGTATATATGGTGCTATAATGTTACTAAGGCTGGGTTCACATTGCATTGTGGGCAATGCGCTGACGGCATACGTCACATGGCGGCACTAACGCTATGTAACGGATGCGTTAACGCTGCCATTGCCCACAATAGCAGTAGCGCATCCTAACGCATGCCGAAATCGGCATGCGTTAGTGATGTGCCGTCATTCTGTGACGGACCCTCGGACGTGGTCTGCAGCGTTCGGGGTCCGTCACTGCTAGCTCACATGAAGACGCTGCGCTAGCGTGATCGCATAACGCGATCACAAAATGACAGTAGCGATAATGCAGTCCGTCAACGCTATGCGTTGAACAGACTGCATTAACGCTATGTGAACCTAGCCTAAGGTGGCACAGGGAGCATCATCTCTATAGATAAATGTTGAACGTGAAAGCATGATTTTCTTTTTTTGTGTGTGTTAAGATTTGTGCATACGTTGCAGTTTTGTGGCATTTTTTGTGCACAGATTTGTCACAAGTCATGAAGGAATGAGAATCCTGAAGGCTCATGCACATGTTGCTTGCTTTTTCCTTGCAGATTTAAATCTGCCGCATGTCAATGATTTCAGCGGTTTTGCTGCAGATTTCACCCGTACTAATGAGTGGGGAAAAATTTGCAACAAAAACTCATGTAAACAACATGGCAAAAACGCGCCTATTTCACGCAGCATTTTTCTACCAAGCGATGCAGAAATTTCTGCTGCAAATACTTAATGTATGCACATACCCTTGGAAGAAAACATCTCTTAAGAAAACTCCCTGCAAATATTTATGATAAAATGAAATTAATTTTTAAATAGCAACGATTTTACACAGATTCACAAATAAACGCATAAAAATGTAATTATTTAACAGCATATCGCACGAAAACACAGAATTATCAATGGAGTGTAGAAATATGAACCATCCCAGATGTGAGACCTTTCGGTTCAGCGGTAGGTCAAAGCTACTGTCCATGCAGTGACTCCTATGCAAACGATGGCATCTTAAAAGGTTTAAAAGTAGAAGCAATGAACATGGGTGACTAGCAGCGCAGCCCGGCTACGGGGTATTATATGACATAATTGGCGGCATACTTAACATAGTGATAGTTTGCCATTTTTAAAAGCTACAACACTTAATATACAACCGTGCATTTCCAAGTCTTCACTCTTCCAGCTGACATGGAAATATTCCTTCACATGCATCTGTCACAATAAGAGAACACTAGAAGAAAGGAAAGCTGTATAGAGCAGCGGCGAGCCCCCAACCCTTCCTCCGTGTAGTAACCTCACACCCTGCGATTTCTCTATGGCCGCTCGTCTTGCCTTATTTAGGAGGGCTTGGCGTGGAGGCTATATTTGAATATCGAAGTAAACAAGACTTCAGGACAAGTAGATGCACATGGCAGCTGTCTGACATGACTCATGAATTGATTTAAACAGCGAAACATCTCCCTTCATCAGGCTTCACCTCCAGGGAGACGTGGCGATTTTTCTTCGCTCATGACACATAATACAGTATTAGAACCTGTGCACACATGGCGTTTTTTTTATTTTCTGCTTTGATTTGTCACAAAACCCAAAGGATTTCCTAATATCAGCAAAGTGAATGCGATTCCTGAAGTCTCATACACACGTTGCTTATTTTTGACTTGCGCATTTAACCCCTTAATGACCGCCAATACACCTTTAAACGGCGCCTGATTCCTCAGCCCCACTTTATAACGATGCTAAGATATACGAAAAGTCAATAGCGCACCCCCCGGCGTCCGAGGGGGTAGCTGAGACCCTGGAGAACATGACCAGAGACGGTTTTTCTGGTCCTTTGTCACATGATCACCGTTATTCATGATATAAAAAAAAAAGTCAATCCCGGTTTAAAAATTATTTCTCTCTTCTCTGACATGATCTAACATGTCAGAGGAGAGAGAAATTATGTCTCCAGGCCCCCCCACGGTATCGGTGATGCCATCCCCTGGCCCTCCTCCTCCTGTTTCCAAACCAAAATGGCAGGCGCAGTGTCGGTCAAGATCTGCCGGGTGGCGCCCAACAAGAGCAGGGACCAAAAGCAAAATATTTGTCAGATTACATTTTTTCTAGTTTATAATTTTTCTCTTTCTTTCTTTGTCTTTAGCTAGGGTTTTGGTTAAAGCTTGGATTCGTTCAAAAGTTAAAAAAAATTATAAAAAAAATAAATAAAAGAATTACTATTGTTATGTTAGGTCTACTAGTGTTAGATTAGGCTAGTTTTTTGTTATTGTTAGGTATTCATAATAAAACAATGGCCCGTATAATGTTTACCGCGGAGCAGGCATTCACTCGGCTTTGCTCCAGGAGTGAAACCGAAGTTTTCAAACAGTGACGACGCCTCCACGGGATCCCACAGCCTGATGGTAGCGGAGTCAGTCGTCACTGCTGAAACGTCAGGGGCAGGACAAGGTTCTGCAGTCCCCCCTCTACTATCGTATCCCAACAATAAATTCTCCCTCAAATCCCCCCTTTTTCAGCAGCCACTGGAATAAAATTAGATGTCACCAATTTTAGCCCCTTTAAATTTTTCAAAAATTTTTTCATTACTCCAGACGTCCTACAATTATTTGCCCGCTAAATAAATTCATATGCCCAACAATATATTTCCCAAAACCAATTGACTTTTGTTCCTGTTCATGGATGTCCCTGAAATAAGAAAAAATTTGGTCCTTACAGTCAACATTGGCTTAGTAAAAAAAAAACAAATAAAAAAAAAACACTCTCCTCTACTACTAGGCAACAAAATCTGTCCACAGCACTCCTGCATTTGTAGCTGTCATCTCCCGAGCCCATTATGAAGCCCTAATGAGCCAAACTGAAACCACTAATTTCCCTCCTAAAAGATTCATTTCAACATTCCTATAGCCCAGAGCAAAAGAGCCGTCTGTCATTCCGCCAATTCGTCCCCCTCCAAGAGCGCCAAATACAGAGTCAAATTGTATGAAGTGTGCAAGAGCACAACAGGGTACACGTGATCCTTTCTAATATACGAGTGTAGGGACCCCCAAATAAATCCACCAAACTGCCCCCAGACCCTTTTGACTATAATGTGGGGTATCGCCCCACTTGTAAGACAGTGGGTAAAAAAACTGTGGGGTCCACTTTTTGGTGTTACCTCTTGCAAAAGTAAAACAAATTGGGGCTAAAGCAAGATTTTAGAGGTAAAATTATTATTTTTTCATTCCACTTTGCATTAAATTCCTGTGTAGCACCTGAAGGGTTACAAAATTTCCCGACAACAGTTTTGAAGTATTTGAGGGGAGCGGTTGTTAAAATGGCCTCACTTTTGGGGAGTTTCCAATATATACCCCACAAAGTCCATTTTAATCTGAATACAGGTCCATAAAGAGACAGGCTTGGTGAATTTGTTGAAAAATGAGAAATTGCTGCTAAATTTTTAACCCCTCTAACATCTTAACAAAAAGAAAATGATGTCTAAAAAATGATGCAGATGTAAAGTAGACATGTGGAAAATGTTATTTATTAACTATTTTGTGTGGTATAACTCTTTGATTTAAGGTCTAATAGGCTGCAGCCTGTACATAATGCAACAATGTCAGCCACTGGAAACAGCTGCCCCAACATCGCTGGAACGGTGCTGCAGTGGGTGGCAAGAATACACTGGTTTTTTTTTAAAGTGGGGTCCAGATTGATTAAACTGGGACTGTCGAGTAGTGGACAACCCCTTTAAGTCCTAGTCAAATGAAAAGGTCAAGAGCCAAACAATATGGCCACCAATACAACTTCCACAGAGGGTGGCTCTCAGCTTTTCCAGGCTTATAAATGGCAAATAATGGGACCTTTAAGGGGGTTGTCCAACCTTATCACATTATGACCTACAAATATTACACGTGATAAGTGTCTGATCACTGGCAGTCAGCTTCCACTGATCGCGATGAGGCTCCTTAGGCCGGCGTCACACTGGCGACAGAATCGGACGACTGCAATGCCATGAAAAATCGTATTGCAGTCTACCCTATGTTAATCTATGGAGCAGCTCCTAGTATCAGATTTTTTGTGGTCCGTTTTAAACGTCCGTGTGCAATCGCAGCATGCTGCGATTGTCACCGATTGTGGGTCGACTATCGCCAATGCAAGTCTATGGGAGCGATGAAAAATCTGATTACAAACGGACCGCATGTGTGACTTGTGATGAAATCGCATCGGTGTCCTTTAGAAAAGCCGGCAATTCATCCCCGGCTATACTGTAAAATCACACTGACAGCTTTAATAAAGAATAGAAAGAATAGATATACACACATAGAATACATATATATATATATATATATATATATATATATATATATGTAATTGTGACATGTATATATATATATATTTATATTTCCTAGACTTCTACATACTGTAATAGCCGCTAATTCAATTGCCGGCTTTTGTGAAATCACAGAAGCCGACATGAAATGATACATTGTTTCCACACAGTTAACCATGTCATTTCCTGTATTTTGATATTTGTTTAGAACTTACAATTACATGAGTGTATTTGTGCAAAATTTCAGACATGTAGGGGTTAATTAAAGGTGTAATTTCGTTGAAAAAAAATGCGTGGGCTCCCGCTGTATTTTCTCCACCAGACAGACAAAGCAAGCGAGTGGGGGCAGATAATAACAGCCTAGGGAGGGTACTTTTTTTTTGTGCCCCCCTGGCTACTAACATCTGCCCCCAGACACCCCAGAAAGGGCAAATCTATAATTAGATTCGCCCTTTCTGGCACTTTGCCCGTCTATTCCCATTGCCCTGTAGCGGTGGCGAATGGGTTAATAATGACACCTTAATGTCACCTTAGTATTGAAAGGTGACCTTAAGGCAGGTTAATAATTGAGAGCTGTCAATTAGACAACTATCAATTATTAATCCTATTGAAGTAAATAAAAAAACACACACACTTTAAGAATAAATAATTTTAATGAAATAAAAACACATTTTTGACCATCTTTTATTTCACTCTTAATCCGTTCGAAGCCCTTGTTCTTTTAAAATAAATATAAAATAATAAAACAACATTATTCTTACCTATCTGGCAATCTGTCACATCCCACGATGTAATCCTTCACAAAGGGTTAACTACTAGCAATCAGATAAGCTGCGCAAGTAATCCTGCGTGCTCATCTGATAGCTCCTGAATGAATGATCTTATCTCCTGCCGACAGGAGAGGATGTGATTCATGAATGAAGCTTAATTGATTGTATCCACTTTCACCTTAGGTCAGGTCACTCAAGTGAAAGTTGTAATAAATCAATTAAGCTCCATTCATGAATCTATTCCTCTCCTTTCGCTGGTAGAGTAACTGATTCATTCAGGGGAATACAGGTCTGAGACAGCATTATTAGCTCTCTGCGACCTGTAACCTGTTAACCCTTTCTGATGGATTACACCGTGGGACCTGACTGTACATCGGATTGGTAAGAATCATTTTGCTTTTTTATTTTATTTTTATTACAGGAAATGGTTTTAGCAGGAAAATAAAATATTGTCAAAAACTGTGTGATTATTTCATTAAACTTCTTTTTTATTAAACTGTGTGTGTTTGATTTTTCTATCATACAATAGGATTAATAATTGATAGTTGTCTAATTGACAGCTCTCAATTATTAACCTGCCTTAAGGTCACCTTTCAATACTAAGGTGACATTAAGGTGAGATTATTAACCCATTCGCCACCGCTACAGGGCAATGGGAATAGACGGGCAAAGTGCCAGAAAGGGCGAATCTAATTATAGATTTGCCCTTTCTGGGGTGTCTGGGGGCAGATGTTAGTAGCCAGGGGGGGCACAAAAAAATGTACCCTCCCTAGGCTATTATTATCTGCCCCCACTCGCTTGCTTTGTCTGTCTGGTGGAGAAAATACAGCGGGAGCCCACGCATTTTTTTTCAACGAAATTACACCTTTAATTAACCCCTACATGTCTGAAATTTTGCACAAATACACTCATGTAATTGTAAGTTCTAAACAAATATCAAAATACAGGAAATGACATGGTTAACTGTGTGGAAACAATGTATCATTTCATGTCGGCTTCTGTGATTTCACAAAAGCCGGCAATTGAATTAGCGGCTATAACAGTATGTAGAAGTCTAGGAACTATAAATATATGTATATATACATGTCACAATGACATGTATATATATATATATATATATATATATATATGTGTTCTATGTGTATATATCTATTCTTTTTTTTGTGATTGAAATACTATTCTTTTGGATCCATTATATGTCAGTTTTGCAAGCCTGCGAGAAATTCTCGCAAGTCGGATGAAAATCGGATGTTACAAGGTACACACACATGCGACTAAATCGCATCTTTGAAGGAAAATCGGATGACAGAAGGATGTGTGATGTTTGCATTTTGATCCGACAATCGACCGTCTAAAACGGACCGATTTTTTGTCGTTGTGTGTGACGCCGGCCTTAGTCCAATAATTGAATAGACTGATGATCAAGCATTTGCCCACCGCTAAAATCCAATCTCCTTTTTTATGCTTTATCCTTTTTTAGACGCTTTTGATGTAAATTTATAGCAGTATTTCTTAAAGAGAATTAGTCAGCAGGTTTTTGCTATTTAATTTAAGAGCAGCACAATATAGGAGTAGAGACCCTGATTCCAGCAATGTCTAATTTCTTCAGCAGCTTGTTGTACAGTCATGGCCAAAAGTTTTGAGAATGACACAAATATTATATTTTCACATGATCTGCTGCCCTCTGGTTTTTATGTGTGTTTGACAGATGTTTTTATCACAGACAGAAATATAATAATTGCAAACATATGAGTAACAAAAGCTTATATTGACAGTTAGACTGAGTTAATGCAGCAAGTCAATATTTGCAGCGTTGACCCTTCTTCTTCAAGACCTCTGCAATTCTCCCTGGCATGCTCTCAATCAACTTCTGGACCAAATCCTGACTGATAGCAGTCCATTCTTGCACAATCAATGCTTTCATTTTGTCAGAATTTTTAGGTTTTTGTTTGTCCACCCGTCTCTTGATGATTGACCACAAGTTCTCAATGGGATTAAGATCTGGGGAGTTTCCAGGCCATGGACCCAAAATCTCTATGTTTTGTTCCCTGAGCCATTTAGTTATCACCTTTGCTTTATGGCAAGGTGTCTCATCATGCTGGAAAAGGCATTGTTGATCGCCAAACTGCTCTTGGAGGGTTGGGAGAAGTTGCTCTTGGAGGACATTCTGGTACCATTCTTTATTCATGGCTGTGTTTCTAGGCAAGACTGTGAGAGAGCCGATTCCCTTGGCCAGGGGCGTATCCAGGGGGGGGCAACCGGGGCATGTGCCCCGGGCGCAGCTGACAGGGGGCGCCATCGAGCCGCCTGTAGCTGCATTCTGCCGCCCCCTCTCCCGTTCTCTGAGCGCCGGCTGTCAAACTGACAGCCGGCTCAGAGAAAGTGCTGCTGCTGCTGCGCATCGGTGTGCAGTGTGCTAGCATCTGACTCACTCCAGGCTCCAGCCAGGTGTCAGAGTCAGAGACGCTAGCATACAGCTACACACACTCACTCACATTTTGCTCCTCTGCAGTGCTCTGTGCCCTGACCGCCGCCGCAGGCACTTCCGCATCCATGAAGCGCCAGCAGCGTGATCAGGTCACATGATCACGTGGCTGACGTCACACGCTGGCTCTTCAGAGGCGAAGACACAGGCAGTGAGGCAGCGGTTGGTGGTAAGTGCTCCAGACGTGTAATGGAGCTGAAGAACCACCGAAGATTAATGGGGGACATGTGTGTGAGTGTGTGTGTATGGGTGGGGGGGGATTTTAGAGTGGGGATGGGGGGTTACTTTATGAGTGGGGGGATTTGGAGTGGGGATAGGGGTTATTTTATGTGTGGGGGGATTTGGAGTGGGGATGGGGGGCTCTTTTATGTGTGGGGGGACTGGAGTGGGGATGGGGGGTTATTTTATGTGTGGGGAGATTGGAGAGGGGATGGGGGGGTTCTTTTATGAGTGGGGTGATTTGGAGTGGGGATGGGGGGTTCTTTTATGAGTGGGGGATTGGAGTGGGGATGGGGGGTTATTTTATGTGTGGGGAGATTTGGAGTGGGGATGGGGGGCTATTTTATGTGTGGGGAGATTGGAGTGGCCATGGGGGGTTATTTTATGTGTGGGGAGATTTGGAGTGGGGATGGGGGGTTATTTTATGTGTGGGGGGATTTGGAGTGGGGATGGGGGGCTATTTTATGTGTGGGGAGATTGGAGTGGCGATGGGGGTTATTTTATGTGTGGGGAGATTTGGAGTGGGGATGGGGGGTTATTTTATGTGTGGGGAGATTGGAGTGGCGATGGGGGGTTATTTTATGCGTGGGGTGATTTGGAGTGGGGATGGGGGGTTCTTTTATGAGTGGGGGGTTATTTTATGTGTGGGGGATTTGGAGTGGGGATGGGGGGTTATTTTATGTGGGGGGGATTTGGAGTGGGGATGGGGGGTTATTTTAAGTGTGGGGATTTGGAGTGTGGATGGGGGGTACTTAATGTATGTGGGGGGATTTGGAGTGTAGATGGGGTACTTAATGTGTGTGGGGGGATTTGAAGTGGGGATGGGGGATTTAATGTGTGGGGGGATTTGAGGGTACTGAAGAGCATGTATGTATGAGGAAACAGTATGGGGGATGGTTGCAGACAGTATGGGGAGTGAACGGGTGAATGTATGTGGACACAGTATGGGGAGTGAGGGTGATGGGATGTGTGCAGACACAGTATGGGGAGTCAGGGATATGTGTGAGCAGGCAGAATAGAGTGAGGGGGTAAATATATGAGGAGACAGCGTGAGGAGGGGGGGAATAGTGTGAGGCGACAGTATATTGCAGATATTTTTATTCAGGAGCATTATAATGACTCTTCTGTCTTTAAGGGCATCGTGTGGAGAGTTGGTGCAGAAGAGCGGAGAAGATGGAGGTCTGCAAAGATGAGCTGTGGATGAGAAAACTCATCATAGAGTCTGGACAAGATGAAGAAAAGGAGAATGACTCCAGAGACGATGTCATCTATATGGTACCTGGATGTAAATATTATTTGTGAAATTTACTAATTCTCATGTTTTTGTTAGGAGCATTAAAGGGGTTCTCCAGGTCTGTGTCACATAGAATGACTGCAGACTCAGCACAACCTGGACAGCCCCTTTAATGCTCCTAACATAAATAAAAACATGAGAATTAGTCAATTTCTGAATTCTCAAAGTGTGCACTGCACACTCTTAGGATTCTCTCGTGCCGGTGATTTACATACATGCGGTCACATGCTGACTAGACATGTGTGGCCTCACTCAATTAAAATGAACAGAGCGATGCCGGGCACGTCTAGTCGGAATGTGGCCAGAAGAATATAAATCACATGCTTGCGCTGACATGACCGTGTACTCTCGCCACCGGTAAGGGAGAATCTTAAAAGTGTGCAGAGCATTCGTTGTGAGAATTCAGAAGCTGCAATGTCAGGAGTCAGCTCTGCAGGTTCCTGTAGTCATCACATGGACCCCTCAGTCATATGCGATTTTCATACTTATGGTCCTATGACAACGAGCTTCTCTTCCTGCTTCTCTCAGTTTTTCACTGAACATTGAGAGCATTAGGGAGAGCAGCTTGTCGGTACATGACTAAGTGTGCAAATCGCATGTGCCCCGGGTGCCAGAAAGCCTAGATACACCCTGCCCTTGGCTGAGAAGCAACCCCACACATGAATGGTTTCAGGATGCTTAACAGTTGGCATGAGACAAGACTGGTGGTAGCGCTCACCTTGTCTTCTCCGAATGAGGCGTTTTCCTGATGTCCCAAACAATCGAAAAGGGGATTCATCAGAGAAAATAACTTTACCCCAGTCCTCAGCAGTCCACTGCCTGTACCTTTTGCAGAATATCAGCCTGTCCATTATGTTTTTTCTGGAGAGAAGTGGCTTCTTTGCTGCCCTCCTTGAGACCAGGCCTTGCTCCAAGAGTCTCTGCCTCACAGTGTGTGCAGATGCACTCACACCTGCCTGCTGCCATTCCTGAGCAAGCTCTGCACTGCTGGTAGCCCGATCCCGCAGCTGAAAAACTTTTAAGAGACGGTCCTGGCGCTTGCTGGTCTTTCTTGGGCGCCCTGGAGCCTTTTTGGCAACAATGGAATCTCTCTCCTTGAAGTTCTTCATGATGCGATAGATTGTTACTGAGGTGCAATCTTTCTAGCTGCGATACTCTTCCCTGTTAGGCCATTTTTGTGCACTGCAATGATGACTGCACATGTTTCTTTAGAGATAACCATGGTTAACAGAAGAGAAACAATGATGCCAAGCACCAGCCTCCTTTTAAAGTGTCCAGTGGTGTCATTCTTACTTAATCATGACAGATTGATCTCCAGCCATGTCCTCATCAACACCCACACCTGTGTTAATGGAGCAATCACTGAAAAGAGGTTAGCTGGTCCTTTTAAGGCAGGGCTGCAATGATGTTGAAATGTGTTTTGGGGGATAAAGTTCATTTTCTAGCCAAATATTGACTTTGCAAGTAATTGCTGTAAAGCTGATCACTCTTTATAACATTCTGGAGTATATGCAAATTGCCATTAGAAAAAGTGAAGCAGTAGACTTTGTAAAAATTAATATTTGTGTCAATCTCAAAACTTTTGGCCATGACTGTAGTTCCAATACAATCAGTGTTTTATCAGATTATCACTAGAGGTCTAAAGGGTATGCCACACTGAACAATATCGCTAACGGGATCGCTAAAAAACGTCACTATTTAGCGATCCCGTTAGCGATGTTGTTCAGTGCGGCATCTGCCAGCGACGAGCTTCCTGCTGTGATCTCGCTCGTCGCTGGAATTGTTCCGGACCCTATTTTCTCGTCGGCGCTCCCGCTGGGTAAGTATATATCGCTAGTGTGGCACCTTTTCTTAGCGATTTAGCGGTACTTTTGTACCGCTAAAGTCGTTAAGAAGATCGCTAACGGCGATAGCGTCGTTAACTATATCGCTAAGGCCTCTTTCACATTTCCGTTGTGTGACGTCCGCCCATCCGTGAAAATGGCGGATCCGTCAGAAAATTTAAAAAACGGATGTAAAAGTGGTCAGTTTTGTGACGGATCCGCCAAGAAGATTTTATCCGGAAATGATGAAAATTTCGTTCCGGAAATGTAAGTCCGGACGAGAGAGAGAGAGAGGGAGGGAGAGGGAGAGGGAGAGGGAGAGGGAGAGGGAGAGGGAGAGGGAGAGGGAGAGGGAGAGGGAGAGGGAGAGGGAGAGGGAGAGGGAGAGGGAGAGGGAGAGGGAGAGGGAGAGAGGAGAGGAGAGAGAGAGAGAGAGAGAGAGAGAGAGGGAGAGGGAGAGGGAGAGGGAGAGGGAGAGGGAGAGGGAGAGGGAGAGGGAGAGGTGAGGGAGAGGGAGAGGGAGAGGGAGAGGGAGAGGGAGAGGGAGAGGGAGAGAGAGAGAGAGAGAGAGAGACCCCGGACACTGTTTTCTGCATTTTGCTATGCTTTTCAATAGAGGCGACGGATCCGCAGGCGGATTCCGTCAAAAACGGATGCTGGCGGATCCGCCGCCCATAGGCGGCCATTGTACAAAATGGCGGATGCGACGGATCCGCCGTTGTCCGCCATTTTGGCGGTAAAAAAAAACGTTGCATTGGACGTTTTTTTAAAATGACGGACGCCAATTTTTTGGCGGATCTGTCAAAAAACGGACCTAACGGACGACCATCCGTCAAAATCCGTCACTAATGCAAGTCTATGTGAAAAAAACGGATCCGCCAAAAAAAAATGGAGGATCCGTTTTTTTCACATTTTGACGGATTTTGACTGACGTCGCACGACTGAAGTGTGAAAGAGGCCTAAATGTGGCCGCACTTAGCGATATAGAAACAATCCCGCTAGCGATCGCATTAGTATGCGTCGTTATCGTGATTGCTAGCGGGATTGTTTAGTGTGGCAGTACCTTAAGTGTCACAGACATGGCAGTCTAGCTAATATCTGTAACCTCGTCCCCACCACTGATTGGCAGCTTCCTGACAATGTACACAAGAAATTGCCAATCAGGAGTGTGGGCAGGGTTACATACAGCTCAGCATTCAAAACTCCACCAAGCAGTCCAGTAAGTAATACACCTCTGGAATCAGGCTCTCTGCCCTTACATCATGCTGCTCACGGATTCCATAGCAAAAAACATGGGATTTCCTTTAAATGGAGTGCAGAAATGCTAGTATTCCACACTTAAAAACACAATTGCATTTTTTTCATGTTTTTTTTTTTTTCAGGCTTCACGCAGCGATCTAGTGGGAAAACAAGCACCGAACAATGCATAGTTCAACAGCTTCTTTTAATGCACAGAGAGGATACGTTTTCATAAAATCACATCCCTTTCGCTTGAATTGTTCAACTCAGCTGATTTTCTGCCCAACAAAAGGCAGAAAAAAATGCAGCAATTATGTTAAGTGGGAACATGGCCTTAAGGCTGGGTCTCACATAACGATACACCAGCGATCCCGACAACGATATGCACTTGTCAGGATCGCTGGTGTATCGCTACATGATCGCTGCTGAGCTGCCAAACAGGCAGCGATCTGGGACAGTGACACTGCGGGTAACATCGCTTAGTTACCCGCAGTGTACCTTGGATACCAGCGCGCTGATGCAGGGAGCTGGTATCCAAGGTACACAGCGGGTTTCCAAGCGCTGCGCAGTGCCTGGAAACCCGTTGTGTACCTTGGATACCAGCTCCCTGCATCAGGGCGCTGGTATCCAAGGTACACAGCGGGTTTCTAGGCACAGCCCCGCGCCTGGAAACCCGCTGTGTACCTTGGTTACCAGCGGATCGCTGGTCTCCCGCCTGTCACACGCAGCGATGCATGCCTGTCAGCGGGAGACCAGCGATCAAAAAAATGTCCTGACATTTCAGCGACGATCAGCGATACCCAGCAGGGGGGCTGATCGTCGCTGAATGTCACACACAGCAATATCGCTGGTGAGCTCGGTGCTGCGTCACAAAACTAGTGACTCAGCAGCGATCTCGGTAGCGATATCGCTATGTGAGACGGGCCCTCTAGATGTCTCTTCTCTAACACAGTCCCACATGGGACTTCTGACACTGTGGTGCTGCAGGAAATTTCCTACTGTCTATCACATGGAAAGTAAGGTTTTGTTCACATGACCTGGAGCATCACACTGAGCTGCAGAATTACATTACTCACAGTTACGAGTGGAATGCAAGCCACCAGAAGTACTGAGTCATCTGTGAGGGATTTGCTCTATGATAAGCTTTTGTAGAGCAGGAGGTCTATATATTTTTTGCACAGGTGCCATCTGCAATGTATAGTCACTGAATGGCTATGTTGGTGGAAAACGCACAATATTCTAAAATGTATTAGTATGCTGAAACATTAAAGATTAAAAACATTAACATTATGCTGAAACATTGCTAACTACCTGCCTGTTGTGCTCAGCGCCATTCTTCGACAGCTCCTGTCGGCGATTTAGCTGCTTACTGTCAACAGAGCAGCTTTTCTTCATCCGGGCTGCTCTGTCGATGGGGGTGACTGTCTGAGTTATCCCGATTGACAGCCAGATCCCACAGTTAGGCAACAGGAAGCCAATTGTCAATCAGCATGATACTGGCAAATCCAACTTGTCAACATAGCACATCAGAAAAGAAACCGCTGCTCCGTTGACAGGGAACAGCTGAATCGCCGGCAGGAGCGGCGGTCTGTGCCAGTGAAGTACGGCGCAGAGAAGAGGCAAGTAGCTATCAATTACCTGCCTGTTAGTGCTTAGGTACATTTTGTTTTTTGTTTACAAAGTCCCGGATATCCTATTTAAGCTTTCCGACCACTGGAAACGTATCCAATGAAACTGGAGTCAAATATGCCCAGTTATTGATGGAGATCGTTGATCAGAGCACAGGAGTGTACATAATTTTGTATTTGGCTAAAATAAAACCTCAGTCATTCATTTATAGTTCCCCTTTCAATGATGGCCACGCCACCGCTGGCTTTGTTTAAAAAACAAACAAACAAACAAAAAAAATAACCTGCATGTGTGAATCCTGCTCTAGGGATCTTGTGGTAATATTGGCTTCCTTCATTCCAAAGAGCGTTGCTGCAAAAGTGTTTATTCTGTGCACCTAGCTCATCACAGCATTACACGGATACCCCATTGATGTACACATTATATCTGCATGTCCTGCTGTCATTAGAGCTAAATAAAATTAAAGAAGAAAAATAATACCAATATATCTGTTGTCTTTGTTGTGTGTGTGATGTCAGTGGTTTCCACGGCCACATTATATTCTCTGGGGCCACTCACCTTTATGTTGCAGACCAATGGTCGGCATACAAGATGCGTAGCCATCTCCTACTCTGGTCTGTTTTGCGGACAGAGCTAATCATGTGAACATGTTTAAACACGCTAAAGACGCTGTGGAACTGTGCACATTTTGTGGCTTTTATCGCTATATAAATAATGCAACTGTATTTTTTTAACTACAGAATCCCAGTTTCTGCACTAAAAACGCATTTAAAAGAAAAAAAAAGTGTGTAAAATCTGGTTACAACACATCAAAGTAGGGAAAATTCAGCAAAAGTGACACAGTCAAATCGCATCGCTATTGTATAATTTGGTGCAGAAAAAAATACAGTCTTTTTGCACGCAACAACATGGCCCTATTGTTCCTGGTCTTCTACACATGGATCTGGTCTTATACACATAAAGCCCGATTAATCATGTACATATTTAAGTCATTTTTCACTTGTGGTTTTTATTGATGTTTTTTGTGCTAAAATCATCAAAATGGTGCACGCGATTCATGAATTTTGCAAAGCCCCAAATTGTCTTTCTTTCTGCCTGTAACCGTTTTTTGTAACTTTTTAGCACAAAGTTGCACGTTTCACAAAAGGACTCAAAATCTGCAACTTTTTAACTGATGTACATAAAATCAGTCCAAGGGGAACTAGAGTAGAGCTGAGTCAAATTTTATGAGGTTTTTTTTTTTGTTTTTTTTTTAAAAGTCAAATTTCATGAATCTGTCTTAAACATCAGGGAAAACGGAATCAATATTAAAATCAGAAAACTAACCAGACAACAAAAGACAACTTGAATAAAGGCACAAATCGTTTGATAAATTTGGCACAAATGAAAGAGTCACTGAATGAGGCCGGAGTGTGCGGCTGCATGTATTTCTATGCAGCCGCAGACTCCAGTCCTGAGTGCCGGCTGCAGTGCCGGGTGTTGATGCGAGAGACTCGTGCGAGTTTCTTGCATCACACACGCAAGTGTGACACTGGCCTGAGAGGTATTCATGCCCCTCCTAAAAGATGACGAAAATACAATCATCAATTGCACCCATATAATGAGAAGAAAATATAAACCTATCTAAAAACGCTAAGAACATTGTATTCATGAAACTCCGCCACTTTTCTATGTAGATGAATCAAGTAGACACTAACATTTTTTTTTCTTTAAAAAAAAAAATATGGAAATGTATTTCGAAGAGACGAAAGAGCAGATGGAGGAAAGTCGCATATTTTGCTCCTTTGTCACGCATTTCTTGGTTTATTAGTGCTATACAAGTTCAGAATTCTGGGGAGCTGCAGGGCATCACTAGGGGCATCATCAATGAGTGAGCAGACCTTGCAGGCAATATTAAAAGTGTTGAGGTTATTGCTCTTGTCAACAAGTAAAGTTATGCTTTCAAAAGTTGCATATTTACCATAAATAATACCGCCATAGAACGTCTAAATACAGCATAGAGATATTATCAAAATAAAACTGCCATATATTACATAACTCTGCCTAATGTTGCCCCCACAATACTGCCATTCTGGGGCTAGACAAGACCTCTCACTATATAATGTCCACAAAATACTGTATATACAAAATTAAAGACCGCCATGCAGATGAGTAACAAGCAAGAGACAACCACATATATCTCTCCTATAGATGAGTGAACGTGCTCGGATTAGGTGTTATATGAACATGCTCTGGTGCTAACAGAGTATTTTCGGCATGCTTGAAGAATATGTCTGAGTCCCTGCGGCTGCATGTCTGACGGCTGTTAGTCAATCCATGCATGTGTTGCGGCTGTCTAACAAACAGGTAGTCCCTGTAGGTGTTACGGCTGTCAAACAGCCACAAGCCATGCAGCCGTGGGACTCGAACATATTATTCGAGCATGCCGAAGTCACTCAGCATACGGGCATCCTCGGATAACAACTTATCCCAGCACGTTCACTCATCACTACTCTCTACCCGAATGCACAAACATATGATCGAAATCAGCGCTCGGCCTACTACCAGAACACAACGGGACAATACATTCTATCTTCCCGACTCAACTTTCTCCAAGGGTTTCTCAAAAGGGACCAGAAGAAATGGAGCCATGCATACAACTTGCCCAGTTTGCTCCCCCTAAAACTAACTTTGCAGTGACTATACCTCGCCATTTGTTTTTTTCATTAAACCCTCCACTGCAAAGTGTAAGGCCTCATTCACACGTCAGTATGTTGCATCAGTGTTTGTATGCCAAAGCCATTGGAACTCACCTGTCATTGAATGATTGACACCTGGTCTGTGTTTTGGAGACACTCCTGGCTTTGGAATACAAATACTGATGTGTGAATAATGCCTAAGGAAAAGGATGCTTCTATTGATGGAAAGCTCAAAAACATGAATTTTTACAGATTTTTTTTTTTAATTACTGGGCAATGCAATTCATGGACCAATACCATATTCTAATTACTATACATCGATAATCCCCCAGACAGATGTGTGTTAAGGACAGTTTTAAAAGACCACAATATGGTCGCATTTTGAGTAGGTTCACACGACCGTATAAAAAATATCAGTGTTTCATCCACAAAACCCAGACGATTTATTATTCTCACTTATCTGAACACAATCTATTTTTTACAATGGCGGCTATTATTCATATACACAATTGCAATTAATCCATAAAAATCAGATGCTATATGGTGGCTCCGTACGGCATCCGATTTTTTTTTTTTGTGCACCCATAAACTTTAATGGTGGGTCTCATCCGATATACGGAAGAAATCAGTGGATGCTGCCATTTTTTTTTCACACGCATATAAAAATCGTTCATCTGTACTGCCCCACTGAGTAACATTCGTCTGAGCGTTGTCGGTTATTTCCTCGGACAGCGCTCATACGGTCGTGTGAATAAGACGGCTGAAAAACGCGGATTCCCTGAACTTGGATAAAACCACAATACCTATTTTCCTACCTATAGATGAGGGTCTCTGCCTCTGAACCCCCCACTATGACCTCTTCAGGCTCATTCCTAGGACATGAAGACGTTCTTTACAGAGGTGGTTTATTAGGTGATTACTTTAGGAGCAGTGAGCCATTTCAATTCTAATATTAGAGCATGGCAGAAGCAGGGAAATCAAATTCCCAGCCGCGTCCCCAGTACATGCGGTCAGCAGAATACAGGTGCCGATTACAGCAGCCTGCTTTCTGTGAATGAGAAGTTCATGGGGCTGTTGTCATGTGCTGAATAGGATCCCACAGCCCCCCAAAGACGTAAAGATCACCTGCCAGGTACAGAATATCCTCCTTGCTGTCCTAATATATGGTAACATCATATGGGAGAATTGCTAAGGATGGGATCCCCTAACAAAATACCTCCAAAATCCTGACATTAAATATACAATTTATTTCCCTCTCCCATAAGATATGCCAGCAGCGAAAATTGGAACAGAAACGTGCAATTCGCCAACATATTTATTCCAGTTACTTTAAACCTATAAGAATGGGCAACATCTACAGCGCCATGCAGACGCTACAGGAACGTCCCAGACCACTTCAATTTATTGGGCCTGAAAACATTTATCTGCTAGTCCTGGGATGTACCAATGCATTCAAGGGTATCATCTGCTTTCTGCATAAAAAAAAAAGAAAAAAAACAAAACTGGGGCACACCTATCAGCCAAAATGTGCCATGACGAGGAATCAAATTATGGAAAATTCTAATACATTGTATCCCGGCACTACATTACTTTCTGGATTACTATGAGCAGAATTAGATTTTATTTTTATTGCTAAATCTGACTAGTGCATAGCTAACAACCAAGCTGGAAGGGTTGAAAGCCCCTACATCCAATATAGACCCCATTAAGGCACAGTTATAGAAGTTTAATGCAGCAGTCACATTGGGTTAATTTTCCCCCCACTGGCAAATACATGACTGTGATTATATATATTTTAGTGAATCCTCAACAATCTGGGGCTGTTTGGAAGGAAGACTACTTGGCACCTGTACTACATAAAAATCAGAACTGAATCAATGCCAACATGGGCATATATAAAGGGTTAATATATGCCCAACATTGCACTGTAGCAGCAGTATATGGTGCAGGCCATCCATCTCCTACCAATCTCAGCAAGATCTGAACCAGCCCAGCTAGCCAGGAGTTAATAATCCCTCATTATGATCAGCAATAACTGGAGGAAGGGTTAATGCCCCATCACTTGATAGATTAACCGTTCTATGTCAGGAGCTGTGTGTCTTCACCCTCCCCTTGTATTTTTTTTTGCCTAGCTACAGCAATTCAGAATGTTCAGCACTTAAAAGGTTAAGGCCCCCTTGAGCAATAACTAAGCCTATCCTCCTGGGATCGCCCCCCCCCAGCTTCAAAAGAGTTAATCCAAACTAGATTCTCCCATGCAAGATCCATGCATTGCAAATTCTCTCCCCCCCACCTCCTGGCTTGCACTAATTAAATCAGTTATGCTACATATGAAGGGGAAAGACCTCATTAACCCTGTGCAGGCCATGCAGCCATCCATATCCTCTCCAAATACTGTCAATAAAGAGGTTTAAAATCAGAGGAGAGCTGAGCCCCCATTGTCAGTCATTGAGCAGCTGGGTAATAATAGGAGGGCTAATGTGCAGCCTTCAGCCAGCCAGAGACATGATCAGTGTATAGGGATGTAATGCTGTGTATACAGCACATATAGTGGCAGGCTGTATATACACAAAGCACTGGGGGATCCTACAAAGCTAGAGCCATCCACAGACTGCACGTCATACATGGCTGTGATGGGGGATCTATGAGCCTGCAGCCTTCCACTTACCCCTAGTGCAATCCTTGCTTGGCTGGTCTTTTTGGTGTTGCTCCCCAATCCTGCTCCTCAGGGTTCTTGCATTGCATCTCCTGGATAATCAGTGCCTGTGTAGGGGGAGGGATCGTTTGCATGTCACTCCAAATTGCCTTACTTGCTAAAAATTCTCTCTTCTCTGTTTTGCAGCTGTCAGGGCAAGCAGGGAAGTGCATGTGAAGATCCAACACAAGAGGAGGAAGAAGAAGAAGAGGAGCTGCTGATGTCAATCCAATGCCATGCACTGTGTGTGGTGGGCAGGGGGGCAATGATCAGCATGTCTCTTCTCATCCTTTCATTCCAAAAACTACATGGAGATATTAAGCAAAGTCTTCACTGTGGCAAAATCTCAGCAGCCATGTTATGCAGACTTCCACTGGGGGAGCATCTAACAATTTTTACATGCTCTGTATCAGAGATTGCTGAGGGACTGTGTCTAAAGAACCAGTGCAACTTTCCTATTGAAATGTAAAAAACCTCCAGGAAATTGGTTGGCTTTGCTGTGTATTTATAGTGTCTACTACAATATTTTCCATGCATAAAAAGAAATAAAGTACATTAGATAATTTTATTTTGGAACAGTCAAACCCGCCCTAGACCTGGAGGTAGTAGAGTACTTTAGGTTAGTGGCCCTTAAATCAGAGTCACATTTGGCTCAGGCCCTCTGCAGGGGTTTCCCTAGAGGTGGTAATTGCAGATACTATAGCTGGCATGTTGAATTGTAGAAGCTTTGCACCTGATCGACACCCAAATGCCATTTGGCTCTGAATCAGGATCATTTTGTTTCTCTCTTTTTGTATCAATCAAAAAATGACTCCTTTATAGTCACCTTGACAAGCACATGGCTCTGGCATCAGCACTGTTGTAGTGACTTCTATCTAGACCACGTCCTCAAATGTCACAGGTAGCCTTAATCGTAGTCACTGGGGTCACCCATATAGCTGTAATGCACATGCATGACCCACGCCCCATTCACTTCTATTGAATGGGTAGAGACAGATTTTGTCAGTCCAATTGAAGTTAATGGAGCAGCGATCAAGCTTTTAAAGTGGTTATGCAGGGCTATGTTATTAATTTTACCTAAGAGCTAACAGGGAGGTAGTTACTAATTACCTGCCTGTTGTTGTCAGCGCAGATCTCTGACGGCACATAGCAGTCACAGACCGCTCCTACCGGCGATCTTGCAGCTTCTGCTGATGTCACATCAACAGAGCGGCAGCTTATCTGTCACTTTGCCCTGTTGACGGGGCTACACTGCTGATTGACAGCCAGATCCCTGCTGCCTAACTGTGGGGAGCTCCCTGTCAATCAGCATGACATCAGTAGACACGTCCCATTGACAGAGCAGCTTTGAAGAAGAAGCCGCTGCTCTGTTTAGGTTAAGCAGCTGAATCGCCAGCAGGAAAGAACAGGCAGGGCCTGGTATTTTTTTGAATCCTAGTAAAATAATAATTTAGTCCTGGATAACCCCTTTGAACCACAGGTCCATTCACACCGAGGACTTTAGGACTCCTTTTCTAGAGATTGGTGGTGGAACTCCCAACAGTCAGCTTATTTTCATATGATTCAGTTGTTGCCGTGCTGCAAAAAAAAAACGTACACTGTTTTAACAGAACTTGCCAAACAGGTGAAACTCAATAAAACAGCAGCAACTCATTGAAAAACTGCACCATGTAAATATATCCAAAGGCTGGTTTCACATATCCATGTCGTCCATACTCAGACCGCAATACACAGACTGGCAGAAGGTGTCCAGGCAGCACTTATAGGCATACTGTACGCGAGTCTGCCGAGTTCGGATGTGGCGACCTGCTGCCAGTCCGTATATTTCGGACCGCGAAACAGATGTGTGGTGTTAAACTAACAACTTGGGTTTAATCAAATTATCTGGGAATCTGCAGCTTCCCGGATAAGCGTTATAGTAGCCATTCATCACACACTTTAACAGAAAGATCCTCATTGTGTCCCCATTGCCAGCCTAGAAGGGTAATGCTCAGGTCTCCATGTAGACTAATGGATTCATTCAGTAGGAGTCTTTTTCAACTTCTTTGCACCAATGATCTGTGAAAGGGAAGATTAATATTCCTACTGCTCAATTTGCAGTTCCTGGTGCTAAAGATAAAATGGGAGTTCACTGTTTCTTCAGTGTAGATGTTACAGTCTGGTCAAAAATCAATAAACACAAAAATAACCAGTAAAATAATTCCTGGAATTGTCTCTTATGTCAAGCAGCAGTTCCTTAGTTGTGACTTTTTCTGGGAAAGCTGGGTGACAGCCAATGTGGTTGCTATTAGAAGTTCCACAGGAATTTCTACACAATATTGCCACAGTCCTGCATGGGAATGGTGGAGTGGGGATTTATGACCCCATAGCTGGGCAGATTTGCATCAGGCTCTGCTCTATTTGTGTTTTGTACTTTAACCACTTTTTATATGCATCTTGTTTTTTTTTAGGGTATGTGCAGACAACCTGGAAGTAGCAGTGATTTGGACTCAGTGCATGTTCGCTGCGTCCAAAGCGCTGCCGTCTATTGAATGCAGGCAAATCCACATGTGTTCACTGAACCGTGCAGATTCATTGCGTCCATTACATTTTATGGGTGAAAATTCTCTTGAGGAGACGAGATATTGACATGCTGCGGTCTGGATGTCCGTCTCCTCGGGTGATCCGTGGGCTTCTGTGGACACATAGTGGACATGGGATTTCGTGAAATCCCATCCACTATGCTGTAACATCTGGACACTGCGGGTTGGACGCGGCCCAAGTACACAGGGTCCGACCCGCAGCGATTACTGATCATCTGCACATACCCTTAGGGGACTGTTATATAGGTTGAAAAAATTCATAGGTCCATGAAGTTCATCCTTTCTCCTCCAGTTATATACATTCTGTTTGCTGTTAATATTACATGTTTATTTATCTTTTTTTTTTTTTTACAAAAGATGGATTTGGTGTTGTCCCAACATTTGGTTTTCTGTTCATTCTTGCACTACTACTGTAGATGCTATCACAGGGCTCATGACAGATAACAAATATGGCACATCTGTTTCTACCATAAAACCACCCTTGGTTGGCTTACTCTAGACCAGATTTAGTGTCAAAATTTTGCTGCAGTCCAGCTAATACCAAACCCACTAGGTCACACCCTCTTTAGTATGGCACAAAAAAAGTGTAAAAAAAGAAAACAAACAAACAAAAGGAACACATAGTAAGGACGCAGTCAGACAGTAGTATAAATCGGGTCAAGATCGAACCACAGAGCACGGACTGGCCAGCGGCTCTCTCATCTCGTGCACTTGTGCTTGACAGCTTCATATTTCTATGCAGCTGTCACACTCGGTCAGCAGAGCCGCCAGCCACTGGGAGCATTGTGTTCCCATCCCGCTCCGATTTATACGGCCGTCAGGCTATAATTTTGTTTCTGGTGTCCTTAAACAGCTCTTTGGTCTTCACCATAGTGGAGTTTGGAGTGTGACTGTTTGAGGTTGTGTACAGGTGTCTTTTATACTGATAACAAGTTCCAACATTTGCCATTACTACAGGTAATGAGTGGAGGACAGAGGAGCCTCTTAAAGAATAAGTTACAGGTCTGTGAGAGCCAGAAATCTTGCATGTTTTTAGATGACCAAATACTTATTTTCCACTATAATTGGCAAAATAAATCTTGCCAAATCAGACAAGGTGATTTTCTGGATTTGTTTTCTCATTTGACTCTCATAGTTGTGGTCTACCTATGATGTCAATTACAGGCCTTTCTCATCTTTTTAAGTGGGAGAACTTGCACAGTTGGTGGCTGACTAAATACTTTTTTCCCCACTGTAACTCTTTTATTTCACCAGCTCACTAAGGCATACTTTTGATAAAAGACTAAAAGACTCATTTGCATACACCAAAAGGGAAATGAAAAAAAGTGCCAAATGGTCATATGGGCAGACCTGGACCATCCTCGGTGCTTCAGGTCATCCTCACAATCTAGCCCTTTGCTAATAGATTTTGATGACTACCTCCATGACATCAAGCTGTCTTGTGCAATCAATGATGAGCTGAAGCCATTTGAATCTTGCCCTCTTTTTTTGGGGGGAGGGGACCATCCCTACAGGCTGCTTGCACTGATATTGCATACAGTGCAAACAACTATAAGCTGACTTTTATTAGGTACTAGAAATAGGCCCGATGCTATCACATCAGGAGTGCAGTGAAATTAGACGTCACCGCTATTCCCCACTCAGGCGCAGTAACAGCCGCATTGTTACCGTGCATGCGTGGTTAGAGCGAGCAGTTGTGGCTGTTAACAACCAATAAAGAAAAATTGAACCTACACAATCTAAAATACAAATTTTTATTTAATTGAAAAATATAAGGAGACATATACAAACAAATACATTAAAAAGTGGGAGATCCAAAACAGAAGCACCACTATCCACAATGTATAAATATAACTATATAATGCCTGCACAAATTGGTAATATACCCCAAACCACGTGATGTTACCACCCTCCAATCACAAAAACAATGCTAGTGGCAACCATAGAGCGGCATATAAGAATTAAATTCAGAGAGTGGACACTAGAATAGAAGCAATAGTGCAAACATAATTACCTCCTAGTGGACAGTGGTGCCAGCCCCAACATACGTTTCGGCTCTGCGGCCTTCTTCTGGGGGTGGCATCACACCAACTGAAGCAGGTTTATATACACATAGTGCACAATAAAAGAGGACGTCACCCATAGGTCCAATATAACAATGATGATGACTGATTATTAGAACACTTAATCTGTTTGGCTAAGGCATTTTATACTGCACAAATCGGAGAGAGTGTTGTATATGGCGTTGTTAGAACAGAGACCATAATTGGTCTAATACATTCACACACCCCGAGTCTATCAGGTTCAATAACCACTCCAATCGGAGATCCGGAGACAAAAAAGAGGTGTGTATTTTTCGACCAATCAAATGAATGAAGATTCAAGTCAATATAATGATCGCTCATGAATCTACCAATAATTGTCAACCATATATACTTATCTCCAACTGCTGCTATAGCGGCGCACCTCACACCGATGAGTCGCATCCCAAGGCATCAGGAGGCGCGACAAGGAGCCGTTCCCCGATCAAAACCCAAGCCCCGCCCACGTATGACGTCGACGGGGCCGGATCACATGATCGGGACTCGGAGCCAGATAGGCACGCCCCCGATGACTCAGAACAGACGCAGCGGGCGCGTGCGCACAGCAAACAGGTAAGATACTTAGAGATGTGCGCAGGAAATGCCTTTTAAGCCAAACGAAAGATGGTAGAAAGGAAATATACATAGTATGAAAACCGATCCAAATATCATGTATGGATTGAAATACGTTCTGCACAATATATATCATCCTAAAATTGAGCACTATTCATTATATATATTCAATTAAGATGTATAAATTCAAACATATCAAAGACAATGAAGAAATCATTCTAGAACAATGACATAAATACATAATAACATTCGTTATATAAGGGCATATTCAATCCACAGTTGCAGCCTTTAAGAAAAGCGATCATTGATCTCAGTACACTGGAAGGTTCAAAAAGTCCACACTTGGCGTTCAAACAAAGAAGCATCTTGGCCCACTGGACACATGTGAAACGTCACTCAATACCGGTGATGGAAAAGGTGAAACAAAACCTGCTTATAAAGAATAAAAAATTTTAATAAAAACAATAATGGTGAAATTAAAAATGCTGATGCAGATAATCATAGGAAAGGAACGAAACTGCAGGATTCATTAAGTCCATTTGGATACATAGTTTTAAGAGACCAGATCCACTTTGTTTCTAATTGTCCAAGGGGGCGTGTGATTTCGCCTCCCCTGATGTCTACCAGCAATCTATCAATACCTCTTCCTTTTAAACCACTGGGGTCGCATTTATGATGTACTTTAAAATGCTTCGGTATAGTACGCAAATGTTCAATGCATGTCTCATCCTTTGCAGCGATAATATCGCGAACATGTTCCCTAATCCTGGTTTTTAATGCTCTTGTGGTCATGCCTACATATATCAAAGGGCATGGTCAGCAGGCATATTATATAACTGCCTTGGTCTGACATGTTATAGAATGCGTAATTTTGTATGTCTTTTCACCATCTGATGAGGAAAAAGATGTCTCTCTAACAATGTTTGGGCATGCAACGCACCTCCCACATGGGCTGCAACCCCATTTAGTTTTATTATATTGCACAAAGGGTAATTTACTCTGATCATTTTTTTGATAGTGGCTATAGACCAATAAGTCCCTTAAGTTTTGACTACGTCTAGCTGTTACGCTTGGATTGGGAGACAAATATTTACTCAAAGTAGGGTCTGCCAGGAGGATGGGCCAAAATTTAGTCATAGCTTTACGCATGAGGTTCCATTGTGAATGGTACTTGGTCACCATTCTTACTTTATTAGATTCCTTGAATTGTTCAACATGTCTATCCCTCACATTATAAATTAGGTCATGTCTTCTCTGACTTTTAGCTCGTTCATAGGCTGTATTGACATGTCTCTTATCGTAACCTCTTGCATAAAAGCGTTGTTTCAAATCCTCCGCTCTGTTTTCATAATCTCTATCTGAGGAGCAAATACGGCGAACACGCAAGAATTGGCCTGTTGGTATGGATCTGATCACCTGCGGTGGATGGGCTGACTGGGCATGCAGAAGTGAATTTGTTGAAGTAGCTTTACGGTATAAATCTGTCTGTAGAAAACCATTAACATCCCTTTTTACTGTGACGTCCAGAAAATCAATGGCGTCAGTATGGTATTGATATGTCAATCTCAAATTTAAATTGTTGTGGTTCAATTCTTCAAAAAAAGATTTAAGTTGGTCTATTGTCCCCTGCCAGATCAAAAAAACATCATCGATGTACCGTGCCCAAAAGAGAACACGGTCCATCAATGTGTGGTGATCTGACAGGAATAGGTCCCTCTCCCACAACCCAGGAACAGATAGGCATAGGAGGGCGCAAAGGCCGCCCCCATGGCTGTTCCCTGGAGTTGCAGGTAGAGGGACCCACTAAAATAAAAAAAGTTATGTTTAAGGGCAAAATCCAATAATCGTATAATAAATTGAATTTCATCCATAGATAAATCAGTCAAATTCAAGTAATGCATGACCGCGTGCAGACCATCATCATGTTTTATACTTGTGTATAGTACTTCAACATCACAGGTGACCAACATCGATCCACTATCAACATTAAGGGAATCGATTTTTCTCAAAAAATCACCTGTATCCTGAATGTAAGATGGCAGGGTCTCCACTAGCGGTTTTAATTGAGTATCAATATATTTGCAGACCCTCTCCAAGAAGTTGCCTACTCCTGAGACAATTGGTCTGCCAGGAGGAACTACGGGGTTCTTATGAACCTTTGGTAAGAGGTATAAGGTAGATATCTTTGGCTCTGGAACATAAAGAGCCTCCCGTAGTGATTTAGTAATAATTCCTTGTTCCTGTGCTACATCAAGAATTTTAATAAGTTCGCCCACATAAGTACTCAAGGGGTTAAAGGATAATCTCTGATAGCATTGCCTCTCTTTCAATTGGCGATATGCTTCTGCCTCATATAATTTACATGGCCATACAACCACGTTCCCACCCTTATCCGCCGGTTTAAATACCACATCCTGCATTTGTTTTAATTTTTTGAGACTATTGCGCTCCTTAGAGGTCAAATTGTCTCTATAAATACCAGTCGGTATCTTTTTCAATTCATCGGATACTAGTTTGACAAATAGATCGACATTAGGGCAGGCGGACAAGGGTGGGAACTTTCGTGACTTTCGATATAGACAAGCAGGTGTCTTACCAATATCAGCACCTTCATGCTCCCTGGCCAATTCTTCCAATGTTTGTAGCGCTAATTGCTCCTCATTAGTTGGAAACATCTGATGTAAGTCCTTATTATGATACCATTTCTTGAAAATAAGTGACCGACCAAAGATGTAAAGATCCTTGGTTACTGTAAAGAGGTCAAAGCGTGAGCTTGGTGAGAAGGTCAGACCCTTGGAGAGAAGAGACATGTCAAGTGCTGAAAAAACATGGTTAGATAAATTAATTACCTTATGGTCCTCATGCTCCTTTTTAGATTGTTTAGGCCTATTTCCTCCTGGCCGACGTTCCCATTGTCGTGTATTGTTTTTCTTTCCAAGCCGAGTATTGTATGGTATCTCAGAAGATACTGAGGCTTCAGACTGTCCGCTTGTTGAGGACAAGGATGATGTGGACATAGATCTCATAGTCTTATTATGTATAGGAGTTTTCCTCCATCGGTATACCCGCTTTTGGGTGTAATCTGAAGTATCTCTAGCTAATTTTTTAGATTGAGTGTCTTGAATTTGTTTTACCCAAGAGTCAAGACATGACTCCATCTGCTCATTAAATGGGTTTAATTTATCCCCAGGGAGGGAATTTTTCAAAGATGCATATGCGGTATCTAAATCTTTTTCTATCCCTTCAATAACACTCTGATTTCTTGCAATGAGAAGTTCCATAAATTTAAAGGAGCTAGTGTTACATATTTCTTCCCATTTGGATATAAAGTTAGAGTCCTCCACAGGAAAGGACGGAAACACCTGTATTCTAAGGCCACGTGGGATCATTTGTTTTTCAAGATAATTTTCTAGGAATGCTGTATTCCACCAAACCCTCGTGCGTTTTTGCAACAGGCGTTTTGTATTATCCTGCAGTTCTGCAAAACTCCCATGACCATCTGCATCAGTATGGGATGACCCACTTTGAAACACCTTATGGAGTTTCGTACGCCAGGAGACATCTCTGGCCTTATAGTCCATTGGACAATAACAAAAGAGCTGTGAACAAACACAGAAATGAGTAATCAACCAAAGCGTTAAAGTCCAGGAGTACAGCATCTTAACTACACAATAAATACTTAATAAAGTATAGGTGCTGCTAACCAAAAGGGACCCATAACTAGGTTCAAAAATTGGTAAACCAATAACAACCAATAAAGAAAAATTTAACCTACACAATCTAAAATACAAATTTTTATTTAATTGAAAAATATAAGGAGACATATACAAACAAATACATTAAAAAGTGGGAGATCCAAAACAGAAGCACCACTATCCACAATGTATAAATATAACTATATAATGCCTGCACAAATTGGTAATATACCCCAAACCACGTGATGTTACCACCCTCCAATCACAAAAACAATGCTAGTGGCAACCATAGAGCGGCATATAAGAATTAAATTCAGAGAGTGGACACTAGAATAGAAGCAATAGTGCAAACATAATTACCTCCTAGTGGACAGTGGTGCCAGCCCCAACGTACGTTTCGGCTCTGCGGCCTTCTTCTGGGGGTGGCATCACACCAACTGAAGCAGGTTTATATACACATAGTGCACCAATAAAAGAGGACGTCACCCATAGGTCCAATATAACAATGATGATGACTGATTATTAGAACACTTAATCTGTTTGGCTAAGGCATTTTATACTGCACAAATCGGAGAGAGTGTTGTATATGGCGTTGTTAGAACAGAGACCATAATTGGTCTAATACATTGACACACCCCGAGTCTATCAGGTTCAATAACCACTCCAATCGGAGATCCGGAGACAAAAAAGAGGTGTGTATTTTTCGACCAATCAAATGAATGAAGATTCAAGTCACTATAATGATCGCTCATGAATCTACCAATAATTGTCAACCATATATACTTATCTCCAACTGCTGCTATAGCGGCGCACCTCACACCGATGAGTCGCATCCCAAGGCATCAGGCGGCGCGACAAGGAGCCGTTCCCCGATCAAAACCCAAGCCCCGCCCACGTATGACGTCGACGGGGCCGGATCACATGATCGGGACTCGGAGACAGATAGGCACGCCCCCCGATGACCCAGAACAGACGCAGCGGGCGCGTGCGCACAGCAAACAGGTAAGATACTTAGAGATGTGCGCAGGAAATGCCTTTTAAGCCAAACGAAAGATGGTAGAAAGGAAATATACATAGTATGAAAACCGATCCAAATATCATGTATGGATTGAAATACGTTCTGCACAATATATATCATCCTAAAATTGAGCACTATTCATTATATATATTCAATTAAGATGTATAAATTCAAACATATCAAAGACAATGAAGAAATCATTCTAGAACAATGACATAAATACATAATAACATTCGTTATATAAGGGCATATTCAATCCACAGTTGCAGCCTTTAAGAAAAGCGATCATTGATCTCAGTACACTGGAAGGTTCAAAAAGTCCACACTTGGCGTTCAAACAAAGAAGCATCTTGGCACACTGGACACATGTGAAACGTCACTCAATACCGGTGATGGAAAAGGTGAAACAAAACCTGCTTATAAAGAATAAAAAATTTTAATAAAAACAATAATGGTGAAATTAAAAATGCTGATGCAGATAATCATAGGAAAGGAACGAAACTGCAGGATTCATTAAGTCCATTTGGATACATAGTTTTAAGAGACCAGATCCACTTTGTTTCTAATTGTCCAAGGGGGCGTGTGATTTCGCCTCCCCTGATGTCTACCAGCAATCTATCAATACCTCTTCCTTTTAAACCACTGGGGTCGCATTTATGATGTACTTTAAAATGCTTCGGTATAGTACGCAAATGTTCAATGCATGTCTCATCCTTTGCAGCGATAATATCGCGAACATGTTCCCTAATCCTAGTTTTTAATGCTCTTGTGGTCATGCCTACATATATCAAAGGGCATGGGCAGCAGGCATAGTATATAACTGCCTTGGTCTGACATGTTATAGAATGCGTAATTTTGTATGTCTTTTCACCATCTGATGAGGAAAAAGATGTCGCTCTAACAATGTTTGGGCATGCAACGCACCTCCCACATGGGCTGCAACCCCATTTAGTTTTATTATATTGCACAAAGGGTAATTTACTCTGATCATTTTTTTGATAGTGGCTATAGACCAATAAGTCCCTTAAGTTTTGACTACGTCTAGCTGTAACGCTTGGATTGGGAGACAAATATTTACTCAAAGTAGGGTCTGCCAGGAGGATGGGCCAAAATTTAGTCATAGCTTTACGCATGAGGTTCCATTGTGAATGGTACTTGGTCACCATTCTTACTTTATTAGATTCCTTGAATTGTTCAACATGTCTATCCCTCACATTATAAATTAGGTCATGTCTTCTCTGACTTTTAGCTCGTTCATAGGCTGTATTGACATGTCTCTTATCGTAACCTCTTGCATAAAAGCGTTGTTTCAAATCCTCCGCTCTGTTTTCATAATCTCTATCTGAGGAGCAAATACGGCGAACACGCAAGAATTGGCCTGTTGGTATGGATCTGATCACCTGCGGTGGATGGGCTGACTGGGCATGCAGAAGTGAATTTGTTGAAGTAGCTTTACGGTATAAATCTGTCTGTAGAAAACCATTAACATCCCTTTTTACTGTGACGTCCAGAAAATCAATGGCGTCAGTATGGTATTGATATGTCAATCTCAAATTTAAATTGTTGTGGTTCAATTCTTCAAAAAAAGATTTAAGTTGGTCTATTGTCCCCTGCCAGATCAAAAAAACATCATCGATGTACCGTGCCCAAAAGAGAACACGGTCCATCGATGTGTGGTGATCTGACAGGAATAGGTCCCTCTCCCACAACCCCAGGAACAGATAGGCATAGGAGGGCGCAAAGGCCGCCCCCATGGCTGTTCCCTGGAGTTGCAGGTAGAGGGACCCACTAAAATAAAAAAAGTTATGTTTAAGGGCAAAATCCAATAATCGTATAATAAATTGAATTTCATCCGTAGATAAATCAGTCAAATTCAAGTAATGCATGACTGCGTGCAGACCATCATCATGTTTTATACTTGTGTATAGTACTTCAACATCACAGGTGACCAACATCGATCCACTATCAACATTAAGGGAATCGATTTTTCTCAAAAAATCACCTGTATCCCGAATGTAAGATGGCAGGGTCTCCACTAGCGGTTTTAATTGAGTATCAATATATTTGCAGACCCTCTCCAAGAAGTTGCCTACTCCTGAGACAATTGGTCTGCCAGGAGGAACTACGGGGTTCTTATGAACCTTTGGTAAGAGGTATAAGGTAGATATCTTTGGCTCTGGAACATAAAGAGCCTCCCGTAGTGATTTAGTAATAATTCCTTGTTCCTGTGCTACATCAAGAATTTTAATAAGTTCGCCCACATAAGTACTCAAGGGGTTAAAGGATAATCTCTGATAGCATTGCCTCTCTTTCAATTGGCGATGTGCTTCTGCCTCATATAATTTACATGGCCATACAACCACGTTCCCACCCTTATCCGCCGGTTTAAATACCACATCCTGCATTTGTTTTAATTTTTTGAGACTATTGCGCTCCTTAGAGGTCAAATTGTCTCTATAAATACCAGTCGGTATCTTTTTCAATTCATCGGATACTAGTTGGACAAATAGATCGACATTAGGGCAGGCGGACAAGGGTGGGAACTTTCGTGACTTTCGATATAGACAAGCAGGTGTCTTACCAATATCAGCACCTTCATGCTCCCTGGCCAATTCTTCCAATGTTTGTAGCGCTAATTGCTCCTCTGTCAGGAGTCGAACCCAGTACCTCTTGTCCACTGGCCAGCAGCTCTACCATCTGAGCTATTCTGCTGGCTGCAAAGTTCCTTGCTGAACCCAGATACCATTGACTGTTCTTCCTGATTGGTTACACCTAGTGCTCTCTTGATTGGGCCTCTGATTGCCAATTACACACCCTATATAAACCTGGCCCTGTGGGTGTGTCATTGCGAGATTATTGTGCTTCCAGCCTTTAGTCAAGCTCTTTCTCCTGCTGTTCCTGCTGTTACAAACACTGCTCTCCTGTGTACCGACCTCCTGCTGCCACCTGACTACGTTATCTGCCTGCTCCTCTGCTACCGAACTGCCTTTCCTGTGTACCGACCTCCGGCTGCCACCTGACTACGTTATTTGCCTGCTTCCCTGCTACAAACACTGCTTTCCTGTGTACCGACCTCGGCCTGCCTTCTGACTACGCTACCTGCCTCTGCTTTCCCTAGTGTTTGCAGTAACATCGGCTCCAACCCAGACGGGATCCTGACAGAATAATCTCGCGCCAAAATGGAGTCCGCTGTGAACACCCTGAGGCGGCAAGTTACGGAGCTTCAAAGTTTTTGTATTGACTCTCAAGGAAAATATGCCAAGTTACAAACTGATTTCACGGCGATACAACAGGAAGTAATTGAGCTACAAAAACAACTACTGGACGTGCGCAATTCAGGGTCCGAATCAAATGCGCGGCTGCCGCTGCCTGCAAAGTTCAGTGGGGATCGAAAGCAGTACCGAGGATTCCTCAATCAATGCCGCATATACTTCCAGATGCCACCTGCTCCCTTTACCAGTGAGAGGAAGAAAGTTTTTTTTCATGATAAATCTCCTGACGGATGAAGCTCTTGCTTGGGCTTCACCTTATGTAGAAAAGGACTATGCCCTCCTTAATGACCTGGAAGCTTTCATCGCAGCTATGAATCAAGTTTTTGATGACCCAAACCGCTGTGCCACAGCAGAAACCAAATTACATAATTTGCGCCAAGGACGTCGCTCTGTTGCGGAATATACATCGGAGTTCCGTCGCTGGGTGACCGACACCACCTGGAATCCAGCGGCCCAGAGAAGTCAATTTCGACGAGGGTTATCAGAACCAGTGAAAGACGAGCTTGCCAGGGTTGAGACCCCTGACCAGTTGGAGGACTTTATTCAACTATGTATCCAGATTGACCAGAGACTTACTGAAAGGAGAAAGGAGAGACTGCGAGCACTTGGGAATAGCCCTGGCTTCTCATTTTCAGCATCAGACCACCAAGAAAAGACGCAAGTTGTGTCTGAACCGATGCAGATCGACGTCATCCGAAGACCACTCTCTGCACAGGAGAAGGAGAGGCGACGTGCAGAACATCTCTGCCTCTATTGTGGGGACCCTGGACACTATGCCATCAACTGTCCTAACAAAAGGACTATAGCCTTTACCAACAACAGGTCTGCCAGCAATACGGACCTTTCTCAGCAGTCGGATTCCATCTTGCAGACTATCTCATCAGTAACGCCAGAAATAGACAAAATACATACCACATCATCTCATTTTGTAATCCCCATTCAGGTTGTAATGGGCACCCAAAAAATACAATGCTCTGCCCTGTTGGATTCGGGAGCAGGAGGAAATTTTATGGACTTAAAATTTACACGTGATAATGATATTTCCAGTAGGACCAAATCCACACCAATTGAAATGGAAACTGTGGATGGATCACCTTTGTCTTCTGGACCTGTCACGCATGAGACAATCGAACTGGAGATTTGTATCGACCCGGATCATCATGAAGCTGTCAGTTTCCACCTTATTCATCTCCGAAATTTCCGGTTATTCTAGGGATCCCCTGGTTTTCAGTCCATAACCCTTCTATCAACTGGGCATCAAGGACCATCACCTTTCCATCTGACTACTGTAAGAATAATTGTCATAAGGAACCCCCTGTTCTCCAACAAGTCCAAATCTCTGAGATTTCGCATGAGAAGGAAGAGAAACTACCACCTCAATATCAGCAGTTCTCTGATGTCTGCAGTAAGAAGAAAGTAGATCAATTACCTCCTCACCGTCCTTATGACTGTCCCATTGAATTGCTGCCAGGAGCAACCATTCCATTTGGACGGATTTACAATCTTTCCGAACCTGAATTGAAGGTATTAAGAAAGTTCCTGGATGAAAATTTAGAGAAAGGCTTTATTCGACCTTCCACATCTCCAGCTGGGGCACCCCTGTTCTTTGTTGAAAAGAAAGACTCCACTCTGCGGCCATGTATTGACTACAGAGAGATGAATAATATCACTGTCAAGAATCGCTACCCGCTACCCTTGATTCCTGAACTATTTGAGAGACTCTGTTCTGCGAAAATCTTTACGAAGCTGGATCTTAGAGGGGCTTACAACCTCATACGGATTCGCCCAGGAGATGAGTGGAAGACCGCCTTCAGAACGAGATATGGACATTTTGAATCTCTTGTTATGACCTTTGGCCTTAGCAATGCCCCAGCCACCTTTCAACATTTTATTAATGATGTATTTCGAGATTTCTTGGACCAATTCGTTGTGGCTTATCTCGATGACATTCTTATATTTTCAGACACCTTGGAAGAGCATCGCAGGCACGTCCAGTTAGTCTTGGAACGACTACAGGAGAACCATCTCTACATTAAACTTGAAAAATGTGGTTTGAACAAACCAGTATCCAATTTCTGGGATATATCATCTCCCCAGAAGGTCTGAGCATGGATCCCGGCAAAATCAATGCTGTAGTGGACTGGCCTGTTCCAAGAAATTTAAAAGACGTCCAGCGTTTCATAGGATTTGCAAATTTTTACCGAAAATTTATAAAGAACTTTTCACGGATCATACTACCAATTACTACACTAACAAAAAAGACAAAAGCATTTTTCTGGTCTCCAGAGGCACAGGAGGCTTTTGACAAGTTGAAAACTCTTTTTACGTCTGCTCCATTGTTAGTACACCCAAATCCTGAATTGCCATTTACTGTCAAAGTGGACGCCTCGGACTCTGCAGTGGGAGCTATTCTGTCTCAGCGAGTTGGGGACAAGATGCAACTTCACCCATGTGCGTTTCTTTCCCACACCATGTCATCTGCAGAAAAGAACTACGACATTGGTAATAAAGAACTGTTAGCCATTAAAGTTGCCTTCTCCGAGTGGAGACATCTTCTGGAAGGTGCCAATCACCCTGTGACTGTCCTCACGGACCACAAGAATCTTGAATTCCTCCGTACAGCAAAAAGATTGTCTGCAAGACAAGCACGATGGGCCTTATTTTTCTCAAGATTCAATTTTATAATCTCTTACCGGCCTGGTTCAAGGAATGGCAAGGCTGACGCCCTGTCCAGGATGTGTTCGGAACCTCAGGAGAGGTCTAGTAATGATGATACAATTCTAGGCCCTAAAAATTTTTTGGGAATATTGCACTCTAGAGGACTAGGTAATAGAATTAAAGATGGATATCAAGAGGACTCTTTCCTTAACCATCCTTCGGAAGACGTCGATCTTTCATTCAAAGAGGGGTTTTGGATGCAGAAACACCAAATATATGTACCTGAATCTTCTCGCCTTGAAGTCCTCAAAAGTGTCCATGATTCTAAACTGGCAGGACATCCTGGAGTTGCAAAAACACAAGACTTACTACTTCGTTTCTTTTGGTGGCCTAATTGTAGGAAGGACGTGAGGAAATATGTTTCAACCTGTTTAACATGCGCACGAAACAAGACCCCACGATCGTCTCCTCTAGGACTCTTGCAACCACTCCCAGTTCCATCCAGGCCTTGGGGATCTATTTCCATGGATTTTATTGTGGAACTACCCCCTTCCAAACAGATGACCGTCATCCTTGTCATAGTGGACCGACTCACAAAAATGGCCCACTTTATTCCAACTGAAGGAATTCCTACTGCTGAAAAAACTGCAGAACTGATGATCAAAGAAGTATTCAGGTTACATGGAATTCCTGACAGCGTGGTGTCTGACAGAGGCGTTCAGTTTACGTCAAAATTTTGGAAGAGTTTCTGTACAGCCTTGGGAGTCACGGTGAATCTTTCTACCGCTTTCCATCCTCAGTCCAATGGCCAGACGGAGAGAACGAACCAGACTTTGGAGCAATACCTCCGTTGCTTCATTTCCTATCTTCAGGATGACTGGGTGGACTATTTACCAACAGCAGAGTTTGCCTACAACAACTCCATACATAGCGCTACATCTCAAACCCCATTTTTTGCTAATTATGGAGATACATCCAGTATTTATCCCTAATCTGCCAGTGAACACTCCCATTCCTGCTGTTAATGACAGGCTTACAAAATTACAGGAATCCCAGAAGGAATTATCAGAGATATTGCTCAAGACCCAGGAAGAATATAAGGAAGCAGCAGATAAACATCGGAGAGTGCCCCCTGCTCTTCAGGTTGGAGACAAAGTTTGGCTGTCCACTAAAAACCTTAAGACACATGTGCCATCCTCCAAATTGGGTCAGAAATTCATTGGACCTTTTCAAATTTCTGCAAAAATTAACCAGGTTGCTTTTCGTTTAAAACTTCCCAACAATCTAAAGATTCATCCAGTGTTTCACATATCCTTGCTCAAACCCTTCTGTGAAAACCCGTTTCCAGGAAGAATTCAGCCACCTCCTCCACCAGAAAGGATCCGTGGTGAAGAAGAATACATTGTGGATAAGATTCTGGACTCCCGAAAATTCAGAGGTAAACTGCAGTATCTGGTGCAGTGGAAGGGTTACGGACCAGAGGAAAATTCATGGGAACCAAGGGACAACGTCCATGCTCCTAGACTAACAAGAGCCTTTCATCAAAGGTACCGGATAAGCCAGCTCCTGAGATGTCCAGAGGCCATCCTGGAAGGAGGGGAGTACTGTCAGGAGTCGACCCAGTACCTCTTGTCCACTGGCCAGCAGCTCTACCATCTAGAGCTATTCTGCTGGCTGCAAAGTTCCTTGCTGAACCCAGATCCTTGTCACGCGTCTTATGATATGTGTACGATGTCAGTAAACTATTCTTAAGAAACAACACTCTATACAACATATAGTTTAGCAACATCAGCATGTAAATATAGAATAGATTTACCTGACACGATATCCGTTGAACTCAGGGTTAATCTTGAGGACTTGATACCTGTCACAGGAAAGAGGAGGACCGGGGTCTAACCTGACCCTAAAACTGGGGTCCTAACTAATCCCTCACCTTGGAGGTACTGATAATGGTTCAGAGGTCCAAGTCTCCAGCCTAACCCTGTCTCCTATCAGTCCCTGAACCCTGTAATCAGTCCTAAGAAGGATCTGATTACCACCAAAGGGATATGGGCTGATCTCTGCTAAATACACAGATTAGACATATAAGACAGACTGGAGAAAACACAGACTGCATACACACTCAAACACAGAAGGAACATAAATGATCTGGGATATTAAAACTCTAAGCAAGGTGAGCTTAAAACAACTAAGGAGCTCTTTAACTTAAGTCTATACAGATCAATCCTATCTGTGGTCTGCATGAAGAATTTCACTGGCAACTCCCAACACAGACAACCAGAGATTTAAAGGAAACCAATCAACAAATAATTAATTGCAGCCGGGAGAAACTGAACCCAGTCCCAGAACTGAGCACAGACAGAATTAACTCCCTACTGCCAAACACAAAGAAACAGCAACTCAGCTGTGAGAAGTCAGAATGTGCAACCGCGACGATCTTCGTGGCGATGCACACATGACAGTACCCCCCCTTCTACGAGGGGCCTCCGGACCCTCAGGGCCAGGTTTGCCCGGGTGAGTTCTGTGGAAGGTCCGCACCAAACGATCTGCGTTAATGTCAGACGCAGGAACCCACGTCCTCTCCTCTGGACCATACCCCTTCCAATGCACCAAGTACTGAAGGGACCGGCGATTCAGACGTGAGTCAATGATCTTTGACACTTGAAACTCCAAGTTACCATTGACCACCACTGGAGGAGGAGGTAGAGGTGATGGTATGACTGGTGCCACGTACCTCTTAAGTAATGACTTGTGGAACACATTGTGGATTTTAAACGTAGGAGGGAGGTCCAGACGAAATGCCACAGGATTAATTATGGAACTGATCCTGTACGGCCCGATGAATCTGGGACCCAGCTTCCAGGAGGGAACTTTAAGTTTTATATTCCTGGTAGACAACCATACCAGATCGTTCACATTAAGATCTGGACCAGAAACTCTCCTCCTATCAGCCATACGTTTATAACGGTTCCCCATAGCACTCAGATTATTCAATACACCTCTCCACACTGAAGCAAGTGACGACGAGAAACGCTCCTCCTCAGGAACCCCAGAAGGGCCCCCCCCATTGAATGTACAAAACTGGGGATGAAAACCATATGCCCCAAAAAACGGGGATTTACCAGTGGACTCGCTCCGCCTGTTGTTAAGAGCGAACTCTGCCAGAGGCAAGAAAGAAGACCAGTCCTCCTGGTTCTCTGAGACAAAACACCGAGATAAGTCTCAGGCTTTGATTCAGACGCTCTGTCTGACCATTGGTCTGCGGATGAAAAGCCGAGGAAAATGACAATTGCATCCCCCGACGTAAACAAAATGCCCTCCAAAACTTGGACACAAACTGAGACCCCCTATCTGACACCACATCAGAAGGCAACCCATGAAGTCTCACAATCTCCCCAATGAACACCTGCGCCAGAGTTTTAGCATTAGGGAGGGCAGGAAGAGCAATGAAATGTGCCATCTTACTGAACCTGTCAACAACCACCAGTATGACAGTTTCCCTGACGACGGAGGAAGTCCGTAATGAAGTCCATAGACAAATGAGTCCATGGACGCTCCGGAAGTTTCAAGGGTAAGAGGGTCCCAGACGGACGGGTATGAGGGTCTTAGAGCGAGCACAAACCCCACAGGACGCGACAAAAGTTAAAACATCTTTATTAACGTTAGGCCACCAAAACCGGCGAGAAAGGAGATCTAAAGTAGCCTTACTCCCTGGATGTCCTGCTAAAGCAGAATTATGATGTGCCTCAATAACCTTTTGTCTCAACTGATTTGGGACAAACAGTCTCCCTGGAGGTCCTGCAGGGGTCCCCCTGAGCCTCTAAACCTCCTCCTCAAGCTCAGAACATACAGCCGACACTACCACCCCCTCCTGAAGGATAGGAATCGGGTCATCCTTTTCCCGGCCCCTGGGAAACTGCGAGACAAGGCATCCGCCTTAACATTCTTAGATCCAGGGCGATAAGTGACAACAAAATTAAACCTGGTAAAAAACAACGACCATCGAGCTTGTCTGGAATTCAGACGCTTAGCAGATTCCAAATACAGCAGGTTTTGTGATCAGTAATGACGGTGACCGGGTGGACTGCCCCCTCCAAAAAGTGACGCCATTCTTCAAAAGCCAACTTAATGGCCAAAAGTTCCCTATTGCCGATATCATAATTCCTTTCGGCGGACGACAATTTTTAGAAAAGAAAGCGCACGGATGCCATTTACCAGGGGACGGACCCTGGGACAATATTGCACCCACCCCTACGTCAGACGCGTCCACCTCCACAACGAACGGCTGTGATGCATCTGGTTGGATGAGAACGGGTGCCGAAGCAAAACATTTTTTCAAAGAGGAAAAGCTTGGCAAGCTTTGTCCGACCATTTAGAAAAATCCGTCCCTTTTCTTGTCATGTCAGTGAGAGGTTTGACAACAGATGAGAAATTACAAATAAATTTCCGGTAGTAGTTAGCAAACCCCAGAAAACGCTGCAGAGCCTTAAGATCCTCTGGCTGATCCCATTCAAGCACTGCTCTCACCTTTTCAGGGTCCATACGGAAACCGGAGGCTGACACCAAGAAACCCAAAAACTGAAGTTCCTGTACGGCGAATACACACTTTTCCAGTTTGGCGTATAGTTTATTGTCTCGCAAGATCTGCAACACCTGTCTCACATGCTCCTGGTGAGACACAAGATCTGGTGAGTAAATTAAAATGTCATCCAAATATACGACCACAAACAGCCCCACCAGATGACGAAAAATGTCATTAACAAAATGTTGGAATACTGCTGGTGCAGTAGTCAGACCAAAAGGCATGACAAGGTTCTCATAATGTCCCTCCGGCGTGTTAAACGCCGTTTTCCACTCATCCCCCTCTTTTATCCTAATCAGATTATACGCCCCCCTGAGATCCAATTTAGAGAACCATTTGGCGCCAACAATTTGATTGAAGAGATCAGGAATCAGAGGGAGTGGATACGGATCTCGAACAGTAATCCGATTAAGTTCGCGGAAATCCAAGCAAGGGCGTAGGCCTCCATCTTTTTTCTTCACAAAGAAGAACCCCGCGGCCACTGGGGAAGATGAAGGTCTAATATGCCCTTTGGCCAGACTTTCCGAAATATAATCTTTCATAGCCTGCCTCTCAGGACCAGAAAGGTTATATAACCTAGCTTTAGGTAACTTAGCATCAGGAAGTAAATTAATAGAGCAGTCATACACGCGATGAGGAGGCAACTCCTGACACCCCTCCTCAGAGAACACATCCCCAAAGTCCTCCAAAAAAGGAGGCAAAGTACTAGGCACGACCGCACTGATGACTGTGTTCATGCAGTTACTTTTGCAAAACTCCCCCCATTGGCTTATATCTCTGGACTGCCAATTAATCACAGGGTTATGTTTAACCAACCAAGGAAGTCCCAACACAATAGGAGTAGGTAGACCCTCCAACACATAACAAGATAATAGTTCCCTATGTATTGCCCCTACCCGAAGGTCAATGTTATGAACCTCATGAACAAAGCTACCTTGGCCGAGAGGCCTGGCGTCAATGGAGAATATAGGGATCGGTTTGACCAATACACTCAGATGCATACCTTGAGCCTGAGCAAACTGAGCGTCAACCAGATTAGCCCCGGACCCACTATCAAGAAGAACAGAAAATCTCTCCACTCTCGTACCAACCACCACCTCCACTGGTACAAGGAACTGAGAAGAACTAGCGGACGAAATACATACTCCCAGGTTGTCGTCCACCACACAACCTGGGATTAACAGTTTTCCGGCGACTTTTTGCTCAACAAGGCACGGGATGGACATCCCCCAACAAAATGTCCCTCTTTCCCGCAGAAGAAACACCTTCTAGTCCTGCGGCGTACCGCCAATCCCCTCCTACGAAATGATGTCCCTCCCAACTGCATAGGCTCCTCCGAACAGACAAGGGGAACCTCAACATAAGGGACTTTAGTAGTAGGTGGAGTAACAACAGGGGCGGAGTTACCTCGCACCTCTCCCGGAGCCGTCTATCAGTACGGATAGCTAGGGCCATAGCAGCCTCCAGTGATGGAGGAGAATCATACTGAGCCAAAACGTCCTTTAATTTGTCAGAAAGCCCATGACAAAACTGGCTCCTAAGAGCTGGGTCATTCCACTGAGTATCTGTGGCCCATCTACGGAACTCAGAAGCAAATTCCTCCGCCGGACGATCTCCCTGCTGTATCTTACGTAATTTTGTCTCAGCAAGAGAGACCCGATCTGGGTCATCATATACCAAACCCAGGGCAGTAAAAAATCGATCTACTGACTGTAGAGCCGGGGATCCCGGAGGAAGGGAGAAGGCCCAGGATTGAGGGTCCCCTTGTAGGAGCGAGATAACAATTCCCACTCTCTGCTCTTCACTCCCTGATGATCGAGGCCGAAGCCGAAAATACAATTTACATGCTTCCCTGAAGGTAAAAAATTTGTCTCGCCCACCAGTGAACCTGTCCGGGAGAGCTACTTTAGGTTCAAATCTGGTTTGCTCCGAGGGAGACAAAACTTTGGACTTAATGTCCGTCAGCTCCATGGATAATCCCTGCAACTGCAGAGCCAGCTGGGCTACTGGATCCATGGCAACTGGGAATAATTTTATGGGCCAGTGAAAATGTCACGCGGTCTTATGATATGTGTACGATGTCAGTAAACTATTCTTAAAAGAACAACACTCTATACAACATATAGATTAGCAACATCAGCATGTAAATATAGAATAGATTTACCTGACACGATATCCGTTGAACTCAGGGTTAATCTTGAGGACTTGATACACTGTCACAGGAAAGAGGAGGACCGGGGTCTAACCTGACCCTAAACTGGGGTCCTAACTAATCCCTCACCTTGGAGGTACTGATAATGGTTCAGAGGTCCAAGTCTCCAGCCTAACCCTGTCTCCTATCAGTCCCTGAACCCTGTAATCAGTCCTAAGAAGGATTCTGATTACCACCAAAGGGATATGGGCTGATCTCTGCTAAATACACAGATTAGACATATAAGACAGACTGGAGAAAACACAGACTTGCATACACACTCAAACACAGAAGGAACATAAATGATCTGGGATATTAAACTCTAAGCAAGGTGAGCTTAAAACAACTAAGGAGCTCTTTAACTTAAGTCTATACAGATTCAATCCTATCTGTGGTCTGCATGAAGAATTTCACTGGCAACTCCCAAAACAGACAACCAGGGATTTAAAGGAAACCAATCAACAAATAATCAATTGCAGCCGGGAGAAACTGAACCCAGTCCCAGAACCGAGCACAGACAGAATTAACTCCCTCACTGCCAAACACAAAGAAACAGCAACTCAGCTGTGAGAAGTCAGAATGTGCAACCGCGACGATCTTCGTGGCGATGCACACATGACAACCATTGACTGTTCTTCCTGATTGGCTACACCTAGTGCTCTCTTGATTGGGCCTCTGATTGCCAATTACACACCCTATATAAACCTGGCCCTGTGGGTGTGTCATTGCGAGATTATTGTGCTTCCAGCCTTTAGTCAAGCTCTTTCTCCTGCTGTTCCTGCTGTTACAAACACTGCTCTCCTGTGTACCAACCTCCTGCTGCCACCTGACTACGTTATCTGCCTGCTCCTCTGCTACCGAACTGCCTTTCCTGTGTACCGACCTCCGGCTGCCACCTGACTACGTTATTTGCCTGCTTCCCTGCTACAAACACTGCTTTCCTGTGTACCGACCTCGGCCTGCCTTCTGACTACGCTACCTGCCTCTGCTTTCCCTAGTGTTTGCAGTAACATCGGCTCCAACCCAGACGGGATCCTGACATCCTCATTAGTTGGAAACATCTGATGTAAGTCCTTATTATGATACCATTTCTTGAAAATAAGTGACCGACCAAAGATGTGAAGATCCTTGGTTACTGTAAAGAGGTCAAAGCGTGAGCTTGGTGAGAAGGTCAGACCCTTGGAGAGAAGAGACATGTCAAGTGCTGAAAAAACATGGTTAGATAAATTAATTACCTTATGGTCCTCATGCTCCTTTTTAGATTGTTTAGGCCTATTTCCTCCTGGCCGACGTTCCCATTGTCGTGTATTGTTTTTCTTTCCAAGCCGAGTATTGTATGGTATCTCAGAAGATACTGAGGCTTCAGACTGTCCGCTTGTTGAGGACAAGGATGATGTGGACATAGATCTCATAGTCTTATTATGTATAGGAGTTTTCCTCCATCGGTATACCCACTTTTGGGTGTAATCTGAAGTATCTCTAGCTAATTTTTTAGATTG